>JAOXOE010000705.1:8693361-8710471 GCA_028565055.1 Phoeniculus purpureus
TTCTCCAGTGAAGTGATCCTGCTGTGGCAGGGGGATTGGACTAGATGATCTTTCGGGGTCCCTTCCAATCACTAATGATTCTATGATTCTATTCTTTGATTCTATGATTAGTGAATAAATTGACCTCAAATTACTATTTTTATTATTAAATGTTAACATTTCTTCTAATAAATATTGTATAAACTTGCAAGCTGTGTTCTGTACACATAAATAGAACAGCTGTATCCTGTAGATGCACAAGTAATCAACTGGAAAAGTTGAAGGCTATGGCTAGGAAAGGATAGCATCCCAGAGATAAACTCAGTTGCAACTGTGACTGAATTGAGGGAACAAATAGGGCAAGTGGTCAGGTTTCACTCATACACTTAATACATTTGGGGACAAATGCTATAGAACCATAAAATCATTCAGTTTGAAAAGGACCTTTGAGATCATCTAGTCCAACCAATAACCCCACTCTACCAAGTTCACCACTAAACCACATTGCTAAGCACCACATCTAAGTGAACTTGAAAAAACACATCCAAAGGTGGTGACTGAACCCCCTCCCTGGACAGCCTATTTCAAGGCCTGACTAAAATGTCCCTTCTCTGCAATAAAGGGTCAGAAAACCTCATAGTTCTTGACTTACATGAACATACAGCTTTGATAAAAATGGAGATACTTTGGCTTCAAAACAGAGTGGTTTGACAGAAAACCTTTACTAGATGTAGTAAGCAGTTCCCTTCTAAAACCTAGCTCAAGAATGATTTTTCTAACTGTGAAGCAGTACCAATTGCATAGCAAAGGTGTACATGGAAGTAAATATTAGAAGTCTGTTGCTACAGATTGTATTCTTCCTTTCATACAGTATTTGTGAATATATGTTTCATAATAACTAATAAAATTATATTTATATAAATATGTTAAATTAAATCAGCCACCAATACAGTCCTTACATTTTCTACTTTAACTGCACAACCGCAGCATGATTTAGTCATTGTTACAGTAGAGCGAGTCTGGTATTTCAGATCAAACACAGTATGTAGTCCAGATGTGTTAGCTGTCACTTTGTGAGTAAACATCTCTGATGGACAGTGTGTTAACAGCAGATTATTACTCATGATGTTGCATGACGGTTACAGAAAGTTAGCCTGAGTGTCAGAGATAACACCAGTGAGAACTGCTGGTGGAAGTGGTGCAGACTGGTATGTTTACACTAATTCCTGTCATGTGTCTCCCTCATTTACTCTTTAAGGGAGAATCAAATACAGTTTGAACAACTCCCCACAGGGACTACAGTGGAAGCAAAGCACTGAGGCATTTGATCTGCAGAGAAGGGCTTGCACTTAACTAACAGCTATCATGGAACGTTAAGCAACGCGACATTAAATTCGTAACTGCATAGTTAAACTATTAAATACACGCAGGTTTGTGTCAGGCACTAAGTACATTAACTGATGCTGTCATTTCTGCGTCCTGTTAAAGGAACACTTGTGAGGGATCTTAAACATTTTGTCATTTAATGTTGGTTAGTCTATCTGTCCATGCAGCAAAGGCAGGAAAACAACAGTTTCTGCAGCTCAAGTTTCTCTCTGCAGTGGCTGAATTCAGCCTGGGCCAGAGAGACACTTCCAAGACAGAGCCACCCCATTTATCTTCTATAAATATTCATCCATGGGTTTCTTTTCTCTCACAGTGAGAAGGAGATCCAGCTGCTAACAAGATATTTCACCTTAGTGTCTTTGGCACATCACTAGAAAACGGGATGGAGAGTGACATGGCATTGCCTACAGATCTGAAAATTCTGTTACTTGTACAGTGGACACCTTCTGTCATGCATGTACAGCCCAAACAAAAAAGCTCGGCTAGACCTGTGCTGGCTTCACATACAGCCAAGCCTGGGTGTGTCTGCACCTTGGTCCCTGAACTGGAAGCAGTGGCAGCAGCAGCTTTGCTGGCAGTGATGAAGATGACACATAACAATCACTGACAAGTCCTAAGGCAAATGTCCTGGCAAGGTGTGAAAGGCTGTCCATTTCATCCAGCTTGATGAGACACTAGCAGTTAATGGAGAACTGCTAGCACACATCTCTAAACTGGCCTCCTGGTCATGAGTTCTGGTTGGAGCTGAATGCAAGCCATTTCAAATTCTGCCCCCTTCCAACTTGTTAGAATGGCTGTTGTGATACTCTGCTCCACTTCCCACTCCTGACAACTGAAAAATAACAAGGAATATCTAACATGCAATTACATTCTTGACAAACTTCAGTCCTAAAGCTGAATGTGTTACACCACAGAGGATTATGAGTGATTATATAGAGTTACAGACTCATATGCCACCAAATATCATGAGACGTGATTGAGAAGATGACACTAATTCCCCGTATCTGCTACTATAAACCAGAACCTGACTAACAGGCTACAGTGTCCTTAAGTCCAGCCAGCAGCTCAGGCCACATAGGTCTGATGTAACTAACATTATGGTGCACATTCAGAGGTTTATTTAATTTAGCAGCTCACAGAAAAGACAAGGTTTTGCATAAAGTGTGGTTAAGGAAGCTGCCGCATTTTCTTTACTGGAAGAGTTATTTTCTAACCCCCCAATCAAACAAACATACACAGCTATTCCACCTGAGAAAACAAACTCCCTATACATTAAAAACCTCACACTTCTAAAATTTATTCTGTCACTTTATCACCTCAAGCTAACCTGTACGATATCACTGCCTCTAGCTGAATCACACTGAAGATGACATATACTCCACCCCCAATGCCACAGATTAGAATTTTCAGGTTTTAATGCAAATCTATCAAATTCAGAAGACTGCAGGAAGCATAAAGTCCACTGCCTAGCATGCGAGGGATTAATTTTATTCTTAAAAATTGCGGCAATGTATGCTTCTGGTTATGGAAGAGTGCCAGCAGAGGTACAATTAGGGTTGTGCTGTCACTTCAATTATAAACCAAAATTTGAGAGTTTAATAAAACTCCAGATTAAAAAGAAAAGCTTGCTGCAGGCTGAAATGTTTTGTACAAGATCTCAGCCAGAGGATAACTTGTTTCCAACATTTAAAAAAAAATTAATCAGGTGCTTCAAGTGCTAGAATTTAAGTGTGCTTGAAGAAACACCACACTAAAAGAAGTTCTGAGTTCTCAATATGAAGTCAGTTACATCCTGATTCCCATCAGAAATAATATGTAGAAGCAGATTATTCAATAAGAGAGCAGGAATAAGGAAAAACAGAACTCCAATAATTGGACTTTGGTTGGGTTTTTTGGTTGCTTTTGTTGCTGTTTTGTAACAAGTACCAAGCCATTTTGTAACCAGGATTGGCCTGATCAGAAAGTAGTCACTATCTATGATGTTTTAAGGAGGAACAAACCACTTTTTGCCCTACTTTTCACTTTATAAATAAGATTGACCAGACAACGTAGCCTTCCATCACTTGAATGAAGGATGTGCATGACAATTTTTACACATGCACACTGTAGACCGTAACGGCAGCTAGTGCCTCAGACCAAGTTTAAACCAAGAATAAAGTAACAGAAGATGTACTAAGCTCAGTGTGGGCTGTAAAATTCAAGTGAGCAGACAGCTTTATGCTGAGATGCTTATCTTGCCATGAGCTCTTTGCTGAAAACACTGTATCTGAATAAGACAGTTCTTTAAAACCATAAATTTGTATTCACACTCCTAACTACAACATGGGCATACTGTCCAAGGCTGAAAGACCATTAGTTAAACAGAGAAATAGTACCACATATTGAATAGTAGTGGTTTCTTCATGTTGTCCTTGCTCTCTTCTGCAAACACTTCTTACAGAGCAGGGATATCTTTTGCCCTGAAAAATGTATTCATTGATCTCCCACGCTGGCAGGCTGGTGACACTGACACCTCTTTGCTATTGAAACAAGCATAGAACATATCCATGCAATACAAACAGACCCTTGTTTCTGCATCTCTTGCAGTTTAGAAAGTTCCAGGTCCCACACATTCATTTTTGCCAAATTGGCAGTTGCTAGGAAGCAAAAGAAAAATGCTGGCAGTGGTTCTGTGGGACTGAGGAACATGCAGGCAGTGCTGTGCTGCAGCACAGGAAACAGAGTGGAATTTTCAAATTACTTTCCAGGCCAGAGACATCCAGGGATGTCTACAAAGAATGAAACTGAAGTAATTGCAAGAGTATGGTGGGAACAGGCTAAAGATGCACCTTTTTCAATGAATTTAAATTTGATACCTCAATTTACTTACCTAGCCTAGTCTAAGTTCCTAGAGGTAGAGAAACAGCCTGCACAGCCTATCACTGCACAGCAGAAGCAGGTCTTTAAGCAGAAAGCCGTCAGCCTGTGTTGAGATAAATTAAATTGCAACTAATAATTGCAATTAAAGACTCTTCATAGGTGAGAATTGATCCGAAAATAATCCAGCACTGCATTGCTGCCACACTTCAACAGTAGTTTCTTTTCTTATACAAAGGAAAATGGCACCAAGCAGAAACACTAAAAAATGTGCAAGGTTAAGGGTAGATTAAAAGGCCAGAAGTCTATTTTTAGAGAGCACTTGCCTAGATATTTCTTTGCACTTTTGAGAGAGAGGAGTTGTAAAAAGAGCAACACCAAGACAAGCAACTGTTTTCAGAAATATTCTTCTCATGCAATACTGAAAAAAACCACCACACAGGCAACTGCTGTTGGTAGCAAATGAAGTGCAACTGAACTCTGCCCATTGAAGCTAATAGCACTATATGGTAGTCGGGAAATCTTTCTTGCCTTTTAAAATGTGTTTAAACTTGTAAAAAATTATTCTAGTTTCCTGTTATACATGCTGTACATAATGTACTTTTATCTTTGATCACACTATATAGCAATCGATTATACCTAGCCTTCTATCAGCAGGAGCCTTCTTCATTCCAGTGGCCTGATTCTTGCAAGAAAGTCCATCAGGGCTCTCAAAGCTCCACACTCTGCAACAGCGCAGATTTTGCTCAGGGTGTTTAAAGTTCTGTAGGATTTTTCCCCCCTCTCCACTTCCGCCATGGTGCTCATTTATAGTAAAATAGGGAAAATACTGTTGGCAAGAAGATATAAGAATGATTTCCTTCTCCTGCTACTTTGATGATTCCCCTTAGGGGACACAGAACAAAGACAATCAACCCTGGCAGTAGCAGGGAAGATCCAAAAGTGTCTTTTAGGGCAAAGGACACAGGTTGCGAAACAGTTCTCTTCCTCTGGGTCTATTCAGTACAATTCAGTTGTAAATTCCACGTACCTGACTGCACCTACTTTTATGTTGCTAGTACCTGATGCAACAGGGTACCGCTGACAGACAACACAGAATAAAATAAAAAGCAATTCTCCACCCCTTGCTCTAAAATAGAGTTAAGACAAAAGGCAGTTAGGGGACTTTAATTCCTGCAACACATACTAATATTGTCTCATATTCAAGGATGTTTGCAGAAATTTACCAGTAATTGCTATCTCTAGCTAAACTGAACCCTTCTAACACTAGACTTAGAAACACTTCTTGAACTGACAAAGTATAGACGAGTAATGCAGATAATTTGGCAAAAAGCAGCAAATACCTGAAGTACACACTGCTTTCTTGTTAGTTCTTGACAGAAGACACTGTCTAAAACGTAACATATGGCAAGAGAGTTGGAGAAGCAGAATGATTCATGGAACCTCTGATCTTGCAGCATTCTATATTTGCAATTCTTTAGGAAGCTATAGCCTGGAAATTCAGGTAGACTGTTCGCTGGACTTTCAGCTCTGTGACCTGTATGCAGAAATACTGTACCACATCTGAACTTCTGAAGCTGTGATTATCTACTGGATACACTGTACAGCAACAGTTCCTTCCAAAAATACAAGAAAAAAGAAAAAAGATTTGGGAAATTTATCAACTTTTTAACTCTGAGCACTAGTCAGAGTTAACTTGGTCAACCAGATGCACCAAGAAAGATCAGGTGAAATATGTTGCATAGTTTCTGATATCTTTTTAGGCCTCAGTAAGACCCACTTGTCTTGGTAAAGTTAAAAATGCTTCTTAATAATTTTCAAAATCACAAGCTTGAGAAGAACCAAAGCTAGCTAAAATGTTCATCAATACAACAGTGTGGACTTAGAGACCCCACTTAATTTACAGTGGTATAAAGACAGAATAAATAGTTCAGCTTGTAAACTCATCCCCTTGTGTCTGTCTGTATAAGTGCACGTACACACAAGCATGCTTGCACACACGAGAAATGAGTCCCAGACACAGGGCTACTTGAAAAACAAAAGAATACTCATGTTTTGGCAAAATAGTATTTTGCTTTTACTGGCATGTAAGACCAGGCTGCACTAGGCATATTTTAGCAATAATGATCAAAGCACAGGCTTTCCCTGAGATTAATGACTGGCTAAGAGGACAGTTTGAGGTCTGTTTACCCCAGCTGGTCCTTAATTCCCAGGAAAAGCATCTGCAAAGCTTATTATTGCTGTAAACTTAGGATGGAGGGAGGGGTTGTGCTGTTTCAAATGATATGTACAACAACTTTTTAGAGACTTAACATCTTGTATATTAGCCAGACTGTTTAAGCCATCTCTTAAAGAACTATTCATCTTGAAAGTAAATAAATTTCATACTTCCGTAGCAGGGCACTTCATGTAAGCACAGCAAACCCCTTCACAACCAATTCATTAACCCCTCTGCCTGCCTCTGGAGCAAGAGACAAAAGAGATATACAAGGCTCATCCCTCTTCACTGAAATACAGCTACATCTGGTCAGGGAATGAGGGTTATTTAATAGCAGAGAGAACTCCTATGTAATATTTACAGCAGAAGGCAAAGAATATAACATTTACTTTAAACCAAAGAGGGTTTAGCTACCTAGAAAGCCACTTCTTGATCTGACAGAAGCTAATGTGTAACAGTCTTGGAAAACATGCATGTGGTCTTTCAGACAGATTCTGAATTTCTTATCCACACTACTGAACAGCTACTCAAAGGAACAGTTTTACTGATTTAACAGAGGCACAGTTCCAGATTGAGTAAGTGGTTTCCAAGCTGAGTCTTAGCTATCGCTGTGGTCACGAATATCATGGCTCAACAGAAGCACGCAGAAGCCTGCACTTAAGATAGAAATGTTATTTTTAAAAATACACTGAATTCTCAGTTATTACAAACTTGCATCTTACAATACAAGAAATAACAACCAAGATAATATGCTAAGCTTAAATGCACATAAAATTCTGTATTAGTAATAGTAACTGTCCCAATGAGGGGCTATAGATTTTTAGTTGGTTGCCACATTACAGTAACTGACAGGTTAGATTCAAATCTTGAAGGTGTTTCATTTAATTGTATATACATTAGCAATCATGTTTAGACTTGAAGTAGACTATATGCTATAGTTTCCTGTATATTTTCCCACACATGTAATCTAAACAACAACAAATGTTGTTTTTAGCATCATTATGGGAAAAATAACAACTGAGTGTTCAAAATTAGGCATGTGATTCGAACAGCCTCTTCATAAAGGATAAGTAAGCCAAGTAGGATTAATTTATTAAGAATTGAACGATCAAAAGCCTGTGCAGGGATAACAAAAATATTCATGGTCTTGAGTGGAATTTGCGTAAGACAAAACTCAAGTTCTAAAAGAAATAATTCAAATCTTCTTGCACAAATAAAGTTGTTTTGCTATGTAACAAGCTTCAGAAAAGTATGTAGTATTTTTCACTCTCAGGTTAGGTCTCTGGATTCTTCATTATCAGTTTGTAACAGAGAGTAGACTAAGTGAACAAAAACAACCCAGTGGAAGATGGTAGAAAACAGTATTTCTCATTATCTGAAAGGGAGCTCTTAAAAATGCAGTGAACTAAGTAGCGCACTCATTTTGGAAAGAGGCAACTGGTAAGATCCAAAGATTTCTGGAAAACCAACTTCCAACATGTTTGAATGTACATGTGCCTAGATCCATTCCTATAATTAACAGAGCCTTTCAAACTACGAGCCCATGGGCTTTCTGTAACTGGTAGGAATGATCCTTCTCTATGGCAACTTGTAGCTTGTTCCAACATATCTCCTAAATGAAACATCCATAAATGGCAGAGAAGCTGATCTCATTTTTGCAGGTAGGTGTGATGCAAAACAGAGTAGTCTGTTTATGAGACACCCATACCTTATACTTACTGCAAAAACACTCTGGACATTAAAAAAGGACACTGCCTGATCATGACAAGACTTGAGTAACACAACTTGTAAGTGTAGTAATGTATGCTATTGCTAGTCACACATGCAACTGTGAAGACACCAAAAGAAGCAGAACTCTGCTGGTACATGCTTTCTCAAAGCTTTTAGTTTTAGACATACAGCACGGTGGCAGGACAACAAAAGTAAAGCTTTTGTTTATGCAGAGCTTTATGTTTTCATAAACATACCACGTTTATGAAAGATGCTGGGTAGGCTGACATTATTTATTAGCACATCATTGTGTGATCTTACACTTCATCACGTTGTTAATTTCCTGTTTTATGCATTTACAGTGATCCACCTAACTGCTTTTTTTTCCCCCTCAATTTGGCCTTGTCTAGCTGAGCCATTTTCTCTGGTTTCAGGGTCCTTCCAGATGTCCTGACTAGTCCAAATCTACATAATTTTGAGAGAGAATACCTATTCTGTGATCCTCTTTTTTTTGGTTTTGGGTTAGGGAATTTGGGTTTTTTTGTTTTAAGGGTTTTTTCATTTTTATGACCAGTAAGTTGTTTTAATAAAGACTTACTGGCTCCATATTCCACTATTCCAGACTACTGCAGTTACAGGGTACAAGCTCAGATGGTACTGTGTGAGAGCAGAAGATAAGATACAGAGATCCCCAAAAATATAACTGAAATCTAATGACCTAGTAACCCAAACAAGATTCAGACAGCAAAGATGATCAGAACGATAATCCACTGAGTAATACATATTTGATACTTAAGTCTTTCTTGCTCTTTAGCTTCTGTTGCATCACGTGTATCACCTAGACCTGTGTGGAATTAGTTAATACAAAGCCATGCCAAAAGAGACTGCAGTGTTCAAGGAAAGGTACTAGAAAATGAGACACTTCACTGCTTTGAAGCAGGTTAACGTGGAATCCCAATACAATTCTGGCCGCAGAACATCTTAGAGAGCATGATAATGTCAGCAATATTTCAAAACACGATCCTAACCAAAATCTCAGAAATTACAGCAAATTTCTAAACACATTTGACAATTTAGAGATGTTCCTGGTATATAAGCTGATTTGTAACATTTTTATCATACATCCAGAAGTGTTAAGAACTACTACTCTGCTATCACACTGTAAGCAACTATGTAAAAACATTTCCAACTTAAAATACCTCAATAATGACAAAATGGTGCTTTTTTTCCTTCAAAATAATTGTGAACGCAACAAAACAGATCACTACAGGGAGGGAAAAAAAAAAGGATCACTGAAATACAGTTTTATATGTAGTTTAATATATTAAACACAGTATTCAAAAGCCCTATTTTTTCCCCCTCAATAGGGATTTTGCACTGGTCTTGCTATATTTTTACTATAAGGAAAGCAGGAATGGTTCTTCAGATCATGTTAAAGGATTTAATAGTGTCCCTGGCATCACTGTAGGCATGTAATTCGTACCCAAATCCACCAAAATGCATTTCCCAAATTGGAATTATTATTAGTAAGGGTCCACTTTCAGCATCAACTGGCCAAGTTAAACTTTATTCAAGCACAGATATCCCATTGCACTTTGAGGTCTTATGATATTTTTTAAAGCAAGTGGTATTTTACAAAACCAGATTGCAGAGAGCCGTTTACTTCACTTAGAAAATGTAAAACTTGTATTGAAAAGAATTATTATAGAATTAATAGATATGCCCAAGAGGCTAGAGCTTTACCCACAAGACTCTGTATAGATATCATGATATATAGAAAAATGTTTAGATACTAGACATGCTGTTGATACTTGAGCTGTAACAGTTTCTATGACTGTTATCTGTATTCTGTGATCCCAAAGCACAATTTTATTCACCATTGTCCTTTAAGAAAGTGCAATACGAAAAGCAATTTTATGGTACGAACAGGACCTTGCTTTTGCATTAAACTTCTGCAAGTTAGGGTTATGCCTTACTTCCTGAGAGAAAATTAAGAACATCGGTAAAATCAACAATGTTCAGCAAGTTGCTTACAATAATGTATATTGCTGCAAGAGACAAAAATAATTTAATCCATCCTGTCAAAGGAACAACCAAAATGTTTCACTTAGTTAACAGCTATCATATAGGGGTATTTAGACAAAAATCTGCACTACTCATTGCTAAACCTTCTGTAATTAATGAGTATTTAACTCTGTCAGGATAAAGTAAGTTTTATTATGAAAAATGTGCTTGTATTCTAAAGATTAACTTCCTATAAATGTCAAACTCAAAAAAAGCTATATCATGAACATAATATGCTTACATTTGAGCTCCCTTAATGCATCAGTTAATTATCCAAACATCTTTAGTAAAGACAGTTACTTTCCTACTTCACCTACCACTACCCGTTATGTTTATTTGCAAATGAAGGACCAGATTGTACACTTAAGGTAATGTTATTTACAAGCACTTGCAATGTGTCTCCGATGTAATATATCATCACTGCAGCCTTTGATTTAATTGTTGCCGTCACTCATTTTTGTGCACTAACACATGTAGGAGTTCCAAACGCCAAAATACTCTGGCTTTTTTTTTTGTGCTACATACCAGATTTTGTAACCTGTGTCAAGATACCTCCCGATGCTTACAACTTGTGAACAGAGGCCAACAATGAGCCTCCCCAGACACTAAATCATAATCTTCATGTTTTTCGTATTTCACATTCTAGCCACAGTTTCAACATCCATACCCCGTGACATTAGGGAAGGATAAATCAAGGAGGATGACAGCTCCCTTGTAGAGACTGGTACGGCCCTGGGATCTGCCACACCCAACACCCACAGCTTCTGCCAGATGTCTTCAAGAGTTTTGCTCTATTAACCCCTTCAGGAGTAACTAAGGGGTTTGTGCTGAACCTTTAAGTAATTGCTCTATCTTTTCGTAAAGAGGGAAAACACCCTCGCTTGATCTAGTTTAATAAAACCTTAACTGAAAGACAGACAGGGGGCTGTCAGTGATAATTAGCAAGTAAGTCCTTTTACTTCCTTAGAAACAGGAATTGAGAGGAGTTAGCATTACACAACATTCCTTCTTTTGTACCATGTTGCAGTCTCACATGTTTATATAAAATGACAGTAAAAATTTCCAGTTTTATGTTCACTTTTTTAGACCTAGGACACTGCTTTACCTTCTTGGAATCAGAATGCCCATTAACTGCCCTTCAATCAAATAGAGTATTCAGGTCTTAAATCGACAGGATTTGTAATCCAAAAACCACACGGTAAACTCCAACTATTTCCCTGGGTCTGATCTGGCCTCAGGGACATAAATTTGCATGGAACTTCTAAGTATGTGAATAGTCCCGGGGCTTAAAGTTGCACATGTGCTTAAGTACTTTTTGGATCTGGGTCTAAGACAGCTACTTTAAAATAAAAACAGAAGGCATGTAAAGAATAACCTTGTTTAAAAAAAAAATACTAAAGATTTGTACCACATGAAAAAATGTAACAAAATAAACATTGATTTCCAAAAGCTTATACTGACCCAGTGGTAGGCAAAACAGCAGCTAAAAAGCCATCAGCCAGCATTAATGCACATAACTTTACATGAAAGGGAAGGACCGTTTTTACTTAAAAATAATAAACTTGAAGTGCAGCCAAGACTTCATACAGTACTGCAGATAAAAGGATCTGTGGATGTAAACAGCAAGTGGTTGCAGCTCTGGCCCCTATTCCTCACCTAGTTTATTTTTTGGATTTGGACGTAGTTATTTAGGCTGTTTCGTCCGTCTCTCCTGTATGAAATGCGTTCACCTCCAGTTTGTGTGTGGCCTTTCGTACAAGAAGAAACCACTCAGTAGAAAACATTGCAAAGGTAGCTGTACTGACAAGAGTACTTGCAATACTGTACTTCCTACAACTACTTCTGATTTGCTTTCCAATGGGCTAAGATTCCAGTTGAATATCAGCCTCTTTAAACTGTTATACAGGATTTTTTTCAGGTTTCCATCATTTATGGAAGAAATTTTACTGAATTTAAATTTAAAATGAAATTTACTGCATTTCATTTAACTGAAAGCAATAGTTATTTCAGCATATAATAATCAGTGCTGAACTCGGTCAAAAAAAATTACCATGCCTGCAACTATTTTTAATTTGGAGAACGTGCCACTAAGTAACGTGAAAAGCACTTAAAAGTAACCATCCACAGTTAACAAGGAAAACTCTGATGCAGGTTTTTTTTTAGAATTTAAATTAATTGCTCATAAATATAAACACTGATGAGCTAAAGGCTTGTTCTCATTTACTATCATTTCAAGACAGAGAATATTTTATTGTATTGTTTGCACCAATATCCTGAGAGGAATTTTTTTCCCTGAATTTATTCTTTACACACGTGCTGTACAAGTTAAAGGGTTAAGTAACCATTATATTCTAAAGAGCAAACTGTTTGCCTTAGGGCCATCTCCTCCTTACTCCTGATGAATTGCCTGACACTTCATGTATCATACATTTCTTTTCACTAGGAAGTAACATTTGGTTCCAGTCATGGTGTAAGACCTGACTTCAGCAGGATGAAGCAATATGAGATAGACCAAAAAAATTAAGTACATCATCATCTCTTAAATAGTCTATACCTCAATAGTGAGATACTGATTTATAAATACGTATGTTTGTACTTTAAAAGTATAAACTAGAAGTAAAAAAGGCCTAGAATTACATAAATTCTACCTATCCTAAGATGATGAAAAGACCAATTGTGAGAATTCTGAGTGACAAGACACTTCCAGACTGAGATGAAAGAATTGCTAACATTATTGAGGCTTTGCTCTAAAAATGCTTGTTATTTGTAAGCTATGACACAAGCATAACAGAGTTATTTTTAAAAACCCAATTATTACAAACAAGATTTAAACATGAACAGCCCAACAGGTAGCTGACAGAAACTGACCCAAGCTTCAGCACAAAAGTACAGTACTGGTTCTTCTCAAAGCATTCTGCAATTACGAGATAAAACTCCTGCTTGTAACAACAGCAGGAAAACAATACCAGAACGAGGAGCATTGATGTCTCGTTTATACTTTTTGTCACAAAACATTTAGGACTCATTTCAAGCACAACCCCAGGTGTTTTGTCACTTGTGTGTGTGTTAGAACTTGCCCAGGAAGTACAAAGGATAAAAAAAAAATTCTACTTGCTAGGGCTCAACATTTCCAGGCTATTCAAAAGCCAAATGAATGACTTCTGCAAAAATCTCTATAAAACCATGCTATCCAAGGATATTATATTAACTTTGTAAACTAAAATACCTCAATAAGTACGTCAGAGCAGTTTACAAAGCTTTGAAAAGATTACATGAGGCAGCAAACCAATCTTTTATAATTAAAAAGGATTTGGAGTTTTTATTAGGCAGAGATTGAAGAGTTAGACTTAAAGTTTTCCTCTTAATTTTAAATATATTCTCCCTTGCTGTCTTTCTTCCTAGCAAAACCTGTGGCCAGTGGGTAAGTTTTGTATAACCTTGCATCACATTACTTACTCATCAACCTGTGTTTTTCAGCTATATGTCCCCCTATAAATGATTCAAGCTACAGAGAATAAATTCAGGTGAACAGGCCTGGAACTGTGAGCTGCTCCTTTGTGGAGGGCAGCTCCTTCTACTAACCACGCATCTAATGCTCCTGTGATGGAGTACTAAAGAAAAAAAACAATTAAAAAAATAACCATCAGACAAGTTCTGACCGCTGAGGAAGGAGGACCAGGTCATGAAAGCACAGTTCTTGGGTGGAGGTTCTGCTCCAGGGCTTGGCCCAATTCCCTCTGTGATGTTAGGCAAACTGATCATAAGTGCACCTTCCTCTCTCTCCTGTGGATGGGAAAAGGAATGCTTTCTTCCCACAAAAGTACAGCAAGGGTTAATTCATGAACATTTTTGATGAACTTGAGACTGCAGAAGCTCTGGACTGTGGGGTATGCAAAGACTGAACAAAAATTCTACTCAAAATATCTGCTATTAGATGAGGGAAGTGACCAGTGCAAAAAGGTACCAGCATAGTTGAGAATGGATCCCTTTTTTTTGACCACACCATTCCTGCCGTGAGGAGCAGAGGGAGAGAAGCATGCTTTGGTGAGACAGACTTCACAGGAGGAGGGAAAGGAATAAATAGATGATCCAGAGCTCAGGAATATAGTTCTCTCAAACAAAAGCTGTCAGCAAACAGCTACAAAATACATTTACAGAATGTATTATAATGTACTTCCTTCTATGGTCTCTGTCCTTTAAATTCTATTGTATAGCAAATGAAAGTGGTTCTATGGGGTTTACAACAAAGCTTTTTCTTAAGTGAAAAATAACATTAAAATACATGTTAGAAATAAAAAAAATACAGGTTGTGAGTCTGAAAGCTGCCATTAAGTAATGCCAGAGGGCTTACATGTATATGTACACCACAATTCAGTTTTAAGTCTTACAGTATGATTACCCAATTACTCCCTTGAAAAGGACAAAACACATATCAAAGATCCTCAGTAAGTCAGCATTATGCTCTGTGTGCGCTAAGTGAACCATATCCCCCTAGAAGTCACATTAAATGAGTACCCTAAAGCAGAAGGCAGCCAGATTCAAACTGTCTGGACTGCTAATTTGAGAACCTGCCTTTGCATCTTTTTCCTTTCCTTCTCTCAAACAACATTCTGCATCAGCAAGACCACTGCATATTCGGGATTATAAGCAGCATTCATAAAAAGCTTAAATTTGCAACCAGTCTCACTTAAGAATTCTCTTCCTTGAAGACTTTCAAAGCTCTCGATATCTGACTTGGAACAACAGTGTTGATTTATCTGTCATAGGTTCTTGTCCAGCTATATGTTTGTACACATAACTGAAAGACTGCTCTGTTAGCCAAAATCATTAAATTCTTCACATTTGTGTTTTTGATTAGCTATTCCAACCAGAATTAACACCAGCACTCTTTTTTGTAATTACAATGGTTTAAAACTAAAGGTGAGGATGGAAAAAGCTAGAATGAGGACAGCCACTATAAACACAAATAGTTGAGGAAGTATCTTTTATCCACTCCTTTATTCATGAGGCTGTAAAAAGCCAGAAGACTGAGAGAGTTTGGGTCGGGGTGGTTTTCTGTTGTTTTTATAACTAGATGCGCTCCTGAAAGATTAAACAGTCACCAAAACTGCCCTTCAGAGCAGTCACAGAGCAACTGAAGTGACAAACTGAAGCACACATCAAATGCAATGGTGTAATTAAGATAATCTATTTCACAGATAAGCAGTTCAGTCTCTTGAAGGCAACACGTGCTGATTTAGCTACAAGAGGAACTGCAAAACAGGTTCCAGGAGGAAGTGTAGTAGGAAGTAGAGGAAAAAACAAGAATAAAAGCATTTTTGCACTTCCTTTACAGTTAGCTCTTTGGTTTGTAGAGGCCTCTGCACATGAAAAAGTCAAGTCACCAGTGAGTAATAAGCACAATCGTTTGTTCACATGACAGCTCAACTGTTCCAGCCCCTCGGTGGTTGAAGGGACACTCCCAAAACACAGCATAGGACGTTTGAACTCAGGAGGAAAGAAATCTTTAACACTAACATTTTTTTGTACAAGTTGTGTAGCTGTTTAAAACGTGAGTGTCAAAGCTAAATCTGAGAATTACCTTAAACAGATGAAAAAGTAAATTGAAAGCAAATCATCTTCTGTATGCCCAGGCCACAGCTCTCAGTTCTCAGTGATGTTACACACATAAAAAAAAATTCACTGTCTTTGGTAGTTTACGAGTCACCAAACAGAGACCAACAGCAACCTCACACCTTCCTCAGGGGAAATCAAGCCTCAGGTTTTTCACCCCGCGCCTTCGGGGCGCTGGGACCGAGCGGCACCGTCAGCCCTTCGCGCCCACCGCCGCCCGCCGCCCCGCTCCGTCCTGCAAACCAGCCGCGGCGTCGCGGGCGCTGCACGTGCGCTGGGCGGGCGGTGTCGCCGCGCCGGGAGCGGGAGTGTTGTGGCAGTGCCGAACCCGCCCAGCCCCGCCCTCACCAAAGCGGCCACCTCACGGCGGCTCGGTACGAACCCAGCCAGGGACCGGGCACCGACCCTACCCGATTCCTCCAGCGGGATCTCACTGTTCCCAGCGCCGCGCGTCGTAACCCTGAAGTCCCCTCAGGCCGCCACCCGCCCCTTTAACTCGCAGGAAAGGACAAGGGACTTACGGGCTCCATGTCCGACGGGGCCACAACGCACCCGGCTGAGGGACTGCTCCTGAGGCGGCCTGATCGCAACAGCAGCAACGTCCTCTCCTCCCCCAGCAGGGCGGTTCGGTCCCCCTTGGAATTTAACAGGGGAGAGTGACAAGCTGAGGGTCACCTGCGCATCTGTCACCCTTGTGGGCGGCCCCGCTCCACCCCAACACACCTGGAAGTCCTTTGCAACCCCGGACCCGCGCCGGAGGGGCGGCCACCACGGCTGCCGCTCGGCCAGCCCCGTTGTGGGCAGCCTGGGAGTGGGGCCAGGCCCAGGAATGCCCTGGCGGGCCCTCAGAGCTGCTTGGGTCGCGATGCTTCTGGCTTGGAGAAGGTCACAGTTTGATAGCGCTAGGAAGTCCTCGGTTTGTCAGAGAAGTCTCTAGTGGAGACCTGCCACCTGTGGGGTGCAATAACCCACTGAGGGAAGGGTCAGAGGCAGCCTGTTCCGTAAGTCACACTGTCTGTGTAGGAAGACTTTAATGAAAATTCTGAATTTGGCTTCTAAAACTGTCAGTTTTGACGGGGATTTTAACTACCCAGATATCTGCTGGGAGACCCACTCGGCCAGCCACCCACAGTCCAGAAGGTTTCTTAAGTGCATTGGTGATAATTTCCTGATGCAGATGGTGGAAGAGCCCACTAGGAGAGGAGCGCTGCTGGATCTTGTCCTCACCAACAAGGCGGGTCTGGTTGAAGCAGTGAAGGTTGGGGGTTGCCTTGGTTGCAGCGA
>JAOXOE010000705.1:8710571-8723092 GCA_028565055.1 Phoeniculus purpureus
TTTAGGTGATCCTGCTGTTGCAGGCGGATTGGACTAGATGATCTTTTGGGGTCCCTTCCAATCCGTTATGATTCTATTGATTCTATGATCCCTCACCAGTGTGTGAAGTTACATCAGTGTAAATCTTGGGTGAGAGATGAGAGAATTAACATTTTTCTCCTCTCCTATAGGCTTCTACACATATGAGGGGCCAGTGTGGTCAGGAACAGAAAAGTAAATCATTGTCCAAACTCCACTTATCTTCCCAAGAAGATGCATTCAGTTAGAAATAGTGACTCCAAGGTATGGATCCAATGGACTGCCTTATGTATAAAATGAGACTATTGCATATTCATTGTGTGCCATACATACACAAATTATATTTCTGCTTTCCGTATACACAGAACATAGGGGAAAATAATCTCAGCACCTTCTTGATGAAATAATTGATGTATTTTTATCAACGCTAAAAGGTTATTATATAATTCTGGAAGATCAGCTTGTATTAATGTTACATGTTTACAGTTCTATTATTCGTTAAATAATATGTACTTAACAAAGAAGTGGTTCTTGTTAAGTGCTTGTTAAATTATTAATATGTCCATCATTTCATATAACAATAGGCAAATTTCATTAGATGTTCATACAAGGTACAAAATTTGGACCCCCTTTTAAGCACATTATGCCCTCTGCAATCTCATTGAGTTTTAGTGAAAATAGTAACTGAAGTCACTGAATTATCAATGATAATGTGAGAAAATGTTTACAGAATCAACTTACTAATCAGACAAAAATGTTCAAATAGTGAAATAAATCAACCATATTACAGCAGGCAGACTGAGGGCTTAACACAAGATTTTTGATGCATATAAGATCAGCAATGAAATTCTTTAATGATGGGTGTTGTTATAACTATTCAGAAAGCAAGCAGCTTTGCGGAGAAAAATATTGGTTTAATGCCACAAGTGAAGTTGCTATTACTCTTTATTTAGTCTTGCAATAAGAATGTGGGAAACACACAACAGGAAGAGTGTCTCTTAAATTAATCTCTTGTTCAGCATATAATCGCCAAAACAGTGAAGTTCACTAAGCCATGTTTCATGTTCGAGTAAATGCATCTTTTCTAACTCATAAGGTTTAAAATGCATGTGACTAATAGAGATCTTATAGACAACTCATTCTACATGCTGGTCTGCTGCTTTGTGTCATGAACATCATAATTCTGCAACAAAATGTTAACAAAAATCCGTTCTATAAACAGGAGTTTAAAAACTCATTATTTATTCTTTGAAATGAGTTGATGCTATAAAAGCATAGTGCTGAAAGGCTGCCAAGTTAATAGTCCACTGAGCACTAGGAAGAGATTAATTTTATACCTGGAATGAGTGTGTAGTTTCCATTCCATCTAGTGGAAGGGCTGGAATGCAAGCTAGTGTTTCCTTTGTAGTGTAGTGCCATGTTAAACCCTGGAGTAAAAAGTCAGTCTCTACAACAGTTTGAATTGAGGACTGTGACCAGTTATGGATGTTAGTCCACAAAAAGTAAATCAGACTGGGATGCTTGTGACGCTTGCTTGATGTTTTTGCTCACCGTTTTGTTGAATAGTGGTACTCTGAGTTCAGTGTGAATATTTGGGAATGCAAATATGTTATGAGCATTTCTGTTTACTTTGAAACATGCATATATTAAAGTGGAGAGGTGTGTGCTAGCAAGCACAGTCTCCTCACTGAAGAGCCCTGCTTGAGGTGTAGCCAGAATTGTAAACTCCAGGTGTGTTCTTTCTACTTTTCAAAGGATGCATGATCAATAAAAAGACACAGAGTGAAGACAAAACTGCAACAAACTAGCTTAGCCAGCAATAATTAGCAGAGGATATTTGGAGTTCCAGACCAGTTTTGGAAACTGTACCTTTAAAGGTTTTCAGAAAAGTTGCATTAAATTACTTATTATTTTCCCATTACTCACTGTTGACTGTTCAAAACCTCAGGAAAGGATTTATGAGAAAAAAAACCTCAGGCCTTTGATTATTAATCATACTAAGCTATTTGGTGCAATATATTGGGTCATACTAATAGGACACATATATTGAGTCATCCTAATGAGATTATTCAAATTTTGTCATTCAGTGTGAAGAAATGTATGAAGAAGGGGAGCATGACATGTCCACACCTTTTCTAGGGCAGCTGGAAGAGAAGGTAAGCATATTTTGCTTGAAGGTGTTTAGCCTAGTTTACTGAGTGAGAACAATGCTGAAGTAGGATTTTTTCGTAAGCAAAACTGTGAATAAATTGTGTTCCTGAAAAATTTTCAGTTTGTGACTGATGTTCTTGGTCAGAAGTAAATCGAGTATGATGTCATAAGTATTTGGAACATGAAAAAATTTTAGAAGGAGCAAGAGTTATTTGTTCATTTGTGCTATGTATCATGCATGGTTGCTATTCCAGGCACAAGCATTCTGAGGTAGGTGATCACACTTCAAATTTTTGTGAGAGGAGGCATTTAGTAATCCATTTTGTCCAATAAAGTCTTCACAGACAGCTGGTTAATAAAACAGGATCTTACATCTAGGGACTTGCACGAGTAAATGCGGAATGGACTGCTAAATCAGGAAATTGATAAGCTAGGGAAAGCCTATTTAAAAATAATTGAGAGAATGACTGGGCCTAGTGGACTGTTTAACATAACACTAGACTTCAAATAAATACCCAAATCACATGGTTAAGGTTATATTTTGCTGAGGAAGAATTCTGAGGAACTATACCTGTAGAAAATGTTGTCAGGAATAACTTGGAAGTTTTTTAAGTCGTGTAGGTTCATGTTACACTATACTAAATACAAACCTGGATAAAGTATTCTTTTTTTTTCAGGTTCTTTGAACCTTAAGTATGACTAAATACAACTTTGAAGTAAAACCACACAGACATATAAAACTCAAGGCCAGAGGTTTCATTAGCCTATATTGTCCAGCTTCTCAAACACCAGAGATCATTACCTCTTGTTCTCACTCTTGAGCTGAATTCATTAATACACCACCACTCCTCAGCAGCCGAGGAGGTATTCTGGACCCCTGATCAGATTATTTTCTGAGTCCCTTCACCCTCTGGTTATTTTCTGTTCTCCAGCTGTGATGACTTTGCTCCATCATAGTAACTCAGGTGCTGTTACATACTACATATGGTAGAAGCAACATTTGCCCATCATTTGTTTGGAACTGTATTAGAATAAAAGAAGAGTTTGACTTAGCAGAGTAGTAAAGAGTACAGGGCTAGTTCTCTTATGAATTAGTCAGCCTTGTCATAAAAGAATTACAGTATTGTTATTTCATAATAAACATCAGCTATAGCATTTGATGAGCAAAGCTTGTAAATTATTTGCATTCTGTATATAAGAGTAATCATGTTTCTAACTGCTGAGAAAAAAATTCATGTGATCCATGCCAGCTACACATTTTTGTTGTGCACATAAAAAGTCCCTGGCATGAATCTTTAGCAGATGCAGTATTTTTATCAGTATATAAATTCACCAGAATGAACAGCATCTTATTTCTTTTTGGTAAAAAATGTGACTAATGCCACAGTGACCTCATGCAGCTATGTTTTGTGCTTTTGTTGGCTCACCACAGCTAGTAGATAAGAAGGATACCTATCCAGCTGTAAAGAAATAAATCATCTAATCATACTCCTGAAAATGATGTGGTGCTGTTTCACTTCTGGTTCATCTTGTTTCCTCTTGCACCTTTATTGTGGGGTGAATGTGCAAGGTTATACTGCCATTCTGCTAACCAATGGCCAGAGTCTCCGTCTTGATGCAGTTGAGAGATTCTTCTCTCTCTAAACATGAGTGGCAATGGTGAAATCAAGAATTTGTCATCATGCATTTGGCAGTTGGATTTCTGTATCATACAGTGGACCATACAAAATGCAAAAGAAATTTGGCATAACAGAGAAAGTATTAATGAATGGTACTTTTCACTAAGCAGTATGAATATATGCTTTCCAAGGACATTAATTCGGTTTGGTTAATGTAAATGTGTATCTATTCAAAGTAGCAGGTCTACTGTTGTGTACACATGACTGTACTGATCAGTTTTGTGGTTATCTCTGCAATAAACATAGCAAGAAAAGAGTACTCTGGAATTTTGATTTCTTAATGTTATACAAAGCAATGGAGATTCCTTATGGCCTCCTCTCTGCCAAAGCAGTGCCACTTTCAGTGGCAGTAGTCAGTGTAGTTTCAGTGTTTAAAGTAAGGAAAGAAAGTTTGAGTCATCCTGACATGTAACAATTTCTGAGGCAAATGAGGATTTTTCTTACTCTATTATAGCTGTAGAAGCAGTGTATGTCAAGCTCTCACAAATTATATGCTCTTCTGTATCATCAAAGTCTTTAAGCTTTCTTTAATAAAGATCTTACCATGTGGAATTACAGGCCAGTTAGGCTAATTTCTTCTGTAGGAAAGATATTTGAAAGAATTTTAATGGATTATGAGAAAGAATATCTAGTAAAAGCAACCTTCAACCTGATTAGTTGTATACATATGGTTTAGGAAAAAAGAAGTAATGCTTTCACTAGCTTTCTGGAACTCTTTGAAGATAACGCTGCCAAGATAGGGTACACTATGGACATTATATTCTTAGATTTTCAGAAATAATTTGTCAATGTTTTCCCCAAGAGACTAATGCTTAAGGAAAAATGAATGAGGGGACAAGAGAAAAGTTCACTCATTAAATTGAAAAGTAGGTCTAAACAAGAACAATGTGGAGCCTATAAGTCATTTTTACGGACTAGAGGAAACCGAATTTGTAAGGCTGCAGCAATTCTGTGTATAAAGTTAATGTTTTTTAAGTAAATGGCTTGAATGGATGAATCCTTTTGAAAATAAAATGGACTCATTAGCATTCATTTGCAGTGCTAAGAATCCCTAACAGGATTTGTAATCCCAGTGTGTCTAGTACTGTGTATGTTGAGACTGTCCCTGCAGCCAAGTAGACACTGTAGTGGAAATGTTAATATCCTGATTAGGTAGAGTTGGTTCTGAGGGTTACATAGACTTGATCACAGCCACAGAGTAAACTCAGTAGATTGGTGAACACATTTTCTTAGTTGTGAGACCAGCATTTTGACTTATAGATGATATTTCATATGAAACAATAGTAAATTCCAAAGAACAACAAAATACTGACTAGCAAATATTTCCAACCCAACAAATGTGAAATGCATTTCCGAGTAAATATGTGTCCTATCCAGAAGAGAGATTGAAAGTTTGTTGTAAAAGTGTAACAGTATAACTTACGCATCTGTAAGAAATTTGATTTTTATATATAACTGACTTAGAAAAACGCATTTATAAGACCTATCAGTCCATGATGTTAAAAAAATCTTGCAAAACATGGTGCAATATTCCTAATTAAAATTTGCTAGTTCAAATATAACTTTTTAAGTTAAAGCTGTGTCTTAATTATTTCTACATGTTACAATAAAATAACTAAGCTCCAAAGAGCACATATTTTGGCCTACAGCATATAGATAACGATACAGCATTGGCAAATTGAGTGAGTGTGAGAATCACTGTGTCTACAACCTGGGTCTGAGACACTAAACTTTATAATATGTGAACATGACCACACACATCAAAAGGACATTCCAAGATGCTGGCTGTTCTTTTTTGAGCATCCACTTCCCACCACACTAACCTTAAACTCGTAAGTGGTAGAAAAAATTTTCAAAGGAATTTCCTATATGAAAAAAAATGTTCTCCTTTCAGACTGGAGATTCATTTTGCATTCCCACATATGTTTTACCATCGTTTAAATACTCCTTTTTTAAAAATGAAACTCAAACCTTCCACTTTATTCTTGAACGTCTAAGAATCCTATGCTTCCAATACAGGGTCCAAATCTATTCTTGCAAAGAAGACTTCATAAAACTTCAGCACAGGTAATTCTGATTTATCATACAGTGAGCTGGATCAGATTCAGATCTGTCATTGCTCCTCACTTTCTGTTCTTCATTTCTTCTCCACATTTCACTGAAAGTTCTTGGAACTACTCAAAGCTCCTTATTTGGGTTGTAGTCCCTTTGCTTTTGTACATATAGACAAATAAATGGCACATAACTGTGGTAACAAATTGCTGTGAGGCAAATTATGGTGATGGTTTGCAGTATTTGGTACTACATATTAATGGTTAGGGTATTCGCTCTTATGTGTTGGTGAACATTAGGTAATCTAGGTAGCTTGCTGCTCAATGAATGGTAGGCTAAGCAACCTTGTACCCACCACAGGAGACACAGGGCATAGATCAGTAGCTATTGTGGGCTAGGTAACACAATGTAAATTCTTACCTTTTCTTACTTTACATTTAATGCCTGGAAACAACTTATTCTGGTTGTTATGCCTGGTTGATTGTAGGAACTAATCCATTCATTATCTGAAAGAGCTCTTCTTCAGCTGGAGTTGTGCAAACTAAGGATTTTGATCTTAAAGACAAAGGCTCTAATCCTAGTTCTGTATTGATGTGATTAATATAATTTTGTATGTTTGAGACTACCACATTCTTTATGCAAAATAGCTGCAGCAAGGTCTTTTATAAGACCCCAGTGTAGACCTTAGCGATGCTTAGGCTGTAAGTGAAACACCTCTTGTGTGGCATAAATAGGTATCTAAGTTGGAAAAGCTGCTTGGTGCTGTTATTGCTTGTGTTATGTCCTAAAGGAACATGAGTCAATCAATAATTAAGCCACAAAGTACTGCCTGTTGACATGGCAACATGTTCACAGATCTGACGTGAACTTAATGTCCTTCTTTCATGTCTTCTGTGAAAGTAAAAGTCTCCTAAGCTCAGTAACAAAGAATTGGAACTGCCATTTCAGGGAGAAAGATGAAAATGCAAAAAATTAGACATTTTCTTGTATAAAAATTGATGTCTTTGGACCTTTTCTCTTTCAAATCTGCTGTATAAATGGCCTCTCTTTTGTTTTAGTACAGGGACATTTCCCTAATCAAAAAAACACAATCCAGTTGCTTATTGTCAGATCATTTTAAAAGCACAAAATGAACTTTCTTATGGATTGTTTTAATGATGACTTCTTTCCCATGTGGATCACTCTACTGACATTTTTTAATGCACTCTTTCAGGATACTTCTCTTTAGGCGAGACTCTGTCTAGCTCCAACAATAATATTAGCTGCTGTGCCACTGATTAAGGGCTGGCATGAAGGTCCAAATGTGTTGTCATCATTGGTTGTTGCCTGTTGTTCTGAAGATGAAGAAGCAGCACGAGTTTGTGTGACATCAACTTCTGTACACTGAAATAATTTCTGCCAGCTCCTTCTGCAGCTTCTTTGCACGTGCTCCCACTCTCACATTTTCTATGCTTGCCAGTTACCTTATTCTCCTCTTGGCTTGCATGTCTGTCTTCCAAGCTTTCTGAAGCAGATGTTAATGGGCCTTGCCAACATGTTTTGTTTGCCACATGTGTGTTGCTACCTGTGTCACAATGGGTGAGGTACTTTTTTCTTTTTTTCCAGAGCATCTTTTTACTTCTGCCTCAATCGGTCTCTTGATCTTTCACACATTAAAAGTTTACTACACTTTTTTTTCCTTTGGGAGCTTGATGTCCTCCATGCAGAGGACATGTCCAGTCCAGCAAAACTACGCTTTTATAAGATTGCTTCAACACTGTTTGTGCAACCACTTTGCAGAACTTTGTTATTCATGATTTTATCTTGCCACTTGATATGCATAATAGCTTGAAGGTGCTGTTGATTAAATTTTTCCAATGCTTTGATGTACCAGTGCGAGCATTTCCATGTTTCTCAGCTCTAGAGTGAGTTAAAAATTTGTACTCTACAGAAAACCTGGGGTTTGATTTTATGTCTAATGGTGTGCTAGTTTCAGATGTATTGGACCTAATTTTCTGTCTCAGTCCATCTAACGATAAAAAAACCCCAAAACCTAATTGGCTTATCAGAGAGAACTGTTTTGAAACTCATGTTAGGAAGAAACATTACAGGCAGGGTTTAAAAGTCTCATGTGTAATCCTTTAAGAAATCAGGTAACAGTTTTGGTAGCTGTTTTATAGAAGTTTTTTTTAGCTTTTTTTCTAACGAAAGTAAAAATCTCAGCTGCAGGCTAGTGCACAGCTGGGCAGTCTGACTGTCTGGTGGACCATATACCACTCAGCAATTATTAATCCTAACCTTCCAGACATATATGGAAAATTAATAGACAAGTTCAGTTGTAAAAAGTGACAGGCTTTTTCTGAGACACCAGAATGACCTCATATTTCATAAAAAATGTCCCTTCTTTTACCCTTTGCAATTTTCTTTATTTAAAAGAAAGTATTTTCTTCAGAGACCTAGGTGATTTCCGACCTCTGAACAGATGAACCCTTACTTCTAAACAAGATATATTTCTGCATGTATCACTTTCAGATCAACTTTGATAATAATAGAATAGTTTAGGTTGGAAAAGAGCTTCAAGATGATCAAGTCAAATAAAACTGTACTCCAGCAATATAGTTTAGGTAGAGTCATAAGCTTAAGATATTTAACAGTGTTTTGGGTTTTAGTTTGGGCAAAACGTGCAGCTAAATGACATGTCTACTGTGCCCTTAATAAGTTGCTCACTGGCTGTGTTGCTTGCTTTAGGCAATGCCCAGTTGTCCTTTGTAATATGTGAAAGCCAGGTTTGGTTGAGCTGGAGAAAAGAGCCCAAATCTCCATTTTAAAGTATTGGAATGGCTTTACTTTTGCAATATTTATTTACTGAAAATTAATATTCTAAGGCTTTTTGCTTTAAATTCTTACGTGAATTTTTAACACACAAATCAGCTCATAAACCTTACGATACATATAATTTACAAAGAAAAGCTAGGCATTTAATGGGATTTCTGCAGGCACATTGTAATTATGCCCGAACAATAGTCAACAGAGAAGGGAGTGATGGCAGCACCATTAGCAAAAGAGAAACATGACTGCTACCTGTGCAAGACATAACTTGATGAGAACTCAGCTATTCCCATGGCAATTCAAAACACTGAAATTATACTGATTTAGTACTTGATGTGAAATCATGACACCTTTACTTTTTACTTTTTTTTGGTAGATCTTACTTGAAGACTACCACATTGACATTGGTGTACCTCGTTTCTGGAAGAGGTGTGTCTCAGGCAATAAAAATGTAAAAATGCGCATCTTACAAAAGTCAAGAATGTATGCTGTACCTTTAGTTCACTTCCCAGTGCAAGCACATTATTGTAAAAAAATACAGTAAATTATTGTATTAGTGAATGCATACAGATCTCTTCTAAGCTGTAAAGTATACTTTATTCTAGCCTTCATTACTTACAGAGTTTCATTAATTTTGCAAATTACACTGTTTCACTATTTCATTCATGTGACTTTAATAGCCCCATCTGCTGGATGAGCACCAGGTGAGAGAATTAGCACATACCTTTGAAAGTCCCTTGTTCTAACAAAGGCTTCCAGGAGCTTGCTACTGAAATGTTCTGGTTTTTTTCTGAGACAAAACGAGAAAACTGGAAAACTACATTTTATAGATGCATATTATCTCACAATGCTGTGGAGATAATTTATTTTGTGTTTACAGAGTTCTTGGTTTCTACCAGTATCAGTCTTTGCTAATGAAAAACGTGCACTTGTGTTGTTGCAGGGTCTTGTTTTTTAAAGCACTTTATAGATTGCTAAACTGAAAAGGCATCATACTGTAGAAACTAGAAGAATACATCAGATTAAATCTAAGTGGCAATGCTTACTGAATAAGGAACTAAGCAAAGACCATAAATAGGCTGTAATATGTTAAAGAATTGAGAAACATCTCATGTATTAAAACATGTTATTTAAAAAACCTGTCAAATGTCCTGGGAAACATAAAGGAAAATCCTGAAAAAACAATGTTGGGAGAAGAAATTTTTTAGAAGGGTGTCTCAGGATGCAGATATCTGACTGTGATGATATAAAAACCTGAGGGAGAAGGGAACAGGATTAGTCAATATACTTTGTTACAGTCAATAAGAGAGCCTAAACTGCATTACAATTTCTGATGCTGCCTTTTGCAGTAAAGATCATCTTAATTCGTTTGCAATGTGCAGCAGGAAATAATAAGAGCAATTTACCTTTTTCCAAAGTTTATTTCAGTGTCCCAAGACAGAGAGAATTATTTAAACTAGCACTAACAGAAAAATAAGTTACTGCAGCCATCTATTAATATGCGGGTTCTAGTCTGATAAGATACTCAGATGTTTTTTCAGGGTAATGAAGTCGACAAATGTGAGACAAGTCAAAATTACTTATGATATAATGAGCTCACCAATATAACAATTTATTGTTTCTTATGAATGTGAAGATGTAGAATCAGTCTTTGCTAGGAAATCATGATGAAACTATTACTCTGCTAGTAAATTAATGTTTACAAAGCTTTGTGAGCTAAAAATTGGTAAGTAAATGTTATTTTTGCTTGTCTAAAGATTCAGATGGAATGAGTAGCAAAAGAAAGGATTTATTTCACAAAGATGAAGTACAGGATTGTGTTCATGCTCTTTCACAAGCTTTTTCAAAACTCAGTTACTGAGATTTTCAAAATACTTACATGCTTCAGGTAAATTTTACTGAAAGTTGAAAGGACTTGTTGTGCCCGTTCACATGATTGAAAATAACAGCTCCTTTCCTAGTTCTATAATAAATAGCACATGACTTAGAGGACCAAAGGATAGCTTCCTGCTGAAGATCATATACAAATGCTAGCATACCATGGACATTTTTCTGCTGATGTCAGTGCAGAAGATACAACACAGGATGGTCTTAACTGCATTAAAACCACACAGGTGATTTAAAAAGAAACCTGGAAAACACATTAATCACATGTTCAAGATCAGTATTTTCCAGTTAATAAGAGTGTTCTGTAATGTCTTTCTTATTGTGTGAGAAGCAGCTCTTTTTCCTTCCAAATGCATTTAACATAGTGACCCAAGCAAAGTCCGCCCTGATGCCGCTTTACCAGCTGCTGTACTGTTTCCCTCCTGCAGAGGTGTTCTTTAATGAACACGTGTTTCTTGGTCACAAGTAGTCCGCTTTATGCCTGACTGCATTTCTTCACAGGCTTTAAAACCCAAGCCCTTAAGACACAAGTGCCATATGTATACTGGATGGAAGCTGATCCTTCATTGGACAGCTCAAGAGGTTATGGATTACTCACCAATTTCTGTTTTCAAAGCAATTTAGTCAATTTAGAATCACAGAATCATAGAATCCTTTATCATCAATGCCAACCATTAATTCAGCACTGCCAAGTCCTCCACTAAACCATGTCCCTCATCTACATGTCTTTTAAATACCTTCAGGAATGGTGGCTCAACTGCTTCCCTGGGCAGCCTGTTCCAATGCTTATCAACCTTTTTGGAAGAAATTTTTCCTAATATCCAACCTAAACCTTCCTTGGCACAACCTGAGGCCATTTCCTCTTGTACTATCACTTGTTACTTGGCAGAAGAGATTGACACTCACCCTGTTACAACATACTTTCAGGAGAGCAATAATGTCTCCCTTGATCCATTTTTCTCTAGGCTAAACAACCCTTTGTTGTCTCAGCCACTCCTAGTAAGACGTATCCCGTTAGACTCTTCATCAGCTATTTTGCTCTTCTTTGGACACACTCCAGAACCTCAATGTCTTTTTTGTAGTGAGGGGCCCAAAACTGAACCCAGTCTCACTAGTGCCTGGTACGGGGGGGTGACCCGTGCTATGACCCTGCTGAAACAAGCCATCATTTGCATTCCTGGCCATCTGAGCATGTTGTTGGCTCATATTCAGCTGGCTGTCAAACAACATCTCCAAGACCTTTTCCCCAGGTATTTTCCAGCTACACATTCCCAAGCCTGTAGCATTGCATGCAGTTGTTATGACCCAAGTGCGGGACATGGTACTTGACCATGTTGAACCTCGTACCACTGGCCTTGGCCCATCGATCTAGCCTGTTCAGATCTCTCTGTAGAGCCTCTCTAACTTCGGGAAGATCAATATTTCGACCTAACCTGGTGTCATGTGCAAACTTACTGAGGGTGCGCTCAAACCCCTCATCTGGACCATTGATAAAGATGTTAAAGACAACAGGCCCCAGTGCTGAACCCTGGAGGACACCGCCTGTGACTGGCCAGCAACTGGATTTAACAACATTCATCACCATTCCTTGGGCCCAGCCATCCAGATAGTTTTTTACCCAGTGAAGAGTCACAGAGTCACAGGACATTAGAGATTGGAAGGGACCTCGAAAGATCATCTAGTCCAATCCCTCCACGACAGAAGGATCACCTAGATCAAGTCACACAGGAATATATCCAGGCAGGTTTTAAATGTCTTGAGAGATGGAGACTCCACAACCCCTCTGGACAACCTATTCCAGTGCTCCATCACCCTCACAATGAAGAAGTTTCTTCTCATATTTATGTGAAACCTCCTATGTTCCAGCTTACACCCATTGCCCCTTGTCCTATCATTAGATGACACTGAGCAGAGCCTGGCTCCATC
>JAOXOE010000705.1:8723192-8781524 GCA_028565055.1 Phoeniculus purpureus
GCCCTTGTTATATTTCATTAAATTTCTCCCTGCCCAGCTCTCCAGCCTGTCCAGGTCCTGCTGAATGGCAGCACAGCTGCTGGAGTGTTGGCCACTCCTCCCAGCTTTGTGTCATCAGCAAACTTGCTGATGGTGCACTCTAATCCACACCCAAGTCATTAATGAATAGATTGAATCGTGCTGGTCCCAGTACCGACCCTTAGGGGACTCCACTAGATACAGGACTCCAACTAGACTCTGCCATTGACTACTACTCTCTGGCTTCTATCCTGCAGCCAGTTCACAATCCACCTCAATGCCCAATTGTCCAGACCACATTGCCTCAGTTTGGCTGCGAGGATGCTGTGGGAGACTCTGTCAAATGCTTTACTGAAGTCAAAACAGACCACGTCCACTGCTCTGCCATCCTTTATCCACCTGGTTATGACTTCCCCTTGGTGAAGCCATGCTGACTGTCCCTAATGACCCTTTTGTCCTTGGTGTGCCTAGAGACAGCATCTAGGATGAATTGTTCCATCATCTTCCCTGGGATGGAGGTGAGGCTGACTGGTCTATAGTTACTTGGGTCCTGCTTCTTACCCTTTTTGAAGATTGGAGTGACATTTGCCATCCTCCAGTCCCCAGGCACCTCTCCTGATGCCCATGACTTAGCAAAGATGATGGAGAGCGGCCTAGCAATGACTTCTGCTGTCTCCCTTAGCACTTGTGGGTGCCATACTCACACATTTTAAAGTTGACTGAGAAGTTTTAAATACATTTTCCTGTAGAATCTGAGGAACAGTATAAGTGCCTTACATAAAGAATTGCACTTTTCTAATATCACATGTGGAGCAGTAACCATCAAAGGAAGTTTTATAAACAGCAGGCCAGAAACTTTGTTGTGGTAGCTTTGGCAGCTAACACTCACCATTTCTTTTCAGCAAAGATCTGGATTTGCCTTTTCCTAAGACTAGCTAATCCTTGCTCTCTTCTTCAGGAACTGTATTCACATCTTTTTGCATTCAGTTGAAGAACAGGTGGCTCAGATCAGCCAAACCTTAATCCTTGCAGACCTTGAACTTACTGGAACATTATTGCTCTTTCAGTGGGCTTAGAAGTTTTCTTTCTTTTTTCTGCCATTACTGTGATTAATAATGATCTTGACACACAGACACAGATGCGCTCATAGATACACTAATAAACACAAATAGAAAACATAACAGGTTAATATGTTAAAACTAGAAATCAGTCAGGAAGGCAGAAACCAGCAGGATTTTTTTAATGTGGTAAGACAAAAAAAATTCGTATTTTAACTAAAAAAGGGCAGAGTTAGTATTTTGGATAGTCTCACAAGTCAGAAACAAATGCTCTTCATTATCCATTGATTAAAGGAAAGACAATTTCTTAATCTACGTTAATTTACTGAACAGCTGGACAACTCTCCAAAACTAAAAAAAAAAATTATTACCAAATGTTTTGAAAGGTACTGTTCTGTGCCTGTCTTAAGTCTGAATGCTGTAAAATTTTATTATCTGAGATAGCCAATTTGTACTCAGAATAGCACAAAGCCTATGACAACACATCCCTTATGACTGTCCGTACCTAGTAACTGTTTCCAAAATCCTAAACTTCTCGCTATGAGTTGTGAGTACTGAGACCACTTACAGACACTTTTCCAAATTCTGACTCATTACATTAAGCCTTCTTTTCATGAAACTCTGCTTAACTGTGCATGTGCTGATTGTTTTCTTTGTCATCTGACTTTCAGACTGGTTACTGATCTCCTTTGATATACTGTACATGACATCCTAACAAAACCAAGTCTTTAATCAAAATGATGAGGATTCAAATGTGTGCCACTGTCAGACAGCAGGGTAAGGCTAACATGCAGCAGATGTGTACTTGCAGGTCAGATGGAATGAATGGGTTTAAGACATACACTTGGTACAATCTTTAGTTTAACCCTAGATCCGATTTTAAAACCCAGGCAGAACATTTTCAAATGCATTCTGTTGGTTTTAACTCTCAGCTGGTGAAAGACCATCATGAATATTTTATATTTGGGATAGACCTGACAAACTCTGAAAATCACAATCAAGAAAGCAACAGGAATGTGTTGCAGGGAAACACACAACTGGCTCTGTGTCTGTTTTTTGTTTTATGACAAAGATCTCCTGCATAAGTGGTTCTTAGTAAATATTTTCTCTTTCAAGCTGCTAATCTACAAGATGTAGAAAAGCAAAAGACACTGCCACAGGTGATTGCTTCTAACAGGTTTCATTAATGCGAGCAAAAAACACTGAGTTCGCATAAATGAAATCTGCAGCTGTGAATCAAAAATATCACTCTTTGGTTAGTCAGTTAAGGATCAGGAAGCACCAAGAGCAAATATGTCAGTATATTATCTGCTTTAATATAGTTTAGAAAAGAGCTTGTGAATTTAAACATTAAATAGTGTAACTGAACATTTCTCAAGAAAGCAGTTTGTAAACAGTGGAGTAGACTGGCATGCTTTCCTCTTACACATCTGCACAATTTTTTGTCTTAAAACACCGTGTCAGTCTCACTGAATTCAATGGGAGTTGTGGTGGTGCTCCATACTTTCTAAGAGGTGCTCCATACTTTCTAAGAGGTGCTTTGCTGTTCCAAAGTGACTCATGCCACTACTGTTCAAGCTACAGCATGATTATTTTTCTAAAATTTCTTACGAACATGGATGTTATATTAGTAAAAACTGTTCAAGGCACAGCCATTTTTTAGGGTAAGTGTTACCAGATAGTATATTTACTTCATTGTAGGGAAGTAGATATAACTTAATGGACTGTATTAATAAAATAAATAAATGGACTATATTAATAAAATAAAGAGGTAGATTATGCTTTTTTTCCTGCTGTGAGAAAAATAGAGATTTTTATGTACTGTAGTGATGTTTACTTAATGCTGTTGATTATTAACTGAAGAGTCCTATCCTTGCACTGCTATTGGCAGATGCCAAGAGTGTGGATTCAGGCTGTGCACTGGTTAATTGTAAATTCACATAAAGATTCACAAGAAATGCTGAGGGCAATAATAACGCTCAATTGAATAAGCAGCTAAGCACATCTTAACAAGTTAGCATGTTGATGAGCCCAGTAGAAATACTGAGATGGATAAATTAATCAGGGGCTAATTCCTGAGCCCTGCTCAAGACCTCTGAGCAGAATGCATTATTCCAGGGATACAAAGGAACCAGAAAGCTAGTACGTATCTCCAGATGCCAATTCCTCTTGGAAAAGAACTGTTCATGTATAACATTTCCAACAGTGTCACTAGCGTACATGTCTGGTGATCCCCAGCTGAAGCATCAGTCCTTTGATGATTATAGGCAAAGGGATTTAATTCACAGCAACCCTCATGGTGCCCTAACATATACCAGACAATGAAATGGCTTTTGTCAGCCACGAGTTTGGGGAAATGTTACCATCTGTAACTTGATCTTTCACTGACAGTAGTTTTTTACTCTTGGAGAAAGGTGATTGAGTCCACTGAGGTTAATGAATTCATGAACATGAGTCAGAGATGTAGATCAAAACTCTGTATTCTCTTACCAGATACTGAACTGTTTGTGCAGTCATTTTTTACCTTTGACTTGGAGAATAGCATCATGGTAGCTTTTTTAAGACATCGTAAGAAAATTACCCCTATTGTTTAGTCATATAGCATAATGGGCCTACCTAAGTATGACATTTGTATCAAAAATGTGTTTCAATATCACTCAGACATTTGTATCAAAAATGTGTTTCAATATCACTCAGACAGGATCCAGTTTTATACTGGGTTCTCTACTGAAAAAATCAGTAGAATGGCTTTGTTGCATGTCACAAAGTGGTCCCTACATTATTTTAGTAATACACTGTTATGTGGTGTACTGTAACTTCTTGTGTTGGTATAACCTAGAAGGTAACTTAGTGCCACCTGTGTACACAATATCCAACAGCAGTGAATGCCAGTGGAAATTTCCTACTTTACTATTAAAAAAAATCTAAACACAAATTCTGTTCTTGGTGACATCTGTGCAATGGTATTGTTTTTAGCAGGTTTGATGTAGCCTGGTTAGTGCAGGAGTTGCCTTTAAAGTGCTATGTGGAACATTTCTGATTTAGGCTATAAACGTTCTGCAGACAATATTGTCTTAGCTCTCACTCTTGCTAGTCTTTGGTTTCTGTAACTAAGTATAGACCTACTGGTGTCCCACAAAGCATTTAACCTAAATACCAGAGTCTCAGTTACATATTCTTCTATAAACAATTAAAAAGAAAGATTTGCACTTGTTTTGATAACAACCAACTAACTACACACCTTCCTTGTGATGAAGAATGTTAACACCTACCGTCTGCTTTTTAATCTTATATCTCTGTACAGCTCCATGATAGTAATATCGGTTTTTTTTTTTGGCTACCTCCTCTCATGTACCTTATGATTCTTCCATCTTCCACCTGTGCTTTCTTGTCCTCTCTTGCTGTCCATACACACTATCCTGAGGTCTCATTGCTATACCTAATTACTATCTGGGCAAGAGGAAGCATGTCCTGTGGCTGGTTATGAGCTGTATGTTGATTGTCCAGCCAACAAGCCAGACAAAACAGAACTTTTGAATTCATGTTGCAGTTTTTCCCTTAATGAGGCCAGTCATCTATCTAGTCATCAGTTTTGATGTAGCTGGGTAGAAATGAATATCTTTGAGATCACTGCTCTTCTATCAAATTCGTTTGAGATTGGCCAATAGATTCAAAAGTTAGTGGGAAAGACACAGAACAATTGCATAAGCTTGGGATGATCAGGTTAGGAACAGAGTAATGCTTCCTGAATACTAGACTAAGCCAGTGTACTACTTAGGTGTGTGCTCACTAAGCTAGACAGATTCAGAGATCAGATAGTTTCCTAAACACTGTAAATAACACTATCCCAGGAGTGGGTCCAAGGAGACCTGCTTATGTCAGCATACTCACATTGCCTCTCCTTTCACAATTTGTATCATGGGTATAGCTTTGAAACTAGGAGAGTCTCTAAGACTAATCACACTGGCATCTAGGGCACATTTTGACATTGTGGAAATGCGCAATAGAAAGTCCATACACTGCATTTCAGTTGTTTAATTTAGTTCTTTGTTGTATGAGAACTGTCTGTGAAGTACTGGCAGTTCAACTCTTACATGTTTATCCTTCAAAGAGGCAGAATATGTAACTGAATTTTAGCCGAGTTTTGAATGTTCCTACCTACTTGCACTACATCTCGGAATGCCTTCTGTTTTGCCAAAGTGAATGGGCCAATCTATTTGAACAAAGTGTGTTACATGAATTCATGTTATAAATCCACTGTAACCAGTGGTGTTAACCCCTGCTTGAACTTTACATAAATTGATTTGTGCGAAGATTCTTTCTCGGAATTTCTTTATGTAACCAAGTGTTTGATGCCCTGATTCACCAATATGAGGGTCACCAGTTGATGTCTCAGTGCTGTTTAGAGCTTCTTTAAATTGATTTTTCCATTTCTGATTGTGATGCTTACAAATAATATGATTTCTTGCTAAATTATGGTGTTGTGCTAGGCATATATATGTACACACATTTAACATGTACATGTACATATGTATGTATGGTATATTTTGTCTGACATACCAGTACATGTCAGTTAAGAGTAGCATTCATTCTTTGTTACATTTGAGGATAGCATGTAATATGTTCTGGCTGTGAAGGGGGCCATACTCTGAAGTTCCTTGATATAATATGTCTCGTATCTTTGCAATGGCCATGTATAGACAGATTTTCAGTAAAAACCTTAATCTTTACTTCACAAGAAGAGCTCTTACCAAACAACCTCTGCTGTTGAAAAATCTGTGAAGATGCAAACTAGTCGAAGACAAATGAAGGTCTGCTTTTTTCAATGAACAGCTGATTCAATTCCTTCAAATTCAGTGTTCTTGATCTGCTTCTTTCCAGTCTTGCATGACGTGTATTATGTGATTTGACACATTTACAGGACTGTTTCTGTAGCAGCAGAAAACTGTGGTTAGCTTAGTTAGAACCAGACTCTTTAATGCAGTGTTTTAACTGAATTAATTTATTATAGTATTACCTAAATGCTCAGGTAGGACATGCCATGAGTTCAGTTGACTAAATTAGTCTTTTGAATTGAAAACGTCAAAAAATTTTTTCTTTGCTAAAGGGTAATTAATTTATAGAAGAGGTAGATCTTTGTTTGCTTTTCACTGTAATTAATTGGCCTGATTCTAAATAGGAAAGATTTTTATCATAAATCAGTTTGCAAAGCATTACGTAGTATAAAAATATCGGCTTTATGTAGTTCCCTGATCATCAGGGATATGGGATATTATTTATGTTGGGATATGGGTTATTATTAATATAGCTAGAAGGATGCCATCCTGGAAGTGGCTTCCTCTATCAACAGCAGTATCTGGGTAACCTGTGTTATGCTGTGGACCTTTATATTAGTTGATTTCTGACTTCAGTTCCACAAATCTCAATACTGCAATTCCATGTTACAGAACTAGACATTTAGTGTACCAGTTTTCTTGAACAACTATGAAAAAAATCCTTCCCTGAAATTGAAAAACCCTTTACTAGTGATGGTTCTTCTGTGGCAGTATCCAGGGGGTCCATTGAGCACTGCTTGTATACCACCACTGTATTTTTAAGATGCAGGAAGTTGTGCCTTTGTGTGGTGTAACTGAGCAGTGGAAATGATATTACTGCTGCATTCCAGTGCAGAACCACATTCACCGGGCTGCTAATTTTGCTTTGTATCCCTTCCTCAACAGAAAGCAGTCTAAATGCTACACTAGCTGGCAGCCCAGTGATTCACAGTGTCTTGGAGAATCCAGGTGGTGAAAGGGCTTATATAGTCCCTTCCTTGCTGTTCCAGTGGAGATGTTGAGCAATAGATACTGGGCAGAAGCAGGGGCAGATGAAGTTTACAGTATAATTTTTTTTCTTAAACTCGCAGCTTCCAAAAGTCTGTGGTTAGGGAAGAATCTCAGCTTTAATTTAAAAATTAAGTCTCAGAAGCCATAAAGTAAATAAAAAGAAAAACAGGCAGATATTAATCTTGTGATGTTTGATCCAATTTTGTGTTTTGGGGAACTGTCTTCTGGTTTCTGAACACCTGGATTTGGCGAGGTTGCTATCGTGCCTGGAACAACATACGCAAAGTTTTTTCTTACTATAACAATTCCACTCCCATTCCCTTTCAGGCAAATGAACTAATTTGGTCAAAATATTTCAAAAATTTTTTTTGCATTGAAAGAAGGTGACTAGTAGCCTACTATAAGCCAAAAGAGTATCTCTCAAAACCCAATAGTTGAATACTATGCTTTTCACAAACCTTATGTTGCAAATTTGTAATAAAACTGAACATTAAAAATTAATTCGTGTATTTACCTGCCTAAGACCAAGTTTAGGATCAGGGTTTTGAAAGATACACGGATGGTGTGCAAGCTATTCTAGAAGCTATCAGTTTTCATACTTTAATGAGTCCTTCACAACATTAGTGTGTTTATATCAGAAATGTTTTATATGGTAGTAAAGCCAATGTGGGAAAGTTTATGATTTTGTACTGTTTGTCAGCTTAAGGAGACTAAAAAGCCAAATGCATACATTTACTTAAATCAAGCTTTAAAGACCCTGAATTCCCAGATCCATTAGAACTAAATCCTAAAATGGGAGTTCAAAGCATGCATTTGCAGTTTTTTGCTGAATCAGTATCACAAGAGATGTAGTGCAGATTTGAGTTCTTTATGTCTAAATATCCTGAAACGTATAAATTACTTATAATCCCAAAGCAGAAACCAAAAGTATTGCATAAGAACTTGAAATGGAGGAAAAGACATTAAAATCCCAAGTTATTTAATAATAAGATCTTATTTTGATATTTGCAAATGCACTTTATTAATCTCTTAGGATTAAAAAAAATAATTATCTTTAGATCTTTATTTATCTTGGTATGAATTAAGGTACATTCTAAAATATATGTTCTTCTGGTAAAATACACTCTAGGGACTTATGTGAATCTTATTTACTGCACAGACCAGAGTCACTGACAGAGAAATTAAGGCCTATGAAGTTAAAAAATACTTAGGGTTTTCTGTAAGTGTCTGTAATTCACTCGACAGATTGGGACAGCTTCTGTATCATACTAATTCTTACGGATCTCTGTTAAAAGTTATTAAGCTGTTCTGTATAAGAAGGTACCTGTACGCTGAGGATGCAATATCAGATTATGAGTGTAAGAATTTCATGTGCTCTGAATGGCTTGTAATGTGCTGTGCCTGGCTTGACTGAAATACCTGCTTTTGTTTTCTTAATTTTTTAAATCTTTTTTTTGGTGATTCGTGCTTTTACCTAAATACCCAAATGCAGTGGCAGGACTAGAAAGCTCAGAATGTTAGCAATGAGATATGGAGACCTTTTCTTCTAGGTCATTGGCATGAATTTGACCCTGGTTAGTAATAACGGAGAGTCATTGTCAGCTGGTGACTGTTTGGTGGCCTGCAACATAGAGGCTGGTGGTTTCGCTTTGGGTAGTGACCCATGGCTGCATACACATATGCACAGTCTTCAGATAAAACATGTGCAAATAGCTTGGAAAATACCATATATCTCATGATTGAACTTAAAAACTCAGGCTGAAAGGTCATCTGTGGTGGCAATTAAGAGTGAAAGGCCTTATATCCTGTCAGCCACAGAGAACAAGGTACTTGCCAACATTTACACAGGTCATTTGCTTTTGCTTGGACAGTAGAACATACACATTTAAGGCAGAATGACACGAAAGAACAAACAAGTACTACATTAATTCTATACAAGATAAAGTTATGAAACTAAGTTCTTGTAGGTGTGGAGTCTGTCAGCAAAAAGAAGAGAACTACAAAATAATGGAGTATAAAACTTGGAAAAAAGTAGTGAAAAAGAGAAGATATGAAATGGTACAATAGAGAATAGAGAAAAATGTAACCCAGCAAATAGATTGCTAGCCCATGCTTCCTAAAACACCTGATCTGTCTCCCACCTCTTTTTAAAAGTTAATCTACTTCCTGTGGAAAAATGACTTGTTACATAAGAACAAAAATTCAGCAAAGTATTTAAGTACGTTTTTCACTTTCAGCATGTGAAACATTCTGTTCATTTCAGCAAAGTGACTGTCATCCCCTGTCATCAATAGATGTTTGCTTCACCAAAGTTTCATAATTAGACTGTGTAGTTGTTATGCTTTAAAAGCTGAGCAGAAGATATAAATTCAATTAGTGTGTTTTCTAAGGAGAAGTTAAAAGATTGGGTTAGAAAAGTTTGAAAAGTTTGTGCCCCTCTACTCCCTCCTCTTCTTGCCCCACCCCAACTTTCATCCTCTCCTGTTTCTTCTCCATCTTGGACTGTTTGGAGAAGACTCACAGTGAGAATTCTGAACTTGGAAGATTTGATATATGAGGATCAAGATTCAAGTCACATAACCGCCATGATTTCAGAGAGAAGCAGGAACTGTCTACCATGAAGATGTTCTGGATATTTTATCTCAGGTCATTGTAGAAGCATTGTGACAAAACTCCATATGTCTGTGTCCTATGTCTTGTGGGGTTGTTTTTTTCTGGAGTTTGGTAGGGGGGAATGAATAAAATTCTTGTTGCCTTCTTTTTGCAAATTGAGTCAGTTGTTTCATTGCCTGCAGATTTGTGAGTGGTTTTGTTACACCCTCCCTTTGTGTCTAACATTTCAGCTAAAAGTTCTTGGTTAAAACGTGTTTGGGGTCTCTAACACACAGCATTAATGGCAGCCCAGGTGGAATGCATGGGTTTCCAGATAAGGACCCACAACAGTAGACTAAACTAAAGAACTTGGTTATGATTATGGATGGTGATTTTACTACATCATCAGCAAGCAGCACGATGACCAAGGAGTTAGCAAGGAGCAGTAAAGAAATTAGATTTCAACTGATGCAATATGAACTTTAGAGAGGATTGGGCGGGCTTTTTGAGAAAACACGTGCTGGGTCAGGATTTTCCACAAATTGGTTCACCCATCTCTATGGTTATTGTTAAATGCTGTGACATACCTGAGTGGATTCACGGGTAAAAGGCTTAAAGATCAGGCTGGGTAGGGATTTTTCTTGTGAGGCTCAATATCATGAAAACATTCGAAGTGTAAAGAGCTGTAGAACTGGCTAGTTTTCACATGTCATGCTGATGCTGTGTGGCTTTGTAAAATAACTGATACACTTTGACGCTCTAGGCCTGAAGCAAATACAGAGCATAGGACTTCTGAGCATGGTAAGAGACCGTGAAGCAGCAGCATAGAGCACCAGGTAAGATCAACTTCCTGGCCGTCTTCCATTTCCCTGTCACACTGCATATGCTTAATAAACCGTTTTTACAGTAGTGATAGGATATGACTGCCACCTGCATGCTTTGTAGTATGTACACTCTACAGTAGGAACATTCAGCAGCTGCAGGATTGGACTAGTTTAAGCCTAGAATGCCAGGATCATCTTAGTTGAGCTCACAACTTTCTAAGCTGTAAAAATGCTTAATCCCTATGTCACTTTGTATTATTTTGTAGTTAATATTGTCAGTAAGTTGACAAAGGCATGGAACTAGGAGTGGAATCTGGCCTATTGTATTTAGTAGGATATGATTCCTCAGCTAGAGAGACTAGAACCTTTTATGGGCACATACTCTACTTTGTTTTCACATCTGAAATATGAGATTAGATCTTGTCTTGCAGAGCTGTATTTGCCGACTCTGTGATGAACACATGTGAGCTCAGTGCTGATACATGATAGCCCACAGATGCCTAGGCCACATTTTGGTTTAAGAACCTTAAACCTGTAACGGACAGTTTAGCAATATATTTTTGCCTGATGCTTTTGACGGACTTAGATGGAAAGATTTTTGGAGCAGGAAACCATATTTTATTTGATAATTATATGAGGCCCTGTTCCTAACTGAACATATCACTATATTGTTTAATGGTTTTTTAAACTTAGAATGGTGCAAATACTTAGATTAAGAGAAGCTTAGATGAACTTCAGAGACTTAATCCTTCTTATATAGAGGTACCTTTCTCCTAACTGTAGTTCTCGTTTACCTTCCCATTTTGAGTATGCAGTGACTTTTCTTTAAGCCTCAGTTTTGTTACCACATTAACTTTGTCTTCTGCAGAACAGTAGACTCTTCTTTGCTCAAAGGCAAATCTTTATGCTGTAGTTAGCAGGAGACTGTTTGTATATAGGTCTCCACTTCTCATTGTGTTTTGGTATGTCTCACAATACATGTGGCAAAGCTGAGGCTTATTATATATCAACTACATTTTTGTATTTACAGTCCTCCGTTGCTAAATAAGCCAAGCTTCTTTCACAAATAGAGGAAGCTTCTTGCTGCTTTCCAATAGGTAACCACAGATACTTCATATGTAACCATTGATTTTCTATCCAGGGATATGTAGGAAATCTTACAAAGAGCATGAGTAAGGACGCATCTAATAACATGTCAGACTTTTTCTGTTTCCACACTTGAATGCTCAGTCCAGAATACTGATCCCTGCACCAGAGAACAACCACAGTTTACAAAGTCAATATATACTGTATGAAGTAGCTGTATCGTTATGATAGTTACCACAGGGAATGAAACCTAAAATTTTTAGATGCAAGCAGAGGGCATAGGCAGGATCTGACTTTTCTCTGAAGTAGGCTCAGCTAGAGGAAAAATATTGATTTTCACCACAGCCATCCTTCCTTCAAAAGTTATTTTATATTTGAAAGGAATGCATGAGGCTATAGAGGAAAAGAAAAAGGCTGGTATTTTATCTTAATTTATAATATTATTCTATTTACAGAATTCAGTTATTTTATGTTTGTTCTTTTGAAAAGCAAATAAACCAGAACATGGTTTTAACTGCAGTGTTTGATGCGTAGTGCATTGAAGTTAATAGTATCAGTGGTCAGTCATGGCAGATGTGCTTTCTTCCAAATAGGTGTTGCAGACATCAAACGGAAAAAGTAAAAATAAACCTGAATATTTGCATAAAGTACCCAAATGATAACAAAATTATCTGAACCACCATCTAAGTTTTAAACTTGCAAAGTCTTGACTAACTTTTCTAAGACTACCTGCAAACAGCCAACTTCACTTCATGAATTCTTATACTGAAATAAATTGCTTGTTTTCAAAATCCTTCAATCAATAGTAGCTTTTACTAGGAGAAAGGCTACGGGATTTGGCAGTCCACTAGTCAGATGCAGAATGAGTTTGCTATTGGGTTGGGTGGTTTTTGATAGTACTATTTATACAGAAATGCAGATGCTCTTCTTTCAGATAGGGCAAATTAAAAGTGGAGAAGGACATTAGGGAAGTATATATGCAGATTCCATTCTTTAAGCCCTCTGGAAAATCTAGTTTTGCCTGTGTTCCTACAATCATTTTTTTCAGTGAGAGCAATTGACATCTTGATATTCATAAGCATTATGAAAAAATGAAATAAAATCAGTTCATAAAGAGTATGCTATATAATTCTCATGTTATGACATTTGCTTGAGATAATTACTAGTTTTAGAAAATATAGCTGAAGTCATTGTCTAATAAAAGCCAAATCAGGCACTGTACCAAATTAAAGCTACTGCATCATAGTCTATTTTGTCCATACGTATGCTAGTATTATTCCTGTCCTTTTTTTTTGGGGGGGGAAGGTGTCTTGTTTTTGTGTTTTTAATTTGAACAGTTCCACTTGGTGTTCTTTTTGCTTATACTTCTGAAGAATTTATGCCTGAAGCACAGCTACAGTGCAATCATAAAACATATCAAGGTATCAGCATTCTCTAACCACTCCAGTCACGGCTGTGTGAACGGCTGAGAGTGCATTTTCTTAATATTTGCAACTAAAAATACTTCAGCACTTAAAATTGCCCAGTTCTGCAGGTCTTCCTTGGCCAGGACACTTCTCAAACGTTCAGTGAAATTCTAAAACTAGTAGGATTTGGAGATTCAAAATAAAAATCTTGGGGGTGAAAACCCAAAAAAATATATGTAATGTGAGACAAAAATATCCTTTTTTAATTTAGAAAGCAAAAAAGCATGGTAACAGAAACCATTCTTAAAAATACTCACTATCAAAACACTGCTCTGAATTCCTAAGAGAGTATATCCTTATGCAGGAAATACCTGGGTAACTAACGTTTACTGAAGCAAAAGCCCAGTCCTGCATTCTTTGCCCATTGCAAACCTCTGCTGCCTTTATGCAAACATGTCCTACTTTCTTACAAAAAATAAATGCAGAGTTTATTGTAGTGTAAGGAAGCCTAAACCTTACTAATACTGCATCAAAACTATTATAAATTACTAGCATCATGTAAGCAAGGATTATATGAGATCTGCAACAGCCATAAATGTTAAAAGAAAAAAAAGTTACTTCAGTGATGGACGTGGTGAGTTTCTGTTGTAGAAGGTGGGCTACAAACCCAGTGAGTCCAGCAGAGGGTATTAGATAAACTGAGAAGAAAATTATTCATTCCTCGTTTGACTCTGAGTTCTGCATAAACCAAATATATACCAATGTTTGCAGCCACTTCTAGAACACTTACTTCTTAATATTTACAATATTAAATATTTTTAAGTGAGTGAAGAGGTTTCTGCCTGTTCAGCTGTTAAGTAATTGGTAATCCTTAGAAACAAACTTGCCAGACATAACAGTAGAGGAATATATGTGCTGAGGGTGCCTCATGGAGCACTGTTACAGTAGGAGGCACGCAAATACTGATTCAGTACTTCAAGAGTGATGTTACGCATGGTAGATTACAAATCCTAATGTAAAGGAAAACCAAATGGAACAGTAAGGAGAGAATCTGGACATTTAATTTGAGAAGCTTTTCGCTATTACTTTTCAATTTATGAAAACATCACAGATGGGCTTTACATGTGGTTCATCTATACTAACCATACATGCGGACTAACACAAGATATTTCTGTAATCTCTTAAGAGATGAGAAAAAAAAAATCTTCCTCCTTGTTCTCAGCTACGCTTGTGCTTACCAATGCAGTCTTGTTTGAACTGAAGGAGGCATAGGTGGTTGTGAGGTACAAGATACGGAAGGAGATTTTGTATGTTATACAGGATCCTACAGCAAATTAAAGCAATAAATCAAACTGTGAATAAGTTCTATTACTCTTCTCAAACTATACAGCGTAAAAATTTGGTCCAAAGATTGTTGTTTGTTTTTTAAACTCTTGAAGCCAATGAATCTAGCTAGATTAAAAAAATAACATGGGAACAAACCTTCTTTTTGAGCTCTTAATTCTTCAGAGCAGTACTTCATGGAACAAATCTGTTACATACACTGTATATTAGTTTTGTCTACTCAAGTGTTCATTTCTTGGACAAATCCACCTTCTGTTACTTGCTTCAGTAGTTCGTATATTTTAGACAAACCAAAATACATAGTCAGAGGTTTAGAGTTCCTTCCAAAAACTTGCTCACAGAACACCTACAAATGTGCTTCATCATCAGATAATGAGCAATGATAATCTGTAGAATGAAGTTGGACTTCGTAGAAAGACAAAGAACTGAAATAGGAGAGGAAAATAAGTTTTGTTGCTAAAACAGTTGGAGTAACTAAAGGTATTTATTTTAATCTTAAGATGCTGTTTCTATTCCAGCATAAAATGTAAACCCCTATCTGTTCTAAGAGGAAATCTGTTCCAGATCACATGGCAAACAACATTGTATTCAGCTGTAGAGTAGGTTTCTGAGCCACAGTAATTTCAATGCCACAAGGAACACAGACTATTAAGTAAGTAGTAGAACCTGGCTAATTCACATCAGTGGTTCAAAGCACCAATGTCTATAACTAAAATTTGTAAATTAGTAAGTTATCAAGCAGCGTGGCCCATTTTTACGATTTTCCCATGAGTGTTAATGATATTTGATGTTTTCTTAAAGTCTGCTCCTTCAGGCTAGTAAGTAGATGCAAACTTCAGCCTCGATCAAATAAAAAGCTCTAGCCTTTATGGTTAGAGATAAAACATGAAAACATGAGCCAACTGAGCCCTAGAGTATCAAAAAACAGAAGGCAAATAAACAGAGCCCCAGTTTTATTTATTTATTTTTAAAAGATCTGGCAAGATCTTTTGATATTTGATGGACCATTTTATGCTTTTTAAACACCTGTAGTTAGCAATATTGAACTGGCACGGTATGAAACAGAAAAGCATTCCAAATATCATTGTACCAGATCCTGATTTTGCAAGTCGATAAACACCATCCAGTGGGAGCTTACAGCACTGTGCAAGTTTGAACCTTTATTTAATAGATGCAGTTTAATATTAATTATTTATTAAAATATACTGTGAAATATTCCTTTTTTTCCTGTATAAAATTAAAGTCGTCCTTGTAATATGAAACTTGAGCACAGCTCTCTAATTTAGCACAGCATACAATTATAGAATTAAGCACGTGTGAAAATGCTGATTCAACTTTTTTTCTTCTGTGCGTCCTGAGAAATAGGGAGGAATCTCCTGATTACTTAGTGTTTTACTTTATTATACATTTAAGAAGGAAACCTGACAAAAATTAAAAGGACAGCAGGGGCCAAAATGTTTGAGGCATGAATCTTCAAATTCTGTGACTCATTTTATTGACTGTGAGAGATTGTCAAGCTCAGAATACAGCCAGGATCAAATTTAGGAAATACTATCTGTACATAGTTTCCAATTTGTGCAAATAATGAAGTAACATTTATAGCAGATTTGGCTCCAATTCTGAGCCTTGTTGACCTAGTGGAATATGGCTCATTTTCCTTCAGGATCATTACAGGGATCTCAGCTAAAACCTTACATCTGCCAGAATACAGGATTAGACAAATTGGCAGGTGGTAATAGATTCAGAAGTTAAAAGGAAACAAACTGAGCAGCGGGATAAAATCAGGGCAAGGTAATTAACATTCTGTTTATATTTTCAAAGAAGAAACAACAGGAAAAGAACAGATGCCGGTTCAGATTTGTGGACACTCCCAGGAATTTTTTGCTTTAGGTAAAACAGTAAGAACTGCCCAGGAGCAGTGGGACTCAACTGGCCACTCTGGTCAGATTGCACCAAGAAGCAAGACGCGTAGAAGGATGTCGTGTAATACACATGGTTGCATGTGCACAAAACTGTTTCACAGCTCCAGATGTGCATGTGAAAAAAAAAAAAATCACCAGGGAGCAACTAGAATTTAGAAATTATAATATAAATTAAAAGTTATATCAGAGCTATTGGGAGTTTGTTTAAGGCAGATTTTGTTCTGGCATCGTACCTTAACACACCCGAAGATATACAGTCAGCCCAAGAGCCACAGGGAAAAGCACAACAATCATGCAGCCATCAGTCACTTTTTAAAATACTACATGGAGCTTATGGCGGAGAACAGATTATTCTGACTACATGCTGCCAAGATGGTGTTCTTTCAGGGGCTGATTCAGAAGTCAGTTTGATGGAGAGAGAATTGGGTTGATATCAAAACATGTAAGGTTTTGGGGACCTCACCAAAGGAAATGAAAACCAGATATAAAGTGCTGGCCCCAGTATGGGTTATTGCAAAATTCCCAGCTGTCCAAGATGCACAGATCATCAGTGATTAAGTGTCCCTACAGGTTTGCAGAAGTCAAATAAGCTTCAATTTCACCCTGTTGGCCACAGGTTTGATCTAGTGACTGCTGAAATCTTTTAAGTTCTTTTGCAATAATCTCAGTGAGCTTTAAATCCCCCACTTTGGGGGTGTAGCCTTTCACCTGTAGTGAGCACAAGAACTACCTGTGCAGCTGATTTTCAATTCTATGCAGTTAATATTAAAAAAATGTTACCAGTTTGTTTAAATTACATCAGTACTTTCATTTAGTCCTGTAAATATATAGTAATTGTATCTGAATCAGATGTGATTTCATGCGGAGAGAAAGAAATGTTCTCATTGCTTTTCTCTTATATAGCAATTTATACTAAAGTTTTCATTCTAGGGAAAAAGGGAAAACAAAAATTTTGAATCACAGTGAAAGGAACTGTTCAAGTAAAATACCTTCCAGAATTAATCTTTTTTACATATCTTTACAGTGAAGCTCTGGACAAAAGAGCACCATGACACAGACTTGCAATGAGGTGTGGTCTGAACACTAGGTAGGGGAGATTGCATTTGCCTGGCTAAGGCACCACTGTGGAACCTGAGGGAGATGTTCCGTACACTTTTTTATGCAACTTTTCAGGACAATCCTCCAAACCAATTTGTATCTCAGTCATATATTACGTCCTTTCAAAATTAACACTCTGGGGGTACATGGGTAGGGCATAGAAGGTGGATTTGCATTTCCACCCCTTTATTTTTTCATCCCTTGATCAACTAGTTTTTAGCTGCAGTGAGCATAACTCTGTTACATAATATCAGAAACATTTTGGTGAAATGGAGTTTTGCTCTTATAGACTAAATTAGAGAGACAGTAATCTTTCTTGCACTAACCCAGTTCTTTCTAACCCAGTGACCCAGATCCCAGTGAGCTTCCTACAGCTCAGAAATACTGTTTCACAGAACAGTCTGTGCATTTGTAGTACCTCTACCTTTTGTTTATTGTTTTCTTTATGGGAGGTATTTTCATCTGGTTAGCGATATGTTCTTTCTGTTTGTTTGTTTCTGTTTTAAGGCAAAACTAAAAATAATAAGAAGAATTCCTGATTTCTTAGCATGCTTTGGTTGGCTTCTCATTCTTCCTTTTACCAGACTTTTCAGAGGACTTTAAGAATCAAAAAGTTATTGCTAAATGAAGTTTCACTGCATCATCCTAAGCATGAGAAAGAGATTTAAGGGACACTTAATCAACTTAAATAAGCATCATAACAACAAGCAGATGTTTAGCTCTGTAAATTGGAAGAGAATCGGTGGAAGCTAATTGATTTATAAAATAAATTATTATAATTATTATAAATAAATGATGAGCAGGTATACTGCAGTTTATAAATACACTGCATATCTCTCTAGATAGTTCCAAAAGGCAAATCTACTTGCCAGTCAACAAGAGCAAGGATGCTGTAATGTCACATGGATAGAGATCACCTGACATTCTTGGCACTTTCCAAATGTAAAATGTTCACCTTAAAATGTCATTTATAGAGACTAAATGTCGTCACAGACAGGACTACACTTTGTGCAGTGACAAAATGTCCATTGTGCAGATGTTTTAAAACATGTTTTTAAACATTTGGGAAATTGCATTTAGCCTCCACCTAGCTGGAGGTCAGGAAATCTAAAGCTCCTGGAAGTACTACAAAACAATTTTGTATTGAACCAACCTTTCTAGAAAAGCTGAAACAATAGATGGTATCAAGGAGATTTGAATAAAATTCTACAGTACTTGCTGAACAAATTGTCACCAGTCTATCTGAAATTCTACATATTGATTTAAGTCATGCTACAGTAAATGTTGAACATGACTTCAATGGATGAGTGGGTTTACATTTCTGGTTGCTCACTTCAGTAGCAGGCAGTGCTCCTAATCCCTGTGGAGCTGCTATTAGCCATTGGTTGACCTGAAATTCACATGAGTTGGCTTTAATTCAGAGCTTGGGCTGCTCTGCATGGTTTGCTGGTTTGAGGTGGTTTTTTGTTAAAAATTTGAGCAGTGGGCTTAAGCCAGTTTTTCTTGAGTTTTTTATTCTTAGGCTTAAAATATCCTTTAAAATATTATTTTTTTTTAGGATGGATTACTGAGAGCCTGTATTAAAAGAAGGTTTTCTGAAGTAAATAGAACGGATGCTTTTGCCTTCAGACATATATAATGCACTTACTAGAACTATCCTTCCTTCTTCTTGTATTTGAAAATACTAATAATTTTCAAGATGAGGAACTGAATAAAATTCAATGAGCTAACAAGAATGATTGTATATTTGAATAGAAATAGCAGGAGCTACTCATATATTGCATAGGTGGAGACTATGCTGTGCAACATCAGTGCTTGTTTCTTGTTTACGTTCTTTTGTCACTGAACCTGAGGAGAAAAAGCTAACACAGCTCTTTAGGAAAACACCTTTCTATATCCTCAAGCTACATTGACTGCAACTCACTTCTGAGTTTCGTCCTCTGTCAGAACAATATGTAATTTCTGCTTAAGTGGTAATCCTAGGTAAAAGGTTGCTAAATGAGAGATTATCCAAAAGTAACAATGATTTCTAAAGAAAAATGAGATTAGAATGAAAAGAATGATTTTCTTAACATATTTAGAGCTCACTTCTTGTGAGGCCTTCTTAGCTTAGTTACAGGCATATCCTACATCTTCGGAAATCCTCTTTATTCTAGCCCTTGTAGTCAGTCACTCTCTATTGCAGGGCTATCTGGACAGCAATCATTTCTCTGGACAGCAAGTATCTTATTACTCCTTTTAATCTGGTAGGGACTCATCTACAAGTTTGTCTCCTCTACTGATTTTCAGTAGCAATACCAAATTTTCAAACCCTTTGTAATAAGACAATGTTAGGATTTGCTATTCTATCTGCAGGTTTAATCACCAGTGATCCATAAACCCTTTAATCATGATTAGTAAGTGCCTTTTAAAAATTTTAACTGTCTAGCTAAGGCATAACATGTTGCAGACCTTGTCATCTTTGTCTCAGGTCTCTCTATGCCATGTTTACTTACTCAAACATTTTTCCATCCCTTAAAAAAAATCTGCATTATTCAGCACATCGAGAGCCTGTGTTTAGAATCAAATGTCTTATCTGAATGACTGAGAAATAGGCTGCTGAGCTGTTAACCTTACACGAGGCCCTCTCCAGACAAATGAGAACAACATGGGACCTCACTGCAGTGGGATAACCTTTGAAACTGAACTAAGACCATCCAAATAACTGAAGTGGAACCTGTAGCCTTGTTTGTGGGGTGTTTTGGCTTCTGCATACATCAAGGTGGGCTTTGCTGTCCATATGTTCAGCCTGTAGTGCTCTTCTGTGTGACACATTTGATATTGTTTGTTATCGGAGGACTTTACAGCGCTCCTTTGATGACATACGATTTCCTGTGCTGTCTTTGGGGTTTAACCAGGGTGGTAGGGGGGGCCAGGGACAAGAGGATGGGTAGAGTGGGAGGCAAGAGAGTGCTTTCTGTATGGTCTTATGCTTTGTTGAGGAATACTGTAATTGTCCAGACGGTGTAATTAACTTCCAGAGTTACTGAATGGAACACTCTGCATGTTCTTAATATTGACCTTTTTTGAAACTTAATGTGACCCTTTTTCAGTATTGTTTGGGGCCTGGCAGTCTAACTGAAGAAGAATTGTGGGTTAGGTTTCAAAAATTTATGTCTCTGTATAGCTTGCAGATAAGTACTTGAAATCTGTGTGCAACCCTCAGTAAAGAAGCAGCTTCTTTTTTGAATGCTATGTTTAATAAGTGAACACACTTCTCCTCTTCTCTAACAAGAGCAACATTGCTGTTAGTAAAAAGTCTGATATATTTTCTTGTATTTCTTTGTATTTAAGCTATTGGAAACTATTTGGGGATGGAACAAAACAGTAATTTGTAAGATCTTTTAGCTTTAAAAGGTCTTATATTCCCCACATGTGAAAATCCATCAGCTGGCCCTACAAGGGCAAAATCTTCATGCACTTTTCTTCTGCAGAGCAGTAGTTGGAAACGGCCTCTGCCTTTTTACTAGGTAATCAAGGTCTCACAGGGACCCTAGATGGGTAAATAGCTACTCCACTTAAGATACATGGTTACTTACCACAGAGATGGACAGGAAATAACAGCAAGGGGAAGGATCTTTACCTCATTAGTAACATTACATTTCCTAGAGCACATATTTTTCATATATTAAAAGTTAATAAGACAGTGTTAGCTTTCAGGACTTATAAGAGATATGATCATAGTAAATGTGTCTAGAGGTACATAAAATATTATTGATATGCTTTACAACATATCCAGAACTTTTTCGTTCATACTTCTTATATGTAGAAAAATAGTGGGGTTTTGTTCCTTGTTTAAAGTTTCTGGTAGCTGCAGCTACCAGAAGAAAATTAGTGTTTCTTATTATATTGGTTATTACAGTTGCACTTTGAGGCTTCACTCTTGACTGAGGGTTTGGGATAGTAGGTGTGGTGGAACGCAGAAGGATAGCTTCTCTCACAAGTAATTGAAATGTGTCTGAACAAGACTCATGGAAGTCTCTTTTATTGATAAGGAATTGACAGATTAAATTATGCACTAAGTTATTAACTAAGGTATGACAGAAGTGAATAAAATCTTCTTGGAAAAGGTTCTGTTTATCATTCCTATAGATATTGTGTGTGTTTTGCAGTGGGCACACTGTCAACCCAAGCTAAGTTTAACATCACATAAAAGGTACTTTGTTGGCATCTTTTCCTTGCCATTATATCAAAATTACTGTTGCTCAGCTGCCACGGCTTCAAATTGCTTCTTCCATATATGAACAAAGTGCTGCTTGTAAGAACAGATAAGAGCCAAGAATATAGTTGGCACTATATAAATAATACTTCATATTTTCATCCTTTTATAAATAACTTTTTTGCATTCTTCTCTCAAGTTTACACACATACCTGCATGGGGTTCTATTTAACATATATATTTTCTCCATTGTTTAGAGAAAATATATAACAAGGAAAACTTTTCAGTTGGCTGCATATCCTCCAAGAATTGTAAAGGTCAGTTGCTTCTCAGGAAACTTTGAACTCCTGTAAAATGTTTCCATGCATTCATGTATCTGAAAATATGAAGCAAAGATAGAGTAACAATGTAGTTGAGAAAAAGAATCCGTCAGAGAGTAAAAATACAAGTCAATATCCATTAATGAAATTAACAGGTATCAAGTCTGTGTGGTAGCCTTACATAAAGACTGCACCACAGTCTTCCTCTCAGGTAATTTTTTGGGAAATTTTTGAGGAAAATCCAGCAAGCATGTGTTATATTCAGAGGCTGATCAGCTGCCACTGTTTGTTTTTATTAGCTCTTACCATTAAACACACATCTTGAAATTATCTGGACTATGCTCCTTGCACAACATCTAGCTGTCCAGTAAGTAGCTGTAATTGCTGTAAGGATGGGAAAGATAATACTCTCCTAACTATCTGTCTTGTATAAAACATTGAGTAGAGACCGAGACATACTTCCAGTTATGTGGGTGATTTTAGGTAGTTGGGCATAGAGGCAAAAGAGCAAATTTCTGCAAAATGTCAGCAGATTAAGTCCTCTGTTCATATTTCTGGTGAGGTTTAATGTATTTATTGTAACCCACAGAGATGCTGCCTTCACTGTATCATAGATATAGAAACTTTTGATTATACTGCAATATTGAAATCTGAACAAACAATAGCACTAAGCTGATTTTCTGAAAAAGGTTTCTTATGCAATACCTGCCATGTATACATGGACTGTAATTTAACTTTTTCTTCCTAGTGTTGACATTGTGTCTTGCCTTACTAAACAGAGTTCATGGAAGCTATGCTTGCAGCAGAATGCAGACTCTTTCTGCATGTCAGTTTTGAAACATTTTCACTAGGCTAAGCAGCTGGAGTCCTGAGAATAGGAGATACAGGCTCACTACCAGTGTAGCTCCACACAAACACTTCATTCAGTTACTTCATTTTACTTTATTTATGATGACTGTATTTGGTCCGTATGAAAGTGCAGAAGTAGTTGGAATGTTTATTTTATCACCAAGTTTGTATGTTTGGGGTTTTTTCAAGGTTCCAAAAGTGTACAATTGATTTGACACATTTTCTGCCTTATCCAACAGATCATATCTAGGTGCTCAGCTTTTCTCAGGTAAGTAAACTGAGTATATTCCCCATCTCCCTTAATTAATATGGAAAAGCAGACATTTATCTGCATGAGGCTTGTTTTAAAGTCAGTGCGTAGGTCCATGGAAAATACTTATCTAGTTACTAGGATTTATCCACTGGGGCCAGACAGCATAGTCAGTCAAATTCATAATAATGAATTTGAAATAGGATTTTCTTACCACATTGGAAAAAATTCCTCAGAGTCAAAGATAAATCAAAGCAAAGTGGCACCCTGGTGGACCAGACAGCCCATTGGCAGCCCAGTCACATGAGAGCTTCAGAGGTCACTACCTCAGTATCAACAGAGCTATTTGTAGAGCTCACTGTGGAGTTTCACATCACAGCTAGATCAGAATACTTAATATTCTGGCACCCAAATTTCACATGTTGCCAGCCTCAGTCCTTATGTGAGCCTTCCTTTCATTGCTTTGGAAAATACTCCTTCGAGTCATAAAACATAGACACACATTCCTATGTTTTGACAACTCTAAAAAAAATTAATTTAGAACCATCATTAAGGGACCATTCTGTGTTGATGTATGGGTAGGTGAATTTTATTGCAAAAAAAGTATGCTGTCCTCACAGCAGATACTTTGAAATGAGTGGGAAGGATTAGCTGTAGTGAAATCTTCATTCGTTATGTGCTCTTTCTACTAGTTTATGACACAACTAGGGTCTTTATAGAGTTTTCCTCAGAAGCCAACATTTTTAGATCATTGACTGTTTTTGAGTAATGTAGCTGCTTTGCATGAATTTGATTTTTTTTTTGTTAGGATTCTTTGATTTCTTGTGGAGGAATGGAAATGTAAGTCAGATACTTGAACCCATTCCCACACACATTCCCTTTTCTACCCACATATAAATCTGGATTTTGACAAGTTACAATGGGGTTTTCCGAAATTTCTGAATTTATGGCACATGTCCCTGTTCTAATGTAAGAAGTTACCCCAGCTGGACCATATCTCCCAGAGGCCTTGGAAGCCAAAAAGGCCAGAGTGATGGCCTGTCTTCACTGCTAGAAGAGACTGTGGTACATTGCAGGAGTAGTGTTGTAGTTTGACAGGAATATTCAATCTATATAGGAGATCAGAAGCCAAGAAATACTTGAATATAGCTCCTTTGGCTAGGCAGGGCTCTAAGCACCTCACTTGATCTGCAATGTGACCACTCCCCATCTGTAAATTGCCATATACTTCCTTGTTTCACAAAGGCTTCAAGAGGATAAAAATCTATGAAAGTTATGAGATTCCCAGATACTGTGATAAGTCCCAGGATAAACAAATGTTGAATGCAAAACATGGTAAATATTCAAGGGCATGTGGAATGAATTAGAAAGATGAAGAGAGGGAGCAGAAGAGTGAGAATGGCAAGAAGCAGAAAGAAAGCATAGACAGTAACAGTACAAGTTGGGCAGTATGACTGGGAGCTATAGGAGAGTTATGCAGAGTCCTAGAACACTCTGAGTTCATGTTGCAAGCCATCTTCTAAGGTATGGATATGATACGTTCCTGTGTAAAAGGAGAGAACTCCCAGCTAAGATTTCCAAAAAAGGTGTAAGTGATGCTTAGTACTGCTTTTCTGCATTAAGAGTCATCAGAGTTGCCACTAGTCATACCTAGTCAGTGATGACCCTCCGCTTGAATGCAGTTCAACAACAGTGACTGTAAATCAGGTGTACTGCTGATGTTGCAAAACATCTTTTGGCAGCAAGGGATGAAATGTCTTAATGATAAATGGAAGCAGATAAATAGTTTTGTGTATTTTGTTCTTTACTTTCCACTTGAAACAATGAATATTAAGATACTAACTGGTTTAGGTACTTCTCAGTGTCCACTTTGCATATACATGCATCGCAGGCATCTTCCTCCCCACAAAATCTTGGTGATATTTATAATCTTCAGAAGCATTTAAAAATGATATTTAGATGCTATTTTAAATCCTATTAGGTACCTCATCTGCATTTCTGTGTCTAGATACCTGTTAAAAATCTGATGCTAGAAGCCTATGTGACATTTAGAACTTCAAAATGGTGTTTTCTTTGTAGTCTGATCCTCATGAAAAGTATCATATTTTAAAATTCTACAGGCAGAATCATTAAAAAAAACCCAAACCACAACTGAAAATAGCAGCAAGCCTATTAGACTTGGTGTTAAGTTTGAAAATTCTCTCTGCCAGTCAGGCAAGACAGGTGGGGAGTGAGGAGGCAAGATTCTAAGTCCACTGAAATTAATATAACTAACCCTTTGATTTAAGTGAGCTTCACATTACACCCTTCACTAAAGTTTACTCTGACAGCCTTACACACACTATTTACAGTGTTTTGTTAGAATGAAAGTGGAAAAGTCAAGAAAAAAACAGCTACAAATTTAAGAAGCAATGCAGACCTGCTGAACAACTGATGAAGGAGGTAGCTAAGTATATGGAGAGATTTTGGATGAAAAATGTGGGCATTATTTGAATAAACATGTTGAAAATATTTAAATGTATCAAAGAGATGTAACAAGATGTCCAGAATGCAAGGGTAGAGTTTCAATCACAGGTAGATTCCAAAACAATATTCTGGAATTGGTCATCAAAGTCCAGAAAAAATGAATGTGTAGGTTCTCTTTGGCATTTTATTTCTTGAAGGAAATAAAATACAGCTTCCTGTGAAGTACAGCTTTCTATATTCTTTAAGTAGGTTTTAGTTTAAAAAGCAGATTGGTATATAGAATTAAGTTAACCTTATGACATATTTTCTCCACATCTGTTTTGCATAGTGGTTTTAATTTTAGGATTTCCCCCCCCAACACTGCCTTTCCCCGCTGAAGCCGACAGTGGTCAGTGGAAGATCACTGCCATCTACAGATTGGAGAAAGTATCACTAATATTAGAGTAAATTGTTGGAACAGTTTCTCTCATGTTGGAACATTTCTCTCTTTTTCTTGAGCACTTGTCTCCTCAACCCCTGCTCCCCCTTAAAAATCCCACAAAGTCACCCAACACACACTATTGTCTCTGTAGCACCTCTGATCATAATCACCATCATTAAAAGAAATGCACACTACTTTCAGAATCTTAAGGGCCCTGTAATGTTTTAAGTCAAAGTTGAAGGGAAAAATATAGAGTGCAGGATTCACAAATGTGCTTTCCATTACCTAGTGTACGTCAAAATTCAGTATGCATGTCAAATACATACATGGCTTCTTACAGATTTCTCACACTGCAACACTGGACAGAGGGACTGAGTAAGTGGGTACCTGCTTACCATGCATCAATGCTTGGGTCATGTTTGCAAAATGATCTGTCAGGAAAAACAAGCAAGCACGACACTGTAGGAAGAGCAGAGCCGTATTTTAAACTCTATTTAATCCCCATCTTTTCTTCTCTTGCTTGAAAGAATGGAGTAAAATAAAACCAGATAAACTTTCTTGCTATTTTTATTTATTGCAGAGGTACCACATATTCACAGCATATTGAAACCCATCACATTTAATTTAACATTAAAAAGAAAAAAACCCCAAACTAATAATTTCCCTCCTGTATCTTCTATATTCTGATAGAAAGGTTTTACACAGTTTATTAGGGTTGGAAGCATTGGACCTGACTGTACTGCTCAAGCAGGCTGCAATTTACTGAAAAGCGTAACTGCCTAAAAAGCCTCAATCAACTACACAAAACTGCATTCAGATGGGTCTTAAAGATCTCTAGAGAAGTGGACTCCACAACCTCCCTGGACAACCTGTTCCAATATTTAATATCTTTGACTGTAAAGAAGTTTTTCCTCAGATTGAGGTCCTGGAACTGCTTGCCTTACAATTAGTAAGGAAAAGTTTTATCAAACGAGATGTCAGTTATTGATACACAAAAGCTGTCACTATTTTTTAATCTTTTCTAATCAGTGCTGTTTCGTTGAATCATTGAAATTAGTACATATCTGCCAACATGAGAAAATACTAGAATCACAGTTTAAGCAGATTAAAGTAGTCCTCTGTCTACATTAAGGTTAAATGATTTGTCAGCTTGCATACATGTTATACTTGGTAAAGGAATCGATATGTAGAACTAAACAGAACTTTGGAAAAGCTAACTGATTTCCTACTGATACATCTGAGTAAAGGATTAGTTTTACTGAAATTATTTTTAACAGTGACCTGAGAATTTAAGTTTGCAATAGAAGAGGCAGCTGGAATAGCTAGGTAAGAAATAGGGGAGGGGATATGTTAAATGCAATAGCACTAATACAAACTGCAGGGGATTTCAGCTACTCTCTGCGCAAATATTCTTCTTAATACACTGGAGAAATGCTTTTATTTTTTCCCCAGGTGAGACAAATTCCCTGGCTTGTTTCCCATGCTGTCTATATATCAACCTAGAAGCCAGAGCAGAATTTTGCCTTTTCTTGGACTTTTTTGGGAGTGCATTGCACATTGTACAATGGATTGCTTCAGGGAGCATGTTCTGGTGCATACAACATGCTTTTACCTGTACTGCACCAACAAACAACTGTAAGTCTATTGCTGAAGAGGTTCAAGCAGTAAAAACAACAGATAATCTGCTCTGGTCATAAGGAAGGAGAGGTCTCTGACTTCGAACACCTTTAGCAGTTTCCTCTTTAAAATCCTATACCCACTGAATTGCGTAAGAATATGTGCTGGCTTCCTTAAAAAACTTCTGAAAATTCAAACTCCAGTTTACAACAGCAGCTTTCAGCAAATACAGGCTGAAAGTCTTGGTCCCACTGAAGTCAGTGGCAAAAATCCTGACTGCTTTAGTAAGGTCAGAATTTCATTCATTATATTGATTCAGCTGCTACCTTTACAATACAACAGTTTTCAGGGTATTTCTACAGAAGGTCAATGTCAGGTGTATTTATTATTTTAAACCACACAATTCCTTCGGATAAGGAAATATGCGCAGATATACTTTTTCATTTCAACGAGCAAGCCATGAAGAACGCCAAGAGTCATGTCTGTTTTTCACACATGTTAAACTGTATGTAATTGAAATGGTCTTCTGCTAAGTATTGAATAGAACCTTTACTCCTTTAGGCTCAAAGGGCGTTTCAGTACCTAGCCAGGAGGTGGCATTCATGGCTAACAGTTAAAGAATTAACAGCCCATATTTCTTTTCATTTAAGGTAGAGAGGGAAAAAAGGTTTCTTAGTGTAATGGCAGTTACTCAATTAACCGTGATGCTTCTACTAATGCAATAAATTTGATTTATGTGTACTTTGTTTTACAGGGAGTAGTGGAGTTATCCAGTAGTAGACATTAATCTTCATGACAAGACAGCAGGGACCTGGCAAATTGTATTAATCTTCCTGTAAAGTATTTGATAGTAAAAGTCGTTGTCATTTTGTCCTCCCAATAGACAAGTTTAAAATAATTCTTTGACCACTATAATAAATACCCACTGTTATCAAAACAGTTAGGAAATAAAAAACCCAGCCCAGTCAATTGTCCAGTCAATGATTCTTTGATTTTTCAATGTCTGATCACTCCCCTTTGTGATCCAGTCGGTCTATGGAGAGTTGCCATATTTCACATCTGTGCCACATCATGCCTTTCCTGTTGCCTCATTGATCAACAGACAACATGTGATGATTCCCAGATGTTCAAATATGGCAGATCCCAAAAGACTTATTAAATTACACTGAAAGCAAAACAACATTCATGCTGTAAAAATTTTGTTAAAATCAGGTATGCTTGAATATCCACAAACTTGCTACAAGATACTGATATTAAAATTGCTTATAAACATCAGTCATATTCTTTGAGACATCCACAGTGTGCATAATTTGCGGACTCTGTGTCAGAGTTGATATCACATTCTGTCCTGTGATATGAAGCAAGTTAAAATAGAATTAGGCATATCTTTATACATACAGAAGAACAGCCACTGGATTTTTTAAACTTTTTTATTTTTAAATATTTGTCTCTTTTTATTACCTACAGTCTGTTCTTTCAGATTTTTAATCAGATTTTCTTCCCCAGGAAAAAAACTGTTAAATTCAGTTTCAGAAATGGCTACATATTTCTTTCTGGTTTTTTTCTTATCCATAGCAAAAAATTTTATGTGTTCGTTCCACAACCCAGCCTTTTCTCATGGATTTGATACCTTGCTGCAATGAAGCAGCAGCTCCCCTTGGCAACCACCTCGCTGGCTGGGCTCCAGGTTAGACTACACCTCCCACTGTGCAATATGCTATTCCCGGACCAAACACACTGAGAGAGGCCCACGCTGGCACTTGCATGGCCACTGCTGCATTAGGGGAGATGTAGTTCCTTGACTGAGGCCTGAAAGGAAGGCTCAGGTGCTTCTGTGTAGCAATGCTACTGCATGAAAACAGTGAGATTTGCAGTTTCAATGACATTTTTTTTTTCTCATTTGATCAGACAGCAGAAATATTTCTATTTAGGACAGACCTACCCAAAGGAAAACATCTTCCAGGATATTTTTCAGTGGTTCATCAAGTCAAAAATCTCAAGTATGAGCGAAATAAAAATGCTTTGGATAGTCAGGCTTAGCACTAATTAGTACTCTATTATTTCCAGATTTGTCTTCATTGTGATGTCATTTTGGACATTCACACTTTTTATTCCAATTTACATGTGTATCTAATGTTTTTGAACAGCCTAGAGTTGTCTGTGCACCCCGTCTAGTGTGCACTGCATTTTATTACTGCTACCAGGCAGCGACACAGGCACCTAAATGTTAGAAGATCTCCAAGCTGTTCAGGAGTCCATCCACATAATTTGCAAGGCTAGAATTGCAAAATTTTCACAAACTGTAAAGTGTCAGAAAAACACATTTCTGAGGTTTTAAATTAGTGTACCCACTTAGAGTATACACACATAAAGCTTTAAAAAAATACCGGTATCTAAATTTGTAATGACTCTTAAATGTTTGTATGTCCTTTAATAAGAAACATGTAATTAGAACCATATCTATTAACTAATGGCATCTTACCTAACAAGCTTTTTTGTTTTGTTGTTGACACTTGCAGAACAACAGCCAGAGATTTAGGAACGTAAGTGAGGGTAGATGTTTGTGGGATCATGGAGGAGCACATGGAATACAAACACAGAAAGGAGAAGAGATGCAAAAATCTGGGTAACAGTAAAGTATCACATATGGAAAGTCAGATTGAGAGGAATAATCATTTATGTCAAAAATAATTCACTAGCTACATTTAGTTAGAAAATCTGTGGAGCAAATTTAAGCATCCTAAACAAGTGAAATAGATTAGCCATAGAGCCTGCTGGCCCTTGGGTCTCATATTGCTGCTCTAACTGCCAGCAGCATCCATGTGGAACAGAGTTTTCGAAATTCTGGCCAGTGCTGGCTGTGTGGGGAGGACTGTCTGTTCTTTCCCCTTAGGAAAAGTATACTGCATATGGCAGAAATACCTGAGACAGTTTATCTGCACAGAAAGTGCTATGATATGCTGAATTGCTTGTGTCCTAGAAGCAAAACCATATTGCTAGCCTGCTCTTGTATGTGAACACATTTTTGTATCACAATTTTTCTTTTTCTGTTTACCTTTAGTAATTGTTTCATTGAAGTACATAGATAGGATACTAAAACAGGATCATGAGATGTCTTGGGCTTTGTTTTCAGAAGGCTTATCTTATGACTTTGTTACTGAGATGGTTTGCTGTTGGCACTGTTTTCTCTGTCTCGCTCCCAGATTTATTTGCAACAGTAAAGTTTGCTCTTGTAGAGCAGAGTATTGGCCCACTCTTCTTTTAAATGATTCAATTTTCCTAGTGGATCACCATTCCAAGACACTTATTTTCTAAGCACTAGTTTTCAAGTGTATTGCTTTCCTGTGACAAAAAACATAGCCTATGACCATGGATTTGACAACGTGAAAAACTAACCAGGTAATGTGCACTATTTAATACATGTAGTACTTACGGACCATTAGCAACCATCATGTGCCATCATGTCTCTTTCAGAGTCTTGATTGCTTGTTTGTCTTACTCTTCACTCCCTCCCTCCTACTCAACATGGTACAGTGGATGTACCATCTCTGAGATAACAATGTTTCTTTTTTAGCTACAAAAAACCTACAAAAACACCTGTAGAAACACAAGGGTTTGGAAGGGTTTTACTGTTTATTTGGGTTTTCGTTAGATTCTTTTTCTCTTCTTCACCCTTGCTGGTATATTGAAGATGAAATTTGGGAAATCAGACTTCTTCAAGTAGAGAATTCATGTGCAGTTACCTTTTTAAATTGTGAATCCTGAATGTGGTGTTGTTAAATTCTAATTCAGCTACAGATGGAACCCTCATTTATGGGTCTTTCATATGTTTCTGTTAATGATCTGGTTCTTGATAAGCAATGACTTTGTTACTTAGTACAATATCCTGGCCTGTCTTCTGCTTGTAACAATTCTTTTTAATAGAAGCCTTTTCTCATCATGTCAGCCTTCATCTGAACCAATTCCTATAGTTTCTATACTATTTCTTATTTCTCTCATTTTACAGACTGAATTAGTGACTTTTTATAAAAGTTAAGGAACAGAAGGTAGCAAATCACAATCTCTTTTTTATTTGAGGTGCTTCTGTGATTACAAAGCTCTTAGATATTGCTTAGCTAGTGTACGTCACTGATGGTAGGCTATAACTTTTGCCTGTACCTGAAGTTTTCAGTGTGTCTTCACCAAATCAGTAACACTCGGACCGGTCTAAGCTGACTCACTGGCTAGGATCTTGTCTTGTATCACTGAGCAATCAGGCTGTGAAGTTGAATTCCCACAGGACATTTCCCACTTGCAAATTCTAGTATCTCTCAGCAGAGACAACATAGCTTTGCTACCCTTGCGTTACAGGAAGGATTAAATAAAATGAAGCTGTAGACATACAGCCATACTCAAGCTCTTTATCTAATCCAATTTTACAGCTAACAACCACGGTGACTTCAGAATCCATTGATTTCCTTCTGCACTGACTTATTTTAAACTCCTTCCGTCTGTGCTTCTTGTCCACCCTTTCTTAAAGCCAAAGATTAGCCAAAGCTGTTTTCTATCCCTAATTCCATGGCACTGTAAGAGATTGTTTTAGTACACAGAACTCCAGTTTCTTAGTTTATGCTGTATTTTCTCACTAATATAAGCCATACTCAGCTTTGCCTGGACAGTTAACATCTTCCTGCCTCTTTCAGTTAGGAGAAGGTGATGTTAAAACCAGGTGCCTGTGGGTGTCACAGTTTTTACAGAAGCTGAAAATGCTCTTTCCCTAGATGCAGGTGGCGCCTGAGAGCATGGTGATTACAGAACTCTTCCGAGTATTAATCAGCAAAAACCCTGAAAGGACTTCACCTTAGTTTGATTTCTTCTTTTTTTTCTTCTACCTCTCCTGTGCAGAGAGTCCTTTGTCAAACAATAGCCAGTAGGATCTCTTTAACTTTGTTTTGTGGTGGTATATTGTTGTTTCTAACAGGAGGGACAATGGTTCCTTTCTCCCAATATATAACATAATTTTTTGCTTGTATGTTTTGACATAGTCCTCTTCATTATTGTAAAGAAGCAACTGTAACACACTCTGAAAATTCTTCTCTCCCAACCCAGTAAAAATGCAGTAAGCATGGTAAGTAACACCAAATCAGCAAAGGTTATCTCTGAACTGCTTCTCAGGTCCACACATAAGTTTTACCTGAATCATAGCATCCAAATCATCTCGCAGCCAGGACTGAGCAGCATGTCACTGAGCGTATCTTCCCCAGAAACTAAGCACAGTCTAGAAGTGCTTTACCAGTGTAGGCATGGCCACAGCCTACATTTATATCATCAGCATGTTGCTGATGCACAGCAATATTTAAGCCTACAGTGATCCATCCTATAACAACCAAACAAACAATAGAACCAAGCGAGGCTCTTTCTGGTCCATCTATGGCCCCAGGAGGGAGGTGGTGCCTTTCCAAATCTTGAGCATCATCAACGCTGCAGTAAACTACCAAATGGAGCTTGTTTTGATTTTGATGTCCAGCACCAACCAAGAGCTTTCACCGGTGAAAAGGTACATAAGGTCTCATAATCATAGATCTGAGGCGAATGAGCTCGACTAGAGATGCTACATAGAAACACGAGACCCTCCCCTGGGCACCCTCCCAGGCGGGCGTCCGCAGGCTGTCCGCCATCCCCTCCTCCTCTGTCTCCATGCAACATCGCGGCGGGGGCGTTTTCGAACGCTACATTTGCATATCCCCGCAACGCGGCCAATGGGAAGGCGGCTCTGGTGCCGGTCTTTGCATGGGACCGGGCGGTGGCCAATGGGGTCTCAGCCGCCGAGCCCGCTCCCAGGGCGATGTTTGCACCCGTGCGGGGCGGTGCGCGGTGACACAGCGAGTGGCTGCGGGGACTTGCTGGGACGTGCCGGGACCCGCCGGCCCCTCGGCCCGGGCAGTGCCTCCGCCTCGGGCGGCCGCGAGGGAAGGATGTCGGTGGCGGGGCTCAAGAAGCAGTTTCACAAAGCCAGCCAGGTAAGGGGAGCGAAGCCGGGCCGGAGCGGAGGCAGAGCCCGGCGGAGCTGGGCGCTGATGGGCGGTTCGTCCTGCCCGGGGAGTAGCGGGTACTTCCACCTTCGCCTCAGAGGGGCGTCACTCGCTGGCAGTGCTGCCAGCCGTACCTTGGGTTCTCCCCTGGATCTTCCCCTCCTGGCCTCTCGTTTGGGGCCGTACAAGAGAGGGTTCCCGTTTCCTTCTTTGGCGTGGGGCTTTCGATCTTGCGTTTAGTTACTGATGCTGGTTGGTGCTGGGCTTGTGTTTGTCCTCGGAGGCCTCAGTTAGAGCTATAGGCTGCAGTGTGCTGGCTTTCCCCAAAACACTTCATTGCGTTGTTCTGCCGTAAACTGGTGGTTGATCACCCTACCTGGCGTACCCGGTGTTTGTCCTATAGAGGGTATCAGATGTTTCTAGAGTTTTCCCTTCTTTTCTAGAAGTTCTTACCTGTTTGTAGGTGAACATTCGTCTGCTCCTGACCCTTTTTCTCCAGTTCCCATTTCTGTCATGCTCTTCTCTTTGATACTTTTGCTGATTTCTCTCAAGGGAAAAACCCCTTTTGGTCACTGGGCTGGTTGCTCTACACAGCATGATGGTGCCTACCCGAAGCCCTGCACAGTACAAGGCTTCAGGAAGTGACAGCGGTGAGATTCCTCTCAGTGAAGGTCTTTGGAAGCCTGAGCTGCTTTGCTTGCTTGTTCTGAGCCTAATAGAGCTGTACTTCTGTTGACTTTCATTAATGATAACGGTAATGCTGGAATAGTGCCTGTAACGTGTTCAAATTGGAGAACTGCTTATTGAGAATGGAGAAATAAAAGTTCACTGAGTGCTTAGCTGTAATTTTTTTAGGTCCTCTGTGAGGTATTTGGCTTGTCAGTTGTCCAAATGCAGAGTGTGCTCTTTGTTTGGATGTAGAGGTGCTAAATATTTGTGTCTTATACTTATTTTCAGTGGTGTTCTTTCTGTCATGCTATGTACTGCTCTTGAAAAATGTAATGCATCTTTCAGTTTATTTTCACTGTGTCTTTGAAAAAAATGTAGGAGTTGCAAATCCAAGGACAGCTTGTTTTTTACTTACCTTATGTTGGAAGTGCTGCAGCCTTTGCTATAGTGAGTTTGTAACTCAAAAAGCAGAAGGTATTAAACTGAGCAAGTTAGAGAAGTAGCCAAAACAAGTGCTGTCTCATCTAGGAACCAGTAATTGTGCAGGTTGCATAATCCTGCCCACATGTCAGGTAACCATAAACAAAGAAAAAAGGAGGAAATCTCGTACCGGTAGTAGTGATGGCAGAAAGGAAGACTGGAATATATTGAACCTTGACTGTATGTTTATTGAAAGCTGCAGTGTCATTTCCAGTATTCATTACAGTAAGGAACTGCGGTGCATAACTCAGATAATATTCTTCTTTCTAAGGTGGGTCAAAGGTAAACTTTGCGCTTATTTTCAAATGCAGAACCGAGCAAGGAATTTAAGTTAAGTTGATCAGGGAAAAAAAAAAATCTCTCTTCAAGGAAAGAAATACTGTTTACTAGAAAATAATGTGCAGGAAAAAGATACTGGGATTTGATTGATTTTTGGTGCTTGAGGATGCTTCTTAAAAGCACATTCTGGAAGAATGATTATCAGGTAAGATATTGGGCAAAGTAGGAGTGTAGAAAATAACAGAAGAAATAGCATATATGTCCTTGATCAAAACATCCAAGTCGACAGAACTAACCTGTTTGTCTCTGACAGACAGAGACATGGCCATGCTCATGCCTACAAAGGTACAAACTAAACAGTTGTTGAAACTAACAAAAATAAAGTATAACAGGCAAAACGGAAATGTTTGCTCTACATCGTTTAGCTAAATGCACAGAACCATAGAATGGTTTAGCTTGGAAGGGACCACAGAGATCATCTAGTTCCAACGCCCCTGCCATAGACAGGGACACCTTTCACCAGACCAGGTTGCCCAGGGCCCCAGCCAACCTGACCTTGAACACTTCCAGGGAGAGGGCATCCACATTCCCTGGGCAACCTCTTCCAGTGTCTCACCATGCTCACAGGGAGGAGTTTCTTCCTAATCTAATCTAAATCTACCCCCTTTCAGCTTGCAGCCACTCCCCCTTGTCTATCACTCAGAAAAAGCCCCTTTCCAGCTTTCCTGTACTAGAAGGCTGTATATTTTGCAAGATGCTACAACAAGCAACTGCAGAGCATAAAGGAGGTATTTCTCAGCACCACATTTGTAAAATCTCCAAGTGCTGTAGGATTTCTTAAGGAGAGGTATACCTTTGCTTATTGAGCAGATGAGAGATGGCAAGAGTAACTATTAACAGCAGAGACAGGCATTGCTTGGGGAAAGGATGAAATTAATTCCTTTAGTATTCCCAAAGGAGAATAGATGACACAAACTGGCAAATTTCCCAGAGGACACTGAGGAATACTGAAGGGAAGGAAACTTGTGCCAGGACATGTGATTAAAGAACAGGAGTAATATTTGAAGGCTGACAGAATGTGAAGACAAAAATTCTGAACGGTGAAGCAAATTGGTTAAGACACACTGTAGTTAACAATTCATTCAGAAATATGAATAAATATTAAACAAGTGACAAGATCCATATGTTTTCAAAAGATACTGTTTCTGTGCTAGACTAGACCTCTATTCAACTGAAATAAACCACTATTCCAACTGGAGTATAATAGATAATCGACATAGAAAGATTAAACAGAGTTATTCTATAACTTTGTGTACTCTGACTGAACCACTTAACTCTTATGGAACTGTTTTTTGCAAAAGAAATGTATTTTGATTTTCTAAAAAGCTTGCCTCTTCCTGCTGCTTCTGTGTTAGCTAGTGGTGATCATGTTTGCATGTAGGCTTAAATTTTAAGTTCAGAGAGTCCAGAAAAAAAGGGCAAACAATGCTTAAGATTTTGGACATGCAGTTATGGTTTCTGGGGTGTTTGTCTGGTGCATGTCAGCTCAGTTTACATGAAGTTAGTGAAGTAAATAAGCGTTTGCTTTATAAAAGTTGAGTGGCTAATATTTCATGTTAACCAAAGCTCTTCCCAAACTCAGGCATCACACTGCAGACTTGTTTGGTTGTGTAAAAAGTCACTGTGACTCTGTTTGTAATCTACTAATCACAGTTAAGTGTTCTTGATGGTTTTGTCCTAGGATTTTTTCCCCAGTGGTATTATTTTACACTGAAAATAGCTGTGCTTTCACCTTTGTATCTGGTTCAGAAGACAGCTCTTGAGTTATGAGCACCTGTTGCAATTACTGTAGTAAATTTTGCACCACTTAAACTCTTTTTCTATGTATTTCAGTATATAAAGCTACAGAACGTTTCCATTATCTATACCCTAGTAATGCTTCCTCTGGCATCACAGAACTGACAGACCCAAAATTATATATAAGCCAAATTGAATATATCTCATCTGTAACAGATAATATCTTGCACGTATACAATGATTTTCTTTACCGTGCTTCTTATTTGGGTTGTAAGATTAAATTGAAACACTCAAGTGGACTGGAATGAGAATCACTTCCCTTCTGTCCATTTAATATCACCAATGATCCCTTGAGTAGAACTCATTTGGCTAATGAAATACCAAGCAGAACCCGCGTGGCATCTTACCACTCCTCACTGGCTTGTAAGCAAGAGTAAGCTGTTTCTCAGAGCTATTTTCGGGATGCAGGTTTTTTTTCTGTTTTTTTAACTGTATTTTAAAATATTTTTTTAAATTAACTTTCAGCATATTCTGTTTGTGATGAAAATTTGTCTCCTGCCACTTTCGGCCTCTGATGTCTCTTATCAGTCTTCCTGTTTCCAGTTTGAAACCTTTTGATATTGGTGGGTGTAGCTCAGCCTACTGTTTTTGTAGGCCTTGTTCTCGTGGTGGTTTCATCTTCTAATGCACACTGGGAGTGTTTTTTGAGTGGTGTTTCTCTTTAGTAAAGCAGTGTAAGCACAGAGAGTGAAGAAGAAAACCTTAATAGGCAGCAGATGCTGTTATAATTTCTGCTGTGCTCTAAAACTGCACCCAGGCTAGTGTCATAGAGGAAGGAGATGTGATTTGTCATAGTACTTGGAGGCTACTGAGCTGAGAACCTCCTTCCCTTAGAGTGCTTTGAAAGCTTAGCCATGATGCTGGTATAAGAAATCTGCTCTTGACCTTGAATTCACATGTTTTTTGTCTTTTTTCTTTGTTTTTATTACTTGGAACTGTGTAGTGATCTCATTATCAACAGCTTATTCATGGAGTATTTCTTAGGCTTAGCCTCTCAGCTACAGTAGAAATTACTCCTTCTTTGAGAAAACATGTGACTCTAAGTTGCTGTGAATATCTTGCTTGTAGTGTAGGCATCAACAGTCATTGTTAGCCTATGCAGACTGGTTTCTTGAACCTTCTCCTATTGTCAGTGAAGAAAGAGAGGCTGCAAGAGAGTATCAATCAAGAGCTGGTTCTATTGTTTATAGATAGAACCCAAGGGTCAGCAGATCTTCTAACCAAAACAACTACAATCTATTGCAACCTAGTGCAATAGTGTATATGCTCTGTGCTTTTGTCTTTTATGTGTCCTGAATGGCATTTATCTTTTGAAGTGCTACATCTTTTTCTAGCAATCTTTTTACAGGCCTTCTTGTATTTTTTAATTTTCTTTAAAATTTTGGTATCACGAAGACTTGCAGAGATAGTTCTCTCCCTGATGTTTTTTAGTCCATGGATTTTGAATTTATTTTTTAGTTGATTTTACTCCATTGGAATGAAGACCAGATCAGAGTCAAGACCTACTTGCTCCCCAGACAGAGTCAGTCTTGTGTATGGGTTTTGCTGTGGCTTTTTTTTTTTTTCATTCTTCTGAGTATTTTTGCTTTGTTATGTTTTAAATGAAAGATACCCACCTAGACATAATATTTGAGCCTTTTTTAAAGTCTGTTTTGGCATTGAGTTAATACACAAAGACTTTATTTACACAACTGGTTGCTAGCAAAGGAAGTACCTTGGTAGACAGAAAAGTACTTTGGTAAACTGAGGAAGAGACAAACTTTATACAAAGAGAATCTGAGCTTGCCAATGACACATGGGAAGAAACCTTTTATTTATTATCTGAAGGTATATTTCTTTTCAAGGGCTATAGATCATAGTCTGTTAGAAATACTGTCCTTTCACAGCCAGTCTGAATTGGGCATGATGAATCCAAGACCTTTGTAAAGAGAGAGCTTTTATGTTGTTCCTGGTTTTTAATAGATAATTGGTTGTACTGTTTTGCAAAACTTTTAGAACTGTGTGGGAAAAGCAGTAGTGAAAATGACACTAGAATTCAATGAATTGTCTGAGATGTTTCGAAATGGATGGTTTTACTTCTTATACACATTTCTGAAAGTAAATGCTCAGCCACTGGGAAGGAGAAAAAACATTATTCCTCTGCCTTCTTCTATGTATGTGTGAGTATCTAAATACATTGCATCCTTTTATCTGTGTCCTGGCTATGCAATCCAGCGATTACAAAACTATAACATAGATTATACACTGTTCATTTCGTATTCCTAACATAAGAAATGTGAGGAGAGGCTGTGGGTTTAAGTAATCTTTGAAGACTTGTTAGTTCATGAAGTGTTTGCTGGGGGTATTTTTGGGGTGTTTTGTTTCTTTTTTGACAGAAAGCTTAGTGCTTGAAAAATGAGAAGTTGTTGTATTGCGCTTCTTTTCAAAGAAAGAGAAGGAAATGTGGTCCTGTGGCAAAGATTTGCATAGGTTTTAGTGTGTGGGGGGGTGTAGTCAGGAGACAGTAACCTGCACTTCACTCCTCTTCCCTTGGCATCAGTAACTCGCACTTGAGTACTACTGAGTTATGTGGCTGACTCTTGGTTGTAGAGCCCTCCCTGTTTACAGTGAAGCTTGCTCCCTGGGACCAAGGTACTGGGCTAATAAAACAGTTCCTTGTTGCATAGTGGTGATGTTGAGTATAAAAACTGTGTATCTGATGAAGTTGGAAGGAGGAGGAGATTAGCTCACAGGATTTAGATTTACAGTTACATTTGTCACCTGCTAAGTAGCCTGCCAATAAGGCATAACTGTAGGAAAAAGAAACTTTGGGTGCTTCAGCCAGCACACAAATTAGCAGAAGATGGCAATCGTATGCCTCTGCAACCTTAACAATGCAGCTGTCAAAGCTTGCAGTAGATAATGCTGTAAATTTGGAATCCAGCTATGATTTGGAAGGAGGTTGACTATATTTTACACATATTTCTATATAAAAGGCTAAACAGCATTGCAATAGAAAATAGTTCAGAATAAAGGATTGGATGCTAAACTTTCTCCTTCAACACACCTCCTTTTATATGTTCTTGGCTCTGCTGAAGAGTTTTACACAGGCATCCTGAAAGATCAGGGAAGAGCTGGCGCTCCATCTTTAACTCATGCTGTTGCCTGAGTCACTGCGGCACATGCTGGGTAATACATTGCAGTGCATTCTCCTGAGAATTCTGCAATGCTACAAAACAAATAGACAAGTGAAGCACAGCAAAAGCATTGTTTTGTGATTTTTCTTCCGCATCATTTACTAAGTGTTACTCGAAGTTGCTTAAGTATTTTGAACTTCAGATACATTTCTACCAAGAAGCTTAATTCCTATACAGAATTTGGGACAGAGTTTATAATACATATAGGAGAATAAATTCTGCATGGTTGTACTCGCACAAAACTGGATGACTCAATGAAGGCTCTCTTATGTAGGAGTGTGCAGTGTAACAGCACCCCATTCTTCATAACTTCTGCAAGAACCATGTAAAACCCAACGTTTGTCTTACAGTGACATTGTTAAGAACAAACTGCTTCTATTTATGTTAATGCCACTTTCACCCCAGTATATTGTGGCAGTCTAATTCCATGCTGTGCTGTTCTCATTCTTGAACTCTTTCCTATTCATGGAAAGGAAGACACTGCTGGAATTTATGACCAGTTGATAGTTAAAGATGCAAGTTTTAACAAGTTCAGTGTAGGAAAGGGCTAATAAAACATTAGATTACACTTTGTGTGCTATTTTCAGGAGCCGTATTGCCCTGTCTCTGTGTACTTCTTTCTATTATTAAAGTTATTAAGAGTTAGAGGCATTGCTGGGGAAATACACAAGTTAATTTCCTGCAACATCTCAAATATCAGCAGCTGTGTGTATGTGAAGGACAAAAATAACTTGGTCTTCCATGCTTTCTATTCAGAGGACAATGCCAGGTCTCAGAAGAGAATTAATTCTTTCAGGGCTACCCTAATTAAATTACATCTTTGATACTGTACCTGCAGTGAAATTAGCCTGGTTAGGAGCTGAACATCATTAGAAGAATCCAGGACTCAGAGGAAATCAAGAGGTTCTAAAATTCCTTTTCTATGGATAACAATGTTTATGTGCTTGTGCAGTCAAGTTACAGGAAAAAAATATGGGGAAAATATTTTTAAATTTTTTTTTTAACCAAGCAAAGAAGAAACTAAGTATTAATGGTCCTAGGGAGTACCATCCCCTTTATTCCCTTGCGAGTGCTTTGCAAATACAGGTAGATCTCACTGTTCCCATTATTTTCATTTGCAGATGCAAACAAACAAGATACTTGAAGATGGTACAATTTCAAGGTTGAGGAGCTAGTCAGATCCTGAGGTCTCTCCAGCAGAGAATAAGCAGGGGCTGGGGAAACAAGACTTAGTGCCATAATAAGATGTGATGTTTGAAGTCAGAATGTCATTGTTTTGATTAAGAATTGTGAATTGAGCTTTCACAGTTCTGTTGAGCGAGCTAGAAAGTGAAATGTGGTGCCAGTCCTGTCTGTGTGAGAGAATGCCATGAACATGGGAACCCTTTCCTGCAGAGAATGTTGCACCTGTCAGCTTGGCATCTGGGTCACAGTAGTTGTGTCTGTGTGGTGAGACATCAAGAAACCCTGATAAAGAAATTGTTAATGAAGGGCCATAATATCAGTTGAGAACTAGTGGTCCCAGTCTGCTGTCTAGAAATTCCTTCCGAAGAAAATAATGATGCTAAAGATGTCAGGATGAATTCTGCTTTCGGTGTAAGTTGCTTATCCAAGCAACTTACCTGCCTGGAACACAGCAACTCTAACTTACCTCTGAGTACTTCCTCCATACTTGTTTGGTTTTTTTTTCTGTAAGTTTTAGTAATCACCTAAAATTATTTTGTTGATGTTGGAGCTGGGGCTTATTTGTTTGCTTTTTTGGTTGCTTTTGCTGGGGCAGGGAGCAAGCAAATGTTTTAACTCCCCTGCTCTGTCCCACAGCTCTCCACATGCTCAAAGACCACTGACGTGACCTACCCCTCAGTGGAAGTTTCCCTTCCTTGTACTGTTTAATGTAAGTTTGTACTGGTGTCTGGCATCACCTTTTCATTTAAAGGAAAGGAAAACCTCCATGGTGAACAGTAGGAAAGACACAAACCCAAGTGAATGGTAAGCTGAGGCGGGAAAAGACTTACTCGCAGAAATATCTTCGTATTTGAGGAAATACATTGCAAAAGAGACTCCAAGATAAATGTTTTCAGTGGAGAATTTCTTTCATCAGTTCTGTGCAGGCTTTTCTCAAACGGTACACTTGGTTACTGCTTTCCTTTATTCTGAGTGGGCCAGATGCAGGAGCACTACTAGCAAAGGGGCTGAAAGTGCTGATGAACAGAAAGGTTGCTCACTCTCAGACTTGTAAATGGTTGATGCTGGAGTGTGGTGGGTGGTTTTCCTGTGGGTACATGTAGTACCACCAGATAAGCTGAAGTATGTGCTCATCCTGTGTATATCACAGACCCACCTGGGTTGGAAGGGACTTCCACAGGTCATCTAGTCCAATTCCCTGCAGTGAGCAGGGACATTCTCAACTAGATCAGGTTGCCCAGAGCCTTGTCAAGCTTTACCTTGAATAAATCCCAGGATGGGGCCTTAACCCTGTAAACAGCAAGAGGAAACTTAGTTTGGTCACTAATGATTCTAAGAAATCAGGTGTGCAGTTTGCAAACCTGTTGTGACACAGACTGGAGAGAATTTTAAATTGTGCAGGGAAGACTGTCAGGAAATTATGATAAATTTGCTTTAGCTACTATGAAGAAAGTTTCTCTGATGTGAGTGCGCTTTGTTGTGTTCAGTCTCTGAAAGTCTCCTCTTTCATTTCCCATTACACACATAGTTTCTTGCTAGGAGTTAATTGCACAACTTCATGATGCTATATAATATCATATACTTGCTTGGAGAGATTTCTACTATTCTGTAAAGCTATTTTCATTACACAAGAACTCACTCGGTATTTTCAGCTGAGTGTATTTCCCTCATCCACTGGGAGGAAGTGGAGCCTTTTATAACAGCAAAAGGGTTCTTGCACAATTTCTATAAAGTACTTACCTTTTTTTTTTTTTTAGTATTAGTAAATTATCTTGGGTGTTTGGTCACTGAGCTATTTTATACAGTCACAAGATATTTAGATTTTCTCCACTTAGATGTTCTTGGTTTAGAATACACTTTCATTGAGAAAAACAATGCAAAATTATACTCTTTTAGGTGGTGGGGAAAAAAAGTCCCATTTGAGATCAGGATCATATGGACTTGTCTGCTATAAAGTCATTAATTTACTCGTGGAGTTGTCTGCTGTAGAGTCATGACATGCCAGCTGTATATTTCTTCCCTAAGAGCTGTGGTCTGTGCAAGAGCAGATGAAACAGGAGTTTGAAGTGTCTTCTTGCCGTTTGTGGTTTAATGTGAAATCATTAGGCTTCAGCAGCAATTTTGCATGTGATTAGTTCATGGTAGAAGAATATTTTTCATATTTCCTGATTCTTTCTAAAGATGAAACAAAAGACTTTTTGCAAGGTGGTTTTGGTTTATGCAAAAGCTATTCATCACTGTGCAGTATGTACCTTTTCACAGTTACAGCAGTTTTACAGTTTATCAGTAAAATCTTGAAATGCATTGAAAGTTAAAAATGTCTAATAATCTAAATCTCTCTTTTTTAACTATTATGTGAAAATCACATTTGTTTAGAAAGTGAGGGTACTATTTTCTAATAAACCTACCAAATGACAGTTTTTGAAAAGCCAAGTTTCAGGTGGAAGGAGTGTGTTTATGAGAGTTGCATGTATTCTTTGGAGCATTACTTATTCTTTTATTCAGAGTAGTAACTGCTTGCCTTGTTAATTGTGTATCATCTAAGTTCAGTTCAGCAGGTGTTCAGTTGTTGCCAATATCTGTGAGACTGAGAAAATACTATGTTTGTGTCACCCCTTGCAGCATGTAAAATACACCAAATGGACCATCTTCGCATCAGTGCTTGGGCATATGTGAAGCCTCGATGCTAAATCTAGCAATGCGTGCTGTTATTCTGGGAGGTGACTGAAATAAATAACATGGTCTGGTCAAAATTACTGTTCTGGATTGGAATACCACCCCCCTCCCCAGCCCCGGTTTTTGTCAACTTGCCCACTATTTTCTAAATTCAAGGGACACACATACACAAAAATTGCAAGTGTTGGTAGGCCAGTTGTGATTACTGCTCAGAACATTCTGCTGTTGTCTGCCGTTCTTTTTCTTCTCTAGTGTTCCTGGAAGCTTACGTCTTTCTCTGTGTTTAATATGGTTATAAAGATGTATTCAGTGCATTCACAAGGATTGCTCAAAACAGTGGTTGAATGTTATTAAAAAATAGTAAATTCCCTTATTTCCATAATCTAAAGAGTGACTGTAAAATTAATTAGGTACTGCAGACATTGTTGGAACTCCTGCCAGTTAGCGTGTTAATTTATGCACATCGTTCTACACAGCACATTTTAAAGGGGTTGAAAAAATAGCAAATCTGGCTTTTTTTTTTTTGTGCTTCCTTTTTCAAGCAGCAATTTCAAATTTTGCAAAATGGTGATTTTTGTGTATTAGCAAATTTGGAGATGTATTATTAATAAGGAAGATATTTCTATGGATATATTCTTCATTATTGTATCACTTGGGTCAAGATTTAAAAGCCGTATCTACTGCTTTGTTATGTATGAAGAATTTGCAAGAATCGTGAAATTTTTGTTACAATTGAGTTTGTTGATTGAGATTTGCCCTTTCAGTGATCTCTGTAGCTGTGGTCAAAGGTTCCTGTTTCATGGGACTTGGCTTGTTTTGCCCCTGATTGGATGTACTCTCCTTTTTAATAGGAATTTCTTGCTGCAAAGCCATTTACCAGCAGGACAGTGCCTTTTCATCTCCTTTGCGTTAGTGCTTCAGAGCTTGTTGAGGATTTCTGCAGAGGTCTGTGTTCTGTGTATAAATTATGCTTGCAGATTTTGTCCAGTTTTCTCTGGAAAAAATAATTGTTTAAAGATGGAATTTGATGAAGGTAGATAACAGTGGAATACAAGCAGTTCTGTGTGCATGCCAAGGGAAGTTCTCTTCTGTCCCCAGGGGTGAAGTCAGCAGTCACTTCTTCAGTGCTGCCGTTGCCACTAGAAAGAATTGAACCTTGCTTTTCATTTTTTTTTTTTTATGAAGTGAAGGAAAGGAGCATGGATTATTAAAAACGTCCAGACACACAGAGTGTTAGACAGTTGTTTGTTCTGCTTAGGTTTTGCGACTCCTGATGAGCAAAAGTTGTGTTAGCAGAGAGCACAAGACACCTTAAGTCCTTTTGTTTTTCCCAAGGGTATGGTTGCTAAGGGCCTCCTGTGAATCTCAGTGAAGTCAGCAGTGCTGCAGAACCGCTGAGAGCACATTGCTGGATTTTTCAAAATATTTCAAGTAGTGAGACTAAAACACCATTAAAAACTCAGTTGCATTTGTGGACCCAGAACAGGAAGGACACTGCTCTAATGCTGACCCCAAATTTAAAGGCTTGTGAAGACTACTAACTAAAGTGGCTTAAAAAAAAGAAACAAACAAGTAACCCGTCAGTCAGAGGAGACAGAAAATACTGCTGATTGAAAGGTAAGGTGTGCAATCCACATACAGCAGGAACAGGTGGATTGTCTTGAGTAGCAAGTAACAAGGATGGACTGTGTGGCATGTGGGTGTTTAACAATGCAATAAATGCAGTGGAAACTGCAGGGCTGACTGCTCAAAAGAGTAGGAATGGTGGCACTTCTCAAAGTAGTGTGCATTAAAAAGTCAGTGAAGGAGTTGTCAATCCATTTTGTAGTGACAATAAAATTCACAATGCTGAAGTAAGTGCTGAAGCGTGTAAGCAGTAGTTTAAGATCACTGAAGGACACATCTCTGACTTCATTAAGTGGGAATGGAATTTCCTGAGAATTAGTGCCTTATGGAAAGTAGTTTCTGAAAGAGCAATAAACAGAGATTATTTGTCACTTTTCCTCAATTCAAGGTAGACATGCTGATAAACATTGTGCTGTAGTGGTGATGAGAAATAGTATGTTAATGTGATGAGACGTGAATTGTAATTCAAATCAACCAAAAAATGAATTTGACCTTCAGTGTATCTGGCTATATACAATTTTTGTTGACAGTCTTGTTGTGCTACTTCCTCTGTACTGCTCTCTTGGGGCTCCATAGCGGATGATCTTGACTGCTGATAATGCATTCAGTAAAAGTGTAACTTTAATCTATGGCACTGCCAAGGAAATTTTTGCTTTAGCTAAACACATAGTTATATGGTAACTTTTAAAAGCTAAAAATGGTAGTCCTAACTATTTTCAGCCTATCTTTTAGTAGCTCTTGAGCATAGAGAAATTTAAGATATTTAACCCAAATACGTAAGTGATTATGTCACTATTAAAAGTGCTGACATCTTGTCTGCATTATTTCGCCTGTGGGCTATATTGGTGCTTAAAAGTATGTGCTAAGTAATTTCTAATACTCAGATTTACTGCTTTTGCTGTTGAATGTTTAATGAGATAGGTCTGACTTCAGTAAAGAACATGTAACAGAGAATGGAGTTAGGTTAGCCCCAAAACTGAGTAACACCCCCCTGACTTTTTCCTAGCACTTACTTCAACAAGACTCTGTGACATCAGTTGTTAGTAGGTGATGTTCACAGTCTTACATGTGGGCGTTGAGGACGTGCCTAAGGCATAAAGTCAGGAAGAGGTGGTAGGTGCTTGGTATCCTGACAAGAAGAGCCAACTGTACTCACCCTTAACAATGAAATTGGACTGGTGTTAGACCACAGATAACTTCTGTTTATTCACAAAGTTTTCAATAAGCAGAGATCTCTGATCATGGCAAAAGCAGAAGAGCAACTGGATAAGAATTATGCAGTCAAATGTTTTTGAGAGGAAAACTCCAGTGTACCTTAGTTTAGCCAGTCACAAGGTTTTTCTGTTATTCTGTACCAACTCTAACCAAGTCAGACCATGCAGGACTCGGCTATGGGGGTAATACTCTGAGCTTCTGTCCCATGAAACATTGAAGTATTTGCACAGCTTGGATAGCTCTGGGACTGTTCTTGTGCAGAAAGCTGACTAGACCCTCCTGAATTCAGGCCTCAGCATATTTAATGTTAATTTTTGTGAGAACCTGTGGGAACCACATTACCTAAATAAGGTAGGTTAGTTTAACCTAAGAGTTAAGTTCACATTTTCTGGGGTTAATTGTGGTTAATTCACAGTATTTTGCTGAAACTGGTCAGATAATGGTCTGAGAATGCGTAGTGCGATAGATTGTCCTTAAAAGCTACGAATCACCACAGTACATTCTTCCAGAACTGTGGCTGACAGAGTGACAACTTTTTCTAGAATAAGGCAAAGCACAGGTTTTCACTAGCCTCTGGCAGGTGCAAGATGTCATAACAAAAGGATAGAAAGGAAGAGGTATTCAAAAGACAGGGTAAACTAGTGTTTGCTTAGTTTAAGACAGAGACACCATAAAAGAATTCAGACTGCCTCACTGGATGGTTAGTGTGGTTTTTTGTACAGCTGCCTTTCCACTGCATATGCAAGTACTCTGTTTATAGAACTGGCTTTAACAGCCCGATGCCATCTGATTGAGGATGCAGTTGCATGGCCGCTAGCATCACCCTAAATCCAGGTCATTGTACCCTCACTCTAACCTCAGAGTCCTGCGCACTTCCTTGAGCGAGCTCTGAGTGTTTGTGAGATCACACACTAAGCTGATATTGGCACCTTATCCATCTGAAATTAAACCGGCTCAAATGTGTGATTAGCTTTCAGGTGGATTAACTTACTGAAGCAGCTCAGAGCATAGTTGCACAGAAGCTAGTATCAGTGCAAGGGGATGAAAGTGGTTTATAGAAGGCTAGGCAGCTATAGAAGAAACCTTAATGGATATTAGTGTGCTTTGTTCACATTCAGAGTAGAGTAAACTGTGCTTTCTAAGAGATTCATATCTCACTGACTTGCTAACAAGAGATCTCTGCTACCAGTTCCCCCCTGGGTTTAGAGGTGACTCGTGATTATGATAATGATCATGTTAGGGCAGACAAAGGAAATAAAAAGATCTGTTCCTAGTCCAGCAAAACCGCAGTCACAACAGGGGAAAATGAGTGGTTTAAGAAAAACAATGGTCCAGTAAAATACCTGGATGGAGAAAAAAGGAACATTCCTAGTGAATGCAGCACTTCAACGCATGTAACCTAGAAATCCTTTGAGTGACAGGGCTTGCACAATGAGATGCGAATGTCTTCAGCCCAACCTTAGTGGAAAACTGAGAATGCCATTAATGGAGGCAGGTTAAACATGTTTTCTGAGTGGAGGAAAAAGTGCCCTTAATTCAACTATGAGGAGTATCACAGGAAGAGAGTTCTGCTCAGTTAGAGTAAGGACTAGTGTAACAAATCATGTAGAACAGGGGTACAAGTTAAGGTAAAGCTGTAGAAAGATGTCAGAGGTAGCAAGATTGAAGCTAGCCAGTCAAAAAATAAACATAGTGTAACTTTTCATGTCCTCTCAATACTCTGGGCAAAAACAGTATCATAAGGGACCACTTTGACAATTATTTGTTAGCACCTGTAAATGTAATCTTTAAATTCAGTCATGAGAGACATCTAATGTAAAAACATCTTAAATTCAACACTGGAGTTGGAGTAAGTAAAAAGATAATATGAAAGGTCTTCATATTACTTGAAGGGGAAACATGTAAAGGGGGTTATTTAAAACTCCAAGGGTTTTGTTTTAAAGCATAATTAACCTTTCTCATCTTCACAGTGGGTGTATATGACTTTGTCAGAAGGAAGCCACACCTTCCTTACAAGCACAGAGAACAATTTTAGAAAGAGGGAATGTTTTAAGGCCAGATCAGAATTGTGTTGCTGCAAAGTGAATTTTTGCACTGAGAGCTTGTGGAAGGAGGAAGAGGTGTTAATGTGATAACAGCCAGTGGCACTTACTCTGCGTGTAACTTGTCATTCACAGCTCGTGCTCCTCAGTGCAGAAGAAAGGGGGCAAAATATTGTCTGGTTGTCATACCTCTGCCTAAGCAGAGGCAGAAAATGGTTCTGCCAGGCTGTGTGCCCAGCATGTGCTGCCATTTAGCAAGACCTGGACAGGCTGTAAGGCTGGGAAGAGAGAAATTTAATGAAATACAACAAGGGCAAGTGTGAAGTCTTGCATCTGGGCAGGAACAACCCCAGGTACCAGTATAGGTTGGGGACTGACCTGTTGGAGACCAGTGTAGGAGAAAGGAACCTGGGTGTCCTGGTGGACAGCAGGATGACCATGAGCCAGCACTGTGCTCTTGTGGCTAACAGGGCCAATGGCATCCTGGGGTGGACCAGAACACAGGGGTGGTTAGCAGATGGAGAGAGGTTCTTCTCCCCCTCTACTCTGCCCTGGTGAGACCACATCTGGAATATTGTGTGCAGTTCTGGGCCCCTCATGAGGTTCAAGAAGGACACGGAGCTGCTGGAGGGAGTCCAGTGCGGAGCAACGAGGATGATGAAGGAAGTGGAGCACCTCCCTTATGAGGAGAGGCTGAGGGAGCTGTGTCTCTTGAGCTTGGAGAAGAGGAGACTGAGGGATTACCTCATTAGTGTTTATAAATATGTGAGGGGTGGGTGTCAGGAGGATAGAGCCAGGCTCTTCTCAATGTCATCTGGTGATAGGACAAGGGGCAATGGTTGCAAGCTGGAACATAGGAAGTTCCACATCAATATCAGAAGGAACTTCTTCACAGTGAGGGTGACAGAGCACAGGAATGGGCTGCCCAGGGTGGTTGTGGAGTCTCCTTCTCTGGAGACGTTTAAAACCCACCTGGATATGTTCCTGTGCGACTTGGTCTAGGTTGTCCTGCTGTGTCAGGGGAATTGGACTAGATGATCTTTTGAAGTCCCTTCCAATCCCTAATGAGTGGTTCTGTGAAGTGTCTGTGCATCTGTGCGAAAGTGCTTTTGCAAGTTAAAGGCAGAAGGTAAAATATAATGGAACTGAATCATAACCAGTGCATATCTTTGTGATAGAAAGCATAGCTGGCTGAAGATAGCCTGAAGATAGCTTTTCAAGCAAAGATTGATTTCAATCTTTGCTTGGAAGCAAAAGTATTTCAATTTCTTTCTAGCTGTTTCCTGCCTCTCCTTTCATTATTATCTGTTTCTCAAAATGAGAGCAAGTACATGATCTTCCCACTGCAGTACTTGTGTCCTAGAACTCTTCATTCTTTTAACCTTGAGTTAGAGACTATATTTGTTAACAAGATAAAGCAGTCTTGAACTTTCATAAAAAAAGCCACGGGAGAGAGTGCTGATAAATGTCTCCTGAGCAGAGCTCTGGAAAAGTGTATTCTCTTGCTGGAAACAGAAAGCAAGAGACTATCAGGGGAAAAGAGGGGAGGGCAGCCTTGTGAGAGAGGATATTTAAGATGGAACGCTGGATGAATTATCGTCTGTAACTGGTCATTCTAAAATGTTTCGCTTTCTGCCCCAGTACAAATTCTCAGAAGAATTTGTCAAGGCACCGCTCACAGCTTTTTCCTTGATGCTTATTCAGCAAAACTGAACCATAGTTGGACAGTTCTTTGCTCCTTTGAGTTGAGTACAACACTGGAACTAGTGTCATGATTAGACCTTTTTATGGTAAATTTATCTTTAAATAATTGAATTATTGTTTCATAGGACCAGTATATACTGATGACAAGATCAGAGGGGACAATTGCATCTGGAACAACTAAATTAGGCTTTCCTTTTGTGAGCAGTCAGTTTTTCTTTCAGTGGTAAAAAAACTTATTGCAAAGCATAACAGGCTCTCCCCATGTGACCACAAATCTTAAGATACATGACTAGTGACTTCAGTAAATACACAATTTGCAAGCTGTCAAACAAATGTTTAGAGCTAAGCTGTCTGATAAGCATGCCAATACTTCATTGGGTGCCCTTATTTCAGTTTAACAAGGGTGTATCACCACTCTTTATCAAATTCCAAGTTGGAGCAGGGCTTACAAATAAAGCAGGATTACTGTTAATGACCTTGAGTTGACCAACTCCAAACAGGGTTAACTCACATTAAAAGCAGACTTCAGTGTAATGAAATATGCTCAAAATGAATTCAGCTTATGTCCATATTGATTCTTAAAAGCTCTTAACAATCTATATATTACACATTCTGCAGGTTACTTTGTGTTATGTGATTTACAGTGTTTTCTTGTCATTTTAAGAAAGACAAACTATAGAATGTTTTTATATTCAGAATAGCAATGGAATATTGGCATCATGGCAGTGGAAAAGCAAGTGGACTATTTGAAGGTACTGTCAAATGCAGAAAATAAACACAATGAATAAGAGAAGACTTCCTGTCTGCTCTGTATTGCACTTTTAAACTTCTTTAAGAGATCATTCCCTGCTCACAGGAAAAAAAGATATATCAATCATTTAAGTAGTGACATTTCTTTAATTGTTAGTTTTGTTTTAAAGGAATCAACCCCTCCAGGCTAGTTGAGATAGTAGTTAGTGTTTTCACCAGCTGGTAAGCAAATAGCCTATCCAGGACTCGCCTTTCATTGCACATGTCTGTATGTACAGATGCAAACTGATCTCCATATGGTCTGTAGTAATAGAATCTTAGGGGTTGGTTCAGTTAATCTTTAGTATGCCAAGGGCAGTATTTTCTATAGCGAGGACACTGTGGTATAATGTGCAGAATATCAGAAGTTACAGGCATTTGTCTAGCTAAACTTGAATATATCTAAGGAGGAACCTTCAATCTGCTGTCTCAAAACAAGACACAGCCTGGAATTACTAGAAAGCACCCAATGGTGACAGGGTAACAACAACAAGGCATTTACTGCATCACCTTCATTGATGTTACTGGCTGTGCATGCATCTGTAGGAAGTAGTATTGCTGGATTTACAGTAGCTGCACCCTGTGTCAGCAGAAGAAAAAGAAACTTTAAAGAAGTTTGGTTTCAGTTCACTGTGACTACAGGTACATCTATCTACATTTAGTCCGTATTTAGGGCTGAACTGTGGCAGTTACTCTATCGAGAAGGAAGGTCATGAGGAGGCCAAGCAAAAGCAGGAACTTGCTTCTCAGCAAACTTCCCTCTTTATACTGAGCATGACGTGTGTGGCCTGGGATACGCATGACGCCAGCTCAGCTTACCTGCCCTGCTGACTCCAACTGCTCGTGGCCTACAGACCATTGACTGGCCACGGCTTCTGTCCCAGCAAAACCATGACAGCATCCTAAACCAAAATGGACCCAGTTAGAACATACCAAAACTTACCTAGCTGCGCTAGCTTTTACCTTTATGGTTTTTGGAAGGAAGTTAATGGAAAATATAAACCATACAAACCCATAAGCTCTACGCTGAGGCAGTGAGTAGGCTTTCCTCATTCACCTGCAAATTGAGACAACCAGTTTTATTTATGTGGGCCTGGTGTGAAGCTGCAATGAAGTTCTTTACCTCACATCCAGATTTGCACACTGCAGAACTGCTTTTGGCTGATGCCTAAAGCCTCAAGTCATGTAGCAAGATGTATTGCTTGAGTGCTAGGGTGGGTAGTTATGCCATGCTGTTACAATATGCTTAGCTATGCTGATTATTTTTGAATAATATAAGATGGAGTTGATGAAAGTCCATTAATAAGCCCAAATGCCTTGCTATGATCGGAGCTAGCATTTATATTTTACACTACTGCTGCTTTATTCCATCCCTGTTCTGCTGGTTTTAGTAGAAAAAACATTGTTCTTTTGAAATTTCCATGGTTCAGCAATGTCAATATTTTGCATATGAGGGGTGCTTTAGCATCAATGGAAAATGGACTCCAGATATATTTAAACCTAAAACCACAATATCCTGGAATCTGTTTCATGAAAACACCTATTTGAAGAGCTATTCATAGAAGAAAATCAATAGGAAAGTTTAATGGAAGAAACTGCCCACCTTTTCTTTCTGTTGAAGGAGCTCTGAGCTACTTGCTGATAGCTCCTGGAGATTGTCAGCTCAAATGTTGTTGCTATTCTTTTTTTCCTATGCCTGTGTGTGATTTGCTCAGATTTTGAGTGGGGTCGTACATACAATATAGGTGGAGAAAAGTGTATGTCAGAGGAAACTAAAGGAAACTGAAAGAAACATAAGGCCAAGAGACATAAGTGATAAGGAGGACTTAAGCAGCAGGAAAAACTAAATGGAAGCATCGCTACTAAAAAGAGCCTAAACTGAGCTGACTGAACTGAGAAGCTCAGTGGTACCAGTGATGAGTGCATGAGGAGAAAACTTGTCTTGGGATGCATGGCTAGCTGCATATTTCTGTAAGAGGAAAAACCTACAAAGCTTTTAGTACAAATACTCAAGAGATTGGAGGAAGTGACAGCTCTGTATTTACGTGCTGTAATGGGAGCTAAGTATGCGAATTGGACTTCCAGGAAAACCTGATGCAGGAGTTTAGGGCCTTATTAGAGCTGGCACAGAGCTTTATGCAATACAATAGCTGTCAGTGGTGAAGTGATTTTCTTGTTCTCCCTTTCCCTGCTTCTTGTTTCAGGTTTTGAGCACTGAGCCAAGCAGATATTTCTCCAGTTCAGATGATGATACTTTAACAAAGGCCAGACTTTTTCCCCACTGTTTGCACTTGTGGTATTGATTTAACCAGGAAAGTACAGAGGAACATCAGTTTAACTGTATCTTTCCCAGTAAGGCAAGCAGTGAGAGCTTCAGCAAGCCTTACACTGAGAGCTTCCACAAGCTTCTCATTGCCACTTGGTCTCTGGGAACGCAGCTGGTAGTGGCTGCCTAGGAAATATACTGAGTTGCTACATCCCTTGTTGCCAGGGACACATCTTGTTTCTGCATCTCTTTTCCAGTGTCAGAATTGTGCTGGCTGTCATTAGTACAGCTATGGGCCTCCTCTTGCCAAAGGCTGTGAAATGGGGGTGCTCAGGCTGAAAGAATAAACCCCAACAAACCTCTACAGAAAGCAGAGCTGAATTCTTACAGCTTCACCAATGAGGTACATACATCTGAAGTGCTACTGTCTTAATGGAATTTCGAATGAAGTGATTATGAAGCATTAAATGTGCCACTCTCTCAAAAGTAATAATTTCTGCCATGGTTTCCTTTAAGACTTCATTTCTTCAAATTCTGGCACTAATGGTACAGGTGGGAGAAGTGCCAACTTGTGCTAATTCTGCTAGCGGAACTGGATTTGAGAAGTAACAAAAGAAGTGGTGCAGGGGACTCCAAGAAGAAATTACTAAATATATTGCAGAAAAAGAATGCTGCTTATAATTTAATATCTTTACGTGTACCTTTTGGTTAGGTAGGGTTTCCATTGCTTTACAGATACCACACAGTATTTCTTTGCAAAAGTGCATCTCCTGATTTGCACTTGCACGGTGCTTCCAAGGCGGGAGCCATTTATCTGAGCTTTGCTGTGTAAGTCTGCCATTTGAAACACATCAGTCCACAGTGCTATGGATCTTTATGTATACATAATTGCTTGCAATTAAATGTTGAGCCTACACATGCACAGTTAAATCTGTAGTCAAGCAATAATTAAAATATTAGTAATTTCTGAAGTGTTTCCTGTATCATAATTTTAGACCATGCACAGAAGAGGTTCTAAACTCTTAGTATTCCCTAAAGGATACTGATGGTTCTACACTGTGGATGCACAGATTGGCTGGAGAGGTGTGGAGTATTTTTTAAGCGTTATTTATGAATTTAAGGAAGAGAAGCCTTTGCTCTGCTGTGTTAGGAAAACCACAACAAAATACTGCGTGAAAAGGAGGTATTAATACATAGTAATGTAGTATTGGTAACTCCAGCTCGGAATCACAGGATCACTCTGGGATCATCACGTCCAACCATCTACCCTACATTACAAGTTCACCCCTAAACTATATCCCTCAACACCTCATCCAAACGATCTTTAAACACATCCAGGGATGGCAACTCAACATTCCAGTGCCTGACCACTCTTTCCATGAAAACATTTTTCCTAGTATCAAGGCTAAATCTACCCTATTGTAACTTGTAGAGAGTGATGAGGTCTCCTCTCAGCCTCCTCTTCCTCAAACTAAAGAGCCCCAGCCCTTTCAGTCTTTCCTCATAAGATTTATTTTCCATGCCCTTTCCCACCTTAGTTGCCCTCTTCTGCACCTGCTCCGGCACTTCAACATCTCTTTTGTATTGGGGTGCCCAAAACTGGTCACAATACTCAAGATGAGGCCTTACCAGTGCCAAATACAGCTCCTCTCAGCTGTTCATGATTACCATCTGAAATTAGACAGAGCTCTTAGTTTGGCAGTGTTGAGTCCATTGTGCTTCACTGATGAGTCTCTTGGGCTGTTCTCTTTAGAGGTATTTTAGAGATTTAGGATTAGAGTTTTCAAGAGTATCCAGGTCTCTAATAACTCTTTGGTTTCTTCAGAGGATGTTGGGGGGATCTGTGTGTGTGCGTGATTATGCGTGTATTAAAAGCTGTTGATTAGTTCTAATCTTTTGAGGCAAACTCAATAGGAAATAGCATTCCATCCCAGTCTGCTGAGCTACCAATTGTTCCTTAGGTACTGTTTTCCTTATATCTTCCTATAGCTCTTCTTTAATTCTTGTTTTCTCTTACTTGTATTTGTGAGGCAAAGGGGAAAATTTTAGACCTTGTTCCTTCTGACTGGCATGGGAAAGGGATTCCTTTGACACATACCAGCAAGTTGAATTGCATGAGGTTGTTGTGAGCCATATCTATTGCTAAGACAACTATTTTGCAAATTGCAGCTTGGCATAGCTTTGTTGCTGAGCTCTGACAGATCCATATTTAAGAAAGAAAAAACAAAATCCAGAAGTGGCTACAAAAAGTGCGGAAGTTACTGAACCTGGGAGTATTTTGCAAACTATTGCCCTTACGTTTCTGCTAATTGTTCATTAATCAGCCAATCAGCACAAGACAGCAATTCTTTTATGCTTAGAGCATAATCAGTATTTAGCATTTTCGATATGATGTGATTTGAAATATAGCCTCTCTGTAACTGTATGTGATGTGATTTATGATCCTTATGGACCTTCTCAATTTCATTAACAATATTCCTGTTGAAAGCTACTTCAGCTGAGTCAGGACTGCAGCGGGATGCTGTGTACCTGCTTTCTTTAAATCTAGTTTCAGCAGAATTTATTCAGGTCGTTCAGAATTTTACTTTTAGTTTTTAAATAGAAAGTTAATCCTGTAATTGCAAAGTCAGTAAAACGTACATGAGTGACCATATGTTCCTTGCTTTGTGTACAGTTTCAGGTATCTTTGATATGTTTCCGGAAGTTTGGTTTTGAGGCAGAGGTGTTCAGCTGAACAGCTCAGAGTTTTTTCCATTCCTAACTGGGTTCAGAAGTGAAGCATATAATCTTAAGCAAACTGCTTAACTTTCTGCTCACCAAGTGATTGCACATTTGGACTGAATGCAGATTTTTATTAACATTTTCTCTTTTGTAAGTTTGTAGTTATTTAGGAACCAGAGCAATCTGTGGTTGAACAGAGCAGCAGGAAACCAACAACATTTGCATATTTAAAAACATTATCACTCAAAATTTGAAAATTTGAAACATCAAGTCCTATTCGCTTGACCAGGAAGAACAGACGTAAATGCTTTTCATTTCAGTTTTCTACCAAACTGTTTCCAGTAAAAACACCTTTCTTGCAGAGTTTGTACACTGATTTTATAACTTTGCCGTCTGACAAAAGTCTGGAATTGCATGGTTATAATAAAGCTTATTCACGGCATCACAGAACATTAGGGATTGGAAGGGACCTCAAAAGATCATCTAGTCCAACCCTGCTGCCACAGCAGGATCACCTAGGTCAGGTTGCATAGGAATATATCCAGGTGGGTTTTAAACGTCTCCAGAGAAGGAGACTCCACAACCCCCCGGGCAGCCCCTTCCAGTGCTCTGTCACTCTCACTGTGAAGAAGTTCCTTCTCATATTGATGTGGAACCTCTTATGTTCCAGCTTATACCCATTGCCCTTTGTGCTATCATTGGATGACACAGAACATCCATCCTGGCTCCATCCCCCTGACACCCACCCCTCACATATTTATAAACATTAATGAGGTCATCCCTCAGTCTCCTTTCTTCCAAGCTCAAGAGACCCAGCTCCCTCAGCCTTTCATCATCAGGGAGATGTTCCACTTCATGATCTTTGTGGCTCTGGACTGAACTTTCTTCAGCAGTACTGTGCCCTTCTTGAACTGAGGGGCCCAGAACTGGACACGATATTGATTGCGTAGTGCTTGACAACTCACGGTTTGTATCCTGTAAACTGAAGTTTCACTTACTTTGCCTTTTCAGAAGTACATCCAGAATGTTTTCTGTAAGACAGCACTCTTCAGGGCAAAGAGTGAAAATTAGGGACTCTGGAATTCTAATTTAAGTTACCACTTGTTTACTATGTGGTCAAGGACAAGTCAGTTTAATCCAGATTGGGTCAAGTATTTAGGCTTTCAGTTCTCTTCCCTCAAAATTCCTGCTACATTGGGAACTTGGATGTGTGGTTCAATCTGTAACAGGTAGTTCCTGTTTTTTGTTGTAGTATCAAAAGCTAAAGCAGTGGCTAGTAAGTAGCTCTTGCTCAGAGCAGAAAGTCTGGAAACCAGACCTGTGAACAAGCAGGTTCAGCAGCACAAGTAGCACAGCCTTTATTTAATGAGAGACGCAAGGACTCTGGAGTGTCACAGAAAGAGCCAAACTGTCCATAACGTAGTGAAGATAAAGTACTCTGAAATATGTTAAGAACTTTAAAAGAGTATGTTTTCTTAGAGGAAGAGATAGCACCCTGCTTCATGTGCAGACTGCTTTATGAGACTAGATTACACAGTCTGTATTTACACATACTTTGTCTGGGTTTTGTTAATAAGGTCAATTTAAAAGGCTGAGTGGTTGTGTGCTGACTCAATCAGCTGAGTATAGGATTTTGAGTGTTGACCAAGGAACAGCAATGCCTAGCATTCCTGACCATATTTACCATTCACTTTCTGGCAGAGACGTCTTGCAGAATGACTTTAAGGAGTATCAGGGTTAAAGTGTCTGGTATTTCTGTTACTAAATTAAAAAAAACCATAACTGAATCCTAAACTCTGGCAAAAAACCTATGTATGAGAAATGTATTGGGAAAGCTAGGGATTCATACAAGTTCTGAGTATTTATTTGTCAAAGCAAATAAAAAATTGAGTCATAAATCATATTTTACTAAATGTTATTGTTGACTTTCATAAGCTGCAGGGTCATGATTGGCATGTTTTCCTTTTTTTACAGATCACTTAATTGTTTAACGTCAGACACTTCATCTTAGCATATCAGCTCTAGATATTTTCTTAGAGCATAAGGAATCACTCTACATCATTTGCATCTTTATAGATGATGAGTTTCTAAAGCACAGGCTTGTCAAGATCTTTGTGACTGTTTACAGTTGTGCCTGTTTCCACTGGTTTTTTTCCTTTTTCATTAAATAATATCAATTAACTCTAGGATTCCTGAAATATTTTTATGCCAGCAGAAAGAATTGCAAGGATGCTAGGAACTTATAGAAATGGTCAAACACCCACTCACATAGAATCATAGAATCATTAGGGATTGGAAGGGACCTCGAAAGATCATCTAGTCCAATACCCCTGCCACAGCAG
>JAOXOE010000705.1:8781624-8792362 GCA_028565055.1 Phoeniculus purpureus
GGACAGCAGGATGACCATGAGCCAGCAATGTGCTCTTGTGGCCAAGAAGGCCAACGGCATCCTGGGGTGAATCAGAATGGAGGTGGTTAGCAGATGGAGAGAGGTTCTTCCCCGACTATACTCTGCCCTGGTGAGACCACATCTGGAATATTGTGTGCAGTTCAGGGCCCCTCATTTCAAGAAGGACACGGAGCTGCTGGTGGGTGTCCAGCGTAGAGCAATGAGGATGATGAAGGAAGTGGAGCACCTCCCTTATGAGGAGGGGCTGAGGGAGCTGGGTCTCTAGCTTGGAGGAGACTGAGGGGTGACCTCATTAATATTTATAAATATTTGAAGGCTTGGTTAGGAGGATGGAGCCAGGCTCTTCTCAGTGTTATCTAGTGATGGGACAAGTGGCAATGGGTGCAAGCTGGATCATAGGTGGTTCCATATAAGTATGAGAAGGAACTTCTTCACAGTGAGGGTAATGGAGCACTGGGAGGGGCTGCCCAGGGTGGTTGTGGAGTCTCCTTCTCTGGACACATTGAAAACCCACGTGGACGTGATCCTGTGCAATTTGATCTAGGTGATCCTGCTGTGTCAGGGGGATTGGACTAGATGATCTTTTGATCCAATCCCTAATGAGTTGTTCTGTGATTCTGATTATTTCCCGTCTTTCTGTGTGTTAACTTTAGGATAAGTCTGTTCATTTTCCCAGATGATTCTTTACTTCCTTTTTAGAGAGAGGGAAATGAAGTGTTCACATAGCTTTCACTTTGTTGTTACAAAAATTTTCCTAAAATCTAGGTTATGCCTCGTGGGTTTGACACTGTGCGTGTTTATGACAAATGTAGGACATTTCCATCCCATTAAAGTTTCAACAGATACTCCTTCAGCGCAAGACAAATGCTGTTACTTGGTGCAGAGTTCTTACAAGTTCTCAAGTGTTGAATAGGCTATGATACCTTTCATTCAGTCATTGACTTGTATTTGGTGATTTCATGGCCAGTTACATGCAAGAGTGGTTTGTTGTCCCGTTAAGGACTTCTTCAGTACCACGTTTCAGCAGTAGCTGAATAACAACAAATAACCCATGATAATTCAATCCCCGTTGATAACTGCTGCAAAAGAAATGCAAAACTAACAAAAAAAAAAGGTTAGAGTATTTGTGCGAGTGCTGGTTGGCAAGAATTCTATTAACGTGCGTTATAAAATACTCAGTGGATACGTATAAAAAACAGGGGAACTGTTTTGAGAGTTTTATCCGCTGTCTGTTGATCTGGGATCAGTTGGGCAGTTTCTCATGCTCAGTTGTCTTCCTTAGTGAAATATGAAAAAGTGCTGTAATTTAATGAATATGATCTACAAGACGTTAATAGGAGTATTTTTGTACAGCTCTTTTCACAGTTCATGTGGGAATGGTGAAAGGTACTATTCCCATGCAGTAAGAAGGATGAATCTTGGCGTACTTGAAATAAAAGTACTGAAACATTAAATGAAACCTTGAGGCGTTTTAGTTTAGAGCTTTGGACAGCTATAGGTTTTAGTTTCATAGAATCATTAGGGATTGGAAGAGACCTCGAAAGATCATCCAGTCCAATCCCCACGCCACAGCAGGATCACCTAGTCCAAGTCGCACGGGAACACATCCAGGCAGTTTTTAAAGATCTCCGGAGAAGGAGACTGTTTGTGTGTTCCGTTCATGCTTCATTAGAACAGATCAAAACCAGTATCTAAACCAAATTAGAATAAAAAAGAACTTGTGTATGAACAAATTCTCAGATTTATGAAAAAAATGCTTTCTCGGATAATTTCTTGGAATATGAGATCCTTAGTGAATACTTATTTAGCCTTTAGAGACTGTATGTCAGAACTGTGATTTGCATTTTGAACAATAGCTGGGTATACAGAACTTAAATAAATAAGTGTTTGTTTCAAAACCTATTTGCTTTTTTCCAGATTTGCCTTCCTAGAAGATTCCACCTGAGTTCACCAAAGATTTTTAGATTGTAGATAATACAACATCATATTTAATTTTTCAATTTATCAGAAAGAACAGTAAGATCTAGGAAGAATTTACAACAGGAGCATTTATGTATAAATGGCATTATTTCTTTAGGCAAAAAGGTCTTCTGTAGAGCCTGTAGGTTTTACATTAAAAAGTAGTTCGCTGTCATATACAACATCAAACAGTGATAATACAGTGCCTGATTTAAAAGTGTTACCATGTTCGTGTTTAGGAGTTATTTTTAATTCTCTCTGCTAACTCTAATAGATCCAGTGTGATGGAGGGAGTTGTACAGACACCTGACTGTAAGCTATTTCACAGCTACTCCCTGGGTGCAAATTTTGATCCAGCAGAAACCTAACTAGGTCCAGCAGAAGTAAGACTAAGAAATAGCTTTAGCCATTAGGTACTAGTGGCCCCCATGGCTGGAACTTGTTTTCTTTAGAGCTACAAATTCTGAGTTTGGGCCTGTCTGAGTGAAAAGGTGCTGAACCCCTGGCATGCAGCTTCTAGTCCTGGAGATGAAGGATTCTTCCTGTACAAATAATTACAGGCTCCCTCAGAGTACATGCCTTACGTGATGGTAGCAGTTCCATCTTTGATTAGGTGACTAGTAACAATTGATAGACACTGCGTAGTAATTACACAGCCCCACGAATGGTCATGCTCATATTTAAGTTCAGAGCATTTTGCAGCTTGCTCTAATGCAAAATCATAGAATCATTAGGGATTGGAAGGGACCTCGAAAGATCTAGTCCAATCCCCCTGCCACAGCAGGATCACCCAGACCAAGTCACACGGGAACACGTCCGTATTGTTTTCTACAAGTTCTAAGCACCAACAACACCGGCTGTATAGAATCATAAAATCAGTCAGGGCTGGAAGGGACCACAGGATCATCCAGTTCCAACCCCCCTGCCATGAGCAGGGACGCTCCACCCTAGATCAGGCTGGCCAGAGCCTCATCCAGCCTGGTCTTAATCACCTCCAGGGACAGAGCCCCAACCACCTCCCTGGGCAACCCATTCCAGGCTCTCACCACTCTCACAGTCAAGAACTGCCTCCTCACATCCAGTCTAAATCTACCCAGCTGCAGCTTTGCTCCATTCCCCCTAGTCCTGTCACTACCTGAGATCCTATGAAGTCCCTCCCCAGCTTTCCTTAGGCCCCCTTCAGATACTGGAAGGCCACAAGAAGGTCACCTCGGAGCCTCCTCCAGACTGAACAGTCTGTCCTCATAGGAGAGGTGCTCCAGCCCTCTGATCATTCTTGTGGCCCTCCTCTGCACACGCTCCAGCATGTCCACATCCTTCTTGTAATAAGGGCTCCAGAACTGGAGGCAGTACTCCACGTGGGGTCTCACCAGAGCAGAGTAGAAGGGGAGAATCACCTCCGTCGACCTGCTGGCCACACTTCTCCTGATGCAGCCCAGGATCCAGTTTGCCTTCTGAGCCGCAAGTGCACACTGCTGGCTCATGTTGAGCTTCTCGTCCACAAGCACCCCCAAGTCCCTCTCCTCAGGGCTACTCTCCAGCCAGTCGCTGCCCAGCCTGTATTTGTGCTTAGTATTGCCTTGACCCAGGTGCAGGACCTTGCACTTGGTCTTGTAAATTATGCTTACCAAACAGTTGGAGAACTAAAACTCAGCAGCTGTCTCCTTTGGGCATCCAGTTTCAATAATTAACTGGCTATCTAGTGACTTTTAATTGGGAAAACGGTGATGCTAGCTGTACAACTCCTAAATTCTGCAGGGTCAGAACAAAAGCTTGTTTGTATTACTAAATGCGAGAATAGTAAAGCTGATCCTGACTGTGCAAATATAAAATAAGCCATAGTGATGTAAAATTTAATGATAACCTTTAAAAATGTATGCCATTTTTTGCTGTCAAGAGCACAGACCTCAAGGAATCATTCTTTTGATGTCTCGGAACACCAAGGTAGTCTCCTCTTTCAAAGGAAATTAGAGCTCAGTATATATCACTGAATAAGCATCTCCTTGGGCTAGAAATGGCAATGCCATTAATACTTGCCTAGAACTGGGAAAGCGTGTCAAGAGACTTCTTATTAAGGTCAGTGCTTTTGCTCCTAGATGTAGGTGTATGTTAGGTTGTTCTGTGCGTCTGTGAAATGGCACCTGCAGATCCTGTGGCTGCTTCAGTGGAGTTGCATTCATTTGTCACTGTAAATACCAAATTAGAATTGGAGTCAGGAATGTGAGAAGTGCCCTCCAGACAGCACCTACTCCAGCCTCTCACTTGAAACCGGTCCTGTTAGAGTGGGTGGTTCAGGTCCTTGTCTTGGCAAGCCTTGAATGTCTTCAAGTATGGGAGCTCCACAACTCTCTGGACAGCCTGTTCCAGTGTTTGACCACTCTCCTGGTGGCTTGTTTGTTTGTTTGTTTGTTTTTCTTTCCTTCTGAACAGGTCTGAATGTATTGTTTTCCAACTTGTGACCTTTGCTTCTTGTCCTTCCACAAGATTCAGGCTCCATGTTTTCATCACTCCCACTAGGTAGATATCCACTTAACCTCGTCTGCAAGCTGAATAAACTCAGCTCTCTGTGCCATGTGTTCCAATCCCCTGCTCTTGTCTGTGGCTCTCACCCAGAATGTCATTGTGCTGTACTGAGGCGACCAAACTGGACATGTACTGCAGATCTGGCCTCATAAGTACTAAATAGAGGAAAATTACTGTTTTCCTCCACCTGCTGTCTGTGTTGCTGCTACTAAAGCCTAGTGTGGGGTTGGCTTTCTTCACTTCAAGGGCACACTTCTGGCTTATGTCCACCTTGTACTACAGGCGTTCTTCCGCAGAGTTGTTTCGTAGCCAGCTGGCCACCAGCCTGTAATGGGGATATTCCATTGCGTGACTTTGCATTTGTGTTAGAGCTTCCTGAAGTTCCTCTCAGCCCATTTTTTCTAGACCCTTAAAATGAGCAACCCTACCATCCAGTATATCAACTGCGCTCCCCATATTCCAGACTGGCTGGCATATTCCAGACTTGCAGGAATGTGTTATATATTATCATCCAAGCTATTAATTAAATTATTCCACTCTGCAATTTGTAGATGCTGTTGCATAGAAGCCTCAGTTGTTCTGTGACCTTCTGGATCTAACTTAGATGATTTCCTTACTCCCTGCTGCTCCAACAAGCCACATGATGCCCTTTTAAGGAGTGACTCAGTGTTGCTGCAAATTCTTTTTCTGTGAGTGGCATCAAACTTTATCCATTCAACACACAGTAAAGGATTTTGTGACATTTCAGAAGAGAAATCAAAATCTAGACATGAGTGGCAGCACTTGAGCAGATGTGCAAAAAGGATGAGGCGGCTGGAACCCAGTGCTGAGGTGCGTGTCTGTCGGCAGTGGCACTGGGAGAGCAGCTGTTTGTGTTCCCCCCGCACTGCTCTGAGGCAAGATAAGATGGAGAGGAGAGGGCTATCATACTACAGAGCTATGACCCATTTTAGGATTAGGCAAGTCTCCAAGGTACTTTCAATTCAGTTGATGAATCCCCTTTTTGAAGGTGCTGAGGACAGACAAAACACTATTTGGGGTGAGTTTGAGGAGCAGCAGCGGTCAGTGAGCTTGTCCTTGATTTTACATGACACTGTTACAGACTTGGTGATAAAAGCAGTTAAAACAGAGAAATGCACAACATTTTGGCTGGAATTACCTTGAGAGTTTATGTTTAATGAGTGTTAAATATGAACATATGATTGTGAATATATGAACCACTTCTGTCCTTTTGGAGTGATGCTTTAAAGGTTGTTTCACGATGGGTGGGGATCTGGCTTTCTTTTCATGCTTTTGCAGTGTGAGTACCATGCACTGCAAGAAACACATAGCTGACTTCTGCTTGAGTTCTTTTTCCTAGCCGTGGTTCACTCAGTAAAGACCAAATCAGGTCTGACATTCTGGAGATTTTACACAGGACACGTATTTCAGCCATCTTAAGAAAGTCTGCAAAAATCCTCTTGAGAATGGTGCTTTGATCATAAAGATGCTCAGTCACGCAGGTGTGTCACAGAACAGCGTTTTCCACAGGTTTTTCCTTCCACAGAACTGCACACAACTGCCAGCAGCAGGAATAGGAGCTGTATCCCTGAACCTAAAGGCGTATGTGACCAGAAGGCATGGATGATCTGAAGCACAATTGAGAGACAGATTTGGATTTAGATTGACTCTAGATTTACCTGCAGTCAGTCTCTGGTGCCTGAGGTCTGCCGTGTAGGTCATGCCTTTCGGATATACAAACAGTTGAAGCATTAGGAATATTTTTTGTTGGCCTGTTGTCAATTTATACCAGGTATCTTTGCCTCTCTTGTAAGGACTTCTTCACTGCCAAGACTAAGGTTACTCTTTCACAGTTGCTTCAAATGCTTGCTGTGTATTTGCTAGTTCGGAGTGAATTCCTGTGACTCTCCAAGTTGGTTATTCTGTGATTAAGTCATCATGTGGGTTTTTTGTTCAATTTGTCTTTTTACAGTTATTCAGTGAAAAAATAAGTGGAGCAGAAGGAACAAAGCTAGATGAAGAATTTCTAGAGATGGAAAGGGTAAGGAAAGTAACGTTATGTTTTTCAATATTAAGCTACTGCAGGATCAAAAGAGCTTCACATTTCAAGTGACAGAGCAGTATTTTAGATTTACTTGTGGGGGAAACTCCACCATGTACTTGCAGAGCAAAATAACTGCAAATGAGTGGAAGTTTATCCTTGAGCCTTGATCCAGCTTGCCCAAGGGAGAGGAGATATCCACACAAGATGTCTAAGCAGAGGTTCCACTGACACCTCTCAAGATTGAAAAGAAGCTCCTCCTGTGTGATATTATTCATGATAAAAGCCTAACTACTAGGCTAATTCTTTTTTTCTTGATACAGAATTAGATGTATTAGTTTAAATCCATTTACATGAATTGTGAAACTTGAGATGTTTGCAATCCACTTATTAGTTGTGCTGCAAAATTAAACAATGTCACTTCCAGACTCTGCTTTTTCAGCTACAATGTGCATTTTTTAGTTGCCCCTATCTTTCTGTGTACTTTTCAATGTTCATAGCAGAGTTAGGTCACAGCTTTTATTATTGGCAGTTTGAGGAAATAACTCTTGCATGAGTCGTTTTTTTCCCGGACATGCACTTTTAAATTTATGATTTAAACAGGTTTCTAGGTTTCCATTTCTTTGGCTACACAATAATTATTTCCTTTCTCTGTGTTAAAAGAGGAAAAATACTGTGCAGATCCTAAGGGAGGAAAAGGGGAAACAAACCAGAGAGGTGATTTTTATGGCGTTTTAGATGCTATTAATGGGAACACAGTGCAAACTCTGCTTTAAATGGCCGTGACCCAAATATTGTGAGGGATATGTTTGGTCTTTTTTACCTGTGGAGAAAAGTACTGTTAGTAACAAGTGTTGGGCTGGCAGGAAAGTTGTAGTCTAGAATGTGTAAAGACTGATGGACTAGTAAGGCAAGCCCACATTTTGATCCAAAACTTGTCTCCTTCCCAGTACTTACCTGCCAGTTAATATGTTTTCAGTAAAATCATGTCATGACTATGACAGGGCTATTTATTTTAAGCTGCAATATTTGTTGTATTTTTAATAAAATGTCATAATTGGCTCTAATAGTATATTATGTCTAATAAAATTATGAACTTCCTAATAATAGATTTGCTTTTTTCTGTTTCTTTTCTGTTTCAGAAAATTGATGTTACCAATAAGGCTGTAACAGAGCTTCTGTCCAAATCCACGGAGTACCTTCAGCCAAATCCAGGTAGGATAGGAACACCACGTGTTGTCTTCTTACTTGGAAATTCATCCTGTGTGTGAAATGAACAGCTCTAAAGATTCTATGAGATAAATCTGATCTGGGATGCATTCAGCCTGCAGCACACAGTGCTCCTGGTTTACTGTGTGGGTGTAGGTTGTACAAGCATGACACCTTCTTATTTGTGCTGGATCTCTGGGAGTGGACAATGAATCCCTAAAGTGAAGGGGAAGGAAACATTTTTTAGCAGAGATGCAAAAAGCTATTGGATTTAACTAATGGGCTGCTGCCACCAGAGGTACTGGTGGTTATACAACTGCAGGAGGAGGGCTGTTAACTTGCTTTCTGGGTGTTTGCACGAGCTCTTGAAAATCCTGGGTGGTGCTTGGATTTTTAGTTAATAGACATTTTTAAAACTTTTTTTTTTTAAGAAACAAGAAAGTAGACATGTTTATGTTTGCAGTCAGTCACAAACTTTATCTATTATGACCTTGATTCACTGTCTATGCCAACTGCTGGAGGAAACTTCTTTTCTGAGGACTGACTGAATTCCTGTTTAGGGAGCTATACCAGTAACTTCAGGGATAACAGTCTCCTGTGAATATCTTATGAGATGCACATCCCTGAAGAAGTTCAATGGGTTGTTTCTAAATCAAGATGGTAGGATTTAGTCCTTTACCAAGGCCCATCTGGCATTTAAGCTGTTCACCATGGTTCACTTTCCTCAGGAAAGCCCTGCCCATGGTCTGTACTGCCTTAAAGAATCTGCTGAGTGGTGATAGTAAGAAGTAAAAACTCTCCAAGAATAATTGCCTGGTTTTGTCATGATACATGAAAGATAACAACAAATTCATTTGCATGTACCAGGCCATTCTGCAGAATAAATATTAAAAAAAAAGGGAGAGGTGGTAAGTTCTGCAAAGTTCTCACAAGCAAGAGAGGGAGAGAGAGAGAGCACGAGATTGGCTTTGACTGTGCTCATATCTGTTCTGCATTTGCTTTCTACAGTACTTCTAATCAAGGAGTTAACAGAGCAGGAGTGTTGAAAGGAAGGTGAGTATCGGTGAATATCCACAGAAGATGAGAAGCACTCACCCTTCCTGAGTCTGGAGAAATGATGCTCATTCAGTTGGGAACAAAAACCAGTTGCTTATGACAAACATGGTTGAATGGAATTTTATTTCAGATTTTGACGACAAAGTACCGACAACAAAGCACTTCTGATTCTACACTGCTTGTTAAATGATTCATCACTTCAAATATATTAGTTTTAATAGTATTTTTATAACTTTTTTTGTTCTTTTTTTGTGTCCTTAGCATACAGAGCCAAGCTGGGAATGCTGAATACTATGTCAAAAATCAGAGGACAAGTTAAAACCACAGGCTATCCTCAGACAGAGGGACTCCTAGGAGACTGCATGATACGGTATGGCAGAGAGCTTGGCGATGATTCTATGTTTGGTGAGTTTGTGTATTTCCTTTGTGAATATTTCAGCATAAAGATTTTTGCAGAATATTACTTAGTGACATAAACTATGTAAATAGCTCCTGCAGGTAAGAGGGAAGGTTAAGTACAGTGATCAGGGGATGACTGATAAAAATGACATGATGCTTCCACATATTTTTCCACTTCTCTTGTAGGTGGATTTGATAGCATTATTACTGAGGCTGTCTGATGATTCCTATTATTACCATAACCATTGTAGTTACCAGTTTGACAAACCTAAATAATTTAGGACGATTCTTAGATGCACTGTATTTCTTTAAAACTTTGAAGAAAAATGGCTACTCTATGTTTAAGAACTAAAGTAAGGGAAAAAATTATTGTAAAATAACATTGGGTGAGGAATTTTTATGATGATGTGGTATTTCTGTGCTTTGGAACAGTGCACCTTAAATATGCATTTTCTTTTTAAAAATTAAAATAACCTGTAGTTTGGCTGGAATTCTCTGGTGAATCAAATCTTGCCTATTTCCTCTCAAGATATGCTGGTACTTCACAGCCAAAATCTTGTTGGAGGTGTAGTGTGTGGACTCGACTGGAATGAAATTGTTGCGGAGCTACTCAGTGGATGCTTTTATGGCTGGGATTAAGAGACAACCAGGGAGAAACACGCAAGAAAAGGAGAATGCTTGTTTGGGGCAAGAGGGAAATGTGGCTAAGGAGAGGGTGGTCTAGGCTGGTTCTATGTGCAGAAGCTGATACAGAACTGACTGTCTTTGTTATGGACCTTTGTTATTGTCTTCACTTTTACACACAGTGGCTTTCTTGAAGTACTAGCAGCTATGGAGGCTTAGGGACTTTACACTTGAGTCCAAGTAGGTGCTGCATTGGGAGAGGCGTTACCAATAGCCATAGACTGTTTTTTTCTCTGTGTAAAGTAGCACAAATCATCTGTGAGCTGGACGTATTTGTGGTTTTGCAAAAGCAATGGGGATGCTAAATAGAACCAGAAAAGGAGAAAGAGTGAACAACCCTTTGCCTGTAGATATTACATGCTTAATAAAGTACACAGCTATGTTAGCTAGGTGGTTTAAAAGAAGCAACAAGAATTTAGACCAAAAGTAGGTTTGGGAAAAAAACATAGTGTATGTGAAGAAGCTGTAAAACTTCTAAACTTCAAAATCATTCTGTAAAATGATTTTGTGATTAAAATGTTACTCATTTTTTGTGTATTTTAATATCACTAAAGTTGTACAAACTAATCAGCTTGGCTTGCAGTTCTCAAAGGATGAGATTTCTAACCTATACAATTACAGCAGGAAATACAGTTTATTTTCTTCCCTGATACCATTCAGGAAAAAAAAAAGGTTTACTTAGTATCTGAGGGTCTGCAGCAGGTGCAAAGATACCTGTTTGAAGTAACACGTTTCCTGGTTTTACATATATTGAGATATGTAAGCAGGCTGTTCTTTACCATAGGTCTTGCTCTACTGGATGCTGGTGAAAGCATGAAGCAAATGGCAGAGGTGAAGTACTCTCTT
>JAOXOE010000705.1:8792462-8840529 GCA_028565055.1 Phoeniculus purpureus
CAGAGGTGAAGGACTCTCTTGATATTAATGTCAAACAAAATTTTATTGATCCTCTACAGTTATTGCAAGACAAAGATTTAAGAGAGATTGGGGTAAGTTTTCCAGGGTAAAACTTCACTTATCAGAGTCAATCAAATTCTGCTTCCTGAGATTTTTTAAAAAGCAGTAAGGTAAATAAATAAATTTCACTGCATTTAATTTGTCTGTCTAGCAAAACCATGATGACATCTGCTTAAAATCAATGCCTGGCTGTGGCTCACCTGTCTAACTTACTCAAGTTGCTACATTCCTTAAATATTCTGTACAAGAAGGATAGTGAGAAAAAACTACATTCTTTGTTTTTCTGCTATTTTATTTTAACCAACATTTACATTACTTCTTATGAACATGTGAGTGGACTGAGATTTTCTGTGACTGAATATCCTGTCTGATGTCTCTGTCAGCCTAAAGCTGATAGTGAAGGATGAGCAAAACTCTTGAAAATGGCTATTCAGGGCAGTCACAGAACAATCTGAAAAGAGCCATAAGATGGTGAAGTGCCATATGCCACTGTTAGGAAAATATAAGGAGCTGAGGAACACATTTTTAACCTTTAGAGTTAAGTTTTTCGATGCTTTTGTTTACAATGTGACAATTCAAAGAAAACCAGGTAGTCTGTCTGAGTCTGTTGATTCCAGTAGACTTGAGTGATAAGCAAGTTCAAACCCTGATGGAATGGAGGAATGAAAATTATTTTGTCTGTTTACACGTAAATGGATGTGGAAAGCACAGAAAAAATAAAGCAAAAATCTCTTGGTGCCTGTAGCTGTCTCCTGTGATGCATAATTGTTTTCAGTTGTAGTTCTTCTGAACTGATGGAAAGAAATTGCTCAATGTTAACTTTAATGAGCATTTTGTACTGTGACTGCATCCTTTCTGTAAGTCTGTCAGTCCCATGATTTTTGCAATAGAAAAGCTTGTGCAGTTGTAGCATATGGAAGTGTCAAGTTGACATCTAACAAAGAAAGCAAGAATACAAGACCTGTTGGAGTTTGGATGAGATTGGAAAATTTTTGGCTGTTTTATTATAAGTAATTCAAGAGATAAAATTGAATTAAACGTAGAATATGGGAGGACACACATATTTAGATAACATCCTGCTTCTCATGTAGACAATCTGAGGTGTCGCACATTTAGTGAAGTCCATGAGTTGGATGCCTAAGTTTAGCAAATCAAGGTAACACTTGGGGAATTGGCAACAAATGGCTTCGTATTTAAAATTTCCATCATGAATACAGTTCTGGACGTACCTCATGCAGCCTCAGATCAAAGGGATAAACTGGATGATCTCTGCACCTTAGGTTTATTCAGTTTTGCATATATTTGCATTCATAACTGAAATGTCCTTAAATGTGTTTGTTTGGGCATGTCCTGTTTGGACCTTCTCAGAAATGTTTTGTCTTATTTAGCACCATTTGAAGAAACTAGAAGGGCGCCGTTTGGATTATGATTATAAAAAGAAGCGTTTTGGAAAGATCCCAGATGAAGAAGTTAGACAAGCAGTAGAAAAATTTGAAGAGTCAAAGGAACTGGCTGAAAGAAGCATGTTCAATTTCTTAGAAAATGATGTAAGTCTGTCCTGCATTTTTGTTTGCTGCAGTGCTTCGAGGAGGGCATTGTGTGTGGGATTGGATAAAGCCTGTCCCATCCTTCCCGGGAGGTAAGGTCTGAAAACAGAAAGTGTGCCTCTTTCCTCTTTTAATCTCCTGTCAGAGAGGAACATAATGCACAGCAGTAAATGGGAGAACTCAAGAATTGAGAAATTTCTTCTGGAGATACAGTGTCTCAGACAAGATTGTCACAGAGGTCTTAAGGAGTTTTGTAGTCTCTGAGCAATGAACGTATTGAGAGTACAATATGTTTTCATTAGTGGGAAGGAGAAGTTTGGGAGACTAACATCATCATAGACCCACTGCTGAAGCTATGAGCAGGGGTGTGTACCCTGTACTTTCTGAACTGTAGCTCATTTACAATCAAAACTTTGCTGACAATTTGTCTCTGAGCGATTTTACCTCTGAAAATCATTGTTATTACTGTCTGGCTCTGAAAATTTCTCCACAGTGTTTGTTTGTGGCTTGTTCTCAGGTACTTGGACTTTGGCTCAGAATCCAAGTCCATCAGGTCTAAGACAGGAGTAGCTATGATCTTTCAGGACAATCTCAGAGGAAGAGCAGGACGTGCTTTCTCCCATGTAATCATGGGGAAGAGAACTGGGTCTGTTTGGGTCTATTCTAAAGTTTTCTCTTCGCCTATAGATGCAGCATCACACTAAGAAAATAAGAAGTGTGCTGTCTTCTGTGACAAACTCCAGCAAGGAGGAGCTGTTAAGTGGTATTATTTAGCCACGAGCAGCTTCTTCCTCTATACACATCAGACTAATGGCCAGTTACTGGCCAGCAGGTCCTAAACCATTTGTGAGTGAAACACTTTTGTTACAACAGCGTGTAAGTCAGGAAGCCTCTTACTGTTCTCATCAGTGCAAGTTATTTGAGGGCAGCAAAAAACATACCATCCTCTATCAACGATTTAAGCACATTGTTCCACTGCAGGCTCTACCAATCGCCAGGATGCACTGTATGTGTTTTATAATTCTGCCTTTCATAAGCAGCTGAGAACTGTTTCAGATGGTGTTAGTCATTAGTCAAAGCACCAAACCGAGGATGAAACAGAGCATCAATCAAAGTGGTTTAGCTGAGCCACTAGAGAACTGATGAGTTAATGCTTTCTAATATAACTAATTCTATCTTTGGGAGAGGGTGAACTGGAGGTCCCTTGGAGTTCTTTTTCCATACAAACTTTCCGCTGTTCCTGTTTAAAGAAAACTCTATGCTCCATCTAGTACATGTTTCATGCTGACAGTCTGTCTGTCCTCCTCAGACTTCTCATTACAGCCTTGTTGTCTAATCTCAGACTGTATTACTGGGTTTGCAGAGATCTTAACTGGAATTGATTCATTCTGTTCCTTTCCAGTTCCCCAAATGTCTCCTTTTCTCAGTCTCCTTGTCCTGCAGTCTCTGTTGTCTGCACTCTGGTTCCAAATCATCTTGCCAGGTGCCTTTCCCAGACTCAGTCCTGATCCACATTGCTTTCTCAGGTTTTTGCACAGCTGATTTCAGACCTCCCACATAGCTACTTGCTCTTATCAGATCCATCTTCTGCCTTTCCCACACAGCTAGTCCTAGGTTTCTTTGCTAAGTGGCTTTTAGTCCTTCGAGTGGTTTCTCTATCTCTTTGTCTCTCTCATCTCATAATCCACAATTCCATATCCCTCCTGGCTTAAGAGCCATCTTGTTTGTGCAGTCCTTGTCTATCCATTATCTCCGATCACTTCATCCAAGCTTCAGGCACTTTCTGAGTTACCCTTGGCTAGTTGACTAGGATGGACTTGTGTCAGCTGTTGATTTGGTTCAGTGCATTTCATTTCTGTGTGCTATGTGACAATGTTTGGCTCTCTTGGAGCCCCAGCAGAATTCCTAATATTCTTTTTAACTGAGTGAAGGCAGACAAAGTATAGCACCACATTGCCGTGGTCCACAAATTGTTTGCAGAAACTTTACTCATGTGTTTTATGCGATCCAATGTCTGAAGACATCATGATGGAATTGAAACATGTCAGATTTCTTGGGGTCTGCTTTCTGAACATTGCCTTAAGGGAAGAGGGCAAATAAATACCTGTTACTGCTCCATCCCAAGTACAGCTTCAGCTTTTCAGTTTGTCTTGGGGAATGAGATTATTAGTTACCTCATGAATAAAAATAATTTAATTTTCGTTCTCTGTTGCCTTCTCCTTTTCTTCAGGATGCATATCTTTAATGATTTGCGGATACTTGTAAAATCCAAGTAGATGATAAATTATGTTTCATTTATAAATGCTGCCATCTAGTGAGGTAAATCTGGATCATTTCTGGAGTCAAGTTTGCAAACATTGCTAATAAAGACTAATGGGTCTGAGTCATGGTATGATTTCTTCAAACATTTCTGATCAGAAAAACCCCACTTTCACTTGCTAAGGTTTCGTGTCCTTTTAAATGTGTAAGCCTTGGTTGTTGACAGACAGCTGGCTTGGAACTTAAAAGCAGAAGGTACGTTGTGAAAGGAAACCACTCCAGGACCCAGCCCTGACTTAGTGATCTATAACTTACACCTCAGCTTTGTTCATTTCCCAACTGGTAATTTTTCTGATAGAATCACACATGCTCTTTTTCAATAGTCTCCACAAGGTATTAGGGTCTTCTGAGATACCAGGTCTGTTTTGAGTTATCTGTTTGTTTATCTTTCAGCTGAGCGCACTTCAGGGTCCTCACAACAATCTTCCTGTCCATGTTTCAGGTAGAACAAGTTAGCCAGTTGGCTGTGTTTGTAGAAGCAGCACTAGATTACCATAAACAATCCACAGAAATTTTGGAGGATCTGCAGAGCAAGCTGCAAAACCGGTAAGATTGAACTCATCAGAAAATTTTGAACCTCTTTTACAGCTGAGGTTTACGTATGCGAGAAGTCCCTGAAGCAACAGATCTTGTAGCACCATTTCACAGATGCACATTTGCTGTGCTTTGTGCCTTATTGGACTTCATTGCTTTAAACAGTTGCCACCTGGCAACTACTTGCAGTGCTGTGAGCCTTTAATGTAATGCAGGATCTGCCTGAAAAACTTGGAGTGTGTGCAGAATCTCTCACATCTGTGGAGGTTAATCATGACAGCCTCCATTTGTTTGTAGGTTTATTTAAGCTAGCATACTTGGAGTTGTGTGTTTGGAGGCTTTGCTGAGATGTTGGCCTATTTTCATTGAGATTAAGGGGTATAACTAACTCTGCAGCAGAGTAAGGAAATAGCCAGCTGGCTAAGAGCACCGTTGTGCTGTAATGCACTTCTGAGAGGCCCAGGTACACTTTGTCATCCTAGTAGAAGAAAAAAACCCCTAAATGCTGCTCTAATGAATTTGTTACATTCACTCAGAGAACCAGCAGAGAACAGGAGACCTAAAGGACTTGAGTGTCACCATAGCACCAGGCTAGCATTACAGGCATGGAGTTGAGATGGCTGTTTGGGTTTTTCCTGAGACCAGCTTGGATGTGGTGGCTGGGAGTAGTAGCGTTGGGGTAGCCGTAGACAGTCTGCACCATCCCAGCTGGAGGGGCCAGTGAGATAAGGAGGTTTCAACAGGGCCACATGCATGTACAGGTGTGGAGACAGTTGTGCAGACCAAATGGTTGTTTCTGATTTTCACTAGTAAAATGTCAACACGTGAGATGCAATCCCTGTCCTGGCTGGGATTCTGCAGATGTCATTTGCAGATGCGCTTTCCAGACAGCTCATTCCTGGAACTTGTGCTGAATGTGGTTGCTCAGCGCTTCTGAAGCTTGGGTCGATAAGCTTTTACACCTCTGCCAGCAGGACCGAAGTATTAAATATAACAGGGACTTGCTGAAATTTAAACACTATAACACTGCATGAGACCTGAATGGCTTTTAGTGACTAAACCTGCCCTCTGTTCCACTGCTCCACAACAAAAAAAAACCAAACAAAAGAAGCCTAAAACCCAACCAGGGTAAATCTGATGTCATTCTTGTTTGTGTTCCAGAATAAATGTAGCATCTAGTCGGCCTAAACGTGAATTTAAGCCAAAGCCTGTAATAACTACAACTCTGGAAATTGGTGATAATCAGCAGCACAATGGAATTGCTTATAGTTCTTCCTTAAAATCATCAGGTAAGTCTATGGCCACAGAATTAATGTGTCTGTGGATGTGGATTGAAGTATTCTTTGTACCATGAGAGCAACGGATCCATGGGGCATTATCAGTATCCATGTGTCTGACTCCAGTTTGTTTCTCAGATTTGGAAATGGAACTGTGAAGCAAGGTTCTTCTCAACAGTCTTCCACCTATCTGAAACCTAGCTGTGGCATTCTGCTTGGTTTTATAGATTCTTTGTATTGCCACTGGAGGTGGGAGGAGAGAGCAGAGGCACATGCAAGAAAACAGTTCATTTCTTGCAAAGACAGACGCCTAAGTTGGCTGTGTTTTATCACTCTCTGGAATATCTCCAGATGCTAATTTCTTTCCACAGTCTGAGACCATGAATGATCAGTACAGGATCATAAGTATCAGCCATGTAAAAGTTAGAGAGATTACTTCCACTCTCACTGATTCTATTCCATACACTGTGCATTAAAGTATGCACCCATGTGTGTGCATTTATGAACTGATGGACTTAGGTATCAATGCAGAAGTGGCATCCTTTTGATTCTCTCAAAAATCCCCAAACAACTGTTGAAAGCCTTTGAAAGCTGTGTGAATGGTAATAATTAGTAGTTATACTACTCATTGAAATAGCTTTTCCTCATCTCATGAATAAAATCCTTTGCTATATCTTCATAATGGGCACAGGGCACAATGAGAAAACACCAATTGAGGAAAAAAACTAACCACAAACCCAAACACAAAAGACTATACGCGAAGAAAAAGCCAATTTTTTTCTCTAAACATATTTGTAAGGAAAATAAACAGGAAGCAGTGAGGCAAGTGTTCCCTTCTCTACTTGGCATGACATCTAGGATCCTTTTCTGAAGCTTTTTGCTTTTTTTATTTCTTCAGTCTCCAGTTTTTTCTTCCCTCTGGTTTTATTCCTTTTTAAATATTGTTGGGAGAGAAATGAGTGAACTAAAGGTGAAATGATAAAGCTTGGAGCTGTAACTTCATGCTCCTTATGATGTCTCTTTAATTTTCCTGTACTCCGCTATAAGATGAAACTACTATACAACCTGTACTGAAGAGGCTTTGCCACAGTTCGGCTGCATAAGTCCACCCAGCAAGGTCTTACTCCTCTCTTTGCTTTTGAGCTTCAAGCTACTGGGAAGCTTGAAGTGTTAGTGAAGCTCCTCATGCTGCCAGAATGCTAAGAGCAGGTTTTCTGTTGCTGTCAAATGTGGGATTGAGGGAGACAACCTCTTCTTTGCACACTCCTCTCAGTTTGGACCACAGGTTCCTTAGAATTATGATGCAAGGACACATTGTATTCAAAGCATTGGATATGTTTTAGCAATCAGTAACTTTCAAGTTGTTTTGCAGCACATCTGGGTGAAAGCTGTAAAAGCATAGCAACCTGTATGAAAATTCAGCATAACATTTCTAGGTCCCTATCAATTACTTGTCAAGTTGTATAGGCATGTTTTTTTCTGCTTTACATGTGCTGTGCTGTACATGTAGACAAATGAGATTCAGATTAAGCATTCGTTTATAAACCAGAGTTTCCATCCATATTACAGTGGTTTTACATTGCCACAAAGCAAGTGGTCCAAGGTGCCCTCTAAGGGTAGTCAGTGCTCCTGCCTTTGGAAGACAGACTGAGTAGATGACTTCTCAAGGTTGCTTCCAGCCCATTAGTTAAAAGATAAAGCCCAGTTTTGATTAGGTGAAATCCAGTGAATGAACTGAAAAATAAATGACTACTGGCCACAATGATCACAAAGGGGGGAGCGAGCCACTTCCATTCATTGATTCCATTCACAGTGTGTTGCGTCAGTTTGCTTCAATATCTCTAAATGATGGGTTTTCACTTAACACTCAGTGCTGTCAGAATGGAAAAGATAAAATAACCACAAAAGAGACAAAAAAGAGAAATGGGATATATGTAATGATCATTGCTGTGCTTAGTGGTGCAAGTAATATCAGAAAGACCATGTCTCCTGTCTTTTTCCTCCTGAAGAAGCTGTGGATGCTGTGCTTACCTCTGCAGCAGGTACAGTTGTCAGTTAAATCATTGTTCATTCTCTCTGCTTCATGTTCATACTTGAAATATGGATTTCTGTGGAGCTGCAGTGGGGTCAATGTGTCCTGCTTGTAAATGAGGAAAGCTTTCTGTCCCTGTATCATGAAACAGATGAGATTTGTGATCCGTGATTTAGAATTGTGAACCAGGCAGCTCTGAGCAAAACTGCAAAATGTTTTGAGGTCTCCATGTGACAGGGGTGGTGGTAGCATCATGAGCATGATTAGAAAAGGGACATCTTCATCCTACACAAACAAGCACTTTCATGCTTGATTTCCCCTGTTAACACATTGGCACTATCAAAATGTATGCCTTTCTCTGATAGCACTTACCTTGAGTGATAGTATGCAGCAAACCCATGGCAATCAACGGGACAGTTCAAAATGAACTGTAATAAATCCAGCACAACTACCACAATCCAGTTCTGAGCACTGAAATAGCTTTTGCTGTGTTTCAAGTTAACTGTCAGCTTCTTGGAACAACAATAGTATTTGCCTTTGTATGGTCCCCTCACACGTGGGATTTATTTACTACTAATGATTTGCACATATTTGCGGGGCCAGATTCACAGAAACCTAATTATAATATTGTGAATTGTTTAGCTGCTTTGATTAAGTCAGATAACAAATAGGTATTTTGTTGTCATTCATTATCCCTAATCACTTCAGCTATGAGCCCCATCTGGCTTGTTTTAGAATGCTCTTTAAATGTTGTATTACATCATGCCTTTCCTTTTTGTTTGTCAGGTTTGACTACGATACAGAATAAATAGATCTGTTTGCCACATGTTGGAATGTAACATAAGCATCCAAGTGTTTACTCATTCTAGCTGTGATTTGATTAGTTACTTTAGCAAGCTTCCAGTGATTATTGAAGTATAACTTTGCTATCATATGTATACAACATGGTATAGGAGTCAGTAGATGCAGATACAGGCGTGTGGAAAGTAAGCAAACAAGTAAAACATCAAACCAACATTGGATGGCATCTGGGTTCATCCTGTAACACTGCAGACGTCACAGACAGCTGCTGGCTTAACCTGGTTTTGGTGCTGTCCAGGTTTGCATGACAAGCCATCATTGACTGTGACAGTGTAGTGCTGCAGTTTGACTCCAGAACTGGACAGCTTGTGGCGGTGTGCGTGTTGTTGCAAATGAGCATGAACCTTGCTTACAGAGGGGAAGAAAAGGGTGCAATTTCTGTAACTTAAATCTTTCCCACAGTCAGTGAAGTGCAAACCTCTATAGACTGGAAAAGGCTGGAATCATGTCACTGATTCTGTGATGTTAAGCAGTGTGTGTTGCAGACTATCAGGCAGTGCTGCCCCTGTTACATTTGTCAGGGAAGCTTTGTCTCATTGGATTATACAGTAGCAGCAGCTGCCTGACTCTAGTGAAGACACTGACTGATGCTACAGCCTGGAGTGAAACTGGCTGTGGCCATTATTTAAAAAATCTTCTCAGGCTGCTAGACATTTCTTTTAAGTTCTTTGGAGCCTAAAATGAACAAAATGTTATCCATTCTTAGCAGGTACCTTACTGTCAGAAATTAACTGGCTTGCAGTAATAAATTAGCCCCGCTAGAGCAGCTGGTAAAAGCAAGGAACTTTGTCAGTTACAAACTGTGGCCTTCTGCTGTTGATAATTCCAGTGAGCTGGTACCAGTTCTACCTTTGCAAAGACTCAAAATAACCCAGCTACTTTTGGACACAATCAAGCCATTTTTTTTTTGCTGAGAAACTGGCTTGTCATCTTTTTTTCAGTTTGGGCTGTTTCAGCAAAAGCGTTTTCTGAACCAAGCTTCCACCTGTATCACTGTATTAGACTAGCTGTAATTTAGTTTGTTCTAGTAAAAGTTGCCCATGCCTTCCACAGGCAGAGGCGCAGTCTGGTGGGTTTACAGCAATGCTCTGGGGAGGTTTGCTGAGGGGATCTCTGCACTGGCAGCAATGTTCCAGTGTTACAAATAAAAGCTCTCTGTTGTTAGAAAGGATAAAATAGGCCCACAAAGTAGAAAAGCAATTCCTACCTCATAGTTTCAACACCAAATGTTACTCCTGGTTGTATTACTTTCAATGAAAAATATGCTTTCAGCTGTTCTGATTTACTCATCACCAGAACAGTTATAAACTGGTTACCTTAAAAGACTTCTAATTCCTTGTACTAGAAATTGCCCAAGCAATTAGTTTGCAGTAGTTTCCTACACATTATGATGATTAGCAGATTACAGTGCATTTTTGCATGCATTTTTAACATCGTGGGTATTATGTCTGTGTGGCATTACCAGTTGTGTGTAGATGTACCCAGACAGAAATTACTCGTCATGACCAGCGTGTGTTATAGCAGCGAGGGAGAATCTAGAATTTTGAGAATGGTGGCAATGTTCCAAATAAGACAACCTGAATACTTTAGTGCTTATGAGGTTTAACTGCTTTAATGTAAGTGTTAAGAGTGTTCTAGGCTTGCCATGTAATGCTGTTTTACTACTGTTTACGTGGCAACAGTGTGAAACTGTTTCTCTTATTCTGCTTTTACAAATATATTTCACATTACAAGACTTTTACCGGGATATGCTGTACCTGTTTTTAAAAGTCTTTTATGGCTGAACTTCAGTTGACCCATTGGCCACAGAGCTAAGCTTTACAATTTAATCCTGAGATTACACTGTGTTAGAAGAATTTATTATTAATAAATATTAATGAATGAGTATGTTGCATGCTTATTCACACCACATGTCCAAGCCAATTAACAAACTTCTACGAGAGCATCTTTTTAAAAGGTGACTGTATTTACAGCATTAACTTTTGCTAATGGTGATTCTGTTTTGTAATTGAATTTCAATTTGTATTTACTTGTTAAGTAAATGTATGTGCTTGCTGTTACGTTTGCATATGGTACTGTTAATATTTAAGAAGAGTGTTTTGGTATTAACATCTTTATAGCAGGACAAAGACCATAAGTCACAAGAACATCCCCTAAGTAACTGCCAGATACTGCATCGAAGACCATTTTCATCTATAAAATAGTTTGACAGGCACCATTTTTCCTAGCATAACCTTTGCTTTAGTTCAGCGGGAGGATGTGAACAACAAAGGATTTGAGCACAGGAGCTTGGGGAGCATTAACCCAGAAACAACTGTCACTGCTCCAGTGAGGTGAGGGTGGAAGCCTTAACGCAGGAGCAGCTGGAAGCCTTGCTCCTGCAAATGCACATGTAGCGTGAAAATGGAGGTGGTCACCTCCACGCTGTGCATCTTTGTAGGACCGACTTCTGAACCCCTGCCCTCTGGTAGGTATTCATGCAGTAGCAGCGTGTTGCGGTGCAATTTGTTTAAATGATTATTTATCACCTCTTCCATTGACTCTTCTACTATCTAATTCTTACCCTTACAGTTCCTCTAGCCACCACTGCGGAGAGTTAACCCTGATTTTGACAACTGTGATTTCTCAAACTATCCATTTGAGATAAACATCGTTTTAAAAGGCAGGCAACTAGGAATGAAAATAGACTAGCATCTGAATTAAGGGAGAAACAGAATTGTTCTTTAATCTAGCACAAGTATCACTTTTTTGTATGTAGAAGCACCAGATGTTAATGGGTGAAAACAATAGAAAAACCCATTGGGGATGAATTCATAACCGCAGGGCTACTTGTTTTGACCCACGGTTTTATGCTTAGTGGCTGGTGGGATGTTGTGAGGCTCTGTTAATGTATGTTTTTTTCTGTCACTGGGGACAGGTTCTTCAATGCACATGGATCAGCCTTGTTGCCAAGCTCTCTATGACTTTGAGCCAGAAAATGAAGGCGAGCTTGGATTTAAGGAAGGGGACATCATAACTTTGACCAATCAGATTGATGAGAATTGGTATGAGGGGATGTTAAATGGAGAGTCTGGCTTCTTCCCCATCAATTATGTTGAAGTGATGGTTCCCCTGCCTCAGTGATTTTGTCATTCAAGCTGTGAATGTGATTTCATGACTGGAATGGATTCACAAATGTTCTGTCAGTGTGGCATTCTGTGAAAGCCTTGCTGTTTGACTGACTTGACTTTTGTATGCGTCTTTTTAAAATTTATTTATTTTATATTCAGAACAATTTCACCTTCCCTGACTCATCAACCTGCAAAAAAACCCATACCCAGTTTTTTTGCTTTGTGCCTTGAAGATCACTGTATGAAGTGTTTACTGGTAGCTCTCTGTTGCTCTAAAAATGCATTTCCTTGCTATAGTTGTGCTTTGTTTTTGTTTTTTATATATTTGGCTGCAATGATTTTACTGTTGAAAACTATTTTTTAAAAAACTATAAGCAAAGCTAACTGTAGCCAGTTCCTAAGTTACTGGTGTCATTGAGCTCTTATCATCACACTAACTTACTGTGAGCAAGTTAATCCATGTTTCACATTGTACGTTGACAAAAGGCAAAGTGGTTGTTGTCAATATTATGATGTTGTTGTACTAAGTACAAGTCCTCAGCATTGAAAATTCCTATAATTTACTGACCAAACTGAATAAATATTCCTGTGGGATGAGACCAGTGGCTGCTGCTTCCATTCCTATAATTCTGGCATTTGTTTTTTGAGCTGGAGGTCACTTTTTCTAAATCTATTAGCTTTCAGGGAAGAAAGCAATGCTACAAAAGAAGTGCATTAAAATAAAGGCCAAGTATTAGATTTAGGACAACTCAGCCACAGGAATTTTAATGATTGTGTGCTCTTCCTGCTGATTATGTAGCATTTAGAATGTGAATTTAGATTTTTCTTCAGACAGGAGAATAAGAGGAAAAAATCTAAGTACAAACTGATCCTGACTCCACTGTGCCTGTATAAAGCTCTGTTGAGATAAATAGGTAAGTATCACTTGTGACTATTGCAAACAAATGTAAAGTCATTACACTCAGTATTTATCTCAAAGGGTTGGAGAAGGAGAAAATCTAAGTAAAGAAGAAAAGGCACATGAAAGAAGCCTCAAAATAAAGGACAGACTCTGGCACTTCTACTAGCGTAATGAAGATAGGGTTTTTATTTGCTAACCTTTTCCTGCTTAGTAAATGCAGATGTAGCAATAACCAAAAGATTCGGCAGCCTCAGAGGAACATGTAGTCTTTTGCCAGTTGCTCTCTGTGCAAGATAGATATGAGAGGGAGCTGAACTCTTTATGTGCAAACTGGCTTGAACCCAGCTAGTTTCAATCTTTCCTTGGTTCTGTGTCCAGTTGAAACAGCATTCCCTGTGTATCACAGGTACAGTAACTTTTCCATCTAAGAATCATAAATAGCCCCTGACTAGCTCTCAAGACCATGACTGTCTGACTTCTCTCATCTCTAGCCTTGGCTTGCACGATGGTAACTAGTACAAGGTTATTCTTTGCAGCTTTGTCTAGAGGCTGTTAGAGCCCGCTGCTTAGGAAACATCACCTCAGAATTTGGACTTGCTGATGAAAAACAATCTTACCAGCCCTCTTCCAAATTCCTGGGCAAGTATCTAGTAATTAGAGCAGCAACATGGAAAATAACTTGTTCTGACCTAGTTTTTGAATGAAAGTAGCTAGATGTTCTGGGTACAAAATATTTGGGATACTTGTCAAAGCTTTTGCTTCCTCCCTGCAGTCTTTATCAGAGAGGTCCCAGTCATACCTTCTCATAGCAGGCAAGAGACATCTCTGTCACCTGAATTGCCTTGAGGAAAGAATCACATGTACACACATAAAAAGGTTTGAATTTTCAATTCACACTGCTGTAGAGAGCTTGCTGTTTAGTACAGAAATTCTATTGAACTGCATTAGATGTCTCATCTAACAGAATTAGCTACTGCAGAAGTAGTAAACTGGAAGCAAGTCAGGAGAACTCTATTAAAGTAGAGAGAGGTATCACAGGAAACCAACCATCTGTAAGGTTTGCTGCCTAGAAGACAGTTTGCAAAGAGGGGCCATTGCACACCAAAGAATTGATTAACACTAAGATCAGTGAATAAACAAAACTTTATTATTTAAGTTGCAAATATTAAAGTCCAAGATTGCTTTTCATAAAGATATTTTTCACATACATAGTTTAAAAAGTTTAAGAAACCAAGATAAATATGAGGTTATAGCAACAGCTATTTCTTTGTGGGCCATAAGATACAACATTTACTGCTGAAATGCCAGTATGAAAACAGCATTTACTCTTGGTGTCTCAAAATGGGACTTTTTAAACAACTTGAGAGTTTAAGCTGGTACAAGGGAAGCCTCACCTTAACAACTGCATCCTAATGCAGAACAGATCTGGAATTCAAAAGCAAATAATTTGGGCAAGGGAGGAGGCAGTAAAAAAATCCCAAACAACAAAACATGTTGCTGTATTTGAAGAATCTGGAGTCTCAGCTGCTCCACTCCCCTCACGCTTTTAATAAGCGTACTTTATGTGGTTCATCAAGGCCCTTTCTTTACCAAAGGGCCAGCAGGTCAGCATTGTGTAGTAAAAAGAGGGTAAGAATAATTGGATGCAGCAGCCCAGAGGTTGACTGCGTAGTTGGAGGGTTATAGGTCACAATTTACATGGACTACAGAGCTGTTAAAGTTACAATAATCTACATACTGGCCAACAGACAAGTGTTCCAGCTGCCCTATTAGACATATGTGGAGCAGTATTGCAGACTGCACAGAGACTGACTACTTGAGGACTCAAAGAGCAGATATTTTTGATGCACCTTTTACTGTAGTTAGTGCTTTCCAGTTTTGATTTCCATTTCACCATGTTTTTCTTTAGCCCCTTAGAAAGCTTATTGGGACCATCCAAGCAGAGTGCTAATATTGCTAGTCATAGTACCTGCTCCACTGGAATGAGATGCTTTTTCACATTTACAGGTTACATCAGTCCAAGTTAGAGTATATCACAGCACAGCTGGGTCAACCATGTCTAGGAACATACAATACAAACTGGTAGATTCCCAGGTGCTAGAATACAAAGCCAGTATATTTAATAAGAATGTTTTTACAACTTGATTTTCACTTTCAAGTGTTTCTTGGAAGTTCTCTAGGAAATTCTCTAGCAAGTGATCTAGACAAGTTTCATATATTTCAGCAGGACATGTTTCAGACACGTGGCTCTCTTCAGTCAAGTGTTTTACTTGAACTGAATTCAGATTTGCTCAGTGTGCAAGCTAAACATGTAACTACTGTCCCACCCAATCTTGAAACAGAAATAATCTTTGGAGAAATGCCATATCAGAGTACTGAGAAGGCTGAGGCAGCCTCCATACTCTTTGTCAGGTATTCAGCATCTTTCTACAGCATGTTTAGAAGCTTTGTAAACTGTGTACCCTCTGTTCCTGCAGGTCATGGAAACCAGATCCTTGTGTCAAAGTAAAAACAACATCACATGGAGCTTGTATTTTACTGCTCTTTATATTAACGAATCCAAGAACAGTGTCCAGTGTCAGAAGGCTGAACTTTTTATCTTGTTATGGACAGTGTTTCTTACAAAAAGGTCAGATGGGAGATGGGAATTCTAGGTTTCAAGTATTGCAGAAGATACCAAAACAGTCTATGCCACCTGGAATTGATAAGCGTTTCCAGATGATCATCTCTTTGTCCACATTACATGATAGAACAGCTACAGTCCTTGATTTGCTGCAGAAATAAAACAAAAGACGTTAGGCTAATCAGTATGTGTACAAATTCAGTATTTCTTTCCAGTTACCCATGAAAGTCTTACAGTTACTTAATAAAGCAAAGCAGATTTTCAGGAGAGGCAGTACCTTAACTATACTAGATCGTTTGGAGGTAGGAGGAAAACAACACAAGCTTTTAAGTACTTGAGTCCATGCAATACATGAGCCTATGCCTAGACCAAACTGTCTATTAGTACCTCAGTTCTGAACCACTGAACCTTAACCGGCATGCAGGTTCATGCTACCCTAGTTAGGATGGGAAAAAGAGAAGCAAAAGCAATGCAAACCCTGCCTGGAAAGCACAGCATGCATCCTTTGCCTTATTTTACTGCATGCAGGAAGTTAACTGTTTACTAACCTGCTTTTATTTGAGTAGTACCAATGCAGCAGAAGCATGTAAGTACTAGTGACAAGTCTGATAGGAATTCAGACAGTAATGACACTAACATTTGAGTGGGAGTATTAGGCTTGATTCTTACCATAAATGGCACACAACTGAATAGTAAAGTTGCTGATAAAACAGATTAGAGGTGTAAGGAAAAAGTTACATTTGCGTTTCATCACTGACTGCCAACACAGCTATATTAATAGTAAATTAAAAAAAAGACTTGAAATACACCACAACAAAACCACCAACACAAATTATTTTGAGAGACCCTACTCTGAACACAAAGCAGCTTGTATTACTGAGTCTTTTCATAAGCCTAGAGCTTCCACTGGTGTTACTTCAATCATTTTGGCATATGCTGTGCATTAAAGAGCCTAAAGACCAGAACAGCATTAGAGAACCTTTCTCAACAGCCTATTTAAACACAGAGTCTCATTCTCTTTTAGTGGGAGACTGAAAATATTACAAGAATGTGCAAGTAAGCCAGGATACTTGAATAAACAGCCTTTAAGCCAGATGGTATTATAGAAATAGCTATTTGCCCAGGTTTTCTCTTTAAAAGAGCAAGACAAAGAACCAAGAGGCAGGCAGTAAGCCACCTGTTCTTCAGTACATTTTCTGCAGAAAGACTACTTAGGTTTTCTGATAAGTATATTATTAAAAGATCTGGGAAATGGTGGTGACTTTTAAGACCTAGTGCAGTAAGATCCAGGTCCTTCCCTTAACTATGTAGGATCAGGTTTAGGAAGAGCTGTAGTAGCTCAACATGTTGTGTCAGCAGGAGGGAGAGAACTTTTCACTAGGCATTCCCTTGCACTAGTAGAGTTTGTACTAGCTAAGGGGACTTGGTGTTTTAAGTCAAGAAACAAACCAACTCAGAAGTTAAGTACCGTCTGTAATTGGTCAGTTATGACCAATTTTAATCCCTATTTTGTTCTGTTATAGATGACTTCTCTAATTAAAGATACTTGACTACTAGTAGCATCACAGTACACAAGAAACATCCAGTGTGCAGAAGTTCATGCTTGTATTATGCCCAGTCAAAAGCCATTTGGAGTGGGTAGAGAATCTTTCACAGGGCATTGCAACAAGCAAATGGTAACCAAAAAGGGCTTATGAGACTGTTAAATGCGAAGCATGATTATTCTGTTTAGCTAATGTTAATTCCATTAGCATGACCATTATCTGTGCTGAAATTCCAGCTGAAAAGTTGTAATGCATTTATGACTTAAGCAATGCTGAGATACTTGGCTGTGCAAAATAAGTAGTTCTTGGAAACAAGCTAACAAAACTGTCACGAACTCACACTTGAATTCAAAGGGGAATTACATGATCAATACACTAAGAACTTTGATTTCTACCTTTTAATACTTTTCAATGGAATTAAATTCAAACTGAGGAAATCCTACGTCATCTTAAAACCAAGTCACCACTGTTTGGAGTGTCAAGTAAGTAACTTCGATCCACACAAATAAGTTATTTCTAGTTCATACTTACATTATGGTTTTTGGATAACAGCTTTAAAGTTTATTCACAGTGAGATTTCTAGATGGAACAGGCATTAAACATAGTATTTTTGTGTGTCAGTAATGACCACAATTAATGCTCTTATTTGATAATACTCAGAATAAGCAAGACAATTACAGTTCCAATGCAAAGCCATGCAAGCTACATCCTACGTGGGACAAAAGAGTACAGCACAATTAATTAGGCAAGTTTTCTGTGAGATTACAAGCATGATCCATTCTCACACTACCTCACCTGCTTAAGGATGCTCACAGGAATCACTATCATGAAACCATACAACATTTCTTTTTTCTTCTTCTTTTGGTCTGACATCAAGAGAAATGTTAAAAGTTGTAGGATATGGATAGTACTTAGAAAATTATTTTCATACAGTAATGAAACAGCCATTGAGTATTTCTGGATAGCATGTATTTAAACTTCAGGCAACTTACCCGAGATGAAATCTCTATTTCACTTCCAGGTATTTCTTCATCATCATCGTGGTCACTGCTTTCTTCTCCTCTGGGTACATGCATTAGCTTCCTCTCTGCAAGTTCCTAGAATATAATCGAATTGCCTCAAGAATTAAGCACATCAAACAAGTTTAACATTAGGACAGTAGAAGCTATTTACTATTTCACTTACCTCACCATCATCTGTGATAAGCGTAACATCAATGTTATAGCCAGTTCCCCAGGACTTGAGAGACTTCCAGACCAAATCAGTAGGTCCTGGGCTTACACCAGCAGCTGCACCCCAGATCTAGAACAGAAGCAAGCTTCTGAAGAACCTTATTTGTAGTCAGATTAGGATTCAACCTAGTATATGTAACTTGAGTACTCCAATAGCAAAGTTGTAGAAGAAACTGATCTACTGTGAAACTGTGCACATTAGTTCCTTTCAAGACTACCCATAATGGTGGTAATGCTATTCAGAGTTCTTTTAGGCTGAAGACTGAAAAAGGCTGTTAACAACTTCTACCTGATAGAGAGGCAGCCTTGTTTGGACATGCACACTTTTGGGTCATAGAGTCAAGCCATAGTTACTGACATGCTCACGGCAGCAATTTGTGTGCGCAAGACACTATTGAGCCTGGGGTCAAAGATGCCTTGAAAGTCACAGTTTGAAAAACAGAATGTAGAGTTAGGCTCACACCTAGAATATGAATTTCAGGCTAATTTTTAGCTTAGCACCACAAACCATGAATTTATCTTAGCTGAACTGTAGCAGACTACAGCTTTCAGCAGTAGTGTAAGGGTTGTTGTACAACTTTCGTCAAAACATAGGTGTGTGGTGAATGAATCCTAAGAATCTTGCTTACAGTACCACAACGCACCAATCTGGGATGATTCAAGTTCAATCCAAGATCTAGTTTTAAAGATAATGTAATGGTGTTTCAGATCATGTTGCTGTGTGAATTTTTCCTCTCCACATAAAGAATTTTAGTTCTTTAGGCTCTTGTTTTCTTTATTACATGAATCCTTATTGCCCATTTAATAAACAAGAGCAGTGCTCTGAGTAAGTGTTGCAGAACCACTACATACCGTAACTTCTTGGCCAGCTGGAAGAGTGAACTGCGATGGAAATTTGAATGTTACATCTGAGACACTTCCCAGATGTCTTCTTAACAACCATCCATGTAGTGGTTGATCCTGTGGGACAAGGAATTTCTCTTAGCATTACAGACCAATACCATATCAAACAAGTTCCAGATTCAAGGGTCAGTTTCAATCCCACTCTTGTGGCATACAAGAATATAAACTTGTGCTTTTTTAGGATTAATCTTAGTCCCACAAGTTTAATCACACTTGTTTTTGCCTGCTGTTGAAGAATAATCATGATATTCTTTATCAGGGAGATTCTGATGAATGAAGTTTGTCATGCCCATCTACCAACTTGGGCCACACATACATAGCGGCCTTGAAGGTTTAGGGCATCTCACGCTGAAGTAGCTAAGCTACCATCACCAAATTCTGAAGCTCTGAGGATGAATTACAATAATTCTGGATTTGCAGACTACATTAGCTAAGGCACTATTTAATTGGTCAGATAAATCCTCTGCAAAGATTAGGTAGTCATCTCTATTCAAACTTTTGGCTTTTTAAAGCATTTTTAAGTAATAAGCTCTCATTATCCAATTTAGTAAGCACATTTAGTTTATCAGGGACAAGCAGTACTTCTGATAGTGCTAGCCTGAATCTGATGGGAAACCACCAAAGGTATTAAGATTTCTTCATCACAGAATCCAGTGCTCCTCTTCACAAAAGGTCCTCCCAGTCAGTCATTTCTTGTGACTATAGTATGAAAGTATACAGTATAAAAAAAGAGAAGACTAGAGACTGATTTGAAGAGCAACCAGGTTGGCTGAGAAGTCCCCACTTTGATTTTGATAGCACTCTTCCCTTATCTCTTCATGCTTTCTTACTGTCACCACTCACTAAGCTACAGGTCAGTTCACAAGCTGTCCTACTTCCAGTGAAAGAACAGAAGTACCTCGTCAGAGTTATTTTTAAGCCTGACAAATTTCCCATCTGCATCAATTTCTTCAATAGATATATTTCCAGAAGATGAAGCATGCTGAACAGTTTTAAACTCAGCACTGTGCCCTGTCCTTGTTTCTTTCAATTTCCTTTTCTTCACACGTGGAAACTGTTGCCCTTCACTTGTTGCTTGAGTTGCAGTGCTTTGTGAAGATGGACTGAATGACAGCTTTAGCCTAGAAGGGAATCGGATAACATTCACTTGAATATCTGATGTGCTTATTTCTTTACGCTCCTATCCTCCCATTATAGCTAAGCCTAACAACAACTTCCATCCAAGCTTTCCATTAAGTCTTGAAAACAAGATTTTAACTGGCAAAAGTACTTAAGTGGCTGAATTTTGGAAGACAGCCCTAAGAGTTCAGAGCAAGCTTATGCTGTCACTAAAAAACTTCTTAGCCACAATATATACCCCTTCAAGACACTACAGACTGAGTCTCCAAGTTAGTTTTTGACCCGTCTTTGCAGTTATTGAGAATTCATGTTTCCACCAAGCAGTGTCTGGATACTTGGCACAGGACACAATTTCCCAGTTTCATTGAAGAAACTTGAGTGCTGTTTGATACATCTTTAGGATGTAGCACAAAGCATTGGGACTGTTGAAGGACATCTAATGGATCTTTGAACTTTATTAGCTAGGTTTACCAAGTTATCAAGTTCATCTTCCTACATCATGTGGTGGATACGTGATATATAAATACCATCTACATAAGATTATGCTTCAAGAACTAAATTATGGTACTGATCATGTACTTAATATTTATCGCTTGCCTCGTCCACATTCTGAAGATTACAGATAGTGTAAAGATGCTGAATGAAGCAAGTTGTTGTATGAAGGTCTTGTCATAGCTTACCTCTGTTCTTCTCCTTCCAGCATCATTCTGTAGGTATTTATTTCCAGATCAAGAGCCAGTTTCACATCTAAGAGATTTTCATATTCTTTCAACTGTTCTTGTGCCTGCTGCTGGGCTTCTACCATCTTTTTCTCTATTTCAGCCACATTTCTTTGATGAGCATTGCGATCATAATCCAGCATCTCCTGTAGCTTCCTTATTTTGTTCTCCAAAACAGCATTCTAAAATTAAGGGGATGGAAAAACCATTTAAGACACAACTGAGAATTAGAGAAGAAACCTGTATTTTAAATCAAGCATCAAGATAAAGTAAATCTAAGGTTATATGAAGACAGTACCTGGTTTTGATATTCATTAACTTGAGATATCAGAGAATCAGTCCTCAGCTTTGCTTCGATCAGCTCCTCCCGAGCAGCATTGGCAAAGTCACTCTGTTTCACTGCAGATAGCTGGGCATTCTCTACCTGTGGACAAGTCACTGTCAGTAACAAGTTGCTTATGACCATATATTTTATATAAGAAAATGAAGTGATTTTCAGTTGTTGACATCTGAAAATAGTTGTTTTACTTAGGTATGCAGATACCAGTAAAGTCCAGGTCAACCTATTCATTCAAATTTCACTTCAGAAAGTCAGCAATAATCAGATAGTGAAAAAAAAAAATCCACTGGATTAGGACATTTTAGTTACAGATTAATGAAGACCTTATATAGATATTAAGTAAATTGATTCTTCAGAAGAGCAGTGGAGAATTATGTCTAGAAGCTGCTTGTCAAAGAATGGGCCTAAAGGATTTTAGGTGTACTGATCAAACTATTGCTCTTCCCCAAACGTTCTATTACTGAAGGGTTCCTGCATCACTGTTAGCAGCACTGAGTTATTTCTAGAGCAATTCAATCCTGAGGTGTTCCAAGAAAGATAAAATAGAACCATGCTCCAATAAGAGGCACTCATAGAATTTCCAGTGGAAACCTGGGCAGAAACATCCAAAGAAATTTAGCGAGTGTTCATGCAAGTTGGCATAGAGAAAGCCAAAAGAACCAAGGATAAATGAACATGTTCTGTACAGAGTATTAAAGAAGGCTTAAGCTACCAATACTGTACACTGCAACCAACCCAAAACCCCCTGAGATCTTACGTATTGAGAGTAAAAGCCTGAAGTACTACTTTTCCCTGGGAAAGAGGTGACAGATCCATTCTGGAAATCAAACTGTCACACTGTAGCTTCTGCCATAACTACCCTCTCCCCCTTATCCAGTATGAACAACTGGGAAGGTACCTTTGGACTCACATTTAAAAGTGCTCTTGTGGAGCTCCTCAGAGGGACAGTATTTGTGCTTGAGACAGTTTCATTTGGAACCAAGTGTTCATAGAAGTTGTATTGTCAGGTTTGACACTGCTTTGAAATTCCACAGCAATGTATGCCAAGAAGCTCTGCACTGAATGCAAGGGCTCTATCAGTCAGCTGTTTATGCTAGTGTGAATTGAATCATATCAAGGTGCAGAGAATTTAGGTTTTTGCTTTACTGACATCTTTTGAAGACTCACTTGCGCACCAAATGCTTGCTCCAGCTCCTGTTTATATTCTTTAATTTGTTCTTCGTGATGTTTCCTGAGTTCCTGCAGAGCATCTGAGATCTTACTCTTGAATTCTCTCTGATGGCCAGATTCTACTTCTGTTATTTTGCTGTCATATACTCTTTTTGTCTCCTTGAGCTCCTGGGAAAAGAAGACATTTCTCAGCATAAGAAAGCAAATAGTTTGAAATATACTGTACCACCTTAAGTTACTCAGTATTGAAGCAGATATACGACAGTAGATTATGTTTACTCAGATCTTACATGTTCATTACAGAATCACCCAGATTGGAAAAGACCTCTAAGATCATAGAGTCCAATTGTGAAGTCAGGTACTTGCACCTTGATAGCTGCACTAGATTGTTTTGCTACCTCACTGCCAACATCGCTTCAACTAATAAATGCAGTCGTTTAAGACTAATTCTTTGAACTAGATTGATTTCCCTGCTTTTCTTTACTTAGAAAACATGCATATACAGGTCAGTTTCTTTAAGGACTGTTACTTCACCTGTTGTTGTTTCATTCAAAAAGTAATAATTGTTGGAGAAACTGGAATTCTCCATCATTTGAATTACACACTCTGAGATTCCTTCCAGTCAAAAGGTTTACGTTCACTTTTTTAGTTCTATGTAGTACATAGAACATCTCAGACAAAGGTTACCAGACACCTTTGGTAAGTGTTAAAAAAAGAGATAAGTTACTTATTAAAAGAGATTTAACTTCTTGATGATTTTAGAGGGTAATATATGCACTCCCAGTTACACAAAGTAGTATTTTGGGACTGTAGTTACTTTCAAAAGAGCAGCATGAGAAAATTCTTACTCCAAATACCTATTGGTACTATGCCAGCTAACCTGAGGTTGTGTACTTCCTTGAAGTCTTCCTAGTTAGGTAGATTTCATTGGCTCGTGACCTTTGAATGGTTGACTCAGCTAGATACCCTTAAGGATAAAGCACACCACTTAACATTGCTTTTAAAGGCATAGAGAAATCACGGACACCTGAAAAACCCCTTCTTAATAAACTTTGACATACATCTTCATGACGGTGCTTCTCAAACATCATTTGTTCCTGCAAAGTTTTGGTACAATTTTCCAGGTCTGCCCTCCTCAACTGTTCACTGTTAAGATGCTTTTTTGTATCTTCCAGTGACTTCTTCAGCTAGAAGAAAAAGACACCGAGGTAATCAAAATTAAAACGTCGTTTTTCCAAACTTAAAGTCAACTTACTGTCATTCAACTTTAATTCTCACAGCAATTAAAACAAACTGCTTAAGTGAATAAGTTCTTAATTCAGTAGCATCTAGCATATTAGTAAAAGTACAAATCTGAGTTGTTACACAGAACAGGGCAAATATAAAGCAGGCCTTAATCCTACCAGCTGAGTGTGACTTCTCAAAGTAGATTTCTGATTAGTCATTTGTACCATCTATATACATTCTTTCCTTCCTTTCACAACACTATATAATCAAAATGTCTTCCTGATTTTCAATAAAATTTGGTTGACAGGCAAAACACTTTAAATGCAGCCTGTGTGTTCACAGAGTATCTTTGGTTGGAAGAGACCTTTAAGATCATCAAGTCCAACCTTCAACCCAGCACTGCTAGGTCATCCCTAACCTAAACCCTGTCCCTCAGTCTCTATGCCTTTTACATATCTCCAGGGATAGTGACTCCAACATCTGCCCTGGACAATCTATCCCAATGTTTGATAACCCTTTCCGTGAACAAATTCTCCCTAACATCCAGCCTAAACCTCCTCTGGCACAGACTGCATATACTTCCTCTGGTCCTATCACTTACCACCAGCTAGAAGAGGCTGTACCCCTCCCAGCTCCAACCTTCTTTCAAGTGGTTGAACTATAAGGTCTCAAGTAGAGCTATAAGGTCTTCCCTCGGTCTCCTTTTCTCCAGACAGAACAGCCCCAGTTCCCTTAGCCATTTACTGTAAGACTTGTGGTCCAGACCCTTCACAAGCCTCAATGCCCTTCTCTGGACGTTCAGCTCTTCTATGTCCCTCTTGCAGTGAGGGGCCCAGAACTAAACACAACATTTGAGGTACAGCCTCACCAGTGCTGAGTACAGTGGGATGGTCCTGCTGGCCACACTATTTCTGATGGATGCAGGCCAGGATGCCATTGGCCTTCTTGACCACCTGAGCACACTGCTAGCTCATATTCAGGTTACTATCAACCAATATTCCCAGGTTCTTTTCTGACATGCAGATTTCCAACCACACATCCTTGAGGCTGCAGCCTACCATGGAGTTATGATCCAAGTGCACTACCTGGCACTGAGCCTTGATGAATTTCATCAAACCTGGCCCACCAATCCAGCCTGTCAAGATCCCTCTGCAGAACCTCCATATCCTCCAACAGATGAACACATCTGCCCGGCTTGGTGTTATCTGCAACCTTAATGAGGGTGCATTCAATCCCCTCATCCAGATCACTGATAAAGGTGTTAAAGAGAACAGGCCCCAAGAATGAACCCTGGGGAACACCACTTGTGACCAGACACCATCCAGATTTAACTCCATTCACTGCCACTCTTTGGGCCTGGCCATCCAGTTCCTTTATCCAGTGCAGCATGTACTTATCCAAGCCTTGTGCAGAAAGTTTATGAAGAAGAATGCTGTGGCAATATTGACAAACTTTTACACACTTCCAGTGTTGGAATGTGCTGCTTTAATGATACAAGTTTGTAACTTTTAAAATTTAAGCTTTCATCCTAAAGATTTGAAAGAGCTGTGCTCTTAGAAATTAATTGATAGAGCAGCAACTCAGTTCATTTTAGCAGCATGAGCCTACTTTAAAAAGAGCAGAATTTTTATTCTAACTAGATTTAAGCATAGTGACACAGGAGTCATCAAATGCTCCCTCGCTGACATGCTAGAGAATGCCACAGGGACTACAGTAGTATAAAGCAAACTGAAATGTGTTGTCCTTAAGATAAGGACAACATTATAGACTGTGGTCACAGACTAGAATTAAAAGGTACTCACGAGAGCTAGAAGCTTTAAGGACCAACTATCAGTAGTGTTTGCTTTCAGCAAGACTGCATTAGTCTTTCCCTGCTTTTAAATCTTAATAACTAGTTGGGGAAATTCAAGCAAAAGCTTCAGAACAAAAGAAAGTTGAAGTTCCAGGAACAAGTCTTACAGTGACTACGTTATCCTTTAATTCACGGCGGTCATGCTCCAAACTTCGGTTCTCAGACAGAGCTGTGGCTAATTCAGCTTCCTTCACACTCAGCTGAGCATCAAGGTCTCTCATCCGAGCCTGTGCCAGGTTCAGATCCGTTTCTATTTTTGAGTTCCTACAGATAAAAGTTTTTACTTGTAAGTTGCAGCTGACAAAGGAGAACGTTTGTTTTTAATGCATTTATTTACCTTTGCAGGGGTCTGGGGCAGAACTGAAACAGAAGCAGGTGGTTAACTCTGTGGCAGGAGGACAGGGCAGGCTGTAACACAAAGCAAGCAGGGCCCTTGGACAACCGTCATTTGTTTCAACAGGACCATTTCTGACCCATTTTCCAGCCTGTAAATCCTAGGCAGAAGGCAGCAGTTTTCCACAGCACTATCAGCTGGCAAGGGAAAGGCCGGCAGAGGCAGGGCTGAGCCACACTAAGGGACAAAGTCCCGCAGACCAGTACCCTGGCACCACTGACCTCGCTGCTCACAGATGCTCCTAGCATGAGCTAAGGCCACCGGCACACTCGACACCCCGCGGCCGCCGGCCACTAGCGCAGGACAGGAGCAGCCTCCGTCCCGCCTTCCCCAGGCGGGGACGCGGCGGGCCGCGCCCACGGCCGGCAAAGGCCCCTCTGCTGCAGGCCGGGGCATTCCTGCTTCCGCTAGCCCACAGACTTGCCTGGTCTCAGTTCAAGAGGAGCTATGTCCGCAGGGCAGAGGCTACCCCCGCCCGGAGCTTCCTCGCCTGTATCCCCTCAGCCCCTGCACAGGGCAGCGAGCCTCACCGCAGCAACCCGTCTTCTCTCACAGCACCTTTGCGAGGGCCTCTTCCCTCCTTTCCACTACGGCCCAGTTACAGGGGAGAGAAGATTTACCTTCAGAAGGGGGCCGATTCCTTGCACAAATACCCAGGTACAGAGCCCTCAGCCTCGGAGCCATCTGGATGGGTGACACAGGCCATTTTTACCGGACACCACAGCAGAAGGGCTGCTCCTGACAGAACAGGGGCGATCGCTTCCCAAACTGCCCTGATTTACAAAATCCTGGTGGCCGCCTCGCTGTTACCCCGGGTCTGACTTCCTGCACAACACTGAGGTTCGAGACTGCAAAGAGCACCCAGTCTGTTTTAGCAGAATCTGCTATTCCAAGTAGTCAAGTTGTGAAAATTCATACAATGAGTTTTACAGTTGATAAATGAGCAGCCCAGTTGGACACAGTCCAGTCACTCTGCAGGAGTGATCAGCTCTAGAAAGCCTGGACTGCAAGGAATTACTGGAAAAAAACTCAGGGCTGTTTAGTCTACAGAAAATGACAGGAGACCAGTCCTTGCACACATGAAAGGCCACTGCACAGAGGAAGGGAATCTCTTTTTCCGTGCCTCTTGTGGAAGAGACAGGAAGTTACAGGGAGGAATATTTGGGTTAGATGTTAAGGAAAGGAAACTCCTAGTTCAACACTGAAGCACATTGCCTAAGAGGATATTCTGGAATCTCCATCAGCTGGAATTGGAAAAAGGGTTACACAGACATCTGTGGAGGAGATGCAGGTATGGTTGGTTTCAACAGAAGCCTGAGGCATCAGGTTCTTGCTCAGGGTGTTTTCTAGCCCTGCTATTCAGAGACATTTATGGCTTTCTGCTTCAGGACCATGACCAAATATTTTGCTAGCCGAGATTATTTGTTCTTTACTCAGGCTCTAGGAAAAGTAACTCTGCTGGAGTAACAATGAAAAGCTGGTGCATTATAATTTTATATTTAGAGGCTTCTTTTCTAGATACTAATTAGTCACCTTCCTTTTGGTATCTGCTACCACTAACACTTATTGTATTAGTGATGATCTTAAGTACAGCAATAACACTTAATGAGTAGTGTTTGTGTAGTTGATTGAGGTTTTTTTAGGCAGTTACATTTTTCAGTAATTTGTATCCTGCTTGAGCAGGAGGGTTGGACCCAATGGCCTTTGAAGGCCCCTTCCAACCCTAATAAACTGTGTAAACTGTGTGTATAATATTGAATGTTTCATCCTGCAATAATATAAATTTTATCCTGCTATCAAAGCACGTGCAAAATAAATTCCATTAAAATCTTTGCTTTAGCTCTGTGGTTTAAAAGTCCACATCCCTTATGCGGGCCTCTGACAGGTTTCAAATATTCTTTCCCGACAAGTAGTGTTTCTCAGAGAACCCTGAAGTGAGTTGTTTTATCTTTAAGAATAGAAATTTAACAAGTCTGGTTTTGACAAGAGCATTTACTACCTTTTTAAACAAAGTTTGGGGTTCAGAACACCACTTCAGCTGCACCACCTTATTATGCAGCCAGAGCCAGCAGTGACAGTTACAGTACCATTCCATATACCAGTGACATTCCATATACCAACCATTCCAGAAGCATGGCTTATTTGCTATCAGTTGCAAGCAATAATTTGAGGTGCTGCCAATCACATTCCTTTTAAATTGGGGTGTCACATGTGCATTGACTTGGAGAATGTAAGAGTTCAGGTATGTTTGAAACAGGCTCCAGCTTGTCAAGGTTAGACAACACTTGTAGAATTAATTCTTACGGCTTCAGCTTATTACATCACATATGTCACGTTTAGTAACAAAATGCACATCTGTACTCACTGGTGCAGAAAAAAGCTGGTCTGGTTTTTTCTCTGCTGTGCTACTGTAGTTGCTTTGACCTTCTCAGGCTCTGAATTCAATCAACCGATACGCTTATCCACAACTCCTCCTGCCCAAATGTCTTTGGCCTACTGCCAGTTACCACTGTTTATAGTAAGAAAAAAGCCAAAATGCAAGCACACGTCATTGTTGCGGAAGCTTAAAATCTTTTACTAGTGATTAATAAAAGCCAATGGTTAATGGTTTTAGGAAATTATCTGATGACATCCCATCCTGTAAAAGTTCCAGGTTATTTAAAGGATGTGTGTATATATATAAAGAGCACGATACCCTCAAAGCAGTTTGTTCCAAGTTATCCGAGACATTTGCAGTTAGGCAGCCCAGATGAACCACACTCATTAATATTAGACCTTCAGCCTGGTCCTTTTAAAAAGCAGCATGTGCTATATATCACTTCCCATGGGCTGTAGAGGCCATTTTTAAAACCTAGTAACTTTAAAGAAAAAAATTCAGCCCAGAGAACTGCATACCTGCCAAGTCTAAAGCTTTATAAACAGAGCCGCAGAGTTATACAAACACAGAGAGCAGCAGCAAAGTTTTAGAACTGGCATTACCCCCTCTCCTCACTGTCCACTCAAGTGGTTGGTTAGATTTATGAAACAGATCGGTGTGCCAAAACCCAGCATGAGCGAGACAAGCCCAAGAACTGCTAAGCAGCTGAAAACAGAAGCTGAGTTTAAAAACATAGTTTATGCCTAAGTAGAGCAGCTACTTAAGTCCTACTGAGTCTCTGAGGGGTCAGTATTTGCTCCATACGAGTGTTAAAAGAAAAAGCTACTGCTTAAAGTTGATACAAGTTTATAACAAGATTTAGAAGGCCTCTGGACACCCAAGTAATTGCAGGTCTGCCCCACTACAATGGGGCACTGAAGTAAGCAGTGCTCGCACACTGCATATATCCATTAAATAAGTTTATTGGGGTTGGACATTGGTTGTCTCCACTACCATACTTCTTCCCTCCTTCAAGGGAATGTAATTGCACTTACACTGGGCCACCCCTTCATTCCAGGCTTGGTGAGACCAGACAGGATGATTCCAGGCTCAGAATACACAGCTCACAAGAAAGTCAAGCCTAAACAAGCAGCCAGTTCATCCCAGTAGCATATAAAGCAAGACCTAAAAGGCTCTAAGACAATTTTCATGCAGTACTGGTCTGTCCAGGTAAGCTACACTGCCTACAGGACTACCTTCACTCTGCATTCTGCTCTAGGCAACATCTGAGCTAAAACACCCCAAAAAGATGTGAGCTAATTCCATACAGAATCTACTTCCTCCACCGCCATAACTTTCTAGACGCTTTTGAGTGCAGCAACTTCTTGAGCGTTTATACACACAGGTGTGACACAACCCACAGCTAGCTGGGCTTGCACATTCCTGCAATACTAGCCCCATAGGGCCACTGAACACCCCAGATTCTGGTGGGACCCCATGCCCAGCACCCAGAGCTACTGAAGCACCCCAGCAAGCACAACAGCAGGATCACTTATAGTAGCATCCCTATAACATATCTTATAATAAATTCCCAACACTACAACTTCTCAGCATCCTACCTCTGGGGTGTCACCACAGCCAGGACCCAGTGACCCTACAGTCCTGCACACCTCTCTGCACACGCAGCTGCCACCAAGCAGCACCTTCTTCCTCTCTCCCTGTCAGAGGCCCGAGGAACCCAAGGGATGCTCCCTGCAAGGATGCTGCCGGCAGGAGCGGCAGCAGGGCCGGGGCACCGACCTGCTATGGAGCTCCCGGCTCTCCTCGCCGATCCTGCCCAGCTCCGCCTGCAGCGCGGCCCGCTGGATCGCCACCTCGTCCAGCACCCGGCGGGTGTCGGCCAGCTCCTCCTCGTAGCATTGCCGCAGGCTGCCCAGCTGCCGCTCGCTCTCCGCCTCCTGCTCCGCCAGCCACTGATTCAGCGCCGACTTTTCGGCCTCCAGCCCCCGCACCCTCTCGATGTAGGCGGCCAGGCGGTCGTTGAGCTCCTGGAGCTCCTCCTTCTCCTGCAGCCGGCTCTGCCGCGTCGGGCTCGGCGGCGAGGCGGCGATGGGCGAGACGACGGGCGAGGCGACGCAGCGGAGCGAGCGGCCACCGCTCGCGGGTGTGGAGGAGAGAGCCATGGCAGTGCCTGGCGCGGCCGCTCCAGGCCCAGCCCGGTCCCGCCGCCGCCGCCCCAAGCCCGCCCCGCGCAGGACACCCAGTGCCTGTCGCCGTCTGCGTATAAATAGTGACAGCTGAGGGTGGGCGGCTTAAAGGGCTACGGCTGCCCCCCTGGCTCGCCTGGCAAGGACACGGGTCTCCTTTTATTTTCCCCTTCTCTGTCTTTTGTTACACATGGCCGTGCAACATCTCCTTGCTCCAGTGGTGCTGCCCGGAGAGGGCGTGGAAGGAGCTGTCAGAAAAGCCTACGGCAGCCCGGCGGTTGTTCAAAGCCGTTGCAAAGGGTCGGGGTAAAAACCAGTCCCGGGGTTGGCAAGAAGCGTGCCAGCTGCGGGGACGCTCCTGCTCCAGCACGCTGCCGTGTCACCACTCTGCCGGCTCTGACGGGTTTTTTGAACGTGTTCAGCTGATGAAAACAAGCTAGTCCCTGTTCTTTTTGATTCGATCGTTCTTTGTGGGGTAGCCTTAGCTTCTAGGTTAGACTGTGGTGGCTGCCAGCCATCCCAGGGCGCCAGGGTTTGGTTGAAAGTGTGTAAGCAGAAGGAAGAAGCGGAGGGAGAGAGAGAACCTGCATTAAGACAAAGATGTGAAGCAGCCTGCAAAGCCTTATACTAATTACAGTTTAGAAAAGTCATTATTCAATAAGAGGGTTTCTTCAGCGCTTCTTTAGTGGTGATGTACTGTGATAGATGTAATTTTTTGCCAGCAGCTGATTAATTTACCGTTTTTCAGTTATCTTTTGGAGAACATGTGCTGTACAAGTCTCATTCAGTATGAACATAAAAATCTCTGAACATTAAGGCAACTATTAATAATGGTGTTTGTTGCAGCAGTTAGGAGAAATTTCACTTACGGGCTCAGCTACGGTCAGTGTTATTTCCTACACAGAAAAACAGCCTTGATGCCTTTAAATGTAAAGATAGATTTTATGAAGGTTGTAGGTGTCAATTCGACTTCACATTATATGCCAGCAGGTCTGTAACGTAGAACAACTTAGCTTGCCCCAAGATTGTAGCAGGGGTTTTGGCACGAGGTTGTACCTACAACAGGTACAAAGTTACAAAGCAGATGTGGACATAGAAGGAGGTATGAATGTTCCTCTTATAGCTCATCAAGGGTTTTTCTCTGAACTTTACACATTTGTATAAAAAACAAAACACCGTTCCAGAACTCTCAAAGTGCATGCAGCATGGTAATCACACATGGCCAAACTGAGCTCCTGCAGTCTAGTGCTAGCAACAGCACCATGAAATTCTTTTCTGCAGAACAGTTCCAGGTCTCTGATATAAGTACTTGTTTGTTCTTCATTGCCAACAGAAAGCACCATTCAAGAAAAATAAAAAGTATGATTTAAATCTGCATATGTACCTCTAAGACCAAGATGTGTACATCTAAGGTTTTACTTCAGCTTTGAAACCTCAGTCCTCTACAAAGAATGCTGTGATGGCAAGTCATTGCTGTTTCATGGCTGCATGTTACTGGCCAGCTGTTCAAATACAGTTGTATGGTTTTGGAACAGATGCAGAACAAAACAAGAAGTCTGCTGTTCTAAGAATATTTTCCATGCTGGCCAAGGCTTTGTAATAATGCAGACAAAAACAGCTGAAAGAGATAGTTCAAATACAGTCTCAGCTAGTTTAAACTTTTGTATTCTTCACCTCCTCTCCCCCTATGCAAGATCAGAAGGTGGCATCTGAGGAAGAGCTTAGTGGAAGTCTGTTACTGGTTCTTCGTGATGTTTTCTTTCTGACTTCATCTTTGATCAAGATTAGAGTCTGTACTACTTAGACCACAAACACAGCAGAGGAATTCCTGCAGAGAGAAGCCTGTACTCTCTTCTCCTACTGCTTCAAGTATAAAGACACCAGGACTATCCCAATATTAAGGGATACAGAGTCTATCAGGACAAACTGTGGGAAGAGATTTGTGTCTCAAACTAAAGCACAGTAAAAGCTTTTCTACACATAGTCCTTTTGGAGGAGAATGTAGGTGTGGAAGATTTAGATGGTATTAGCAGATACTTTAATGTTGGAATAAGAAAAATTTAAAATACTTATAGATGTTTTTAAAGTATTTTAATCAGGCCTTGGTCTTGTGAAGTCGAGTTAAAACAATATGACAGTGCAGCAGTACAGTGAAAACCAGGAGAAAATCAACTGAACTTTTTGCTCTCCTTTTCCTTAGGTAGCTGCTATAGCTGACTTTAGCCATATGTGAGCTGTCTGTTAGTCTTGATCATAAAATGTCAGGGCTCTGAGTGCACTGATAGGCCTTAACGACCTGGACCAGCCTCAGATGGGCCTTCTGCCCACTTCTCCACCCACGCCTCCACCCATGGGTGTAGGAACTCTATTTAAGCTCTGGTCTGACCATGGGTCCTTCTTTGAGCTCTGTTATGGCTATGCTAAGCTATAAGGTTTGTTGCATCATGGACTGGTTTTTCTGGCTTTATGTTGTTTATATGTGCCTATGATTTTGTCTGGGCTCTTTGTGTACCCTGGCTGTCATTTCTGGTCCTTTGCTTATTTTGTTTCAGAGCAGTGAGACTAGCCCATGGTTAGCATGGCTTCTACTCTGCTAGCCTGGCTACCTGAGGTGGCTTTTTAACAAGTAGGTGGACCTTATTAGTCCTTGGATGATGCATTGTTAGAGACTTGACTGTTAAATACTTAAGTAAGGCCAAGTTTGTGGCAGTAGTATTTCTTCTTAAACTTTATTTGGCCTAATACAAAATATTCAAGTTTGTGTCCACTTTTCAATTGCTAAAGGTATTTGTAGCTGTTGTGAGTTGAGGCTGCGCTGGCCATGAGACAAATGACCCTCCCCAAAAAGGAAAAAGAAAGGGAACAAGGGAGATATTTATGGATTGGAAAGCAAAATTAAAACAGTGTTTAGTATGGAATTTATACAAAACCAATACTGAATCCAGCCCCCCTGTTGGTAATTACATCACCATTGCCACTGAGGCAGGTGCTGGGGAAGTCTCAGACAAGTCTGCAGCAGATAGGAACGGGATGCAGGAGTGGGATTCTGGAATACATAGATTGGAATTGAAGGCAGAATGGGCAGAGTCCTTCATTGAAGAAAAGAGGCAAGAGGGCTGACCCTTATAGTCCCACAGCTTTATATCCAGTATGATAGAGTACTCTGTTGGTCAGTATAGGGTTGCAGTGGCTTTGCCTCTGTTGGAACAGCAGCCTTTGGTAATCAGTAAAGAAATGATTTGTGACATTACCAGATGCAAAAGTGAAAATAGATTTTGTTTGGTAATACATCAAATATAGAACATACATCTGAAACAAGATTTTGTAGGTGACACCGGATGAGATTTTGTCTTAGGCTGCCCTTGCTTCCAGTTGCCAGTGACCAAATTCTCTTCCTTTACAAATCAGAGAAACTGTACCTGTGAATAGTTTGTCTTGGTACTGCTGTGACTGGAATCTGTTTCACTGTCTGAAGAGGTATGCCCTCAGTTTTATGTAGAATGTAACTTAGTTTCTGTAAGGAATGTCTATAAAGAATGAGGAGTAAAAGAAGTCTCACATACTGCATGGGTCTGCAAACTCCACATTTTGTTCTATAAATTTCACTGATACCTGTATCAGATTCTGAAGAAATGTCACCATTATGAGGGGTTCTCATAACATAAGGTAACAGAGCCAGCAAAGAAGAAAATGTGAAGGCAGATGGAAAACAAGCTGTTTTTTTAGTGACTATGTGATTCTAAATTGTGAATCTGGAGCTTTACAAACTTACTTTACCTTCTTTCACCAAATCTTGCTAGCCCTTCTTTATGCTCATTCATTAGCAAATTGATTGTACTCAATTATGTCATCATTGACTTTTAATAAGAATGAATATGTCTGCTGGCCCCAACAGGAGGAAGGAACCACTTTGATCCAACAGAGCCAAGTCAAATCTTGAAGCCCCTTTTGAAAATGAAGTAATTTCCGTCTTGTTTAGTAGACTATAATAACAGAAATGTCTGCATTTGTATCCTTACCAACATGGCTGAGGTGAGATGAGTTGAATCTATTTCATAGAAAGCAAACAGTCTGTTCCACTATTATTGCACTTGACTCAATGCCTCACTCAATATGGAGCACTTGGGCTTCAGCCAGGCTGTGGTGAGGAGAATGGATACTTATCCTTGGTAATGATTCACAATGTAGTTGTGTAAATGTGCAATTGAAGAAACAAGAGCACTTGCCAACATAGCAAAAGAAATTGGCAAGGAGAAGAGAACAGAAGAATTAAACATTAATTTCAAACTTGCTTTCTGCCCTGACATTTTTGACTGTAAAAATAGCTAGAGCTGGAGGTTCTATCCTCTGTTAGTACACTGTTGCATTCTTGGTTTGTTTGTTGTTTTGTTCACACCCACACAAGCTTACAGGAGTGTGTGGCCATTTGACATTGTTTATGTTACTAATGTAGGCTTTTCTGTATTTGTATTGACACACGGACCATATGTGAGAAAGTGGAGATTTTATTCCTCTTACTGCCAGACACTTGATGCACGGTATCACTTTTCTGAAGCTATTTTCTGGTGACCTAATCTTTGTTTTGGGAATTAATTATTATAATCTGCTTTAACTGTCACCTATGCTTATTCTTTCACCTGGTTTTGCTGTATTTTCCTACCTTGAACATTCATTTTCTGCTTTCAGAACATAATGTCTTTGGCATTATTATTTCTCCCAGTGATGTATCATTTATTTCTTCCAATCTTGTCTGTCTTTTTTTTTCATTTCTTGCTCCCTGCTGGTGTTGTCTTCTGTTTCCATACTGGTTTGCATCTTTAGACGCTCCTGTAGTGACATGCATATGTCATCTTGTGAGACGCAGGTCACCTACTTTACTCTTCTTGCTTTTCCCCAGTGAACCATTACAGTGAGGGCAGTAATTGTCCCGATGACCTTCTTCTGTTGCTCATGACTTGCAACATAATGGATTTCCTCAGAGCCCGTGTTTATTCTGCCTCTTTCACATAGCACTCAATAACCATTTCATTTTTAACAATCACAGAAGTAATGGCCATCACAGGCTGAGGAAACCAGATCGCTGTCACTGTTGCATGAGAAGAAAATGGCAGACAAGTTCAGGAATTCAAACTCGGTATTTGCACAGTCCTCAGCAGGGTTGCATTGCTTTGCAAACTAGGGGAAAAAAGTCTGTTAAAGAACAAGTAGCTACATATAAATGAACTGAAACTGTTTTACTTCTGCCATGATTGTTTTTATTTTGCCTTATCTGCACTCAGTCTTTGTCTACATAAATTTGTTTTCTAATTATGCCCACAATAAGGATCTAAAGCTTTCTGATGAAGGTGTGCTGCAAAGCCATAAAATGATCATGTAACTGTATTATAAATTGTATTAAAAATGTATATAAAATACATGGTAAATGTATTATAAATATATCTTAAAATGTTAGTTCTAACCCTTTAGTTAGGGCTGTGGACTTTGTACTACAACATATGCTATCTGAATCAAGTTTGCTCTGTACAGTCATGAAACTTGATGCATCGGCTACTACTGTACAGGTTCATAAATATGCAGATGAGCCACAAGTCGTTTTGCTTGAGGATGAAAAGGAATTTGAGACAAAAAAAGGACAAATATTTATTCAAATGCTTGAATTAATGGCCATTTGTATATACTGTGTTGGTCAATGCTAGATTCATTTAAACACAAATGGAGAGGAAGATGGTAGATTTATTCTACAACGTTTAGGTCTCTACATAAGTAGTTTTTCTTTCTTTAAGCCATAAAGAATTTTCTTCTACTTACTCTATTGATGGAGCTGTTTCCAAAGCTCAGGGCAAGGATCAGCATAGAATGGAATGGGTTCCTAACACCAAGAAATCAAAGGCATAGTGCCGTAGCTGAACTTTGTACCTTTATGCTAATAGAGGCTTTACGCATGTTTATGGGGTATAACGTATTTGTGAAGTGTGACAGTGCGTGATTGCTCTGTACCCCAGAGAGCTTGTTATTTCAGGGTAAACAAGCACTCTGCGCAAATACAGTTCGGGGCCAAAGGACTGATTATACTGTGTCAGGGTTCTCATGACTCTAGTTACAGGAAATTTAACATTTTTCCTTCTAATAGTCAATCAGTTGCAGCTCTATTACTGATAACTTTGAGGCCTCAATCCAAAATTCAGTTCCTGCACAGGGCCTCGGCAGGCTATTTCCAGTTTTGGTATTTATTATACATAATCCTGATTTATGAGCCAAATATTGTTCTGCACTGTTTCAATGGATTTCAAACTTGTAGTTTAACCAAGCATATTTTTCCTGAGTAGTAGAGGCTTTTGTTATGATGAAAGTATGGTGTTCACGGTCATCATATTTGCTTAGCTGAACTGACTTTGAGGCAACATTTATATATGTGTGAAGAAGAGCATATACCTGCGTTTCAGGACACAGATAGAGAAATGTGGGTTTTCTGGTTTGGATCTGAAGGTTTTCTGTTAATGTTCACTGAGAGTGAAATCTGGTCATTTTCATGTAATTGAACAGAGGCTTTTGTTTACCAGACCAGAGATTTGTCTTCAGTTTTGCCTTTAGCTATATTCTGCAGGATCTTTCTTTCTCTGACATTTTTGCCTGCGCTGTTGAGTGTAAGTTGAGATTTTCTGTTACAATTGCATGTAAATCAATGAATGACAAAATACTTCATGGTTGTGTTTCATAGTGAAGACACATGGTCTGAAGTCAATATAAAACAAAGGCTAACACCATCATATTTCCAAACAGCTTCCTCATGAGACACCATGCTAGCCATACAGACGGAGATCATGATTGTGTATTCAATGAAATAATAAGTGCAGATGTCTGTATTTCACTATTTTATGAACATTAAGGGCTTTATAGCTGTCATTCTTAATGTCATTTAAATTATATATGTTTAGGAAAAAGCATATATGTAATAAAATCGAGCTTTGCTAATAACAGAAGACAAATGCAGGAATTATGTGAACTCTGAGAGTTAAAGACATCACTGTATTTCCTATTCAAAAATCTTACACAATTCTGCTGGGCTAATGTTACTTGAGTGGAATTAGAAGCAAAATCTGTTGTGAAAACTGCTAATAGGATAGTACCTAAAGGACTCAATAGTGGACCAGGCGTTGTGCAACTGTAACGTAGTAAATAAAACAAAGTAGCTCCTGCCTTGAAGGATTCATAATTCACAGAGACCAGAGAACTCTCTAGTGAGCAGAAGGGGTGGTTAAATGATTCCTTAGAAAAGGGTGTTCTCTTTTACCCATGAATGGTCAATTAGTTTTTCCAGAATTGCTGACAAACTTCTCCAGGGGTGAAAATCAGGCATCTAGAACCTGTAAGTTTGTGGCCTTTAAGTTTAGGGTGCTCATGGAAAGAGTCTGCTATGAATTGTAGGTGCTGTATATTTTTCAGGATTGTTTTCAAACAGATCCTGGACACCTGTGTTCTGTTCAGCTTTTGCTTAGCTCAGCAGAAGAGCATACGGACTTCTTCAACAGGAGTAAAATCATCAAAGCTTCTAAGTTCACAGGAGGTCTTGAGAGAAAGGAGTAAAGTAGCAGGGGTGCAGAGTGAGGCTGCATGGAAAAAATTAAAGGGTTTGTTCTTGCAGTAATACCAGCTTTAGATTCCGGGTCAGGGAAATTGAGTTTTCGGCATCAGTTGATCTAATGGCTGAATTCTGGCTTTAAAATAACTTTTGACTGAGTCTGCAGTGTGTGCTGACTGCAGCGGTATGTTTGTTCTTTTTGAAGATAACAAATTGCAGGGGTATAAGAAAGTCATAGTTAAAGGACTAGGTGATTGTATACATGTAGTGAGTGAAATGGACGATATGCAAACTCTCCAGAAAGCTGACCAGTATTAGAAAGGGAAAGACTAAGTTCTTAGTGGTCAGTGCTCTTGCCTGTGACCACACTAGGAGAAGCAGTTTCCCCCAGCTGCCGGGGTGACCGCCCAGACAGCAGCCGGTGCATTAGCATGGCTGGGAGGAGGCGGAGCGGTGAGGCAGGTGTTGGTGTGAGGCCAGTGATGCCCTGGAGAGGTTCTCTCAGCTTGTCCCCGCTGTCAGCAGAGGGCACTCTGCTCCCAGCCATGGGCAGCCGCGGTCCCGGGCTGGTGGGAAACCTAAACACATCGGAAAAGTTTCCAGCGCAACATATTTGAGCAAACTCTTCATCGGTTATGTTTAGTTCACTGGAGCGTATTTTTAACTTCGGTGGCAGGGACAGCTAACAGCCCTTTCCTTACGCGCTGCTCTCAGCGGACCGGACGAAACCTTGGGACGACGGTGGAAGCCACAGCGCGAAGGTAGAGGATTTCGGTGAGACACTGTGGCAGCCCCAAAGCTCAGAGGGAGGACGAGAGCGAAGCCGTCGTGTGATAGATACTCGTCAGATTTACAGTGGGAAACCTAAAAATATCGTAGAGGGCAGCGCGGTTACCGACCTCCTTGGTGCGTGAGCAGCTTTGCAGTTGTACCCTGAGAGTTATTTGGAGATGAGACACAGGACGGTTGCGGTTTTGGAAGCTGATTTTGCGGGCTAACTTCACGGTAGCTTCTGCCCCTCGGGGGAGGACGAAGCGCTCGGGCCGGGCCGCAGCCCCGCACCGCAGGTGGAGGCGCCGGGGCCGGCGAGGGGGGGTTCTGTGTGTCGGCCCGCTGCCAGCAGCCTCCCGGCCCTTGGCTAAGGCGCGGCGGTGGGCTGGAGCCCGGCGTGAGGGAGGGGCCGTGCGGGATGCGGCATCCCCGGGGCCGCGACGGGCGAGCCGGGAGGAGGTGCTGGCAGAGCCCGAGCCGCTCCCTGCTCCCGCCTGGCCCCGCTGCGCGTTCCTGCTGCGCCAGAAGGCTCCAGGTGGGTTTGCTCGGGGCACCGGAGGCGGCGGCTGCTCCCTGAGCCGGGTCCCCACTACGGGCCGTTCGGGTTCAGCGTGAACGGGGGCGGCCGCGGGGTCGGGCGAGGGTCGTCCCGGAGGAGGCTCTGAGAGGGCAAAGCAGCGCGGGCGCCCCACAGAGCCCTCGGGTACCTGTGGGGTACCGGGTCCGGTGTGTTTTGCTAGTTGAGGCTGTTGGCAGTGCCTGGCAAAGGGAAAAAAAAAGAAGCCTCCCTTCTCCTGTTGCCTGTTGCAGCTGATTGAATTTTCTGAATGACAAAAGCATCCAGGAGTACTAAAGGTTTTGGGAAAGAGGGGAAGTGTTTTATGTTTAGTTGTTTTCATTGGAGGGAGACTTGTTTCTATAAGGAGTCTCAGTTATGTTTGGTTGACAGGTGCAGGAGTTGTTTTTTTGGGTTATCTTTTCTTTTGGGTTATCAGACCTTTCAGAAAGCAGAACTTTTCCTGAAGGAGAGGTTTGCATTCACTGTGGGGCTTTGCCAGGTAGTGGGGTAGAAGTTGGGGTGAGGGAAGGGTGTGTGTCTGTGTGTGTGTCAAGGATGAGAGGAACTATTTTGAGATCCCTTAATGAATAGTGTTTGACACCACGAATGAACAGAATTAAGAGCATTATCATTTGTTTTTCCTTTTGACAATTTTAAATTGAAGATTTTAGTAAAAGTGACTGACCTGTTCGTGTTGGCCCTGTAATGGTGATCACTAAATTAATGGAATTTTTTTTTCTTCTGCCCTGTTCTCTTAGTCCCTAAGCTGTCAGGATCAGAGCTTTCCAAGGCAGTGCAAGTGACTGCTGAAGTCGCAGCAATGGGCTCTCAGAGTTAGTGAAAGTGCTGGAACATCAGGAATTGTATGCTCCTGGAATTTTACTTCCCAGAGATCAAGATGGGATGGGTTGCCAATTCGATAAACTCCCCTACATTCAGAAGGCACTCAAACTTGTGCTATCGCCAGCTTCCCCAAGCTTTAATTTTTGCCCTTTTCTGTCCTCTGATTGGAACTACCTCACCCTGCAGGCTGTGCTCACGGCATGCACTGCGCGTCTCCTCCTCTGGCCAGCACAGAACTCCAGTGTTTGCATTGTATTTCTTCCAAAGGCTGGTTCCATGCCTTTGCCCAGTTTGCTTTAGTTATTGAAATTCTGGTGTAGCCCACTTGATTTCATTTGTAATTTGAAACAATTTCTCTCAACAGAGCCCCAAAGCACGAGATGGCCAGCCTTAAAGTCACAGGGCTCTCCTGGGAGATTGCTTGGCTTGCTATTGCTGTCTATGCTCACCTACAGGTAGGTAGTGAACTTGTTGCTATTGTCATGTCTGGTCCATTATCAGATGATCTTGCTGCACACTACAGATTACTGTTTTTTAGACAGAAAACTACTGAAGGAACTGCACTGTAAATAAAAGACTCCTGCTGAGAAGGTTTTCCTTTCACTGAACTGAGTTTCAAAGACATCCATGAGGGAAATTAATATTCTCCCTCTTCCTGGTAAGACTGTGACTTTACCAGATAGGGACATATGTGTATATCCCAGATGTGTAATGCTGAGGGTTTCCTAGGCAGCGCAGCCACTCTTTGCCCACCACAGGTTTAGCCCCTGATAAATGTTAAAATAGTGCATGGTTTTCCTGCCATCTGATCTATTGCCTGATAAACAAGCCTAATCAGTTCCAAGAAGTATTTCAAGAAATATGGCATGCAGCAAAGATGTTGTTATAGTATGTCATTCTCTATACTAATAGTTCCCACAGCAGATAATGTTCTAAGGATTCCTCAGTCTTAAATACACCTACATGCAGAAATCCTTAGACAAAGCCAGCTAAATAAACTGAAGAGTATTTTCTGCAATAAATAGTATCATTTTTTGAAGTGTTTAGTTTTTGTTTATACTATTGCAATGCTCAAAAATAGTAGGTTCAAACTGGAGCCTGATGTGCTGAGCATTATATAAACGTACATCCTGAAGAATTTTGCCTTGAAGGTACAGCAGGTAAAAGTAAGTTTAAGAGGAGTCTGAAGAACTGAGGAGACTGCTGAGTAGGTGTGGACTTTGAGCTTTATGGTAGTGAGAACAGAGCTTCAACCCATCCTCCATAGTGCTGCAGATCACATTATGTGTGGTCTTTTAACAGCTACCTGTTGGTGAATACCTCCTGCATGTGTGTTGTGCTTGCAGACAACCATGAAGGTACACTGGTTAACTGAGTAAAGGACTTGCCATTGAAGTAAAACTTTGTATATTTGTATTAATTGTGCAATGAAATGCACTGTGTTCAGCATATGCCCAAGCAGATAAAGCAATGGTGGAGTCTTTTGCTTTTTGCTTGCATATTGCTTGTACACGAACAGTGATCTTACAACTTGTATTTTGATGTGCATGCAGTTGAGTGATGCTGTAATAATCGGCCCTATAAAACACGTAAAGCAGTACATAAAGTTCATAGAATAGTTCTCTTGAAGATAAGAATAGAAGTTTAGAGAAAGAAAATGTTAACTTTGTGTTTGGACCTTTTAGTTGTAAAGAGACTTTTTTTTTTATTTTTACAATATTTTTCTTGTATTTGTTTCGTTCATATTTTTCTTATTGTAGAACTGGAACTAGTAGTGGCATAGTTTCCTCTTCTCCACGAATGGTTTGGCATAGCTTCACTTGTCTCTTTGTAATAAAAACAACCCAAACACATTGTAACAATCAATAGACTATTGTGAGTAGCTTGAAGAACATTTCAGTCCAGGTTGAATTCTTTGGTTTTGATTGTCCTCTTCTAACCTATTTGGTATATTTCAGTCATTAGCACTTAGCCCCAATCTTGTAAGATTAGGCCATTCTGTGCCTAACTTTTAGGTGTTTTATCACAATTTTAGGCACATTAAAGGCACTTTATATTATTTAACATAACTTTTTTTGGTATCCAGTAACCATTAATTCTTTAATTGGTTGCTTGGGGCCATACTATATGGACCACACACAGTCATGCTACCTTAATATTGTACCATAGCTTCCATTTGTGTTATTTTTGGCTATTAGAGTGCTTATGTCTGGAGCTAATCAATTAGAAACAATTGGATGCTGGGCAAGGTCACAAGTCTATGCCATGTCACTTATGTGCAATTGATTAATTTCATCCTGCTTGAGGCAGGTACAGCATAAAATAAAAACCACTTTTAAAGAATGTGGTAGAAATATGGTATGAATATAGTGCAAAGAAAACTTGAACATGAGAAGTTGTGAAAAAAAGGTAGCTGTTCACTGAGAAGAAATGAAAGTTGACTTTGGTTATAGGAGCTTTTTCTGATCCTTCATAGCAGGGTAACAAGCACAGCATGATGTTTAGCCAGGTTCTACACTGAATTCTGCCCTTATAGATATGCAGCATCTCAAGTTTGAAAAATTATTTTGTCAAGGGCAGAAGAGTTGCTCTACTGGTAGGGAAATTAGATTTCATAGCATAACACAGTAATTAGTTTACTGCTGGTAATTGTTGAGCTTCCTGTTCATTAGATCTGCTCTGTGACTAAGTATAGTGGCACAAATGGTTCAGGAGATGACCACTTACGGCCTGGCCTGGCTGTATTTTTTTTTGTGGACACACAGCCTACTTTTTCCAATATATGCCAACATAAATGAAATCAATGGAATTGCATTAGTCTACAGCAAATGATAATTCAAGCAAAAGACATCTGCATGTTTTTCTTGAAAAGAAAAACCAAAAAACTTCCACCACCGAATTGTAGCAGCAACATGGAAGAATTTGTTGTTTCTAAAGACTTAAATCTATCCAAAGAAGTTACTGTGTTCCACAGAATAGACGTATTTGTGAATAACGACATCCTCAGCCTTGAATGTAACTATTAGTGTGTATTTATTGCTCTGGCAGGGAGGTTGGACTTAGATGATCTTTTGAGGTCCCTTCCAACCCCTAACATTCTGTGATTCTGTGAAAAGGCACCTCCATTTTCTCACATGGTAGAAGGTCAGCTATCAATACAACAGACTTCAGGAGATGATTGAGCTAATAAACAGAAGAGAAGCATTCAGGTCCAATTTTGCAGTTTTTAAGTGATGTCTTGAATACATATCGTCCATACTGGTAATTGAAAATGCAAGATGCTTAGCATGGTAACCAACTCTTTCTTAACCTTGTGATAACATTTTATTACTCCATTCAGCTGGTTGCTATTATATTTGCTATGAAATATATCTAAGACAGTATATCTATATGTTCTTGCAAATGGATTAATGACAGTGAGAAATGATGGTTAGCAGATTCATATAGACAAATATATCATCAACAGTTTTACACATGGTTTCATTTTAGACTTACTCTCTAGTATGTTGTTTTCAGATTAAGAATATGCTGCTATTTCTTTAGGTTCCTGTGGTCCAAATTAAACCCTTTACAAGTAAGTTTGTTTTACCTCCAGAGACCATGGGGTTGCTAATGTCTGAGGAGGGAATAACAGAAAAGACACCATGTCTGGATATTTAAGAAGCACAAGTTCTAGGTTTCTGTGGAAGGGAATGTTTCATAGGTCACATACTAATTGAATAAACTGTTGGTTGCTCCCATGATTTATGTTTCTGTGATCCCTGTCTGCATTATGTTTTTCTAGCTAGCTGTTATATTTTGGAGATAAAGGATAAACATGCTGAAAACATTTTCTTATTCAAAATGACTTTGCCAGAACTAATGTGCCAAAAAAACACCAACATAGTAAATGTTTTTAAGGGTGAATTTTGCAAGGCCAAAAATCTGATGTCCATTATATGACATAGTGGACTTGGAGATCATCTTTGTGGAAAACCTTTGGAATATTGCTTTACAGTCAGTGAATGTATTGCACTCGGATGTTCAGAAAATAGTTTATGATCTATGTGCCATACAATAGTAGTGGTTCTTACAGCTCCAGCAACTTTAATCAAAAATATAAAGATGAGGTTTGCAAGTTCAGAGTTCAATCTAAAGCACTTTCTCTTTTCAGTGGGCAGGTAGCAATTCTGCACCCATCTGGAGTTTTGCCATTAGCCTAAATAGCCCTGTGGTTTTATTCTTAGTCTGGAGATTGAAATGCCTCTACTATGTAGACAAATAACACTTTTGAGACTCTGTAGAAGTGTTCCGACTTAAAACATTCATTGTCATCTACGAGGTTGTAACTGAGTGAGAGCATTACCAGAAAACTTATGTAACTTTCTGAACTTGCTTTGAATTTATGACTAATAGTGATTGCTCAGCCAGTGCTCATAGGATCTGAACTGCTGTTACCCCCAATTTACAATCCAAAAGAACTGAATTGCCAGAAAAATTATGATGAATCTGTCTTGTGACTTGAGACACAAGCTATGTATGAATACTTAAATGTATTGAGCATGTTTAAAAAAATAAGTCTGCTATAGAAGACCAAAAGTGAAGGCATCCTTTTACTGACTAGCTTTGATTTTTTCAGTAAATATTTTTATTGTCAAGATTATAAGTCATTCTTGCAGAAAAATCAAGCTTTGGTTGTTCATTTAAAGCATAGTCTGAATCCATTCCAATACAGCAAAGTGTTTTAATCTCAATGTCCAGTTAGACTTCAAGTTCTGTGTGTACATATTCAAATGCAAGCATCAACACTAACTGTGATGATAATTTCTGATGATGCAGAGATGGTCAGCAATTTTCAAATCATTTTTATGTAAAGCTGCAGATTGCTGGTTCCACAGAGTCAACCACTTTTAGAGAAGCCTCCAGTGGCCTCTTGAAAAAGTAGTGAAGACATGAAGGAATAACTCCAAGGGTATCTTTGGTTTAAGCAGATACTTACTGTATCTGTGCTGCTTGGTGCAGCTGGATCCTGCGTTTTCCTCAGCAAACTGGGACAGAAGCAACACTGAGGTGGCAGTTTCTATGCAGGGCACGAAATGCCATTCCTGCCTTTGCATCACAGGAAATGTACATGATGATTTGCTATCCAAAACAATTAGTTTTATTTCAAAAGAATATGTATTTTAAAATCCAAGTCCTTTTTATTTGCTTTTACATCTAGAACCTGCAGGGTTTACATATTTATGTCTTTAATTTTGGCTTAGAGCTTACCTTCAAATAGTTCTCTATGCTCATCTGAATCCAGGAGCTGGGGTTTAAGTAAGCACCATATATAATGTAGCTTGCAATGAAGTAGTAAAATGAATTCATTTTGTTGGTAGTGGGAGCATATTTATACTTGTATCTCTATACCTGCGTAAGGCTATGCAAGAAGTCTTTGGGCGTGAGCAAAAATTGCGTGTACAATGCAAATGTGGCATTTCGCACTGGTGAGCATTTGAGACTGTGTGTAGTAGATAATACTGATGATGAAGTCTTGTAGCTGCATTCAGTCCAACTCAGTCTTACTTGAACAATTCCAATGTGATTCTTGTTATGCAAAATATCTGTAAATCAGAGAGAGTTTGTGCATGGTGAAAGAATGGGTTTGTTTTTGAAGTACTGTTTGCTTGTGAGCACAACATTCCAGGAAGAGCATTAGCTATAGCCATGGTAACTAAGACCCACATAGGAGCTGTATAGCACTGCAGTTCTGATTTGCCCTCTGCACTCATTTTGTTGTCACTGATAGATAAATAATTCCTTTAGGCTTTGAAAGCATGCATATAACTTCCATTCCCATAAGAGGGGAACTTTTCTTTATATTAGCTGAAGTCTGTGGACTGTCAAGTGCTGTTGAATTTAAGGGTCATATTTTCAAAATGGCCTCACTCCAACTTCTAGGACGAAGTACAGTGCTACAAACTCACTTTGTGATGACCAGCAACTACTGAATTTAATGCAAATACAGCAACATTTTCAGAAAAGGTCGTGTGATGTGGAGCACTTGTTTTGATGACTTTCAATAAGACTTGAGATGTAAGGTAAACACAAATACTGCTAAGTACTTAACTGTACTGGTAGGTGCTGAGCTGGATTTTTCAAGGCAAATAACAGGATGCAATTCAATGAATCCAATGGGAACCAGGCATTAAATGCTTTAGGCATTTCCAGAACTCTGCTTAGGCATTTGTCATCATATTTAGTTGATCAACCCAAAACTTTCACCCTTAAAAGTCTTTCAAAAGGGTAGGTTTCTGGTGTGTAAATTCTAGTACGTGGGTGTATAGTTACTTGATAATGCTTGAGAAGCACAAGTACAAGCGTCGCATTATAGATGGTTTTTGAAACCTTGGCCTAATATATCCCTTCCAGACAGCATATTACAAAAATTGTTTACGAACAAAGTTATTTCTGTTTCTAATTTTATATTTATTAGATTTAACGTCATTATGGAGAGAAAATGAAAACAATATTCTCAGTCTGTTTTGAGAAATGTGGTTTCCGAGAATTGTCAGTTTGTCATGCTTCTGGATGCACTAGAAACACAGTCAGCGCAAGTCAGCTCAACTAAGTCGTGAAACAATATTAAAAATGCATTTCTGATTGCAATTACTAGATTGTTGTTCTATGCTAACTGGTGTAATTTGTGTCGCAGTGGGAGATCCCAACCGGTTAATGATGCTGTTTGTGTGGCGTTAAGCGGAGCATTTGTTTATATGCGGAAACATGTATTTCTGTATTTGTGCGGTGTTTTTTTCCTGTCATCAGGTGCTTTGCCAAAAACTGAAGCTGCTAAAAATTTATAGGATACAGTGTCTTCTTGGTGTGTGCAGGCAGGACAGTGTAAGTGTGTATATGAAAGGACTTGTAGAGGCCCACTTTAAATGCAGATGTAAAGAAGAGAGTTTTTAGCTGCCAGACCTATTGCCTTTTAGTGTTGCAGAAATAAGATGACATGGGCACACCTGCACTGCAGCAGAATCAGGAGAGCAAGAGATTATGTTGTCTCAAGCTTTGTTTTGCAATAAATGTTTCCTGGCCTGCACCTTGCAGAAGCTCTAAGAAGGTTGCAGAAACTGGCTTTATTCCCAGCTGGCTGATTCAGCAAGAAATTAAAGAGCTCAAAAAAAAAAAAAACCCTGCCCCTTTGGTTGCAATTTCCCTGCTTGTATATTTTGCTGCTTCAAGCCATCTGCTTGGCACACAGAAATGTGAAAAGACAATGCAAATACTGATTGGCTCTGATATGGTCAGATTCTCCTTTTCAGATGGGAGTTGCCCTTGCTTTCTCAGCTACTGCAGCCTCTTGTTGGTGTAGCAGTGGTGTGGAAGCCGAAGGCTAAGCAAGCTCGGTGCTCTCTATGGATATATAACAAATGAAATATACTACAATATGATTTGGCTTCCTCTCCTGAGAGATTTTTTTTTTTTTTATTAGATGGTCTCATTACTCATTTGTTGTTTTGTTTTCTTGAGTCTCCAAATAGTTTTAAACTGTTCCCTGGTTGACTAACATGGATGTTGGCTGAAAAAACCAATCCCATACTAGTGTCTTGAGTACTGCCTGGTAGGTGATGTTTTAGTTGGAAACTGTCAGGTACATCCAACATATAACTGATTCTTTCAGATGATCTCATCAACGCTTTTGTTAGAAAGTAGCAGAGGGAATCTGTGACTGGAGAGATTAATGGTTGGACTCAATGATCTTAAAGGTCTTTGCTGACCTAAACATTTCAATAGTTCTTTGTACAGCATATACTGTATGGTATATAGGGATTTTGCTAACGTCACTAGCTGGTAGGACTGCTTGAACAGTCTCTGTTTTAGTGGACTGGTTTTATAACTTTATTTAGACGAGGTGCTTTATGTGACTAGAAATTACACTTTTTGCAGAATCACAGAACATTAGGGATTGGAAGGGACTTTGAAAGATCATCTAGTCCAATCCCCCCACCACAGCAGGATCA
>JAOXOE010000705.1:8845472-8870427 GCA_028565055.1 Phoeniculus purpureus
TGGAATGGGCTGCCCAGGGAGGTGGTTGAGGCCCCATCCCTGGAGGTGTTTAAGGCCAGGCTGGATGAGGCTCTGGCAGGCCTGATGTAGGGTGGGGTGTCCCTGTCCATGGTGGGGGGGTTGGAACCGGATGATCAGGTGGTCCCTTCCAACCCAGAGTGTTTCTGATTGTATAACTTCTCCAGTGAAGTGATCCTGCTGCGGCAGGGGGATTGGACTGGATGATCTTTCTGGGTCCCTTCCAATCCCTAATGATTCTATGGTTCTAAGTTACAGCATTGCTGTATAAAACAATATAAAAACAATATAGAGCAATTAACCCTGGTGTAACTTTTACTTGAGAAAATAGATGCAATTGAATCTTTTTCCTGGCTAAGTAAGAATGTGAGTCAAGGAAAAATGAGGACTGAAGCTTCATGTTGAAGGATGATGCAGATTGCTAGGCTGAATACTTGCTCGAACTGGGCCTTGCTGATTGGTATCCTAAAATTGGGACCTGTCTGCCTGGTTTAGCTGCTGTGTTGGAATTGGCTCTTTTATTAAAGTAGCTTGCAAGAAGTTCCTTTTCAGAGCTGCATAATTAACTTCAGGTAAATACATCATATATAGAGGACTTAAAATTAAATTGGTAGGGACATGCTTCAATCTAATGGATTTTGCTTGCAGAAACTGTTATTACTCTTTGTGGGGGCATTTGCATCATACTAGTTGTCTTCATCTGTACTTGTTATGTTCTGTTCAGCTTTGAAATGCTGGTATCTCTCATCTACAGCCCTATTTTCAGTGGGCTGCCCTAGCAGCCTGTGCTGTTTATATGAGTTAGTGCTAGAGATTCTGTGCTGCAGCTGTAATTTTTCTTTCTGTGGGCATTTATGTGATGGTTGGTGCAGTGTTCAGCTCTTCTGCAAGGCTTTGGAGTTCCAAAAGCTTCTTAGGCCGATCATTCATGGCTGCTATGGGGAGGGCACATAAGAGCCCACATTTTTCAGAGATGTCTAAACTAAATCGATCTGTTATTTTTCCTATACTTTGTTACTTTTTAAAATTTACCAATTAACCCCCCCCATAATTGTTCTTAATATTTCATCAGAACATTTCAATGTAAACAGTTAACTCACATCTCAAATGTTCAGTTATTAATTGTTGTGATAGCTACTTATGACTTTTATTGGTTATTTCTAGACTCCTATTTCAAGTATAGCAAGATTTGTGCAGGCTTTATTGTTAGGAGTGAAATATAATCTTTATTAGGATTAAGTGTTTAATAGTATAATTTGCTGCATATGTTGCAAACACAAGCGGCTATGAATAGATCCTCTGTAAAAAAAATGAGCATTTGATATGTTATGCATGGACTTAAATCCAATATGTTGTTATCTTTAACTAAAGGAAATTATAAGGAGAGATTTACAAAGAAGGGTTTATTCTATTAACTTTAATTGCTTTAAAGCATTTCTCAACCAAAGTTGAATTTGCTTTCTATATTTTGACTTTGTTCTGTACATAACTTCCTTTGTTCCTTGAATACTATTCTCAAAATAGTACAAATTGGCTGTTTTTCGTATGAGAGGGGAAAAATATGAGGAGTAGTAGTAGGTGGAATTTTTATTTAAGTGGGGTACCCTGTTTTTTCTATTCATCCACTTACAGTACAGTTGAGTATTTAAGTTTCCTGCTATATTACTGGAATTCTTAATGTAATTTTTGTGAAGAACTAGGAGAAAGGCCGTCTCATTTCTACATATCTTCAGCCCTCAGCCTCCCAGGCAGCAGTAGTACAGAACATTTTTATTTAGAATCAGTATCAGGTTTTTGCTTGATGCTGAAGGAGGAAAACCAGGAAGTTAGCACAGCCTTGTTTTCCCCGTGTGCACAAAGCATTTGATTAATCTGTAAAATGCTAGGGGTTGGTTTGGATTCTTGTGGCTTTCAGGCAATTTGCGAACGTCCTGTGTTTGTAAATGGCAGGAATGAAAAGCTTTTGCTTATGTCAAGATTCAGAGACCATATTAAGTCTTCTTGGCATAGCTGTTGTGACTTTGGGGTCTTATTATTGTCCTATGCTTGCTTTTAAAGTGTATAGCTGCTGCTTTGATGATTTTGAATTGGTAATCAAACTTTTTTGAGCAATCTGTTGTATTCTTCACGAAACAATTTGCAGTCAGCCTCTTTCTCTGTTCTTGTAAAGTTGGAGTAACACAAAATGAGGGGACTTGCTGCATGCATCACGTGAACTGTAGGAAAGGAAAAGCACATAGGGAGGGAACAAATCTTATTCAGTCATTTTTTAATGGCTTTTTGGAATAGGGCAACAAATTTCAGACCTTGTGTGCATGTATAGGTCTTCCTTCAGCCTTTCTACTAGGAACTATAAAAAGGTTTGTATAAAGGAATAGAATTACTACAGCTTGAGTCAAGACAGCAAGTTGGATTTTTTTCATTATAATCAGGATAAAAGCACATCTCTCTTAGCAAAAAGGACTGGGCTCTGAAATAGAGATGTTATGGACTGATAATTCCAAGTACAGCCAAGCTTGCAGGGAACTACACAGGTTAAGATTTATATTATGGTCTTGTTACTTAAAATGAATGCTGTTTAGCCTTGATATAATAACATTTTACTCTGGATAGAGTGCAGAGAAAGCCAGGCCTGTAAAAAATGCAAATGAAAACAGAATTACTGCCACAGTTAACTTTAGCGTGGCTGAATTGTGAGAGCGAGACTATCTTATTGTTTACAATTTGTAAAGCAGTGAAGAACGTGCAGAGGTGTCTCGTTATACAGGATGAGGATAGATCAACTGAACCCATAAGAGCACAATATTTCACACCACTGCTTGCAGAGTTGCCGCTTTGTATAGTTTCTACCTTCAGTAGTTTCTAGTGTCATGGTTGTCTTTGGTCTGAGAAGTCATACCTCTATAGTACAGAAGAATCTTCTGCAATTAAACAAAAGGGTGGATAAATTTGTTTCCCTGCCTTTGTACAGTCCATTGTTCTTGGATTCTGTCTGTATTTTGAAACGTCTTAGGATGCTAAAGACAAACATATGAGAATCTGGAACCCTGCTAAAGCTTTAGATATTGAACTGTTAGGGTTGGCCTCCTAGCTCACATTAGCTTGTACTGGCAAACTAAGAGCTGACTGTGGATAAGAAAATTCAGGGGAGGTTATTGCCACAGATCCATCCAAAATTGTTCAGGAATAGTTGAAAAATACTCTGTCGGAATAGTGCCCTTCTGTAAATCTTTAAAATGAAACTACGCTGTCAAGCATTCTGTGAACTTTATGTGCAAGTGGTAGCAGTAAAAGAGAAGCTGCTAGATATGCAAGAATAGGTGATTTTGCACTGTTGGAATCAGACATAGATTGGGAATTTCTGCATTTCCCCTTACTCTTGCTTTTTAAAAAGTAGTTAGCAGAGTATCCCTTGTCCTACAGAGGTGTGACACCTTTTCAAAAGGCAAGGTCAAGTGGACAAACCAAGACGGTGTGTACTCTTTCAGAGTTCCACGTATAAAAGCTGCTTTCAAAACTTTCAAAAACCTGTCCCTTAGTTGCTGTTCTACCTCAAGAATAATAGGGGTGTTTCCCACTTTCTGAAGCAGAGGAGAGGCCAAACAATTCACTTTCTAAAAGATGTGGATGTCAGTTAATGCTAATTTTGCATGTGAGACAAACGTGTTAAGAGATTTGATTGTGCCAGCAGTCACGAGGGGTCCATCCCTCCACAACTTTTCCTGTATGGGTCAAAGCAGCTTAATTTTTCAGGAGCTTAATGTAGTGTTCACTTGTGTGTCTAATTTTTAGTTTCTGGCAGGTTCAGTAAAATGCCAGTAACTAGGTACATGCTGTAAAGTTATTACCCCCTACAGTTAGACTCTTCCAACTGCTAAAAAAGTGAAGGAAATGACAATAAGTCTTACTAGCCAGCTGCTATGCCATCATACACTCCAGCGCTGTATTCTGAAGGAGTGAAATGATTGTTACATTTCCCCTAGAAAGATAATCATTATTGGAAAGCCTTGCATGACTTATGACATGTCTCGCTTCATCTGTCGTGGGAGCTATTGATTGTACGTCCACATCTGCTTCTGCACACCCACACAGGATGGGAAGATCTTCCTCCACAGGAAGGTCTTCCGTTCCCTCAGAACACAGGTGGTATGTGTTGGCAAATCACATATTGTGGATATAGTAGCCAGAGCAATACACAAGTTCCCAGAGTAATACACATGTAGTAAAGCAATTCACTCCACTTCAGCTGTTAGAATGAGAATACAAGATGAGTGACTAGGACATAATCATATGGCCTACCTTTCTGTGTTCCTTCTGTCATACTCGTTATCACTTATGGTTGCTACTGGTTGCATTTGAAATGTAGACCATCTCTGATGGTCTAACTAACTATATTAGTGAGATCATAGTGAAGACATTTGGTGCGTAAAATATTGTTTTTAAAATAGGCAAAGCATTTAAGAGCACGTAGTGTTTTTTAAAAACCAAAGGACTAGACAACATCCTCTCTCTGAATTACAGATGTTCTTCACTATTGTCCATATTTCCTCCTTTTCCTGTTGCCATGTTAATGGAATGTCTTTGTGTAATCACCTGGAAAAATGTAAAACTTAATGACATTTCTTTTCTGCTTGTGGAAGGTGGGTGAAAGAAGTAGTAATGTTGAAACTATGCTGATTAGAGCAGGCATCCTGTTCTGAGTTCGCAGTTGCTAATTTTGTTTTGTGTCTGTCTTACTCAGCTGTGTCTTTTAACATTTCAGCAATTCTGCCTCATTCAGAGGATTTATTTCATTCTTTCCAGCAGCAGAGCCTGTGTTTATCTTTTCTCACCTCAGTAAAAGCCCTCTCCCCTTCACCAAATCAGTCCTCCAGCACTACTGCACACATCATGCAGAAGAACGAAAATGAGTTACTAACCTAATGACCATTAGTGTTAACAGTTGTCAGCAGACAGATGCCTGCAGTGCCTGCCATGTGAGCTTTTAATAGCTCTTTTTTTACTGCTAGAACATAGTTATCTAAGCAGCAACTTCTTAGTGTTCATGTGAAATATTGTCAGTTAGTGCTAGTAGATTAATCATAGTTTAGCTATGGGCTTGGTAGAGTTAGGCTAGTGATCTTAAAGGTATTTTCTAACCTATGATTCTGTGATGTTCAGATCAAGCGAAGGGCAAAGAACCCAAAATGTTGCTGGAAATATCAGGCTAGGAGCCAGGGAGTGATCTGCTGGCTCATCTTTCTCTACAACTAAAGGAATTGAGGAGAACAAGACTTGTGCTCTTGATCCCTTGACCAGTTGTTCTAAAGCCCTGAAATCCCTTTTCATTGCCCTCAAGCTTTTTCTCACTACCTCTTCACTACCTACCTGAAAAATCAAAAGGGGCTAGTAATCTGTGGGTTGTATGAAGGGAAGAAGCTTTCTTCTTACGCCCCTAAGGCTGGCTTCAAGGAAGCAGCAGACCTTCCTGTGTGGTGGATCTGGTCTGCAGATTGGGCCCTCTGCTTCCTTCAAAAGTGAGTTGCTTATGGCAATGATCCCTTTTTTATTCTTTACTGAGTCGGTGGTCTGACTAGGGCCTGATGACACCTCCAAGCTGGAAGACTTACTGCCCTCATTGTTGTCCAGTTTCCCTTGCGGAGCACTGTACCTGTTCCATGAGGGCACTTCGAAGGTGGGGTGGCTACTGGGCAGATAGCCCTGTTGTGTTATGTAGGAAATTCTTGCCGCTGCCCCGTGTCTTCCAAGTTGCCAAATGAGTGGGGTGGAGAGAAGACAGGGAGTTCTTTGTGGCAGGGGCATGTCTGCCTGCTGGGTTACTTTTGTGGGAGGCAGGGAGTGACTCAAAGTGTCTGTCTCCCTCTCACACTCCCTGATAGCTCTCAACCTGCTCACTGCCTCCCTGAGCTACATCACTAAGCACAGGAGCTCTTTCACCTGGGCACATTTTCCACAAGGGCACTCACCACTCCCATCTGACACTGATATCAGAGTGGGACACATCCTGCAGCCTGACATCTATTTAGATGGCTGCATGTTCACACAAGAGATCCATCTGGATTGTGGCATCAGAGCTGGCAAGTGGTTGCCATCATAGAGTCATCAAGGTTGGAAAAGACCTTCAAGATCATCAAGTACAACCATCCATCCTACAATCCCTAACAACAGAACCATCTCAAAACCATTGTTTTTTGAGAAGTTGACACTATCACTCTTGGGTAAGCAGGTGGCTTCAGTGACCACATTTGTCAACTGCCATGTCTCAGCTGCTGCGCCAGCCCTGAGTGCCTGGCCCCTTCCCTGCCCAGAGTCCTGACCTGCTGCACGGATTCCAGGTGACACCCCCTGACTATTCATTTGCTAGGTGTGCAGTGGCTAGCTGCTTCAGTCTTGGAGGGTTTTTAGAGGAGAAGGGAGGGTGTGACTGGCTGTGACTTCTGGCCACAGGCATTTAAATAGCTCACAGAAGCCCTGGTATCACCCCTTCTTTGTCAGCCTCTGCCACGAGTTGTTCAGTCCTAGTGGTTCCCTGCCTTCAGGAAATCCCAAACCCCTGAAACCAGTGAAAGAGAATTGGGGCTCTGCTACTCCTTCCCAGTCAGGTGGCTTACATGGAAGTAGATGCTTTACTTGATGCTTGGTGTGTCAGTACTCCTGATACCAGTACAGCTAGAGAGTATTTGCAAAAATGCATTTGAGACTAGAGGCTGCGTGCTGCAAACAGCTTCTTTCCGGAATTTCTCTTTAAAATCGTGCTGAAACAGGTGTGCACATGTGGAGGGTACTTGGCTGAACGGCATTTACCTCATGTGCCTTATTAATAGCCTTAAACCAACATTCCTACAACAGAGCCATGATCATTTAACTGCTTCCTTATTGTGAAAATGTGCCTGACCGAGTCAATGCACTAGGCTGCTTAGTCCATAAACCCTGCAGAGGGGCTTACTGCAGCGGAGAATAAAGTGTAGACAAAGAATTGGGTTAATATTGCTAAAATTATCAGTAGTGGTGAAAAAATAACAGTGGAAAATTCACATTTTCCTCACCATATGCCAGACACATTAATGTGCTGAGCTGTTGTAAATCATGAATTAGCCTGAGAATAACATCTGGCTGTGGCATTCTCTAGTCTAATTTCTTTCAGGTGAGAAAGAAGTCATCAGCTAGAGGTAGGAGAAGAACCATTTTGATTATTTATACTCTTATTCAGGGTAGTCTGCCTTTGTAACTAGAATTTTGGGTTGTCTTACCACCCCTAGCCCTTCTTTGAAAGTATGTTGACAAACAACATGGAAGCAAGCACTCTCAGGGCTCCCCTGGAAAAAGCTGGGTGAAGAACAGTGTTAGCCCAAGCTCTCCTTTTCCTTTGAACAGCAGTATCATGAGTGTGTTTGTAAGTGTTTTGGTCATTCATGCTGAGCTGTTAGGTCACCAAACACCACCCATCGCATCTTGTTTAACGAAAAAGGAGAAAATGATTTCTGGCAATAAAATACCGTATGGAATAGTACAAACCCCTCCTGGCCCATCCAGTGGCCTAGATCAGAAGCTAGGTAAATTCAAAGCAGAAATGTACAGAATTTTTTGCCATAATCAAATGTGGAAGTAGTTTATTTATTAGGTAGATTTCCTTTTTGATACATTCTAAACTGCCCAAATCTTTTAGAAAACGTTTCTTATTTTAAAAAGAAACTATGAACTTGCTGCAGAAATATTTTCAACCCATTTTGTGACCTGCACGTACAGGTCACATTAGTGCCTTTGGAAGGTACTGGGGGGTTCTGGCACCACTGAAGTCAGTTCTCCATTTAGCTGAGCAGTTTCCCTTTGTTCATGTGTACATGCACAAGCCTTTGTCCAGCCTTATCTGTGTGTATTTATTCTTTGTGGAAGTCGCTGAAGTAGGTCAGCAAACATTGCCAATCAATACAGATTGTTTCTGCATCTTCTGTTATTTTATTTTTAGTTATTTTAATGCAGCCGAATGACCTTTGTGTGCATGAAGGTACATGCTTGTGGTTTAGAGAGATAGGAATCCTGTAGTACGCTGATTTGCTTGTCTCTGAAGAGGAGTCCTGCCATCTTATTATTCATATTACAGCGTTATACCTATTAATGTGGTATGTACCCTCTTTGAGGGTTTTGTTGTGATAGATGTTGATTGTCAGGAACTTTCTGTCTTCCTAAACTGTCAAAGTTGCTTAATTGCATATTTTTTTTTTAGTTTTTATCTACCTCATGTTAAAAAAAAAAAATTGCACCAACTACGTATTTTCTTATTGAGAAATGATTTCAGTTCTTGGTGGTTAAGAGTTTACATTTTCCCAAGCCTCTGAATCTGTAGTAATATACAGTAGCAGAGCAATTCCATGCATTACAGCTACCTGTTCAGTACATGACAGCACTGTGCTGTTGCTCATTGCATAAACAGTTTGCAATGAAGAAAAATACCTAGTGCTAGGACAGGCATTTTTGGGGCTGAATACTTGCCAAAGTTTCCCTGCCACTGAATCAAAAGCAGATTGAGGGCTGGGAGAAAACTTCCGTCTTTAGCAATGAAAGGCATGACAATGCCCTGCAATATATGATAGAGTCACTATTCAGCCTCCTCTGAGTTACAGAAGTCTCTGTTTATAATTGCACTTGTGAACGTCGTTAATGTCACGTTCTTCAGTATTTAGCTCTGAAGCATATCATGTTTTAAGATTATTTTCTTTTTTTCCCCCCCTAAGTGCTGTGGTTTTAATACTGTTCCATTGCCCCACACACTTCCCTTCTTTGTGTTTTCATTATGCAACAGGAATTCTCTTAAAAATCTGGATCAGCCACTAGTTCTAGCAGGTGTTTGGCTTCTGAGTGCCAGAGTTTTTTTACTTTACACAGCTTATGGATGAGAATTTCACTGCCCTCAGGCACAATTTCAACTGAAGTATATGAAAAGCAAGTTACAATGTCAGTTCAAATTATGTCACTATTAAAGAAAAAAACCCAAAAGGAAATTAAATACAAATAATCACGCTAACATAACATAACATTAATAACATTAAGGTTATAATTTAAATTAAAAACAATCAGGAAAATCTGAGTCAGTAGTCCCATGTCATTCTTAGCCAGACTCTCCTGAGAGCAGCCATTGTAAAATGAGGATAATAACAACTTTGAGTCATGAGAGATCACTTGATGAATAGTATAACTAGTACTATAATATTATAGTATGTAAGAACTAGGTGTATTTTTTATTGCTCTGTAATATACTTCAAAGGAACTAATGATTGTGTAAAATTTTCTATCCTACTTTCATTGTCAGCATATTTATCTGAGAGTGGCTAACAAATCTTTTTTTCAGTACCTGATGATATACCGCGTCCCAGTCCATGCTCATATGAATTCACAGAATCACACAACATCAGGGATTGGAAGGGACCTTGAAAGATCATGTAGTTTAATCCCCCCACCTCAGCAGGATCACCTAGATCAAGTCGCACAGGAACATATCCAGGCGGGTTTTAAACATCTCCAGAGAGAGACTCCATAACTTCCCTGGGAAGCCTATTCCAGTGCTCCATCACCCTCACCATGAAGCAGTTTCTTCTCATATTTATGTGGAACCTCCTGTGTTCCAGCTTAAACCCGTTGTTCCTTGTCACTGGAAGAGCCTGACTCCATCCTCCTGACACCCATCCTTTATGTATTTATAAACACTAATGAGGTCACCCCTCAGTTTCCTTTTTTCCAAGCTAAAGAGGCCTGATAGCCACCTCTGTTGGCTTCCTCATTGTGTTGAAATCTGCATGTAGAAAGACAGCTCATATCTAACTGAGGATATTGTTCCTTAAACACAGAATCCTGCGTCACAACAGTGTGGGTGTGTCACTGTGGCCAAATGAAAACAAAGGGACAGTTTTCAAGCGCTGTGCAGAATTGCTTGCAAAATGGTACCATGGACTTTCAAATTCCCCAAATTCTTGCTGTATGTTAGCTTTTAGGAGGCTTCCTGTTTGTATGCAACCCTTTTTTAACATTATTAGAGCAATTATCTACTCCTGATACTGGGGAAGGGGATGAGAAGTAATTTATTAGAAAAGAGCGATGTTGCCCTTGCAAGCCTGTTGGGTGCTGTTTAGCTCACTAGTAAAGGATTAGGCACCTGCAGTCTGTACCTTGCTGCAGCCTCTCATTTGTTTTGCAGCACACAATCATGTCCTAAGGTCTCTGTTAAATGGTGGCCTGCCAAAGCTACAGAAGTGTCTGGATCCCTGCATGATAGAAACTCCTACTACTCAATGAAGAAATCACACTGTCTCCTTTCTCATTTTATTCTGTTCTTTATTTTAGTCATTAATAATGTGAATCTTCATTCGGTGCATGTATTGAATTTTTGAGCTTTAATAATCCACTCCTTCTCAGCAATGGTCCTGCATAACCTTAAATTAGGCTCCTTTCTTGCCTTTTGTAACTAAATCTACTGTTTCTCCAAGACTGTGCTTCCAGTGTACTCCAGAATGTTACTGTAGCTGCAATGACACCCATAGATAAGACAAGGAAGACTGTTTCCTACCAATGAGCCCACTTGTTAGCAGTTTGTCAGCTTAGCAAAACCAAATTCTTGTACCACATGATGTTCATGATAAAGGACACTTTAACAGAACTTAAAAAGACATGACAGATTGTTATGGTTTCTTTGCTGAGGATGCTGACAATATATTATTTTCTATAAGGACCTAGAAACCTTCAGTAAGAGAAGGAGTTCAGTGAGAACGTTCTTCAATAATGCTGAAAGGACTTATAGTCATAGATTCATATATATTGGAGAAGACCTAAAAGAGCCATTGTTCACAACTCTGAGTGCAACCATCCAGACAATTCCTCATCCAGCAAGTGGTCTTTATTTTATAGAGGAGGATGTCATGTGGGACAGTGTTAAATGTGTTACACATTTGTATTAGACCAGAGAGATTCCTTGTAATTGCCCTAACATGGGTCCCCTGGAGGCAGCAGACATCTCTGTATGATGGGTCAGGTTGGTGTATTGGACCCTCTGCCTAACTCAGAAGGGAATCACTTCCAGCAGCTCCCCTTTTATTTGTAGAGACACTTGTAAGGTGTGGTACTGCCTGCCTTGCCCTTCCTTGGGTGGATCTTCACCTTTGTCCTTTTTTGGCTGACCCTCAGATTCCTGAGCCTGTTGTGTAGGGGCACTTGAGAATGTGTGGGAGGCCATGAAGGAAACCACCTGCTGCTCTGAGCAGAGACCTCTTTCCATTCCTTGATTTATGACAAAATTTACCAATTATTAGGTTATAAAACAAAGAATAAAAAGATAGGTTTGTCTGGAATAGTGGAGGATATGGTGAGAGAAAGGATAAAAACCCCAACTGTTTAAAAGACTTTAGTCACCTATGTCTTGCTTGCATGACTTCAAAAAGAGGCTTTAATGAAATAGAATTTTCTCTCTCATTTCCAGATCTTTTAGCAAGATATTCCTTCCCTTTCCTTGCTATAGGCACTGAGGAATGTTTATTAAGAGAATTTTCATAAACTTAATTCTTTTAAAAGTGAAACATGCCTCAACCACTCCTCTGTCTACCCACAAACACCCAGCCTCAGAGAATGTGTAGGTAGAACTTTCCTTCGTCTCTCAAAGCTGTTAGAATTCCATGTTTTCATGAGGCAGTGTTTTATTTAAGATCAATTGTTAAAAAGGACCTTTATATAAAGTACAAACAGGTAAAGAAGCAGATGAGTGCAGTGGAGCAGTCAAGCTATGCATACAGAAGTTGAGTTCAAGTTGTTCTTTTCCCTCTGTACCGCAGATACAGTACCTCCTGAATCTGCTGCCAGCTCCTCTCAGCCCTGATGCCACTGACATGCTTAATGCAGCTTCTCAGCATCTGTAATGAGACAGGAAGTACATATCCCACTGTGCTGAGAATGCAAGTAGTATCACCATTGTGGCAGGAAACCAGAGAACAGCGGTTAAAATGACTAAGTTTTCTTTGTTACCTAGTTTCTTCCTTTCCTGCTCGGAAATCAGTATCTTCACAAAGCTTGTTTTCTTGTTCTTAGGAATAGGCTTGTACACTTTGTATGGGAAACTCTGCTCTCAGTGGTAATAGTAATACCTAGATTTTACACTATATGTTTTAGCCATATGCTAGACAATTGGTTTTTTGTTGGCTGGAAATACTGTTGTGCCCAGTCCCCTGAGGCCAAGATAAAGATTTGGGAAAACAGTTGGACGTTGCCTATTTTGGAAGCAGAATCTGATCCACAGTCACTAGCTTTCTGACAGTAAATGGAAATGAACTGCTCTAGTGTCATCTCGTCTGAGTGCTGTATTTTTCGCCTTGGCTCTTATGCAAAGCTAGAGAGCACTGAGCGTGTTTACCTAGGGCTATTCACAGCCCTAGTAATAAGTGTGATATTGCCAAGGATGTCCTGCTGCAGGTGTGTTTGGGCCTGGCTCTGTAAGGATGATGGTAGGAACTTCGGTGTTGGTGTCACTGGAGGCAGCCTCACTCTGCTAGTGCAGCTCATTTAAAAGCAAAATCGGGCTCATCGAATCAATCCTTTGGAAAGAAGGCAGAGTCTGTTTAACACTGGGTTTAGGAGCCACTTCATTGGAAGAAGGAAAAGTCCAGGGTTCATATTTCTTTTGGAAATAGGAAACTGAGTTGATATTTAAGCTGGATTTTAAAACTAAATGAGATTTTGGCTAAATACTACTGCAGCCCTTCAGTGAGAGGTTTAATCCTTTAGCCAGACCATAGCAAGAAAAAAATATAAGTACTTGCTGATAAATATCCAAAAGCTTAATCACTGGTATAAATTTTAGAAGGTACAGAAAAGGATTTTCAAAATGTGTTGAGTGTGCAGCCCAAGCTATGCTGCAGAAAATGTGTGGCTGTATATTTAATACAGAAAAATATTTTTTAGAAATGTCTTTTCAAAAAGACTGAAAATTTCTATCTTAATTTTAAACCCAAGTGATCTCCATTATCCTTCTTGCATTCAGTTGGCTTTAACCTGTACAAACGTACAGCATGAAAAAGGTTTAGACTGAGCACTGGTTTTTTTTGATGACAGGATGTTAGGCACATTTTTGTCAGTGGAATGACTCCTAGTGCTTGAATGGGCACAAGATGGGCTTGATTTGAGCAGGAGACATGATGTGGGCAGATGTTTTCTTGCAGTTGGGAATATGATTGTAGCACAAATTCAGTTTTCAATAGTAGATGCTATTCAAACAGTGGCTGGACTTTCTAGGTTGCTTGCTGGCAGCATTTTACTGTGTCAGAAGTAGGTGGCTTACGCAAAATACGAATTGTCTTTCACTTACTGTTGTATGTATCTTCAAATTACAGACACGTTTTTCAAAGTCTCTCTCGTTTCTACTTGTTCAAACAAGCTTAGAATGAGAGATTAGAGAAAAAATAATTAGATTTGGGCTTATCAAACAGATCTCAGGTCTGCCTTTATACACAGCATGCACTATGGAAAAACTGTCACTCTGTCACAGATTTGAGTTCTATCACAGAATCACTGTTAGGGATTGGAAGGGACCTCAAAAGATCATCCAGTCCTATACCCCTGCCCCAGCAAGATCACTAAGATCAAGTCACATGGGAACATGTCCAGGCGGGTTTTAAACATCTCCAGAGAAGGGGACTCCACAACCCCCCTGGGCAGCCTGTTCCAGTGCTCTGTCACCCTCACTGTGAAGAAGGTCCTTCTGATATTGATGTGGAACCTCCTATCTTCCAGCTTACACCCATTGCCTCTTGTCCTATCATTGGATGACAATGAGCAGAGTCTGGCTCCATCCTCCTCACACCCACCCTTTCAATATTTATAAACATTAATAAGGTCACCTCTCAGCCTCTTTTTTTTCCAAGCTGAAGAGACCCTGCTCCCTCAGCCCTTCCTGTCCCTGGTAGAAACTTGGGTTCAGCCTTCCTGATGAAATCTCAGAGTCATGTTCAGTGTTTCAGGGTTCTTTTAGGAAGAAATGATTGGCTTTCATCAGTTTGACTGAGTTTCTTTTTTTAGAAGAAATGACTTTTATAGTTTAATTCTGGTTTGTAATGCTGGCCTCTTCATTTAATATTAATAAATAAATAATTGGACTGGTCTCCACAAAAGTGGAGCTGCTGGCAGCTTCTGTGGAAACTCAGTCGATTTGCAGGGTCTTTAAATGTTTTAGAGCATCTAGTATTAGGAAATTGTTTTTATAAATCTTGGCGTTGGCAAAAAGTAATCTGAGTCTTAGGAGATATTTATTAATCAGGATTGCTTGCTCTGGAGAGATCTGAAGTTCTGAACTGTTAAGGTGACTTTGTTTGTCTGCTAACATGCCGCTTCCTGTTGCGATGAAGCCGGACTGCTACGCTCTACCTAACATTTTTTGTACTGGAGTCCTTGAAAATCCATTAAACTGAACTGCTACTTAGCTGGTGTATTACTTCCCTGAGGCATAAATCTTTTTCTACAGCAGCTTAGTAGACAGATATTTAACTTGAATTAACTCAGAAGGTACACATTTTGGAATATGATGGAACTTGCCGTGCATATTAATCTGAAAAGCATGTATTTACAAGTCATTAAGAATGCAGATAATTTTTCTCACTTTATCTGATTTTCACTTCTTTTTCCCTATAACAGCAATTTAGGAAACTAACACTTTCAAGACTCTGCCTGATTTTCCTCATACAACAAGAGCTAATAAAAGAACCACATAACCATGGGAAGCAAACTGCCTTCACAGTACTGGGTATTTTTTTTTATAGATTTACTTTGGGCAGGGTAGTGGAGTTGTGTGTAACTATAAAGCTTTAGGTGACTGGACTTTCTTCTGTTGCGCTTTTTAAAATCAAGATATTGAGGCAGTTTCGGGAAGAGTTGGTGTTTTGTAATATTTGGCATTTAAAATAGACAATTTTAAAATTTTCATCTTTCAACACAGAATAGTTTGATCTGATTATGTGCCAATTTTTGCAAGCATGCAGGCTTAGTTAGGGAATGACTGATTTAAGTCTAGGTAATGCTGATTTGCATTAAGACATGTACATTAGAACATAGTTTAATGTGGTTCTTGCTGCCAAGAAACTCTAAAAATTCCTCTTTGTGTTTTATTTCTAATTACGTTCATTTCTTTGAGACATTCCATCTCAGTTTCCTCATCTTCTTGACTTTCACAGCTCAGACTTAGCAGAAAGCTCACATTCTAAAGCTGCTGCTGTTTATGTATAAATATGGAACAATTACTTTCCAGTCTTCTGGTGGCTGTGATTAAGCAGTGCACGGGATGTTATAATGACTATAATGTTCAACTTAATCATAGCCCTTGTATCAAATATGTACGGTGATTGTATTTGTAGACGAAACTATATTTTTAAAGTTTGGCTGAAATTATAAGAACAGTTTAAAATGAAATTTTAAATAGATGAAATTGTTCATCTTTACCTTGGAAGGAATGGCAAGTGATTAATATTTGTAATTTTTAGTCATAGGAAACATTTTTATTGATTGCTCTGATTTAATAATGACAAGTGAATTGGATAGCAATAGTTAATATGAATCCAGGGTATCAAGTTTGAAAAGAGCAGTAAAAGTAGTTTGTATTGTGTAAGGTTTCAGAATCTGCTGACAGTATTCCTTTTGGATCACGCTGAACTGGAGCTTACATACTCATCTGCCTATCCTTGATTACATTGGTAGAATTATATTATCTTAATTTTTGTTGTTTCCAATTAAAAAGTTACACGTTCTGATTAAATGATGCCTAGAAAGAGTTTAGAACACAATCTATTTTCAATATTTACGTTTTCTTTATTGGTGTGGTAGTACACACTTCCTTGCTATCTGATACAGTAATTTAAATTAATTATATATAGGTGATCTAGTTTAAAGTGCCTGTTGTGAATTTGAAGCATACATGTAATTTGACTCATTGAACTTAAATCTGTTAACATTAAACTGGCCATTAAACAAACTTAAAAATGAAGTGTAATTGTTTTCTGCAACCTGTACTTGCAGTCTTTAGTTTAAAACGTGAATTTATGTCAGATTAGCTAAGTCTAACGTGATCCCAAATATACTATAAATCTACAGAGTGATGAAATTGGAATTATGTTTAACAAAAGTGCCCATAGAAATGTAAAAGCCTCACAAGGAACACGGGTAAATTCCTCAGTAAGGAATAAAGTGGACTAAATGGAAATAGTATAGTTGTATTTGGTAAAAGGTTTAGATGAAAGTGCACTGAACACATGCAACTTATTTGAAGGTACCTATATCTGGAGGGAAAAAATGCTTTTCTATTACTTTGGGTTGATACAAAAGAGTTCTTTCAGCATTGAAGCTTTATTTTGTTTTTCATTAACTTCTTCGTTTGGGGTATTTTTTTGTCAGCTGTAAGTACTTGACTTCAACATAGGTTTGCCCTGCCAATCATAATGAGTTCTGAGTAGATTTTTATTTTGAGATAAATGCTTTGCTCTATTCTTCAATTCTTGAGTGATACTAGGTAGGTAGCAGTACCTATTTATTGCCCTAGATAGCAGATCAGTGTCCGTTGTAACCTCCTGTGTAACCTTATAAATCATTCATCTTCTTTTTCCATGCTTGGAAGCCAGATTTTACCTACCATAATCCAGTGAGCATTCTTCTGCTTCTTTAGTGGCTGGTTGCTCACTAGGTTTTAATATGAAATTTGAATTTGTGTCCAAAGACTTCTCATTTTAAATATTTAGCTTATAAAGACGGGAAACACAAGTAATTTAATAAAGGGGATTGGACTAGATGATCTTTCAAGGTCCCTTCCAATCCCTAATGTTCTGTGATTCTGTGATATACCCTACTGACAAATTTGTTGAGTGAAAACTAAGCAACAGTGTGAGAGACTCATTTTTCTAAAAAGGGTGGTGGGGTAATTTGGATTCTCTTTTGTCAATAAATTAGGCAGCTCTTTCAGAAATACTGATATAAATCACTAACTCTTAACACTATTGGTTTGCAAAGTATTTTACAAATATAAATCAAGCTTTCTAGTTTAGGTCACTTGGTGGTGTAATTGTGTGTTGCACCTGAGGAAACTGAGGTAGAAATGTTAAATGCTTTAACCCAGGCCACTAGAGATTTAGAAGGCGCATCTCTTACCCATTAGTCCTGTGCTGAAATCACAGGATTACATCATTGCCATGTTCTCTCACAGCATCTACCGATGGCCCACTGAAGCCAATGTGGAAAAGTGCCACATTGTCATTGTGTCAGGCAGCTTCAGCGTGTCGAGGTTTGCCTCAGCTGCACTCGGCTTGGATCCAGCATGAAGCCCAAGTGTGGGCCTCCGTTGTCTTATGGGGAAAGTATTGTTATCAAATGTAGATCTATTCTCTGTATTTTATTATTTAATTCTGCATAAATAAGCTTGGTTGGCTAAATTGTATGAGTGAGACCACTGCTCTAATAGGCTTTTTAGAAATACCATCATAACCTGATGTGAGCATGAACTACTCTCGTACAGGCCTGATGTCTTTAAAATCTTGTTCAGTCTTGCATGCTAAAATATGACCTTTTACCCTAGTCTAGACATGTCCTTTGCAAGCTATTTCTGGTTGTATGAAGATTACTTGATTTAAAACAAGTATGTTAATCTACTGCTGTCACGAATGATGAGGTTTACAGTCCGAGAAGCTGACAGCTTCTCTGCAGAAGACAGTAAGCAAAAGCAGCCTAAGCTTCTCCAGACCCATGCTGTGAAGGACATGTCATCTGCTTTTTTTATGAGATAGGTTGTGAGATTCAGAAAACTAACTTATTGCAAGAAGCAAACTGCAGAAGGTCTTGCCTTCCTTTTCCACCACAAACTGGTTGAATTTATGTGGATTACTCTTGAAATTAGTTATCTGGCACCAAAGTTACGCATCTGTATTTGGTACAGTTGTAGCCAACAGTCTGGAAACAGGTCAATGGCAACTGCTCGCTTTCATGTAAAAATGCTATGCATATCTAAAGAAACAGTTTAGTGAAGCCCCACTGATTAAGTACATTGACTCACTGTACAGCAGTACATTGTACACTTCTGGCCCCATTTTCTCACCTGAAAGTTTTCTACCCGTTGGAAGGTAGTTTTCATTTCCTTGCCCTTCCCACTCTACCGCAGCTGGACTCAATATTCTGCATTCAAAAGATGATTATTTATTTTCTCTAGTATGCAAAGCAGTTAGCATCTCAGGGCAGAGTTGTGAAGTAGTAAGAATAAGGATGCAACAGCCTGTGCTTGATGCTTGCTACATGTTTAGGATGCTGCAATGCCATGACACAGCATTCAGACAGCATGTGTTTGGCATGTCTAGCACATCTCAAGTGTGTTATAATTACTGAATGTGCACAGATCAGTTAAGCCATTTATCTAAGAAGAACCCAGGTGCAGACAGCCTGGCTGGAGGTACTGATGTTGATTCTGACTCAAGTAGCTTCTCTGTAGACTGAAATGGGCCTGAAATGGGTCCTACTTCCTCTTGTAGCCTCTTCTGAAAGGCTTTTTGCCAATTGTGAGTACCATACAGAAATAATATGGACCATTGCCTGATAGTGTTCTCTCCAGTCATTTCCCACACCCGTCCAATTTCCTCTTTGCAGTCCTGTCTTCCCACAGGACAGGAAAATAATTCACTGTGTTGTGGTTTCATAGGATAACCTACTTTGAGGAGGCTGGACTAGATGAGCTCTCAAGATGTGTTCTAAGCTGAGTTACTCTATGTCTTTTTATCTTCCTGCAAGAAAGGATATACTGTATTTTACCAAAAGCCCTTTAACTGCAGCAGCTAGTAACTACCTAGTGAAGTGTATAAGGAAAAAGGCAGTATAGCTTAATGGTGCTTTTCCAGTGTGGTGTTCACAAGCAATGGTTGGTAAACCAGAGATAGTATCTTTTTGTTTAATAGATGATTCTGCCCTTGAGGCATCTTGTTTGGTTTTGGGCCCCTGTAAGCATTTGGTCTATTCTTGTGTTCTAGATCTCTGTAGCAAAGTATCCATACAGAAATGCTGTGCCTGAAAGCACTTATTTGTTTGACCAGAAGTTCATGTCTAGTCTTTGTAATTGTATGCACAGAGTCTTTTACAATTTTGCCTGGTGTTTGTAGTAGCTGTAATGTGACCTTTCTGAATCTCTTACAGACAAGAGCAGAGCAATCCCAAGGTGCATACTTCTTGCCTGAGTTTGCACTTTCTCCACAGGGGAGTTTTCTTGAGGATACCACGGGGGAGCAATTCCTCACTTACCGTTACGATGACCAGGTCAGTATGCCATGTGTGAGAACTGTCATAGTCATGGAACTGAGATACAGATTTCTGTGGAACAAATTAAGATATAAAGTGTGTGTTATGTTTTTAAAGACACATCAGATTTATAATAAACTGGGGAATAACACACCATGCAAAATGAAAACTAAGGCATTTATTTGTAGAAATTATAGATAGAACTGCTTATGGAAAATACTAATAGGATGTAATAGGGGCAAAAGCAACAGTGTTTTAGTGATGTGTTTATAGTTAGTGCTGACAAATGTTTAGAATTTGAGGTGGTTGTCCTTTCTGTGCATTGTTTCACCTACCCTAATTGATTTCATTTCATGGCTCTGGAGATGTTAAAACCTGCCTGGATATGTTCCTGTGCAACTTGGTCTAGGTAATCCTGCTGTGGCAGGGCGATTGGACTAGATGATCTTTCGAGGTCCCTTCCAATCCCTAATGATTCTATGATAAATCAGGTTAAGGCAGATCTTTCATTTCACAACTTGTGAAAAGTCAGCATAAATTTTCATTAATTTTTCGGAAGGGACAGCTGAACGAATTATAAAGAAATAATTGCAAAGTGTAATGGTGAATGAAGCCGAGTGTTTAGAAAGCAACAAATTATGTATTTTAAAGTTTAAGATCTTAATTCTTTCTCCAGGCCCTGTAGAAACATAGTTAATATTGGAATATTGATATAAATGTAAAGAAAGCAATGCTAATCTTGGCAAAAGACTAAAGTAAACCTAGGAAATATGTGGCATGCTGTGGAAATTTACTCATAACACAATGTGTTCCAGAAGTCAGTTGAACTTCACATCAAAACTGTCTGAATTACATTCATAGACACTTACAGTATGTTTCTTAATGTAAGGGGAGGGAATTTGTTAGGAAATGCTCTCTTTTACAGTAAAATAGAGAATCACAGAATCTGGTTGGAAAAGAACCCTGGGATCATCGAGTCCCACCATCTACCCTACCTTACAAGTTCACCCCTAAACCATACCCCTCAACACCTCATCCAAACCATCTTTAAACACATCTAGGGATGGCGAGTCAACCACTTCCCTGGGAAGCCCATTCCAGTGCCTGCCTGAAGAGCCTAAGTTGCCTGGCAGTCATAGGGTCTAGTTCTATCACGAGACTGGCAGCTTTGTTGCGAAAGAAGGTCTCCTTGCAGGCTCTACTCTGAGAAAAATAGTTGATCATCACTACTGCAAAGAGAGAAAGGAACTGAGATGAATTTATTAACGCTTTAGACTGAATATATTTAGGAAGACAAAGAAAGCAGAAAAGATCCAATCCAAAGCATGCTGTGCTACTGTAAATTATTTGAGTTAAATATGTTTATGATAATTCATATGCTTGCTACCTTAGAGGGTCTCGCTTACAAACAGAAAAGGTACTTAGATGTCTCCTGGACCAAACACCTGGGAAAGCAGTAACTTACAGGACAGTTGGCTTCATTTAATGATAGTAGTTTAAAAACTCTATAAAGGTAATACACTTTGATCAAAATACTTTCCTTTAAAAGGAGCATATATTACAGATGATAAATCACATGTAACAGAGGCATAGTCTGAATCTTTGAAAAGACTGTTTGGACTATGTTACTAGCATATCTGATTATAAAAATAGAAAAATATTTTCTCCCCCACCCCCCAAAACCTCAAATACCAGTATAGCTCTATACAGAAGCCAATTCCAAGCTCAATCCCATTTGATGGAAAGGTTTCCTTTAATTCCATTTGAATCTGAATTGGATACGGGATGGGGTCAGTTTCTGTGATTCAGCTTTGAAGCTTACTCTTCCCAGACTCATGGTGAGAAAAATGAAATTAGATTTGAATACTTGGAAATGATAAAGGAGCTAAACCATCAGAATTTGAAAATAAACCCAACTGTATTAGTAATACTTTCTTTTGAAAAGAAATTCCGCACTTAAGCATTATTTATAAAAAATATAAATACACTGAATGCAGGTGGGAACTGATCTATAGCTCTAGTTTACCTTCTGCAAGTAAAGAAAGAATTCTTCAGTAAATATAAAGATGATTCTCGTTAACTTTCTAGGACACGTAGGACTGTAATTGTGTAACTTCATAATTTATCTGTACTATTGCTGAAACTCTCATACTACACTAAATTTTATCCTATGGCCAAACGAGGCAGAAAGGTTGAATTTTTCTTGTGTTCTGAGTTTCACTCTACTCTTTCACTTGACATTTATGACATTTATGTCTTTAAGACAGGAAGCCTTAAACTAGAGAGTGAAGATCGGTCATCACATAATTCCTTGAATATTTGTAAGCTTGTATGGGTAAGCTTGATATATGGTAGTCATGCTAGAGATATGCCGGTGAACTAAACAGACAAATGTGTGTTCGTGAAAGGCCATTTTTAGTTACCCGATGTGTCAAACACTGAAATGTTGTCACATACTGAAAAACCAAACAAGTAGCGTTTTCTCACATGCCTTAATTCAATGTTAGCAATGCACCACTGTGGAGGGATGCTGACCTGTGGGATGTATGTTCTTTCCTTTTGCTTGAACACCAGAATTGTCTCAGGGACATCCCTGAAGAGTCCTGGTATTCTGTACATCCTAAGTTATATTAATTTTGTTGAAAATTGGAAAAGTGAAATAACCTTGTATTAATAACTTGTGAAATAATTTCACCCTGAAAAAAAGACCAGTCTTGTGCAGTGTGCTGTAAAGATCATACCTCCACCTGTATTCATGGAAGCCACCAGAACAGATGAAAGAGATGAGTGGTTCCTAAAACTGTGGTGTGAGAGTGGGAGAAGAGTATGGGTCAAAATTTCTGTTTAGCTAGCCAACAGGATATTGCAGGAAAAGTGATGCTTCCATGTCTTCCCAAGTGTGCCCTTTCCCCCTTGCACTTAGATTGAGGCCAGTAAAATTTCCATTGTGTTGAGATAGAAGAATATTATTTTTATAAAGAAGCATCATCATCACGATGATGATCCAGGATCCTTACATCCTCCAAACACAGGAATGTTTCAAAAGGGTTTTCTTTGGCTGTTGCGTGTGATATTTTTCAAGCAAGGAGCCAGTTTAATCAGGATCATTCATTCCTTTGTTAGTAAGTAATCTTAGTAAAATAGAACTAGCTGTTGCTTAAATATTCAAAAGTATTTGCTATCTGAAAGGACGAGCTTACAGTTTGAAATGGAAGAGAGTAGATATTAATGGGAACACACTGTACTCTGTTCTAACCCAGCAAAATTACATATGGATTCATGTTGTACATGCAAGATAGTACATTTTGTTCTGGTTTAATCTGGCAGGACTGTGCTCTCATTTTTGCACAGGATCGCACTAACCCCTTTGCATATTCGGTTGCTATGTGTGTACTTAAGAATTACATGCAGATGAAATTCTTTGGCTAGATATTTTCAAAATTCAGTGAATATTATCTTTTTTAACCCTTTATGAGTACAAAGAAAATACCTTAAAAGACCTTATTAGATATTGCTGCCTTTATTCACTGAGGTGACTTCCGGACAGAATGGTAGATTACAGTTTTGACACATTCACTGCTTAATCCCCAGGCTAAAGAATAACAGTGATTCAAAGCTAATACTTTTGAGTGCTCCCAAAGAGGAGAAATGCAGAAGTGTTTACATCGAGCATTATCTTACAGTGCCTGCATTGTTCAGCAAGCTATGTCTTGCATCAGTGCATTGCATTCGGCATTTCTAAAATTCTACTGAGTCAATGTAATTTAAATCTAACTTAGTACCAAATAGATTTTGATGCATTGCCAAAGGCTTCATTTGCCAGCAGAAATTTGAGACTGAAAAACATATGCCCTTCTCCTATCATTCTTGAATGAATTTTAAAATAAATATATAAGTAACAGCCCTTCCTCCAACTTTGAGATAGAAGTTGAACCTTGCCATAAGGAATTGTTTCCTAGTTTTCTTGTTTTCTTTCTGATTTCTTTTGGCATTTCACCTTTTAATCTACTACAAGGATTTTTTTTTTCTTTTCCAGAATTCTAGTAGTACTGGAAAGCTTTCTTGCAGAAATAAAATGTTCTTGTTTTCTGACACTTAAGGTATTGCTTCCAAGTATTAAAACCATTCCATATGGCGGACCACCAACAAGGACAGCAGTGAAAACTTGGTTGGGCTGGATATGTTTGAAGTACCTCTCTGCTGAAGGAGACAGCTTCTGTGGGCTAAAGTAAAGAAAAAAACCCAGAGGTTATCTTCTTTTAAGTGAGAACATGTTTGCTTGACTGATTAGCTTTTTGGCTGACCTTACTCCTTCTAAATTTTATGATGTTTACCAGTTTAAACAGTTTACCAGTTTACAAGGATTCGTGATTCTGCAATTAGATACGTGGCAGCAAGAATCCAATCTTGACAAAGAAATGTTTGGCTTCTGAGCAAACAATTTTTTAAAAAGCTTGCAGTCAGGAAGAATGATAAATATGGGCATCTTGGAACCACCCAAGATGCAGTTCTTTCATGAAATGCATACAATTAAATAATGAAAAACTGCACTTTCAGACGTTAGTGTTCAGCTATATGAGGTAACGTTGAAACCAGTGAGCCTGATTTTAACTAGATAAGCTAGCTTTAATACACAAGCTGAGGCTGTTAGTGTTCTTCTAATAACTAGCCTTTATCTGAGTTTGCTAGAAAAGTCTGCTCTACAAAAGTGATTGTCAAAACTGGAAGAGTAAATATTTCAATATTTACCTTGTCCTCCACAAAGAGCAATGCTCTGGCTTGATTTCTGCTTTTCCAGGGAAAGAAGCATCATGGAGTTTAAAGTGTTAAGTATGTAAAAAGTAGTGGAATACAGGATCTGAATGACTTCAGAAATTAATGTAAATTTAATCTAATGGAACCTATTGCAGTGCCTTTGTATGTGTAGCCAGCCAACAATAAATGTTCACATTTGTTGTGGAAGTTTTTCATATCATATGAAGTAAACTGTTAAGCAGACAGAAGTTGTCTTGTGGATCCAGCTGGGCTGACAGCCATTTCCTTCCAGTTTCTCTCACCTGCTTTCCTCACTCCACCTGTTGATAACTGTCCTCCTCTCTGTTCTGCCTCTGGAACTGCACGTAGAGCCACTGCCTGCTTTTGAGTATCACTGGCTTCTGCTGCTACATTAAGTATTTTTTTTCATTCCATTGACAGCTACTTTGCCTTTGGAGGCTTGGATATGAGTCATATAAGGGACAAACTTACTTCAAATTAGCACATCAGTGAAGACAAACTCTTATCCTGAGAAGGCAGTAAGATTTGTACTTAGCTGCTTGCTTGCTACCCACAGCTCCAGGACTCTCCTTTTGAGAAGGAGCCAGAAACTTGTGTTTTACTGTGATGGTACATTTTTGCTGACACCCTGAAGAACCATTCAGAACTGCTAGAAACACTTAACGTTTTGAATCAAAATGTCTAGCTCTTATTTTAAAGAGTCTATTTGTAATGAAAGAGTAGCCCTGAGGAGAGGGACTTGGGAGTGATTGTGGACGAGAAGCTCAGCATGAGCCAGCAGTGTGCACTTGCGGCCCAGAGGACAAACCGGATCCTGGGCTGCATCAGGAGAAGTGTGGCCAGCAGGTCGAGGGAGGTGATTCTCCCCCTCTACTCGGCT
>JAOXOE010000705.1:8870527-8883691 GCA_028565055.1 Phoeniculus purpureus
ACCCACCTGGATGTGTTCCTGTGTGACTTGGTCTGGGTGATCCTGCTGTGGCAGGGGGATTGGGCTGGATGATCTTTCAAGGTCCCTTCCAATCCCTGATGTTCTTTGATTCTGTGATAAGGAAATTAGCTCTGTAATCAAGTGAAATGTGTTTCAGATTTGGAGTGGGAGGTGGGGAAGGGAGGCAAGGATTAAGAGCAAATGAAAACCACTTACAATTTCAAGCAAAACTACTCTTACAGAGACTGGTACTGTGTAAGTCAGGCATGATCCTGTTCAAACAATACATTTGTTTAGGCGAATTGCTTGCTGGAAGTGTGCGACTAGCATAGGCACAAATAATTGTATCATTAATGATATATTCTTGTGCGTGCTAGATTGCTTAGTGGACTGAAAACTGTTTTAATATACTTTTGTTTATTGGCAAAGTAGATGGGGAACTGGCACTTTTTAAAGCACCAGCTTGCATTTTAAGCTTGGGGCTTTGTTGTTCAGAGAAAATAGTGGGAGTGCTGTGTGCAGTATATTTTTTTCTGGTTTTGTATTACTGCATTTGTCCCAACCCTGCCAAAGGGCTCTGTGTGTAAATCATACAGAAGCCTGTAGGTCTTCACCTCATGCAGGATATGTGCCTTCACGGGGAATGTGTAATAATACAATTTTTGCAGAAAATGCATTTTATGGATGAAATACCTACTATGAGGCTGTAATCCTATTCCACTAAATTCTGTGGTAAAACTCATTGTCCTGAATTGTTCAGTGGCTGTGATAACACAGCCTTCAGCGGCTGCCAGAGGATTCCCAGGTAGAAGAAGCCAGTTCCTCATTTGCAAGGCCCTCCCCACAAATGACTTCTCAAGGAAGAAAGGAGAATTGACATAAAGTTACAGCTGTTTCTGTTATTCCTGCTCCCCTGGGTGCTTGACAGATACTGAGGCTGCTCTAACGGGTGATAAAAGGCTCTGCATAAATCTTTTGCTATAATACCCCTACTTGGAGTGGTGTTGAGTGCAGCTTGGACATAGTATGTGACTGAGCGCATTGACTTGGGTAGAAGAAGATTCAGATCAGATGAAATAACCGTTTGTAGGGACTGAGTGAGCTATAATCAGGAGTATCTTTTCTACTAATGGAAAAGAGAACTTAAATGTTAAAAAAGACATTAATTTCTGATATACTTCTGTTACTTTTTTCCTGGACATATCTTTGGGACCATGATTGCATTTCTATTCAGTTTGAAGTTTGTCTATAGCAAAACAAAAAACTTGAAGTGCCTTGTTTTGGTAATGTCATGGAATCATAGAATCATTAGGGATTGGAAGGGACCTCGAAAGATCATCTAGTCCATTCCTCCTGCCACAGCACAGTTTTCATAAAGGGATAAATATTAACTCATGTTCAATGTTTCATGTTCTGAGCTTTTTGAATTTAGAATTTTCCCAAATACCTAGCAACAGATTTAAAGTCTTTCCCCACCCCAACGCCCAGAGCCCACTGAAGGATATATACTTGGACAATTATTCTATGGTGAAGTCTTTAACACAATTCTGCCTTGTTGAATTACTAACAAGAAGCCTGATGAAATGAATTAATAATATACAGACTAAACATTCATTTGACATTCTTTACTGGAGACCAATAATTAAACAGTGAGAGATTCCTACATTGCAGTGTGAATTTACCACTGACCTCCTTGTGCCTTACGTGCACCCTCAGCAGTTGGCACATGTACTTAGCCAAGAATTTTGACATTGATAAAGGCTTAGCTTTAGACTTCTAAATTAAGACTGAAAGGCCTGGAGGTAGCAGCAATGATTGCGTGCTTACACAGCTCTGACACACACCACTGCTATCATCTGTTAATGGGAGTTCATTGAGATACAGTACAAAAGTGCTTCTAAATCAAAAATACCTGTTTCAAGTACTGTAGGAAACACAGTTCTTGGAACTGGAAAGCCATTCCCCAGATTTTGCAGGGAAGAGTGGATGGTTTAGGCAGATAAAGCCTAATGGTGAATTAATCCATTTGTTTACGTAATGCAAATGCTTTTTAGAAATGTGTCTTATCACTGGCCTCAAACAAGGCCAGAATAGTTTCAGTTTTTCAATAATGTAGGTAAGTTTATTGAGCTTTTCAAACTGTTCAGAACTTTTGTTAAGTTTTGTGCAAATAAGAAGACAGAATCGTTGTATTGCTGAATTTTTCACAGAGGATGAATGTGCTGAATTGTATTTATTTCTTCTGTGCATCTTCTGCTGCAGAAAGCATAAAAAAACCCACAAGAGTTTATAGGGGCTTCTATTTCTTAACATGGAAGCTGTAGCACAAAAGTAAAAATCCCTTCAGTTTATACTAGCTCTGAAATAATGCTGAGTAAAATGCATGAAATTAATATTTCTTTCTATGTAAGGTGTTTCTCTTATAATACTATTGCTTTGCAAGTCAGTGGGTAATTTAAATGGAATTTACATGGTAGAGTGTGTAGATAACATCCTTGACATCCTTGATAGTCACCCTTTCAGTCCTGTCCAGCATGGAAAACAAATTATAGTTGAGGTTGGATGTCACTATGACCTTTTTAGTGGAGATAGATATATTTGACCCTAAATGTCTTTGAATTGGTATGCTGCTAATGTGGAAGATGCAGTGAAAAGCTTTCTTCTAAAAATCTGTGTGTCTTGGCTTATACCTTGAAATAGTTAAAATAGTGCTTGATATCATTAGCACTAGTGCAATGAAACAGCCTTTGAACAGCTAAAGGACAATCTCTTTACCACTTCAAACAGTTATTTCGCTTCAAACCATTTCAAAATAACTGTCAGCTTTGCCAGTAAACCTAATTTATTTCTACTGAGTATTAAACTTGAAAAGCTATTTACTCACAAGGAGGAAAATTGCATACATTAATTACCAATTTTGGCAGTAATAGTAAATAGTAATAGTAAATGTAGGTTCTTGAGAGGATCACTGCTGACAACTGTATTGTTTTCAGAGCTTGAAGTATTACAGGTCATGATACTGTAAGGTCTGAAGCATTTTTCGATGCTTTTGATGTGATAAAAGCTGCCAGGCTTCACAACACACATTAATAATGTGCCGTGGATACAAAGGCAAAGTAAAGGGACTGTCTCTTCTACTTCCCAGCTTTCAGCAACTTCTTTTCTGGTATCTAATTCAGTAAAAGTGTTTTCATGTGATGTAGTCAAGTGATGCAGCCGCAGCATGGCCAGGAAGGACATGAGCTCTTTCCTTTAGTGCCTGGATGCTAGATCATTATGCTGCTTTATAAACAACTGCCAAGAGGGGTTATACCCTTATTACTTGGTTGTATTAAGACCCTGATAAGGTAATGATTGATGAAAAGGAAGAAGGTCAAGCATCTCTGAATAGAGGAAAATGCTGTTTTCATTGTTTTTGTTAGAAAAGGCAGAACTGATTTGCAGGGCAGGTCATAGGATGGGCAAGAATGATTGAGCTTCAGGATCAGAAGAAGGGTAGGTAGAAGAAAAAATATAAGAAATATATTCAGAATCATTTTTCACTTTTAAAAAAAACAGAGTGCATGCAAATTTCGAAAAGAGAGAGAAGTAGCTGTAGTCCCTGATTAAGCATCTTGGTTCAGTGTGTATCAAATGTCAGGCTGCACGTGTAGCTTCCCACCGGCACTGTGGCTGAGCCTAGGCTTGGAGGCTTATCAGCACTTGCTGTAAGAGTACAGAGGATGACTGGTTTTCAGTAATAGAATTGGGACAGTGTTTTATATTGAAAAAAAAAAAAGAAAAGTATATGGAATTTGTTAATCATTTCTTCATGTTGTGAAAATTCAGTGACTTTTATTATTTTCCTTCTCCCTCTCTGCGTGGAAGTATCTTGCTCTTCTGTTTGGACTAAAATATATTGCTTATTTTCCAATCTCTTTAAACCATTACTCCCATTAAACCAAGGAAATGACTGAAGCTTTGGGTGCAACCGTTCAGCCGCCGAATGTCCTGTTAATGTTGCCTGTCTGAAACTATTTTCAAAAACGAATGCTTGCATGTGATACGAGGCAGTGGTTTGAAGGTGCTCACTGCTTTGAGTGTTTAGTATAGTTTTTGGTAGAGAGTAATGCTACACTTGAACACTAGCCTTCAATACTTTAAGTTACTTGACCCATTGTAGGTCCCACAGTTTATGGAACGGTTGGCAAATCAAACATTTATTTTTGTTCTCTGTTTTTTTTCCTCCCCTCACTTTCCATTAAACAAGCCACCGTTAAGTGGGTTCTTTGTCTAGGAGGGGCAGTAAGATCTCTGAGAACTGGAAACAATACAGACTTTTTTCTAATACTCAAGGGTGTAAGGCTTGACCTCTTGCCACTTGAGCCTGTATAATCTAGCTTTATAAAAATACCTTATTGCTAGTGACATTCTTTTTTAATTTGTGTTACCATGCTGTAGATATTTTAGTGCTTTAATGGCACAAGCCTTTCTTCAGTTAATGTTTTTATATTGCATAGGGGAAAATGGACATTAGAAAAGGCACCAAATCTAGCTGATTTGCTCAAGTATTTGAACAAGCGTGAAACAAATTAGTAGTAATATAAATCTGTATGATACAGGATGTTTTTGTAGTTTTAAAAATAACCCTTGGGAAAGTGTTGCAATTGTAAATACAGAAGGGTATGTTTGCCTTTACCTGATTACTTAGGCTTTGATCCAGAAATCATAGTAATTTCAGTAGACTTTGGATCAAGTCTTCAGTTTTTAATGCAAGAAGAGATTTGCTCTTGATTTCAGCTAGATTGTATAGTAGTTAGACTGTAGTTAGACTAAGGCATTACTGGAAAGTGGGAAAGATGCTGGAAAGCATAAGTGACATTGCAACCTGAGTATTCTGCAGAAAGAAGTTCCATGGTTTTTTTCAAGTCTGGTGTCAGAAAGATGTGTGAAGACTTGCTTAAGTAAACTCGGTTAATTTGAACCATCTGCTGGCAGACATGGTGAGGATCTCAAAATTTGCTGTGATTTATATGAGCAAACCTACTCACACATGAATGCTGAAATTAATTATGTTTTTAACATATTTGATCGGTTTACTTTTTGGTTGTGTGCTGTGATATTATTTGAGTACAGTGTAATTTACTACTCCCTTCTTATGCCCTTAAGTTTGATAAAAATAAGCACATTTACTTAAATGTGTGGCATATTGGTCAGTGACCTTCTTTCGTCTGTATATTATAGTTTATAGTATGAATCTGAAGGAAAAATCTGCTCTTTCAGGCAGCTCGTTATACTGCTGCATAACTTCAATATAACATATGGCAAAATACCTCTTTTTACCATTTGGCAAAAAACCCCACAACTTATGCATGAATTATACTCACAAGAAATGCAGTGCATTGACTCGAATTTGTTTTATGCTTTGACATCAGTAGGTGATGTAAAATATGTCTGTATCACAGCATAGACCACGCAATTTTACCACCTTTGAGAGCTGCCTTCAGTGGTAACTCCTCACATTCGGGTAATACTGCATTCTAATGCATGAATTGGAATTATATCCCAGGTATCTTATTTAAGTACTACAGCTAAGTTTTAAACTTCCCCTGTGCTTTTTATTCCATTCAAGATAGATTTTGTTCTTTTTGCAGATATTTTTATACTGTACAATGAACTTGCCAGTTCAATACCGAGGCTATAGGATAGCCTGTTTTTCTCATATTTTCAACTCTGCATTCTGATGAATGTGAGGCAAAGAAAAAGAGTGTGAAAAATATTTCTATGAATAGTCCTTTTTCTTTGCAGTTAGTTGACTTCCTCTTAATGAAAACTATTGCCCAAAAATTCCTTTTAAAAAGTATGTCTTCAGAGTGTTGAAAGCAATTACCATTCTTCTATGATATAATTGTAATTGAAACGATCTCGTGTACTTTGCTGTGTGAGACCAAGGTCCTGCATACCAAAGGGAGCTTTTGCTGGCAGCACCATGCAGCCTTTCTGAGAACTGGTTCTACATATGTTTGCTAATATTTTGTTGAGAGTAGACAGAATATTTGCAACTGCCTAGAGCAGATAGAGTGGATGAGCTTTCTTGCACAAACCTTGCAGTCAAGGGCCCAAACACTCATGCATAACTTAATTCTTGTGAGGACTCCCGTCTACGTCAGTGAACTACCCACACAAGTAAAGACACACATGTGCAAAGGTGTTGGCAGGATCAGGCCTCATTTCCACCCATGATCTTTGAAATTCCATACTTAAACTCCTCTAAGACCCCAAAGAGACAGCCCCTCTTGGGAAGATCTGAACATCTCCTGTTCATATTGCAGTGAAAGGAAGTTGAAATTATTTGTTTAATACGATGGGGACAACAGGTCTTTCTCTTTCATAACTCAGATGTGTACTGATTTAATAACTCCCACTACTCCAATGTTGTCATAAAGCTTACCATGAATTACAGTCAGTCTCGCTTACATTTTAAGCATTACTTTTTTCTTAAATGAGGGACTTGAAACCATTTTTGCAGATTGACAACATTAGGTTTTCCAACTTATTGAAAAAATTCAAATGGCCGCGTAACATTTTCAAAGAACGGACTGACGGAGGATGGCCTGTTGTCAGAAAGATCATGTATGAACTAACTTTGCTGCATTATGATTTAATTTTAAACTAACTTACGGTTTGTTGACACCATTTACGTTTCGTAGAATAGGTGCAGGGTGCAAGTTTTCTGTATTTCCTACCATAAAGAGAAAGAACCATTAACTCTGACATCTGTTTTTAGCGCTTTCCTTCGTATTTTTGGATGAATGCCTGGCAAAAGCTGGAAAGCGACTAAGAGATCAACCAAAGATGGCCTAAGGGCCTGTTCCCAGCTGGTACGACATCTGGAATGTTATATATAGTGGATAAATTCAGAGTTGTAGTTTAATAACATTGGTATTCAAGCATTCGGCCTACAGCAAAGGAAGGGCAGCGAAGGCATGCGTGGTGCATAATATGTCAAGGTGTCTGAAATATAATTTGCTGGGTTTTCACTTTCATTTTGGCAAATCTCTTCTGCTTATGTATAAACTTTCAACTAGTATTGTTTTGAACCCTCACAAAACAGTGAAGTCATATTGGTATTATATCCAGGATCTTATCTTTTCGCTAAGCTTAGAGTATGTCTGGGTTTCTTTTTTCTTAGGAAAAAAGTGCTAAAGACAGATTTTTATGAGCTGACTAGGAATAATTTAAGCTGCTACCTTTGCAAATTTTAAGTATACACAGTCTTTTACAGTGAAGACTTTACAGAAAGTTAAACTATTCAGGAATCTGAACTTGTGCTGTATGGAACCACACTTGCAAGATTTAGTGTCAGAAGGGCTGGTTTTCCTTTTCTATTTAGAGTTTAGTTAATCTTCTGACTGTCTAATCTCCAAACTGTGATTAAATGTGTTGCTAGGCAAGCCCAGCAAAGTTTTAGACAGGGATCAGTGGAGAGCCACCTGCTTACAACAGCTCTGAACTTATAATGCTGGGTCAAAAAAATGAGCTGAAGCTGATTCCTGTTTGCAGAGCTCTAACGACACTAATCAGAGGGACGTGTAAGTCACTGTGCCTTTGCATTGCTTTTCTGTGTTGCAGTACAAGGCGAGTATTGCATACATATTGCATTGCCCACAAAAGGGGAAGACATTCTGAATGTTGAGCCCTGCAACTCGTTCACATGAGTGGAGCTGGACTGGGATATATGGCTGCAGCTGGGAGACAGTTTGCCAAAGCATCTCTGTGTGGGGCTGTGCTGTTCCACACATGATTCCTTTCTGTTTTGCAGAACTATAGCCTTCTCTCTCCAGCCTGCATCTTTCCAGTAAGATGCTGGCGCAATGTGTAGTCTGTGAAACTGCACTTCCAGTTAGTAAGTCACAGGGCTGTGGTAAGGGAGGGTGCTGTGTGTGTGATGCATCAGAGCTGTAATTGATGGAGAGGGGTGTAGCATAAAATCTCATTCCTCTGCTTTTTTAAAAGGACTTGCTGGATGATTCCTCAGCACGTGGTGGTTATTTCTGCATTATTTATTACTATGCAAGATCTTGTAGGTGAAGACAAGGTACTTGAGTATGATTTGGCAGGATTCCATCAGAGCCTTGGAAGAGATGGACCTAGAGAGAAAGGAGAGATGACTTTTAGTACTGCACTTTGGTAATGGTTTAGATGTGGAGGTTGGAAGGCCGGATGACTAGGAGAAAGCTGATTTTTTTTTTTTTCTGCAGCGTACTGTCATTAAGTGCTAGTAGCTCGTGGGGATGTTAAAATCTTATAAACCTGTGCATGTGGTGCAGATACACGTGCGTATAGTGCATCTGAAGTTTAAGGGGTTGAGATTATACGAAACAAGAACACTGGAGACTTTCATTCCATGATAGTACTTACAAGAAATATTGTTATATGTAGGAAAATAGGGGAAAAAAAGAGGTGATTACATTGCAAATCTTGATCCTATCACCTTCCTACCCATTATTGTGTTCAGCCAAACTTGCTCTGTCCTGGTAAATTTGGAAATAGTCAGCAAAATCCCTATTGATATCTACCATGTTGTTCTGGTAAGCAAAATAATAGTTTCAGAAATGTAGTTCTAGGTGGTGCTTACAACGTAATAGACTTTAAAAGAATATATTCTCATGAAAGGAACCAAGCACCTCCTGTCACGGAATCCAAAGTGATTGCTTCAGCTTTTTCCTTTTCCTTTTGGTATTGATTCCACTTCTGTAGAGTTTCTCATTGCAGTACTTTCTGTCTAGTAGTGCTCTGAAGAGATCCGGACTCTTGGTGGATTGGTATAGCCAACATGGTCACTTTTCTGTGTGTAGTTTGGTTATAGAATCATAGACTTGTAGAGATATTTATGTTGGAAAAGACCCTTAAGATCATTGAGTCCAACGGCTAATCTAACTGTCCCAAGCCCACCACTAAACCGTGTCCCTAAGCTCAATATCTACCTGGCTTTTAAACTCACCCAGGAATGATGATTCAACAACTTCGCTGGGCAGCCTGTTTCAATGCCTGACAACCTATTCAATAAAGAAGTTTCCCTTGGTGCAACTTGAGGGCATTTCCTCTTGTTCTATCACTTGCTACTTATTTACAATTGATTTCTAAATTCTTCTGACGCAATATCTTTACCATTACATTGTGATTGGAGTTGGTCTGTTTTGACTGTGGCTCTTCCATGGTCATTCTGCTCTTCTCTCCATGCTGTCACAGGCAGTTGTCCAAGCACTTAGGTAGCCTAAAGTCTTCCTAATACTCACACCGGCAGTTTTTCTACTAGGAGAACTCTCACTTTTTTCCCAGATGATAAATAATACATATTTAGAACAGCAAAATGACCACCTAAACCAAAGATTGTGTTAAGTCATAACGTGAGTTTAGCACCATAATCCTTTGTTTTTAACAGTAGCCTATTGCCCCGTCTCACATTGCTGTACTATTTAAAACTGGGATAATATGATGAAAAGAAACTAAAAAAATAGTAGGGGTGCTCTCACATCTTTAAATCTCAGACTGCTAGCTGTCATTATAATGTTTTATGTCTTTGGGGTCTGGTCCTGTGCTTATAATTCAGACCAAACTTGCAATATCCCTGTTATCTGTGCGATAAGAGATAATGTGAATTAAATTAAACCATATGGAATAGTTACTAGTTTACATAGATATTGTAGATTTAGTTGGAGGAGTACTTTCAGACTGAAAATGAAGGATGTGCTTAATTCTTGGTTGGAATTTAACAATAATTTAAAACCAGCTGTACACTGTCTAGAAGAAACGTATGGTTGTTGTCAACACTCTGTGTAGTACAGATTATTTTGTATAAGGTTTTATAAAGTATTATCCTTTGGGTATGAAATATTGGTGCCAGGAACAGAAGGATTTATTCTTCCAGAGCTTCCTATGTAGCTTGTTTGGTGGATGAGTTACAATGCAATATGGCTGTACAGTTTCTGTATTGAAATGCAGACATTACAGAAGGTACTTACATATGCCCCTTTGTATTCAATGCACACACTTAGGAGAGGCTGTTATTTTGAAGTGAAAACACTACCTTGTTTATTAAGGAATGTGTGTTTACTTTCAAATGAAACAGTGCTACTGGCAATCATGTAAACTGCTCTGTAAATGGAATTTCACCAGGGTATGATATGTACCTATAATTGTCTTCAGTAGTTACTTATTATAATTCAAGAAGGCAACAAACCACATAGATCTGTCAGGAGAGATCTGATAAGAATTGTATATAGAGCTTTAAAAGGACGGCACATGAAATCATAGCTCTGATAGCAGGAATTTCTAACAAGTCTATCAAAACAAGGGTGGTACCAAGTGGCTAGGGAATAGCTAATGTAATACTGAAATATATAGAAGGGAAAGAGCCAGGAAACTATGAGCATGTCTGTCTGGTCTTAAGTGTATAAGGCTTTGGAATGCTTTTTGAGGAAGGAATAATTAATAACATAAAGGTAAATGGAAAAATGAAAAAATCGGATTTATCTGGAAGATCAAACTTACCCTAACTCATTTTATAACTTTCTTTGATCAATTTTTTTCTTCAATTAAAGGAATACAGAAACCTCATTTATCTGGACTTTGGTAAAGCCATTTGACATAATGCCATACTGGAAAATAACTTAGAGGAGGTGCAGTCTGGTGTGTGAAGTGGGAAATACATAAGGAATGGGAAAGATAAAAAGTGACTGCTGAGAGAGGAGTACTAGCCTAGAGAAAGGGTACGCACAGAGGCACTCAGACTAGAGCTGCTTGGTGTTTCATTAATGACTCGGACCAAAAAAAGATTAAGATTGGGCTCATTACACTTTGTGATAAGATAAAGTTGGGAGGAACTGTCAACACAGATCAGCATGAGAACTATACAGTAGGAACTGGATGACCTGGAAAATGGGAGTAATAAAACAAATTGTATTGTCATGGACATAGGGACTGCTAGCAAAAAATTCTTCTTGGAGCTTGTAAATGGAATCAAGGTGATGTAGAACTTGATTCCAACTTACTAGCATTGCTAAGGTCTAACATGGAAAACAACATTCGGTAAAAAACAGAGAAGGTTTACCATTGTGATTAGGGAATGGACAGATTGCGTTTATACTGGCTCAAGAAAGGTGTAAAGACATCTGATGGTCGCCTGTCACTGCATGAGGCTAGAAAAGAAGTACACAATGTTTAGAGACACTGTGGGCACACCTCTTGGTCTTCAGTTAATCTTCGTACGAAAATTAGAGAGAGGGTTTCTAGTCATCTTGTGACTAGGATTCTGAAGAAGCCACCCAATGTGAGTATCGAGACAGGGAGCAACTTGTGTTTCATTGTGATTGGCAATCATTTGTAGAAATGTGATGCTGCTGCAAGTCTGTATTTGGAGCCTCAGGAGCTCCATTCCAGAACTGTGGGTTTTTTGAGTACCAATTGTGCTTGAATGTGTCCAAAGAAGGGCAAGGAAGCTGGCAATGGGTTTAGAGAACAAGTCCTAAGAGAAGCAACTGAGGGGACTGGGGTGGTTTAGCCTGGAAAAAAAGGAGGCTGAGTGCAGACATTGTTGCCCTCTACAATTATGTCAATGAAGATTGGAGTGAGGAGGGCATTAGTCTCTTCTATGAAGTAACTGACATGGCAAGAAGAAACAGCCTCAAGTTGTACCATGAAAGGTTTAATAGGCACCATGTGGCGTTCAGGGACACGGTTTGGTGGTGACCCGTCAGTAGTGGGTTAACAGTTGGATTTGATGATCTTAAAGGTCTCTTCCAACCAAAGTGATTCTGTGAAAATACAAGTGATGCTGGTCAGGCGTGCATGTAAGAGCTGTTTAACACACTGGCCAACAGAATTGTTCTCTCTTCAGTGTTCACCTAGTCTGTGCATGTTATTTTCTTTGCTTTAATAAGTATTTATTAACTGCTATATGAAAGTAACAGTAGATTCAGGGGCATTCCTAGCCTGGATTACTTGCTGAAGTATCTTGCATTGCCCATTCAGATTTTTTCCCTTGTTAGAACAATTTTTCTCAGCAACCTTCATAGTTATTGACCTCTTTGTTTAAAGTAAAATTCCTTCCATTAACCCAACATTTCATGGATGACATGCAGAGATGAAGAAAATTTCCAGCCATTTTTTGCCAGTGGGCAGTAATGCATATGCATCCAGATCGTTTTCATGTTGGTTTGGCAATCACACTGTAACTTTATAGGTTTACACTAGGATGGTTCCTGCTGTTTTAAATATTGTCCAGAGGATATATTTTCTTAAGTGAAAATAGCTTGAAACCATTCATTTTTTGTGTGACAAGGGAAGGTATCAATTACTTTCTCTTACTGCCTGTATGGAATAGGAAATGTTAGTGAAACTCAACTTCTGAACCTCCTGTTTGCTAAATTCTTGGTCACCAGGTTGAAAGATCATTGTTATAGGTCAAGCAAATGTTCTGTCTTGCTCTTTAAAGATCACCCGTGAGACTAAAAGTAGGTGAGCAATAAAAAGGGAAAGGTGTTTGAGAATGCATATAAACTACTAAGATTTAATCCCAGTTGTCTTTAAGCATGAGATTGTGACAGATCTTACCTGTTCCATGCTTTTGCCTATCTTCTTTCGTCTGGCCTTAAGTTTTCTGCTTAAAGATCTGAAAGCAAAAGGACTGTGATATCAGTGTGAGATTTCTTCTATTGAGTTCAATGAGTCTCATTTTAAATCATGAATCAGTTTTCTATTTCTCTCTATAGAGGTGTGATATTTAATAGCTTTTGTTGCAGGCTGTCGTGCTGACTTGAATGTGTGTAGTGATTGTACCCTTAGGATTCTAGAAAAGCAGGACATTGCATCTAGATCTATTTTTAACTCAATTTGGACTATTGAGACAGAATTCATGCTGAAGAGGGGGACTGCTGATTTGCAGTGCGATTACACTTTGTGTTTTGCATGTTAGACTTTTTAAAGGATGTGGCTGGTAGCATTAAAGGTCTGTATCAGTTAGAAGCTGTGAACTCTAAATCATAGAATCCTCAGGGAGTGGAAGGGAGCTCGAAAGATCATCTGATCCAATCCCCCTGCCACAGCGGGATCACCTAGACCAAGTTGCACAGGAACATATCCAGGCAGGTTTTAAACGTCTCCAGAGAAGGAGACTCCACAACC
>JAOXOE010000705.1:8883791-8930016 GCA_028565055.1 Phoeniculus purpureus
TCCTATCACCAGATGACATTGAGAAGAGCCTGGCTCCATCCTCCTGACACCTACCCCTCACGTATTTATAGACATTAATGAGGTCACCTCTGCCCTCATATTTTATGCTTGAATTTCATGTGTCCCTTAAACCTAGGGGTTTTATCCAGACAGCCTCCAGACCTGTTTTTCTGTCTCTAATATGCAGTTAAGCACCCGGCTTCAAGTGGGAGGGTGATAGCTCATAGCTGGGAGGCACTGGGGAGGCACTGATGCTCTACTGTTTGCCAGCTGTACCTGACGTTTTGCAGAGAATGATTAAAACTGCTCAAATGCTTTTACTGAGACTGACACACTGAAGCATGGACAATGGTTTTGTCTGATAGCAAAGCCTTTCTGTTCATTCTTTAGGGGACATTTTGAACAGGTCTTCTTGAGGTGGAAGGGGTCCTTCATAACTCTGTGCAGGGTGATAGTGATAGGCATTCCTGCAGAACTACCAGGCAGATATATCCTGTGCCCAAGTCATTACTTGGCAGTATTTTTGTCTAAAATCATAGATAAGATAGAAGGTAACACAGAAGCATGGAAGCAAAAGCCTTCTCTTTATCTTAAGAGCTACTGCCAGTCACTTGCCCTCATATAACTCTGACTAGATATTGGGTGGTTTTTGTTATTACATATTTCTGCCAAGTGGAGAAATCATAGGAAAATAAACAATTTTTACCAGTGTTAATGCTTTACCATATCCATATACCTGTTAAAATAGCATTTCTAATTTTTTACTGGAAATATTTGTATTTCTTTCTGTTAACTGACTCAGAAACCTACTGGCATGAGCCACATTCACTCTTTAATATGAAAAAAGAATTATCTGCTTGACACAAGCAGGGGAACTCCTCTGCACAATCTTTAAAATCTTTACTTTGTAGATGAGGTCACTTGTGGATATTCTGTGTTTGCTTACCTTTAAGTAGAAATCACTATTAAGGCTGAATTGAGATAAGAGTTTGCCAGTCACAAAATGGATGGCTTAAAAATTGGCTGGCTGCTATGAATAATTTTTATCTGTTATGTTTTATCAATTATGTTTCAGATCTCCTATGTATGTTTCTAGGTAGTGCCCAGGACTCTCACAGATGGTGGCTCTGAATGGACAGGGCAGTTAGCTGGGGATGCCTTTGCTATTTGGGTCTGGGTGACTTCTCAGTCTTTCAGTGTTTAACTGCTTAGCTCTCTTTCAGTCTGATTTCTTAGTAAGACTTAGCAAAGAAGTTGACTGTGTGGCTGTGTCTCAATTGTCACCTAATAATTTTTCTTGCTGATTTCATCCAAATTTTACAGAGGTGTGACAGACCCCAAAAAGTTGTTACTGTGTGGTTTGTACAAACAGGCATTTGTATGGAAGGGAGAAATGTCACATATGGCCTCTACTTGAGTGAAAGGCTGTGGAGTGAGTAGAGCATGTTTTAGCACCAGAGAAATCGTGTGGGATCTCAGCCTTGTTACACAAATCCTTAGGGAACCTGATTTAGAGACCTGTGTTAAGTACCTGTGAAATGGTACTGGCTTCTATGTGGCAGTACAATGGAGGAAATGCAGAAGCTGGTTCTGAACCTGATACCACGCAGGCTGTGAATTACAGTAGTCCTCTCCTGCAGGCTGTGAATCAGTAATTCTCTCCTGTTTCTTTTAATACGAAAATGTATTTTGTTGGGGTCAATGCAAAGCTCACTTGCAAAGTCTGGTCTGCAAGGGTGTGAGGGATTTGCCTCATCATTGCCAGAAAACTGCATGAGAAGAAAGCCCTAGTGCAGTATCTCCTCTCTACAGCTTACCTCACCACATCAAAACCCAAGAATTGTGTATATATTATTAAAGCCAAATGTCTACAGTTCTTGTATATTGGGATGTACGTGTGTGTATTCACTCTCTCTATGTATTCATTATATTCCTTGCAAAAAGCAGTGAGTTCTTGTGGCTGAGGCATAGACAGTAACCATCAATTTTAGGTATATTCTCACATTTCTGATTTTGTCCAAGATTTTCTGCAAGCTCAGGTGTTGAATGGGAGACTGCAATTGGCTCCTTTCTGTGCTGCCCTGCAGCTGGAGCTTGTTCTCTGCTACTGTGGGGCTGTGACCTTCCATCAGACACTCCAGACACAACTTCTCTGGCAGATCTTTTCATCTGCCTTTGGCACTGGGATCCCTGAGCCTGGGAAGCAATATTTTCTGCTTTTGGTTTGTTTCTCAGTGAGGAGCTGCTGAAAGCCTTTTCTGTCCTTCTACAGTGACCTTGGCATATCATGAGGGTCATGACAGCTTTTCTCTTGTCACATTGCCTCATGTGCTAGAAGTTTCTCATATATTCAGCATGACCCATCTCATGCATTGATGAAGAAGGAATTTGAGGGTTGGATCCTATGTCATATTCCACAATTGAACCCATGCAACATATGTGGCATTTAACATGCCCCCTTCAGCCAAGGTGTGGTCTGAAAGATGAGGAGTACAGCCATCCTTGAATGGAGTTAATATGAATCTACTTGGAAACAAACTTTATTTCAGACTTGAATTAGGAGTCCTTGATGCAAGAGCAGAGGCAGTATATATCTGTGTGTACGTGTAGGTGTTTTTAGGGATTTGTAGCACTTTGAATGCTCCATGGTTTTGTACTTGTTTTTTAAGGCACATTTATAAATGCCATTCACTGACTAATCTGTAGATAGCATTTTAAGGGTTCTTCCTTTCTTGCAAGATTATCAAGTTTATGACAAACCGAAATGGGACTGTCTTTTCTTGCTGCTGTGTTCTCATAGCAAGAAGCCATTATTTTGCACATGGAATCATTGGACAAGTCTTTGGATTTGTTTTTAATGCAATTTTACAAGGTGATATTGCTCAGGATTTCATGTTAAAATAAAATCTTTCTCTTGGCAAAATTTTTTGAAAAACGCTATCACTTGGAGACGGTCTGGCTTCATGTTATCCTGAGAATTAATTGACTTCAAGGCAATAAATGTTCATGTTCAAAATCACCCAATAATGGGCTTCAGTCCAATTTCTAAAACTGTTCTCTCTTATCATTCAAACTTCAATAGCTAACTTTTGTTCGTGGAGAACTGAGAGAGCAAAGTCACTTTTCACTGAGACAACACTACTGTTATTTCAATAACAGAATGGACAAGCTATGACTGAAAAGACCCTTAAACATAAATGTTGTGATTGTGTCAGGGCTAATGTCTAAAATAATGAGCGAATGTAGATAAGTAATATGATGCAATGCTTTCAGAATTTAGAAGAAAATGGTTTTCTTCTTTGAAGCAAAGGAGTCTGAAGCATTGGTTTGAGTATGTGAACAAGACAACACAAAGTTTGTGTATGAAACTTTAGTGAACCCAGTATGTTCATTTAAAATGTACAGTTGGAAAGTATTCAGTATGCATAGCCGCTGGAAGCTTGCAGCTTTTGGTGCTTCTATGGTTGTTGTGCTTTTCTGGATGTGCAGCTGATAGTCATGCCCAGTTTTCAATTGACAAGGCTATTTCTATAGTTTTCATGTGTAGACCTCCCCTCTCCAACTGAAATCCAGGCAATTTGGCTTTGCTCAGCAGTATGGATCTTGCAAACTAAATCGAGGGTTCATTTATCAGGTCACCCACAAAGCAGTGCACTGTGCACAAAAGGTTGCGCAATCTTCCTGAATTTGATTCTGTTCTAAAGTAGGTAATCACAGGACAAATTGTTTTGTAGTTGTTTTGTAGCCCCTAGTTCAGTTTTCTGCTAAAGATACGGCTATTTCAGTGGAGAGTTCCTCACTGTTCTTTTGCTTTAGAAGGTGGCTTGAAGCTTTTGTGTAATCTCTGTATTAAGTGGCTTGAGTTGTTTTTGCTGGGTGATACTATTAGTTTGAGTAGATGTATATCATTTACAAGTGTACATGGAGTATACAGGAAGCATAGTAATGGTATCAAACCCACCCAAAAATGCCTGATGTTGTTGCTGGTTTCATGAGGACAAACGTAATGCTGAAGTCCATGTAATACCCTTTGGAAAGTCTACCTTTAGCTGATTGTAAAATTACTCTCAATAGCTAGATCTAGACATTAATAAATATTGTGTTGTAAAATTGGGCCTTGGGTTTGTTTTTTTTTTCAAACTGCAAATACATATTTCATCATAGTTCCTCTGTACAACACAGGATGTTACCAAAGAGTTTGAAGCAAAAGGAAGAAGGCATGGAACACTCAGCACAGACTGGGGTCTCTGCTTTCTGAATTCAGATTGTATGCAGTTACTCCCACTTGATCTGAGAAGAGGTTGAGGACTTGTTTCTTGCAAATGGAATGCTTTTATCTACATTTCTATTTAAGTAGGTGCTGAAATAAAGATTAACACAAGCAAGGTGGGAATGTAGTGTATATGGCAGCTCTTCCTCTAGGACAAGAATAGTGCTAGAGCACTATGACTAGGAAGCTAATACTGGGGTTCTTGGACTATATGCCAGATATTGCTTTTTCTGATAGACCAAAGAAAATTGGTGGAAGCTCTTATTAAAAGATCAAAGGCTATAGACTTGTGTTTTCTGAGTTGGCAAGGTGGACAGGATTTCCTGTAATAGAGTATAAGTTCTTGTTCTCAAACCCACTGACTACAGAATTTGGAGTACAATGCTGCTAGTACACCTATGCTAGTAGATTGCAGAGACAAGTTCTTAAAAAAAATAACAGGATTTGTGGTAACTTTCGAAGTGTCGATAGAACAGACGAACAGGAAAAAATCCAGACCATGCATTGTACCTAACTGCTGAAAAATGTGTGGGGTTTTGGTGTATGGGATGACTCATGGGGTGATAGAGATTAGTCTTTTATTCCAAAGTCATTGGTTCAAAGTGAATAGAGATTATTCTAAGTCCCTGAGAGAATGGGAAAAGAATGAGGTAGTGATTTCTATCACCTTAGATGCTAAAAGAGTCAAGGCTACATATTTTGTCATCTTAAATTTGTACAACGCTAACTTAAAAGAGATATGCATAGCTATAAATATTCTATTTGAAACCCAGATTTGCCAAGATACTTTAGGACTCTGTCCTTTTTATATTTTCCTTGTTTATGGTAGAGGGTGGGGTAACATAATGGACTTCAGTTTATGGCATTACAATTCTCTTGTATCTTTCCCTTTTGAGAACAGTTTATGTCTGTGTCATAGACTCACAGATGTATAAAACTGTGGTAACAGTTTTGGTTCACTTCAGAGATCTGAATAGGCATACACTAATAGGCACACCCTTACTCTAAGAGATATCTATAACACTCTCTTGTGATTCACACTAGACATAGGCAAACTGTCCTTCACATCCATAATACATATGGCTAACAGAACAGAGAGAAGGCAAAAGATGATTCTGTGCATAGTGTGGAAAATTCTTGAGTATCTTCATTGCAATTGAGTAAGGGCATGTTACTAGTATTCTGTTGTGGCTTATTGCAGTATCTCTGCTAGGAGACTTAGGCCTAGGCAGGGCTGAATACCTTCTCCAAATTCAGAGATGAAATGTGCTCATGTTTCACTCCTGCTTTATTTTTATATATGACATTATGTAGCCTCATAGGAGAAAACAAAGCTGGAAACATCACTGTAAATCAAATTGTTTTTTTAACTTCACCCATGATGTAATAACCCAATTCTTGGGTTACAAAAATCCCCCCAAGCCCTACCCTAACATACCTTTTCTGATGTGTGAGCAGTGCTGTAGTGAGAGTATAGGTTTTTAAAGTAATTTATCATGTAGTAGTTGTCATTATTCCCATGCTGCATTTTTTTCTATAAGATTGTGAAGCAATGGCATTCTTTACGCTTAATGACACAAACAATTATAGTACTGACTTGGCACCATTTTGCTGCTTTGGCTGGCTCTGATGCTGCTGGCTTTTAAACTGGCTGCAAAACAGCCTGTGGGACTGATGTATAATCGGTCGTCTGTTGGCGTGTGGTTCTGGATAGTGTTTTTCCTTTGACTCATCTTTGATTGAAGGGAATTTGCTATTGGCTGTAGCATATTTGAGAATATGGCTATATGCACGTTCCTCATGAGCTATGTGCGAAGTCCCTTTTATGGTAAAAGCAAATTGTTTCACATATAATATAAAAATATGCACCATCCCTATTTATTGTTTCATTGCTCTTTGGGCTTTCTTTCTCAGCTTAATACTATGAACTCTAATGTCCCAAGTCCAAAGTCTATGTAACTGAGTTTTGCCAAACAGCGCTTGTACTATGCCTAGCTATTATGCTGTAGAAATTGAGCTTGGACATCCTTGTAGAACTCTTCTGCGTCTGAAATGACATCAGCTTCTGCCAGTGTTTCTTGAGGAGCCTAGTAAGAGGCGAAGCGAGGAAATAGGAGGAGACAGGCCAGATCATTTATATTGTAGTGCCTTTCTTTGTAGCCTCTTTACAGTTTTCGTTAGACAGAAAGCTTAGAGGGATGGAGCTTTGGTTATGCGTGATGATCACATGTTGGTGACAGTGGAGATAGTTGTTGATGGAGTTATAGAGCAGGACTGTCTTCCCATTCAAGAGTCTCAGACTGTAACTGCTGCTCCTTGAAGTGGGGATGTCTTTATAAGCTTCTGTTAGACCAACATTTATACCTTGGAGTCACTAGTGTGTGAACATAAGCCATATCATGTTCTTGCTCACTTGTCAGACCCATGCAAAGCACAGTGCATGTACTAGTAAGTGTAGTAATACTAGAAGCATAGTGCAAATGTTTCAGTGCTGGATGTACACTGGGCTTCCCTCTATGCTGTAGGGCTGCCGTCTGGGAATACAGCACACACTGGCTTGCTTGGAGGTCAGCGTTTATGTTGTGTATTTTCTCAGGGAAATCTCCAAAATTTTATCCAGAATTGAAAAAAAGAAATCAAAGACAGATGCTAGTAGAGGCACAACATCAATCTGTACTGTCAGCAGTTGTAATATCTTTTCAGTTGTAGTTTTCATACTGTGCACTTTGACTTCTCTGCCTTGATATCTCCTATGTTGTGAAAACTTGAAAAACTGTGTGGCTGACACCAGCTGAGGAGTGGAGCCTGTGTGCACCTATTGACATCCCAGGGCTAACAAATAAGTCTCTTCTGTTTCCTTGAGGGTCACCTCCAGCCAAACTTTGAAAAACTTTTAGGAGCTGTTAATATGGTAGAAAAGATGACTTTTTAGTTGTATTTGCTAACTTGTGAGCTTCTCCAAATACGATTGCTTTTCCCTTATTGAATGTCTGTTTGGCTCTGGTAATGCTGCTCTCTGCATTGAAGCTGGGCTTACCAAGGAGGCCAGTCCAGGGGCTTGTGTTCTTTTACTCTTGCTGTCTGTCTTCCACTGTATTTACAAGCAATTTTCAGCACTTTTAGGTGTTGATTTCTGCAGTACCAATTTTTAATGAGTTTTGAGTCAAAATGTTATGTCAGTTCTTAAACGTGTACAGGTTTTTTAGTGAGTGTTTTACCTCAGTTAAATCTATCAAACTAAAGCCTTTCAGTCCTGGAGGACTGTAAACTAGGAATTGTATTTTGAGTTAAATAATGTATAGCAACAATAAAAATAATACATAGTGTTATGTTATTTCAAAGCGGTTGGATTAATGATACGTTGCAGTGTGTTTAGGCAACCACATAATGGCTGAGGAGGTCTGCTGTATCCAAAACTCTTTAGGCTCTTTGCATGGAGGTGGCTATACTGAGCCATAATGACTCCAAAGAAGCAATTACTGCCAAATGTAAAGGTAACCCTTTTGAGATTATTTATGTAGATACTTATGGGCCTGACACTGATGTGTACTGCCCTGTTACTACAGTCTGAAAGCTGTAACAAGCAGCGTTTAAAGCATCCTGTATATTACCTAGGCTATTGAATCCAAAATTGAAGCCAAAAAATCTTTCATTAAAGAAATTTTAAGCTGATTTTAAGCTTAGAGGAAGGAACTACTGTGAAGTAATAATTTGGCTTTAGTCTACTTTACAGTAGTACCTCCTGGAAAGACTGACTGTCAGGTTTCGCAGGAGCTAGAGCTGCAATGGACACGTGATATGTATTTTGTTGTAACAGCATGGCCATGACAAATAGTCAGTGTTTCTAATGCTTATTATTTTCACTCTCCAAATGTCTCCCAGCACACGTACTCTTTGTGGTGCTGTTGTGCTGCCCATTAGAGCAATGGCCGTTTAATGATCAGATCAGAAATCATTCTGCCAGCTTGGTGCCTGAGGAGACGCAGTTCCACAAGACTGTCTTCACTTCTCTGACATGGTGGGACAATACTTCATCTCATCTGGGCACATTTAAGGTTTGAATAAGATCAGGAACTTGTAAAAACAAAATGTAGGAAACTTATTTTTGCTTTTGAGTCTAGAGATCATAATTCACATTTCTTTTCTAAAATTAGTATGTGTGGAAACGTTTGGTAGTTACTTCTGTGTCAGTAAATTATTGCATTTGCCAAAGAGCACAAAGTTCTGTACGGAGGGAGCCATATTCCCAGTTAGTGTGTCTCTTCTTGCGAGCTGCTCCTAGCTCTGCTGCTAGATCTGGTTGCAAACTGCACCTTCAGCTGATAGCTCTGCATCTGAACTCGTCTGAAAACATCCCCCATAATCCACTGACAGCTTCTGAAATAGCTGCATCATTGCTGTACTTAAGGAAACCCACTTCCCACTAGTGATCACATATTACTTTTATTGTAGAATTGAGCCTGCATTTCTGGTTGTCCTTTCATCTGCACTGTTTTCATCTTTGACTGATGAAATGGTCTGTAGCTGAAATTGTATTTCTGTCTGGAATGCTGTTTAATTAGAATGAACGATCTTGCATGCATGCAAGGTTATTTTTCTTTAATAAATCTTTTCTCCATGTGTATATTCTATGACAGAACTAATTAGGAATGACAAATATGTAATTCAGTAGGTTACAGGGGGAAATTCTGTAGTACCTGCTTTTTATACCCATATTTAGGACACTGTGGGTTCTTTGCTTGCTCTGTCACCTTGAAATTCAGCTGACCAAGTTTAGCTCAGCACATGTGTGTTCATGTCGTTTGTGCTGTTGGCCAACTTGGGAGTCTTCCTTCAACTACCTTTTAATAACACAAATTCTTTTTTATCAAGTTACCCATCTTATAAAGGTTCATTTTAAGTAACTAGCAATAAAGAAGTTGCGAGAGCTGTGATAAATACTCATGCAAATTTTCACTAAAATGTGCATGTGAAATATGGAAAATTATTTCTCTTGCTATTTAATTAAAAGTTAAGAATCAGATATGTGAGTTGAGGGAAAAGGATATAAGATGCTTAATAGAGTTAAAACGAATTGTTCTCTACTCTGTTCATCCCGTCTTTCTTTTTTCAGGTTGTCTAACTTTCCTGATCAGGTTTTTCATTCTTCTCTGTCTGAAGTGATGCATCACATCTGCTGAAGTGCAGGCACAGCTGTTTACGGTTTTTTTCCTTTTAAGAAACAAATCCAGCTGTCACTAGAGTCAGATATGAAATGTGTAGGAAACTTCTGGTATAGGTTTTGGCTGTCTTAAGACAGTGACACCAATATTTTCCTAAGCTCTCCATTTTTTGTGCAAGCTTTATCACCACTGCCTTGCTGTGATGTAATTTCATAGAATCAGCTGGCTTGGAAGGGACCTCAGAGATCACCTAGTTCCAAGCCAGTGACAGCTCCCACTAGACCAGGTTGCTCGAGACTCTATCCAAACTGGCCTTGAACACTTCCAGGGAGAGTGTATCTATAGCTTCCCTAGAGAAAACTGTTCCAGCGTCTCACCACCCTCACTGTAAAGAATTTCCTCCTAATATCTAATCTAAATCTACACTCTTCTAGCTTAAAGCCATTTCCCCTCATCCTATCAATAGAAACTTTTTTAAAAAGCTCTTCCCCAGCTTTCTTATAGGCCCACTTCAGGTACTGGAAGGCTGCTATAAGGTCTTCCTGGAGCCACCTCTTCTCTAGGCTGAATAGCCCCAAGTCTCTCAGCCTGTCCTGGTAGGAGAGGTGCTCCAATCCCTCTGATCATCTTTGTGGCCCTCCTCTGGACCCGCTCCATGTCCTTCTTGTGTTGGGGAGTCCAGAACTGTACACAATACTCCAGGTGGAGTCTCATGAGAGCTTGGAGGGGGAGGATTACCTCCCTTGACCTGCTGGTGACACTTTTTATGCACGCTTTGACCCAGGCACTCCTCTGTCTCTTCTGTTGACACTAGTTTACTTTTTTCAACTGGGTTCTTCTCCATATCCTCACCACTCACAAAGGAAGATACTTCCGCTTTTGATATATATCGCTGATTTTCTTCTTTTCCCCTATGTATCAGATATGGTTAATGATGAGAATGGCATTGTAGTTGTTACTGCTGACCCAGTTTTTCTAGTAGAAAGGTACTGTCGTGGTGGATGAGCAGGAAAAGCCCAGCGGTATGAAAGTGATGCTCTCCAGAAATACCATTAGGCCAAGAGTTCTTGCATCCTTGTGCCAGGACTAGTATTCTTCCCTCACCTTGAGTTTCTTCAAGCTTTTCCTGTGTCCGCAAAGAGCACTTTTCTACAATCATCTGGAAGTACAGTTCATATGATGTGACCCAGAAACCTTTTATGTTTATTTCTGAGTTGGATGTAACTTCAAGTCACATGCAGGTAGTAAATGAATTCAGCTACCCAATAAATTTATCTGGGGGAAGATAAGAGAAACAATATATATGGTTTAGAACCTTTCGAAAGGCATAGCAAGAACTTTTTCTCTTAACTTGGTATTTTACTTCTATTCATTGATATTACTAAGACAATACAAAGAAACATTGGTTTTGGTGCCAAAAATCATCAGGAACACAACCCAGAGCAATTTCTAAGGGCACAGCTTATAAACAGTCTTCTGGAAGAAGCATTATGTGACAGCACACAAGTGAAATAACCCAGTTTGTTATTTTAATCTCATATCTGTACTTCTGGTGGTCTGTCTTGTGGATGATTTGCATTCAGCCAAGGGTTTAGCTAATGGGTTACCATAAATGGCTCAAACCCAGACTCGGCCCACTTATATATGGCAATTTTCAGTACATAATTAGTATAAAGCCAGGAAGCTTTCTGAAATACCTCTTTTCACCTGATTAAACTTGGAGTCATTGTGCCTGATATAAAACAGTTGACTTTTTAGAAGTTCATGGCAGTTTTCTTCCAGGAGGTGCTGTTCTTTTAAGTAGGTAGTTCTTTAATAAGAATCTTTCGTTTGGAATTTAGGCAACCTGACTATGTGACAGCTTGATATTAACTACTTTGGTATGCATGTTTTGAAAATATATGCAGTCCCCAAATATGCTTTGAAGAGCAGTGATAATATTTGTAAAACAAACATACAAAAAGACCAGGTTGCATTTTGCTCTGTGCTTATTTTGTTCATTACAGAGAGACTTCATAAGCAATTAATATAGGCTGGTCTGACATTGACTTGCCTTGGTGTTTCTGCATATGAAGTTTTCAGGTTTTATGTGTACAAGTGAAATCAGACTGGGTTTACTGTATCTTGGTGTGTTGAATTTCTTACAGCAATCTGATTTTCTTGCCCTTGTACTTCCACTGAATTCACAGAGAGCAACTAAAATGTTGTTCTGGAGTAGATGCACCTTCTGTTATGTAAAAGCAGGTGATTTTTTAAATTGAATCCTGCCAGTCTTTCAGTATTTCTATGTGACACTTGCCAATAGTCCACCTCTTGAGGGTCTACACAGTCTTCCCAGTCAACAGCTCTATGGCTGCCTTCCATTGCTGTCAAGAATTCAGGAGTAATTCAAATGGAAGACAGTAAGGAAACAAAGGCAAGATCTTTAGTGTCATCAAAGAATATCTGAGAGGAAAAAACATTAAGTAGTATTTAATGCTGGAGTGCTGCTTTAAGTGACTCACTCTCTAGTGTGCATGATGTGAACTGCATTCGTGTTGCTCTTGACATCGTCTCTTTTTCACGCTAAGGTAATGTATTCTGGACAAATGCAGAGTAAGAACGTAAATGCCATTTTGGGCTAGCTTAGCCTTGTCTAATGAAAAGAATAAGCAATGGTCTAACTCAATGATGTAGTCTTTGATCTGTAACTCACAGCACCATCATAGGAAGGATGAGTAGAGGCTTTTTATTTACTGAGCCTTTTCCTGGCAAACTGTCTTCAGGGTGTTACAGCCCCTGCCTCAAACACAGAGAAACAGTTTTCTCCATCTTGCATGACAGTCATGGGGCTTTGTTCTTTACAAACTGTCCCCAAAATGTGATGTTTGCTGAAGGCCTCCAGATGAGTTAAATGGTATGGTCTAGGAGGCTGCAAATCTCTCTCACCTCATTACTATTGCAGAGTAAAATATGGATGACAGAGAGCAGGCATAGCTATCCTTTGAGTGTATTGTTTGAGAAATCTCCTTTTTTGGGCTTGGATCGGGTCTTCTCCTGACCCAGCAGCATGAATTCAGGGCCAGGTTGGATGGGGCTCTGGGCACTGGGAGTTTTACCACTTCAAATTGTCAAATCTTGCCCACCAGGGCGTGAAAGTAAAGTATGTCATACATCCTTCAGATTGCTGCCCAGGGTAGACCGGCCTCATTGCTATTCTCTTTTGCCTTCAGACATGTTCCACAACATTCTCTGCCTGTTCCAAAAAGCTGACCATCAGCTACAGGGAAGAAATTAATTCCAGGTGAAATGTCCGATAGGCCTATAGCTGCAGAAGGAATCTGAAGAAGGCTTTTACAATATAAGTAACCTAGCTGGAGATCAAGAGCTTGGTTACCAACCTGGAAGAGCAATCTTCTTGCTTTTACATTATTGTATAACCTACACCAAAAAGGGTGAGGATGAACACAGCTGTTTCTTATCTTCTTTATACAGTTTAACTTGTATTGATATGTTTTTGTGAGGAAAAAACAAAACCCGAACAAAACCCATTTGTATTCCTACAATGCACAGCAACCTCCCAAAGAGACTAGAATACCACTCTAAATTTGTACCAGCTTATCTGCTACCTAGATTTAAGATCCACAAACTTGATTCACTTTGGATTAACCTGAGTTTTCTAAAAAGTACTCATTCTGACGTTCATTTTTCAGCACCCCAATCACGGACTGCTACCCTGCGTTCACTCTGAGCAAGCTCACACAACCTTGCAGCAGAAGCTATAGGGCTGTGAAGACGCTTTTCTTAGATTTTATGTAGTGGTACAAAAGCCCATTTATCCATAAATGAGGATAGGCACACAAGCAGTTCACACTAACTTTATAATGAAGTTTAAACAGGATAGTAAGAAAACAAGTAGATGATATAACTTCTTCTAGAAAAGTACAGGTTGTTCTACTTTTTGGTCTTCACTAACTCATAGAATCATTGGATCTGAGAGTGGCTTAGGTTCAGAGACCTCAGAGATCATCTAGTTCCCCCTGCCCACTGCAGTGGGCAGGGATACCTCTCACTAGACCAGGCTGCCCAGAGCCTCATCCAGTAGGTTTAGACTGGATCTTAGGAAGAAGTTCTTCAGTGCAATGGGTGGAGAGAATCTGAAATCAATCGCCCAGAGAGGATGTGGATGCCCCTTCCTTGGAGGTTGGATGAGGCCTTGAGCAACCAAGTCTAGTTGAGAGGTGTTGCTGCCCATGGCAGGGAGGTTGCAGTTAAATGATCCCCGAGATCCCTTCCAGCATAAGGCATTCTATCATTCGTTCATGACTTCTGAGAAAACATATCTTGAAAAACACTCCTGTTTTGTGTTGTCTGGATTAGTTGCACATAAGATCACTTACTGCCTGGGAAACTGAGTCAGAACAAGTTATTTATGCAGATGCTTGTAGTTGGTCCTCATCAGACATGGAAGTTGGTGCCCAGATACCTGGTCTTGTGTTCTAGCTACTGGTCCATCCTATGTGTATCTTATCACCTACAGGCAGTTTCCCTTCCCCACAGTGTTTCAGCTTTACTATGCTTCGGTGCCCTCTACTGCCCCATTAAAATAGTGCTGTCTCCTTGCTAGTGTAGAAGCATGGTTAAAGTTGAGGTTTTTTTCTGTGGGCTGATTGGTCCAGTAGTTGTCCTGCTCAGAAGCTGCTAGTAATGATTAGAACATTGGATACGTTTTACTGAAGAAACATTTTTTTCTCCCTTGTAAGTCTGTCTGTCCTGGCTTAGATTAAGATCATGGCAGTTCCTTGGTTTATGTCAAGGATGGGTTTTACATAGAAGTACAAGGAGATTTTATTACTATTTGCTTGAATTTATGAATGTACAACACGTGGGATTTGATATTCAGAAATACAGAGCCATCTCAACTTCCACTGAAATCAGGAGTTATGCATTTTGATTTGTGACCTCCTCTGAATCAGCTGTGAAATAAATTGTAGATTCTTGTTCTTTTCCTGTGTTTTGGCAATTTTTGTGCTGTGTGCTCCTTTCTCTAAAACTTTGCTATTAATCGGCACATTGGTAGATTCCGCCTCTGATTACTGCTGTTCTCTAGAAAGAAGACTTGGTGTCTGTGAGCCATTGACCAATGCTTTTGCTCACTTGTACATTTAGATGCAAATCAGACAAGATATTCAATTTCATCCAGCCTTTTTCAATGTATAATTTGTTATTAGATTCCCTGGCAATAGGTTGCCACTTGATTTTTAAGTTACACACTAATGTAATGGTAACTTAGAATTCCAGCCTGTCTTTGCATTCCAGATCCCCAGATCACTTTTTTCAGAGTGTGTAAAATGTGTTCTAATATTATCCAGAAAAGATTGTAGATTATTCACAACCAATGCATCTTTGCATTACAGATCTTGCTCTGGAATGAGATTCTTAGCTGCAGGTTTTATTCCTTCAGTGCTTCTTTCTAGCTCTCAGGAATACCCACAATAAAATGCTGCATTACGTTTGTTTTCCCTATTGTTAAGAGATTCACTGAAGTTGAAAAAGAAAGGATTATTAAATAATATTTGTGTCTTCATGTATATCCAGGTATTGTAGTTTAGCTTTGTGTCAAGCCAAACAGTCATTCTTTGCGTGACAAATGTGTGCTCAGCCTCTCATTTGATCTTGTCCAATTTCACCTTCAAATGACTCCTCCCAGTTACAACTTTCTACAAGTAATAGATATAAATGGCGCTCTAGTAAGTGGTTTGCTCTTTGCCAAGGTATTTGGGACATTCTAATCTATGTTATAGAGATCTATAATCTCTGTGAAGCCTCATAAGTAAGATACTGTCTCAGCCAGTAGGTCTTTGTTTTTTACTACCTTTTGGACCTTCAGCTTTTCAATAGCTTTGAAAAATATGGCCACTAGGATTGTGGAGAGCATTTCAAACGCTGTTTTGTCAGCTGTAATGATTTTCTTATTCTTACTGGCTACTCAGCGCTCAGCTTGCCTATTAACTAATTAGTATTTACACCCAATTCCTTTTGATTCCTTGGTGAGGGCTACCTGAAATCTGCCATTCATTTAGCATGTGCTCTACTGAGTTTGTAACTCTTGGTTTTAAAAGTGTGCACCAGCTCAAATGCCTTGCAAAGCTGAAATGTTTTGTAACTGTGGTTAACCCTTCCTGCCACACCTGTTATCAGCCTGTGGCATCAGATTTGTTTGACAAGACTTTCTGTTGGTGTGTAGAGCAGTTTTCCTTGGTTCTCTGCTTATTCTTTTTGTTTGTGAAAAGTGGATGTTCCTTATCTGTATGGAACCATCACATCGGCACAGAAAGTAAATGCGATTTATAATTCAGTTTTTAAGACAGGCTGTCAGCAAATCCTGTCCTGACCACTCCTGAGAGTATCCTGCACAGAAAATACTTGTTCCTAGGTTTGTGATTGATGTAGCAGAACTGATCGAAGTTACATTGTTTAAAACTGTTTATAAATCACCCTGTCCATATGTTCATTTCCTGTAATCTGTCATTAAGGTTTAAAACGTAATCGTGAGAGACACAAAACTGGCTGCGTAACACTCTGGAATGAGTTTTGCTTCTATTTGATACACACTGAAAGGTGGCTCAAATAAAAAATTATAATCCCGGAATACCACGTACGTTATAACAGGATATCTTTGCTTTGTGGTTTTGAATTACTGACGGGCGTAGTCTGTCTTCTGCGTTTTTCCCCTGGCGTTGCAGGGATTTATGCAAAGTAACTGGGCCAGTTATAGGGGTGGCTTGGCAGAAAGGATCACGTGTTTTTTTTTTTTAATACAATTCTTGTTCTCACTTGGGATGTTAACATTATGACAGGCTGGGTTTAGAGTCAGTGCTGACCTGGGATTTTGACTCTCTCCGACACGGATGACTAGAGCAGTGTGATATGATCACAGATGTGAAGCACCTCTGCTCCATTCCTGAAGACTCTTCCTAGTCTCTCAGCTAGGCCTACAAGTTGAATTGAGCTTAATGCAGTTATTGCAACAAGAGTGAAATCTGAAATGCTCTCTGCATGTGCCAGTTTCTGCATTACAAAGGATGGAAAAATAGTTTGGAGAAGCAACATAAGTTTTACTACCTTTTAGTTCTTTGTCAAAAATATGCCAAGATCATGATGGAGGCAGTTTACTCTGTGGTACAAAGCACCCCTGCTCTGGCAGTTTGCTGAAATGGGAGAACAGGTATAGCATGAATATATCTAAACTGTTTAACTCGGAGTACCAAATGGTTACTGCCAGTGAGGTTACTAGACTTCAAACTGTACAAGTCCTCTAGCCATTTTAAAGATTATTCCTTTAAAAAAGACAAAGCATGCAGTATTGTCTTTGGAAGCTGCCACACATTCTTTCACAAGAAAGTATTAACTGCCTACACATCCTATTTTCCCTACTTATCAGTCTCATTAAGGAAACTGTCCTTTGCCCAGCTCCATCAAACCATATGAACCTCCTATTCTGCTACATCTGAATTCAGCACTATAGAAACAGCAAAGTAGTTTTTGTTCCTTCTGCCCTGTTTTTTTTTATTTAGTACTTTTCTGTGCTGTGAGTAAATTGTTGGCTCTCTCACTTTGTATAAAGGGTTTGCACTGACAGATCGAAATCTTGTGCGCTGACGTCTGTGTCATTTAAGTAAAATGCTTCATTATAGCAGATTTGTTTTACAGGAGCAGATTTGAATGAGTTCATAATTGTAAATGCAAAAATTGTGGCATTTAAGAGACAGATGCAAAGTATCTGCTCTCGGAGATTAGATTGTAGACAAGTACTAAGCAGCTTGGTTTCTGTGCTAGGATTTCGGGATATAACAAAAAATGTTAGCTGTGCAGGAAAAGTGTCTCTTGTGTCCAACTCAGGATGTGCTTATTTTTCCCTATCTGAAAAATTGGGAAGATAGAGCAGTAGAAGTCAATTCTGTTGCCTCTAAGAAGCCAGTGTAGATGGTCAGGCTAGATGCTCATCTGTGTTTTCAAATGAGCAAATCAATACTTTATTCCTGTTTCTTGGGAGAGAATGTATTAGCTGCTTCACATGTTGTGTTCATGCCATTGTATCAAAATATGGTTGACGTGCTATGTTCCAATGTTCTTGTATTTGTTAATACTTTCATAAGTTTTACTATTAATTTAAGAACTTTCTCTTGGGGAAGCTGTTAAGAGTTACCTACCAGTAAAGCTGTGTTTTCCTTTAATGCATCTATTGGCCTAGATTTGCATGTAGTTTGCATTCGTGCAGACACACTTGAGATCTGCTTTTAATTAACAGATAGGATTTACAAATAGAAAATACAAATGTAAGCACACAGCCTTTTTTATCGTGTGTAAGCCACCTTTCAGAAACTGTCAAGGAATAATATTTTCAGAAGTCAAGCTTGTATAGACACTAGTAATGCAATAGCTGTGTCAGTCTTCGAGATTATAAACAACACACTTACGATGAGAATATTCTTGGCACAAGTCAGGAGTATTATATAATAAGGAAACAATGTCTTTTTATACTTTTCTTCCAAAACATTCCCTAGTGAGAACTAGACTAAAAAACCCCCCAGGATTGCCTATGAATAGATCTTCTTGCAACACGATAACTTTAGCCAAATTAAACAAAGTAGATTTAAAATCCTTGTCATGCTTTTGTAGTTATATTTTTAAACCTTTTATTGACATCTAATATTAATTCTAATTGTATAAATGTAAGTCCCAGATCAACAATGTATAGATGTACAAAGCTGTCCCTCTAGCAATATGGATGTCAGAGGAGACCCAGTGGTCAAAAACAGTAAAGAAATGAAATGAAAGCAGTGGAATTAATCCTGCTTTACCTGCTGCTGCAAAAAAGCAGTGTGGAAGGCTGAGAAAAACATCCTTGACTCAGTAGTAGTTTTGGTCAATTAATGTGGACAACACAACTATAAAGCCTAGCTTATGATCAGGAGAACCTCTTGCAATGTCAATTCCAGGAAGGTCAGAGACCTGCTGTAACAAGAGTGTCAAAAAGGACGTAAATTGGCTCCTACAGCAGTTCAGATTTAGAAAAGACACAAGAAGTGGATGGTTAGCTCTCTTCAGTCCTTTTGCTTCCACTGTGGCTTAGGTAGCTTTCAGGTGCAACACAGAGTACAGCCCAAAACATCCTACGTGGCCATGTTCAAATGCTAAAAACTGAAGTCAACCAAAAGGAAGATGAATTTGGATAGAACAGCTGTCATCTGTGTTAATGATGTTTCCTGACACTTTATGAATAGTTACTAAAGAGAACAGTTAATCCATGGTGACCAAGAGTACGAGAAAGTAGATGTTTACAATAGGTGGTATATGTAGTGCGAATAAGGATTTGGCAGTGTAAGTTAACGATCTAAACGGAGCTGGAACAGTCCATCAGCAAGCGTAACAGCCCCACATGGGTAGTTCTGTGGATGGAATATATCTGTTTCCACACAAACCACCTATCCAGTCTCCAGAAGGCAATGGAATTGTCTTGAGTTACCCAACCTGCTTTTATATTAAATAAGAAACACAAAGTTGATTTGTGGTAAAAGGGTAGAGCAAAACAATAGTTAGATGATTTGAAGGATGCTGCCTAAAGTGGGAAATATATTGTGAAATAGTGTGTTTTGGAAGAGAGTTCTATCTGGCAGACATAAACCGGTACACATCTGGGAAAGAACAGATAGCTGAGAGGTGGACCTTGTCTCCAAGCAAAATATGAGCCGATGCAAGGCATAAGGATTAAAACAGTGATAGACTTTTCATTTCTTTTGTTTTTAGAACCCTGATTACTTCTTCAGAGTAGCTTAGTCTTAGCCTTTCTTCTCCCCTCCCTCAGTGTCTGGTATAGGTAAAACAGAAAATGGCTCTGCAGGAAACCCTGATCTACTTTGCTCCAAGGCAAGATCAACTCTAAGTAAACATTTCTTGGTGGATATTTGGCTAACTTGTTCTTAAATGTATTTGATGTCCAGAATCACACAACTTTTCAAAAAACCAGCATTCACTTATAATTTTCTTTAATTTCCCTTATTTTTCCTTTATTCTTATCTAGCTCCTGCTGTGGTTTGAGGAAAGGAGAATTAGATCACAAGCCAAATTTATACTTTTGCCATTAGCTCTTTGTCATCTTTAAAAAGATTGAGAAGCTTATTCTTTATTTTTGAACCAATCAGATGCTACACAGTTTTTAATAGAACTCAGTGGCGTGCATGGAAAAACAATGGTAGTTAGATGCGTACAACAGTGAGGAAACAAATATTGCATTCACATCTCTGTACTCAGGCACATAAATAGGGAAACTCATCATATTGTCTTCTTTGACTGGTAAACAGTGCTCGAGATGTTTTTATTGTGAGAAAAGAAGCCTCCTTTTTGTGAGGATTTTTTTTGGAAGAGAAACAGTAATGCCATAAAATGTGGAATGTTCAAAAGGGTTTGGAATCTGACAGTGAGTGAGTGAACTACTACAAAATCTGTTAAATGTACATGTAGCTCAGCGCCCACCTAGCTCCCTAGAAAGCTTCGCTTAAATAATTTAGCTTGATGTATTTCAGTGGAAAAATGTGTGTAAACAAGCAGGAAGTTGCTTTAGGCTTTCAAAGTAAATTTATGTACAGACTACATGAAAACACATAAATGATACATATCTCTTTGATTGCAAAGAAAGAGCTTCCCTGTAATGAATATGTTGAGAAAAAAAATCCATTTGGTTGAAATGTATATGTGGGGAATCATTTGATGTTTCTTATTTTTCTCAAGACTCTCATTTACTATCAGTGCAAACGATTTCAAGAGAGAGACTTTTGGCACCTGAAATGTGACTGATGAGTCCCTGCAACAAGGAGAAGATAATCATGATTTATCTAACTTATGTTTGAGGTGGGGGGATATCTTGCATTTGAGGCACAATTTGATTTCAACAGATAACCAGGAGCTGATGTTTTCTTTCTCTTGTGGCTGAAAGAAAGATCGTGTTCCCAAGTGCATCTTTTTTGTGGGTCTTTGAAGAAGCATAATTCTAGACTCCAACCAAGTGCCTACATTATAGCCAGAATGCTGATAAATGAATACTGGTAGAAGAAATACATTTGGGAAAAGTATGTAGGAGTTTTTCCTGTCTTCTTTGATCTCTAGCTACCCATATGTGTAAGAAATCACATCCACGTCTCTAGTTTGGCTGCATCTGACATGGCGTTCAGGTGATTCTTACAGGTTCTATACAAAAAGCAACAGTGAGAAACTTTCCATTGATTTCAATGGCTTTGAAATCAAGATTTAAACACTGACTGTCTGTCAGTAATAGTTTGGTTATCTTTCATTTACTAGAGCATAAGACAGAATTAAACCCAAAAAAGTGAATTTATTTATGCAGGTTTTCCTTCAGTCCAAATGCTAATGTCCCTTTTAATAAAGAAACCCAAACCTCCTCCCTCCTCTAAACCCTTCTAATACAAGCAAACAGGGAATTATATAAATAGATATTCTTACCTTTACTACAAAAAATTCATACGGAAGTCCTATCTTGGAATAAGCTATTCTTTAGTTGGCTTGGCAGAAAGAACACAAGCCAAAGGAATGAGCTGCCAAGAGTATTTTTAGTGGTTTTATATGTTGCCCATTCAAATCTTGGAAAATTTCTTTAGAAAATTGGACAAACTGACCACTCAGTTTTATGGGCTTTTGCAAGATCTAAAAGTGAAAAACAACTATTGTATTTAGCATCTGTTAATGGAGGTTTCATGCTACAGAACTTGAGAAAGTACTGCTGGGAAGCTAATACAATAACCATAAAATATTGGACTGATAATAGGAAACACTGGCACTGAGCAGATATGGAAAGACTCGTGCTAGTATTCCATATCCAGGCCTATTGCCCTGTGTCGAGTACTAAAGATACTGTAGTTAAACATGCACAGTAGTAGAAATCTGGAATGAAGTCAAACTGTGGATACAGAGAGAAAGAGGTTGTGCTAGGGTTTTTCCAAATTGGGAAGCATGTGTCCTTCCACCACAGTATGTAAATAAGACCTCATCTTGCTTTGTTTGAAGTGGCTTTTTCTTTTACTTCTTTGAGAACTGGATCTAGACTTGAGGTGCTGTTTGAACAGGTCCTGCGACAGGCGCTTTTCTCCATAGTGGAAGACAGAAAAATCAATAAGGGAAAACTATTCACCAGATAGCAAATGAATCTAAGCGGATTATATTTTATTTGACTCAAAGTGGAAAGAAATGACAAGAGAAGATTACATTTTTAATCCTGCATGAAAGACCTTTATAGGAAACTGTTCTCTGCAATGAAGCTTAATTCTGAAGTTTGGTTGGTTTGTTGTTTAGGGTTTTTTTTCTCAGCAACACTGTTTTAATCTGTACAAAGGTGAGATACAAAATCTGCCCTCTGAAAATACTTTGGCTTGCAACTTCTGCAAGATGAGATAGAGGCAGGATATTTAAATTTTCTTACATTATCTAAAAAAAAACTTCCTGAAGAATTTGAGTGGTTTTGCTGTATGTGAGAGAGCACAGCTGGAGGAAACTTGAGATAACGTAATTGGTACAAGCTTTTAACTCTGCATAACCAGCGATCACACAAGTGAAAAGTATTGCTAAACAGTGGCTGGAGCAACTGGAGGATGTGTTTTGCCAATGCAGGTGCCCACCATGCAAGTTTCACATCTCCATGTCAGGCTACTCTTGAATAAAGGGTACACGACAGTGAATGAAAGTGTTTATCAAGTGCGGGAAATTGGCTGGGGCCAGCGAAGCTGAGCTAACTTAGATTTGGTTTGAAGTTAAGCATGAGGAATAAAGAGAAACACTAACATTATATTTTGATTTTGGATCAGTTTTGCCATTGGTTAATATCCCCGAAACATCAGCTCACAATTAAAAGGGCATGAACTGTTTTCACTGAGAAAAAAGCCTCGTCTTGTTAAATTTGATTTGTGCCGCAGTAAAGGGCACTGTGATCAGGCTGACTAATTTTAGAGTTACTTTGGACAGAATTAACTCCAGTCAGATGGCTTCTCGGTTTTGGACTTCTTTTCTGGGCTTGAAGACTTTTCCTTCAACACAGTAATTTAGAAGGGCTCCATGCAAAGTGCTATCTGCTTTAAAAATCAGGGGTGAGAAGTACATCAACATAAAATTAATCCTTTAAAATTAAAAATGGACAAACGTAGTTGTTCTATGTTTATAGAAAGAAAAATTAGTATTCTTATAATTGCAGTCAGCTAACAATATGGCTTTAATTTTTTTCCTTTTGACATTTGTTCTGTTGCCAGGTGTATCTGCCTATATTCTGTGATCTGTTTTGCATTACTTTTACAGAAATATTACCATTAAAAGTGCTACATATAGTATTAAATAGCAGGGTGAGTCAGAAGACATGGGTTGAATCTCTAGCCGTAAAGGAGAATTTTGGATGCCTTGTCTTGGTGATATACTGTGAATACTAATAACCAAATCATCAGTGTGACACTACTGATAACTTTGGCATGAAACTGAGGCAGGCAAGAGTGCACTATCCCAGTATGCAGGGTTATGAATATTGCAGATTATGGTCGGACGAAATGCGCAGGCAAGACTCTTCTGTACTGCCTGCTCTGCTACAGTTTATTTTTCTGTCAGTATTTCCCCTGAAAACTCCTTTTATTCATAGGTTTGGCAGTTGGCCATAAAATTTTGCTTCTAACTGGAACTTGGCAGGCACTTTCTCAAGTCAGGAAAATAATTTTAAACAAATTTTTAAAATATATTATATGTATTGGGGCTCTTTTAATAGTTAGGGGTATGTTCATTTTTATGTTCCAGGAAGAAGGCTTGGTTGCAGTGGGTTTTTTCATGGGAAGTACTCTGAACAAATTCTTAATAAATATTGTAATCAATTAGAAAGCGAAAAGATCAATTTTCTCTGAAAAAAAAAGTGTCTACACAGTATGTACATGTCAAGGACTTGCATATCTTGCTTCTGCGGCATTGCTTTAAATGAAATACATAATTTATCATTGTTTATCATATTAGAAACTTGTTTATCATAATGCTTGTTTATCATATTAGAAACTGCAAGGTAAATAGCATGCAACTTCTATGTAGTTTTAAATGCTGATATTCCCTCTTTATTTACTATTTCATAACCTGTCTGTAAGTCTTGTACACAAGAGTCTTGTAAATCAACCCTTTAATGAATTCAGCACCATATGGCAATCAGTGAGGTTGGGGGAACAGGCAGATAACAGTTCTGTCAGTCTGTTGTATGGTCTAGTGTCCGAATCGATTGTCACATAGACATGGCTGCGTCACACAGAGCAGAAGAACCTTCCTTAGACTTCAGGATTTGCCGTGCTGATTTGGGCAAATACAAATCAGCTGGCTTTTTGTCAGGGTCTGTTCTTTGTGCTCTTACAACTTACCTGTAGACTGGAAAACAGTGAGAAGTCCCACCCTGTCTGTGCTCTTCCTTGTCACTTTTCTCCTACTTGTGAACTATAAATTCACTACGTTGTTGATCTAGAGCTTCAGTAATTCATAACATTCCTGCCATCGCTCTCCTTTACCCTGGAATGACTTCCTCAGTTACTGTCATTGAATCATAGAATTGTTCAGGTTAGAAAAGACCTTCAATATCATTGAGTTCAACCATTAACCTAACTGTACCAAACCCACTGCTAAATCATATCCCTAAGTCAAGAGGATATCCATCAAATGAACACACCAAGAAAGAATTGAGGAGGTATTAAGCTGGGACAGGTATTTTATCAAGAAATGAGTCTGGGATAGGTACCTAACCCTTAGGAAAAATATTTAGGATTGTTTTGTTTTGTACTGGTTTTACAAGGAAAGCATGACTTTAAAGTATTAAAAAATGTCTAATCACTGATACGTAACTGCAGTTTCTCATGGCATCAGAATATGGAAAAAATCCTGAACAGGAAAGATTTTGTGCTACTGTGTGACCTTTGGAAGCTGATGGAAATCCTCTGCTTTGTCACAAATATACTGCTCATCCTTTTATCACTGTTGCTTTTCTTTTTCCACCGCATGTGGTGAAGCAATTCAGGTTTAAGTTTTGAGAACACTTGAGAAATGCATGGTGAAGTATTTAAAAGCATTTTATTTATGTGTTTGCAAATATATTTAATAGGGCAATTAAAAAAAAGACAATACATTTCCCAGAAACTGGAATTTCTTTTCCTGGTTTGTGTCTAAGGAATTCTGCACATTGGACTCTGGCTGACCCGTTGCACTGTTCATGCTGGATGAGTAGCATGTGGTGTGCAGTGTGAGGGTGGAAAAGCCCAGTGTGTCCAGGTGCAAATTTTGAATAAAGGGTCTGTAAAGTTTGCCTGAATTCTTACTAGTTTTAGGGACTCTAGGAAACATGTTAATGTGGGTTTATAAGTAGGCCCAGAGATAATTTAACAGGTCAGAATGTTCTGATGATTATGTTTCCCCTTACTTTGTACCCACTGTAGATACACATAGCAGAAAGGACAATGTTGATAGTTGCAAAATTGGAAGTGCTCTATAACAGGCGTTAAATACCACTCTGAACACCAAGATGTGATTCTCAACTGTGCTACTCACACAGTGCACCTTGTTCTTCTTCCTGAGGCCAGGTTCTCATGTGTAGAATGGACATAATGATGCAGAGCCTTGAAAGCTGCAGTCAGAAAGTATTAAGACTGCTTATTGTATTTGTCACATGAAAATGTTCTTATTACCTCTGTGATAAGACTTTTTTGCGCAGTCAGATCTAAGGATTGTGTACTTAATAATCCCACGTTGTGGGGACTATTGTGTCATTTAAAAAAATATTTTTATACTACATAACATCCATTATGTATTTGTACTATATACTATAATACAGATAATATACTGTATATTATATATATATATAAAAATGTAAAGTTCCTCTTTGAGAATGTTAATGCCATTAATGGTACTTTTATAAGAAATATCATGTTTCTTATAGTATTTTTAAATCATCTCATTCCTTCTTCCTTTCTTTCTTTCTTTTAAAATTCTGCCTTTTTTTCCCTTCCAACCCCTGGCAAGTGTTTGCCTCAGGCTGGCTACTGAGAAGGTGGGCAAAGAATGCTATGGGTTTTACTGCTTTCTTCATTAAGTTCCCTTTCAGAACCTCAGTGTGTTTCCCAGGGTCTGTGGCTTTTGAATTGTTTGCCAGCCACACGTGCAATTCTTTGCATTAGAATTCTCCAGACCACTTAGATATGGGACGGAGTTGGACTGATGCTGAACATTTCTCTGTGTAGTTTCCATTTCAGATGGACGGATATTTTTTGGAGGATTCAGATTTATATTTTTGCAGCTACATGTATTCACATGTGCTTTGAAGTCTTGGAAGACAATATAGTAGTGGAAACAGTTTTTCATGTTCATGATTCCGGTCAGCTGTCCTGGATAATTACAACTAAAAGCATTACAGAAACATGGACTTCTTGTCTCACTGTTTGGATATCACCAAAGTTTGTTATTAGTCTTTCTTCCTGTTCTCAGGACCTAAGGTCTTCCTTGTGCTCTAATACAGGTACATGTGGAATCATAGGAATTTACCACCATAGATAAAACAGATACAGTGCTCATCTGGCTCTAGTTAGGCAACTCTGAATGAAGTCCTGGTCAACTTAATTCTGGGTTATCAGATGAATTATCAGTGATGTGTATTTGCAGGGCATGCTTATCAGGGTTTTAAAAAGGATTGTTCTCTTTGCTACACATTTGTCTGTCAAAATATTAATTTATGGATTATCACCCAAGAAGAAATAAAACAGTCCAAAGGAGAGGACGGACCCAAGTGCTCTTCATGTAAAAGTCAGTTAGGTAATAAAAAAGTATCTTGGGACTTCAGCGTAGATCATCAAAACCTGTCAGCAGTGAGGAGAAATAGAAATTGTGTGTGCATGTATTTTTTTAAACTCATCTGAACAACAAAGTTAGGTCAGAAATTGGAAGAAAGCAACCTGATTATGTTTTAACTATTTCAGTGCTGATTCCTTTTAACAGGAACATGCGGATGCTGTCCTTAGCTGTTTTTACACGCAGAAATAACCGAGGAGTCGGCAGTTGCTCTCTGCTTGGAGTTGTTAGGGTGGGAACCATGATTCCTTCTCCATGCCCACAAATTCCATGTTCCCTCTGTTACTGCTCACAAAGAAGGAAGGAGGTGATACAGACGGTTTTCAGTGCCAAAAGCCTCAACTAGCTCATGGGTGCCAAACAGCCAAGCAACATTTCATCCCTTCTCTGGATGCCAAAACCCTCAAGTATCCCTGCTCCACCTGCCAAAACCTCCAACTTTGTCCTGACAACTCCTGCGGCGCAGGCCTGTGTTGTCAATATGAAATTTTGCAACACACTGACAATGGAAAATCTGGATGCAGTATAATACTGAAAAACATGCTGGGATTTGCCTTCGGTTTAGTATCAAAATGAATTACACTGTAAATATATCCTGTGTGTGACTCTTTTGCATGTTTTATTTTCCAAAACTCGAATTTGAATTTATTCAAAACTGCTGTAGAATGAAAATATATTGCAGAATTAAGCACTGAGCGCTCTAAACTACATCTGAGTCCCCAGATGTGTTCTTTCATGTAGCTGAGTAAGTCCATCATTCACCTTTTGGCTCCTGGTCTGTCACTGAGCTTTACCAGCTTGTGTTTCTGAAATGCGCTTTTTGTTGCCAGGCACAGATCCATTCTGTAGTCGATTTGTAGTGCATGGACACCCTTACACGGTGGCAAGGCCAAGTGCAAGGAAGAGTTAATGTGACTGAAATAACGTTAATAATATTAAAATTCATTACTTCTAAACATCTACTTAAAGTAGCTGCATTTCCTCCCAGGTGTTTTTTTATCAGTCTGAAATAATGATGCATTGTGCTTTTCCTCCAGGCTTTTATAATGCCAGATATGTCTTTTTTTTAGCATGCAAAATATTTAATTTACTATGGTACATGTAAGTAACAGACTTATTAAACTTAATGACATATGCAGTGCACAATTAGGTAATGTATAATGCACCCAGCAATACCAGAAATTTATCAGGAAATGTCTTGAAATCCGTCTTAAAGAAAAAAGTAGAGGTTTTTCTGGCAAAATCAGGTGATGCAAGACCTCATTAATAATTCTTATTTGTCTGGAAGTAAAGTTTGATTGTTTTCCTGTATAGTCGATGCCACAACTGGGATAGTTTTCCCTGAATCTGTAATTTGCCTTCTGCACCTTGCTTAGCTTATACAGCATAGAGGTGCACATCATTTTTATAGGTGACCTTAGCAGGCAAGAGGTTTCCAGTCTAGCTCATTGCAAAACCATGGGCCTAACAGCCCGAGTTAAAAGAAAAGTGCACAGATTCTGAGGCTTAGCAGCATCTCCAGTGATTATCTGCAGGTAAATACTTGTTCTTTCAGTTATGTGCTCAGCTCAGGGAAACAGTCAGCAGTGCAACTTGATACCTTTTCCACTGAGTGCAGTGTCTGGGAAATGCATCACAGAGCTACTCAGGCAGGATATTTTCCCTTCAGTGCAATAATTCCTTGTGCTGCCTCTGTTCGGAGCTATTGTGGGTATGAGGAGAAGAAAATGTCATAGTGTATGAAGATTAGTGAACAGCAACATAACCTTGTGCTTTGGAAGACTCTGAAAGTCAGGATAGTGTTAATAGTATTTATGGTTTGTGAGAGTGGATAGAAGCAATAAAAAAGAAATGCTTCATCTCTGTTCAAAATACTATCAAGGATGAAATTCACTCCTGGGAGAAGGGCCAGTACTGAGCTTTGGGTATTGCTTAATTCAAGCTTTCAGTGGGACAAAAGTGATGTTTATACCTTTTAATAGGTTCTTTAGCTTGGATAAATTTAATCTGAAGAATCCAAACTTTGGATGAAGAAATGTAGCTATATGCAATGTGTTATTAAATAGCAGTACGATAGAGCTGTGCCAATGTCACTCCTTGGGGGGATCCTCTTTTGGAGTTTGGCATGTCTTTTAGAATTAGTACAAACCACTTCGACAAGAAGCCATGAGAAAAAGCAAAGAGCACTAACCCAGAGAGCGGCAGTGACATAGATGTAGAAGCAGATACAGTGGTAAATATTCCCACAAACCAGGAAACTGCAAACTTGCTATGGAAGTCTTTTAATGAAAAGGTCATGCAAACTTGATATGAAGAAGTCTTACTTTGTGAGCACGTTACTCTGAGCTGTTTGACTAGAGCATTTTGTATGTCTGTCCAACCACTAGGCACGGTCTGCACTGGTAGGTGCTGCCCAGAGGTTGCACTGAGTCTCTTCTAGAACCTGACAGAATTCTGCAGTTAGTTCCGCTCTCAGTTCTACATGATGCTCCAGGGAAGCACTCAGGAGTAGGTCACAGGGCAGAATTCTGAGTAGTGTTGTGATACATGGCAGAGAGACTGTCACTTGGGACTCTTGGGGATGAATATGAGTGTTGGGTCTCTACATCTCTTTCATTACATGTTCTTTTGCAGTAACTCTTCTGTCAAATGCTGTGTACTTGGCCCATGTTTCTATTTAGTGCAAAAATGCATGTTAAAAACTCCCAAAACAAACACTGAAGGAATTGCAGTATTTCTGTTGAGAAGCTGAGTCCTTGTTATGCTGAATGCTGAGCATTTACATATCCAAGCCTTATGTAATGGATGTCTGAAGAATAATAAAACTGCATAAACTGACCTTCATTCTCTGGCACCGCATCTCCTTTGAAGTCTGCATGACCAAATTCAAGACAATTATGTCATCTTTCATAACAGCCAAACAAAAGTTTGGCCAAATAATCATTTTACTCTGTAACAGCGCTGTGTTTGATTTTTGTAACGTGTGTCACTGTAGCTGTTGTTATTTACTAGGTGTTACGAGTGACAGTAAAAATCCCCTTGTTTTAAATTAACAATCAGGCTTGGTAACATCTGGATTTCGTTTATTTTACCTCAGTGCCCCCTTCTGCTCTGCTCAGCTACTTTGAGTAGTACACTGCAAAGCAAGTATGGCCTGAAAACATACACATACACACACACACAAATAGTTTGCAGAACATGGTGTTGCAGTATGTGACTATGCGGCAGGTGCAAATGGATAGATGAAGGGAAACTGGCACTGACATTTTCCCCCTGTCCAAACCTGCCAGTGCCACACTTTCAGTAAAATTCTCCATGTACAAGGCTACCTCTGCCAGTTAAGGGTTGTCAGCAGAAACTCACATTGCACATTACTAGACTTGAGACCTTGAGGAAACCTTGGAGTACTGTCTTCTCAGTCTTGGAGGCTCTGCCTATGTCACCAAGTGCTTCAAACCTTGTAGTTTATTTTCCCTCATCTCCTGATCAAAATAATCCTTGCCCAGGCCCATGTGCAGTTTCATGATTTCTTTTTTTACTTTTAAGATGAAATGCAGATTGGAATTAAATGTTCAAAACTTTATCGTATAAACAGAATTAATTTCTTCAGAGAATGTTGAACTGATTCTTAAATCCTGCTTTGAATGCAGCGCTTGCACTTAACCCTGGGTTCACGTGTGATGCTTTCAGAACAGGTACAGCTCCCACAACTCTGGCTGGATGCAGTAGAAACCTTTTGCCATCTAGCTCTATGTAAAGAGCAGCAAATCGTCTACGTTGTGTGTGTCTGTTTTAAATTCTTTTGTCTAGATTCATAACAGTGTTTGTGGCTTTACTCGATGCTGCTGCGTCGTGGGCACCCAGGGCATGTGCACGCACACACGTGTGTTCGGGTGCTTACATACTTTCACAAGGATTCTGCTTAATGTGCTTCGTCTCTTGCAAAATTAAACTGCTAAGGGAAAACCTCTTCCACTCTAAAATGGTTCAGAAAGCTTCACTGCTGAACCACGTTATAATTATGACTAAAGACAATCAAAACGTTAGAAATTGAAGCTAAGAATCAAACCACGAATGCAATCTTGAGGTAAAATAATACCCTTTTGTGCCGAACTGCAATTAGCTTTTGATTTAATTCCTAAATGAGCTTCCAAGTTTTTGTTGGTTTAAACCATCATGTTGATGGTATTTTCTTTATTTGACTTCAGTTTGGTACCATGGTGTAGACAAACATAATATGTAGAGTTTATTAAACCAGACAGCTAGTAAATCAATATTATTTTGATAATTTATTACTAAGCCAGTGCTAGTTGCTTTTAACTCTTTCCCATGGGACAAATAGTTTGAACTAGCTGGAGTTTAAATCAACACTGTGGGCACTGAATTAGTCAATGATTCTGAAGAAGGCTTTGTTGGCATAAACTTCTGCTTTGATCACCCTAGTATTTACAGTTTTTTAATTAGATACAGTTCAGAACAATGGCTTCTATCAAAGCAGTTTTGTAAGTGAACAACTGGATATTGTTTAGGGTTTTAGATGACATTCTGTCTAGATTTGGGTGACATTAATATCATGTGGCTGGTTTTAACAGAGTGATGAAGTTAGGATTATTGCAGGCATTGCCACTGCTTTGTCGCAAGAACCTAGCTATTCTAAAACAGAGTGCCATGCGCTGCTTTTTTAGAATCGTAAGTTTACTGATTTCTGAATTTATTTAAAAACAGTTATTTCCTTGCGGATTACAGAGGACAAACTTTAATTTTGCACTCAGAGATGTGAAAGAAGCGACTCTTGTTCATCTTGACTTGTTTTCGTGCGCTGCGTGATTTGTTGTGAATCACTGAGCTCTTTTTTGCTCAAGATTGAAGGCAGTTGGTTCCATTTTCAGTGTCAGACATTTCAGAGTTGGCTTCTAATGTAAAGTAAACCCCATGCCAGCATGAAAATTCCTCAGGGATCTTGGCAGAAATGGGCTCTATCGTTTTTGGAACAGTAGATCGGCCTAAGTACATTCTTAAAGCTTTACACTAAGTGTTTGTAGAATTTGTAAACTTAAGGGAGCAAGAAATTAAGGATCCACTGATGTGTTTACACCAACTTCAGCCATTTACTCTTCAAGATAGCTTGTCCTTTAACTGAGAACGTTTTCTTGACAAGCTCAAGTTTTCAGAGAAAGGGATGGAAATCTTTGAAAATGCCAGTATTTTTTAGCTGCTTAAATGTTTGGACTGGTGCTAGCATACTGAATCTGCCTTTAGAACGTGTTTGAGAGGTCTTTAGTCCTGCTGAAGTGTGGTAGCTAAGTGTAACTCTTTGCCATTTGGGTGTCTAAAATGATGCTTGTTTAATAGTTATACTAGTATAATAGTAATGTTATTCTCTCTTCTCCTCATGTTTGTTGACAGGCATTTAGTTGGTGTTTTTACCCACAATATGACTTCTATTCATGATTATGTTGATAGCCAATACTTTACTGCATGTTCAGGAGTTTGTGTGCAAACTGTATCACCATGATGATTAGAGAAATTGGTGTTTTCATCTCAGTCTGGGTGTAATTTGCAGTGCTAAAAATCCTGCTTTGCTTATGATAACAGGCACATCATGTGTCTGACAACTCTCAGGGAAACATTGCGATCGGCGTTTTGTTATAAAAATCTGTGCTTGCTTTTTCAAGAGAGGAATTTTAAAGGTTGCAAGGACAGAGGATTGAAAGTCAGTCATAAATGGAACAGCTGCTGAACAATAGTAGGGGAGTCAAATAAACGCTTGGGGAAACCCTGAATTAGAGTTTGCTATTCTTTCTTCACGAAGCAAATGATAAACCTAAAAGTTCTCTCTTAAAGCAGGATATTGTTGAATAATTTTATTCATATTCTTTTTCAATATTGAACTACTATGCTACCATACAATCATGGTTCTCAAATGTTTTGAGAATTTCTCAGGGAATGCCTATTTTCTTAAACAATACAAGCGGAAAGATCAATCAGAATTTTGGTCTTTGTCAAATCTTTAATTTTTGCATTTGTGGTGTCTGGTAATAGTGTTTTTGAATACTAAGTGAGTTTAAGCTTAAATCAGTGTCTAATTATTGTAGCCTATAAATCACTCTTTAAGCCTTTTCCCCAGAGCTCTCAAATTAACAGCACTTTTTGTAATGAAGTTGTATTCTTGGTTTGCTTCCCTGACTGCACATCTGGGCATGCACTTTAAAAAAGGTTTGTTCTTCTATACTGCCAGCCATTGCAGGCAGACTTCTGGAGATAAAAAGATACTTTTATCTTCTCATTAGTCCTGAGTATGAAACCCCTTCGGTTACAATTTTGGAAAGTCCAGAAACCTGCTCGTGACGATGCTCAGTGTCAGTGCTTGAGATAAATGTCGTAGTTCCTATACAGTGTGTTGGGAACGATGGCTTATTTGGACACAGCAGTCCATCAGCAGGAGGCAACACTTCAATCCCATGTAATTATTGGCTATTAAAATAGTAAGTAAACTTGAGATACTCTAAAAAAGCAGCAAAATACTGTACTTGGTACTACTAATGCCAAGCAGTCAAACTGTTGTACTTTTATTTCATTGTACCAACTAAGCTGATGGTTTTTCCTCCTCTCCAACCTCCATTTCTTTTTCAGACCTCCAGAATTACGCGCTCTGATGAAGATAAGGAAGGCTCCTGGGATGCCTGGGGCGCCTGGAGTGACTGCTCACGGACTTGTGGGGGAGGCGCCTCTTACTCACTGAGGAGATGTTTAAATGGCAGGTAAGCCGCATGTATTTATTCTTCTGTAGCTCTGCCATAGCTTGCTCTCCTCTGACGGTGCCTACCAAGAAGCATTGTTGCTTTTGTTTCTGCAACCAAACCCTGTGTACAGACTGTGCTATGAAATCCTTTTCATAATCTGATAATAATGTTTTCATAATCTGATAATAATGTTTTCATAATCTGATAATAATGTTTTCATAATCTGACAATAATCTTCTCTGTGTAATCTTTTCAACTCTGACAGAACTTTAGTGTGTTATTAAATATGTTTGTGGAAGAACAAGGATGATTTATTTAGTACAAATACTGAGAGAAGTCCCCATCCCTGTAATACAAAGCAAATAGTGAGGTACTTGCATACAAATTAGCCTGCGCTTGAACATTACCTGAGGTAATACTCCGTGTCTTCTCTGTATTAGAAAAGCAATTAGTTACTCCACATACGGAGGTATCAAACACTGCATTCTCTTAAGAAAATTTTCCAGTTCTTTCTGTGTAGAGGCCATGTGTTCTCGTGGATAAGACTCAGTGTGGCTTGTAGAGAACAGCATGTGCAGTGAAAGCAATTTACCTCAGTGGTAAAGCTGAACTAATGTAGGACTTGTTGCTACAATCCTAAAAGTATGAGTAATGCTACAGGCTTGTAGTCAGGCAGAGAAGAGATCCCAATGAGCTTAAAGCATCTGTGCTAGAGTCTATAATTGTTTTCTTTCCTTGAATTACTCTTAAACATCTTTTAAATTATGTTTAAATGTCTGTCTTGTTGAGATTTTTTTTTTTTTAGTTAAATTCAGTATCAACTAGGAAGTAAATTCTTCTTAGAAAAGGCTTGTCATGTGGTTAAGTGAAAGCTGTGTATGAAATACACAGCTAAAGGTAATTGGTTAAAACTCTGCCTCTTTCTTTTACTGCAAAATGCACAAAGATCTTTGAGAAAAGTCGTGTTTCCTGCAAGAAGCTGAGATATTCTACCAGGGCATTAGGGACTGCGGAACAAGCTCAATAAACTAGCAATATAAATTCCGCTGCGGTTTTATTAATATTTTTCATGTGTTCCCCTGTGAAAAACACGTGTTTTCCATACCTTGACGAGCGTGTGGTTTAAACGTTTTTTTCCTATGCTTTGCTGTTGTTGTAATGTCCAGGAAATACGCAATTGTGAACCAAAGTTTCCACGTTTGCATGTGTCAGAAACATTTTTAGCTGGCGTGGTGTGATGCAATGATTCTTGCAAATGATTGGAAATTTGAGATGTAGTATCCTGAGCTTGGAGAGTCTGACCTTCAGCTGATCTAGTTGAACTTTTGCTCCAGGCATCCATTGCTTTTTCCTTTGAAATGGTATTTTTCAGTCCCTCACACAGAGTTTTTTTAGTGTTTTTTAATATTTGCAAGAATTTTTCATATTTGCAGCCATTTTTCATGTAAAAAGTGGAAAGGCAAGCCTGAGCTGTAAATGGTCAGCTGTGCATCCACGAGTTCTTTAATGTAAGGCAGGGCTTGTTGGTATGAAGGAATTATTCAAAGCACTGTGCCTAAATTTAGAGGCATCACTGACTGTATCCTCCAGTCAATAACTGAAATATGTTTTCAGTTCTTTCCAAGGGCTTGATTTTGCCACTTTTAAGAAGAATCTCTTACTCTGTGCAAAAGTGCCAGTTACAGTGAAATTTGTCAAAATGTGTCCCTAAAAAAGATGTGAAACCCACATCATCCCTGTGTTTATGAGACTGCAGTAAATAATGGCAACTTTATTCTGTGTCTGTTACTTCAGCTACTAACAACAGGCTTTGCTGAGGATCTGAATTGTCTGAGTTTCGGGATTTACGTGCGTTGGGCACCTTAGGAATGCATGCAGTCTGTGGGGATTGGGTCAGTAGTGAAGGTTTGAGGCTGTTTTTTCTTTCCTAAACCAAGTAGGAGAAAGGAAAATTAATGCTAAGCAGCCCAATACTTTGTTTTAGGATTACTCAGGTATTCTGATTGTCTTTTCCTCTGGGTTACATCCTGTGGATTAGAAGCAGCTTTGCTGAAGTCAGCATAGATCAGGCTTAGCGATGCCTCATGAAACCTTTTACACAAAATACTTGAGGTTTTTTTTGTCAGGTTTGCAGTAAGCTGGGCTTACACACGTTCTTTGCTGAAGAGAGACAGCAGTGTAAATTGTTGAGTCTCTGGATCCCCTTTGTATTTAAACCTTGTATTTTGAGTCCAAATTATGGTGGAGCAGAAGCAATAAAAGTGATTTTCAAGGGAATAATTGACTGTGTAACAGGTAAGGTTGTGTTTTGCTCTTATGCGGTGTAACTATTTTTACTCTTTTTCAGGAACTGTGAAGGTCGGAATATTCGATATAAAACCTGCAGTAGTAATGTGAGTCTGGCCCTTAATTCTATTTTACTTATTCAAACAATGTGTTAGAGTTTAAGAAATGTTGCTTATTGTTTAAAACCCTATGGTGCAAAAATTTCTTTCCATCATTATTACCAATTTTTAAAGATTCTAGCTGCATGACACCACAAAGTTTCAAATTCAGCCTTCCCAAATGGATAGTTTCTTTGAAATTATAGTGCCAATTGTGATTCAGAATGTTTTATAAGCTGTATTAGGAAAGTTACACATTTTTGAGGATTAAAAAGTACCTTCTCATCTTAAACTAGCAAGTGCTAGCGATGCTGTCTTTCGCAGGAAATATTAAACTAGGCTCCTGATCATTTGTTATCATTAGTGATATGGCAGCACTCTTCACATGAGCAAAGAGGTTAACAGTCTGTGTCACCTCCAAATCTTAAATTGGAAAATTACTCTTTGTATTCCCACTGTTTGCCTAAGCGCAGATCTTTATATGTCTATGTACAAAAACCTGTATATTTAGGTACGCTGGCACAGACAATTTCTGTGACTGAATGTAAAGCTGGAGTTTTGGTTTTCCGGTGCTGTCACTGTGATGCCGTCACATTTTATTTCTACAGACATGTTTTATGAAAACCAGTCACATGTAGCACAACTCAGGGCTTGTGCTGAACTGATTTGTAGTGATGCTTCATGCTGTTTAGACAGCTGCTGCCTTGCACTGTGGCAAGCGATGGTGTATATGAGGGGGTTAAGGATTTCACATAGGCAGTTCCTTTCTCATTGTAACCTTAACCATTTGATTCTAACCTTAACCATCATCTTAGGTGTCCAGTCATTGAAAAACAGTTGACAAGACTGACTTAAACAGTTAAGGTTAGAATTAGAAAGGAATTGGGCATTGTAGAATAATTCACTTCCTCAGATATGCTGTTACCTGTCACTTCTATTCTTAAGTGAGCATCTTGTAGTCTGTTCAAGGTGTGCAGCTCATGCAGAACTTAGTGATGCCACTGGTCAGCAGGCCAAGTGTACAAACACAGTAATTCACTGTGGTTTACGGTCAGCAGTCACACCCTTGCATGAGTTACTGTGAAGTACAACATCACATTCATATAGTCCCATTCCAGAAAAAAAAAAGAAGTTACATACGTTATTAAAGCATTATTAATTGTTTATTTTAATTTTGATTTTAATGTAGTGATTAATCTGCTTCTGGCTCTGGGGGAAAGACAGCAGTTTTTACACATAAACCCCTTAAAAGGTGAGACCTGTGGATCGCTTGGGTTGAATTATACCCATGCAAGGGCAGGGGATGCTCATGTCGTTGCCAACCCTGTGACTTCTGTCAGTGGGAGGCAGCTGGGAAGTATGACATGCTCTCCTTACGAGGCCCTACGCTGGAGGTTGCCCAGTAAATGCGGTTGTTCAGTGTTCCTGCTGGGCGAAATGGCCATTCTGACTTTTTGGTTTGCCACACTTGCACTTTCTTCTGTGCCAGTTGGCTTCTTCTCTCCTCAAGAACAAGGCTTCCTAGCCACCTTGAATTGCTCTGACGCTCCACTCCTCAGTGCTGGATGGATTTTCCATCACAGCAGCTCACAGACTGAGCCTCTGCTGGCAGAAGCCAGTGGAAGTGATTAAGGAATCTAGTCCAGTGCATGCAAAAATGAAATTCTGGGGATGAACCCTGTCACTTGCTCTTTCAGAAGAAGAGACCCAGCAACTTTGTACACTGTCCTTCGCTCATAAACAAAAATACCACGTGCAAAAATTGCCATAATCTTTTAAAGCCATGTGATAACCAGATTGCAGCCAGCCAGTATGAAAGCTTTAATAAACTGCAAAATCTGTTTGTGACATTCCTTAGCTAGATACAGAATCATAAAATCGTTTAGGTTGGAAAAGGTCTTCAAGATCAGTGAGTCCAAGCACTTACCTAACTGTCTCAAGCCCATTGCTAAACCAGGTCCCTAAGCTCCATATCTAGATGACTTTTAAACACATACAGGGATGTTGATTCAACCCCCTTCCTGGGCAGCCTGTTCCAAGGCCTGATGACCTTTTCAATAAAGAAATTTTTTTAATGTCCAACCTAAACTTCCCCTGGTGCAACTTGAGGCTGTTTCCTCTTCTCTTGTTACTTGTGAGAAAAGACCAATACCCACTACTTTAAAAGCTCCTTTCGGGTAGTAGTAGACAGCAGTAAGGTCTCCCCTCAGCCTCGTTTTCTTCAGACTAATCAGCCCCAGCTCCCTCAGATACTTCTCATAAGGCTTGTTCTCCAGACCCTTCACCAACCTTGGTGCTCTTCTTTGACCTGCTCCAGCACCTCAATGTCTCTCTTGTATTGAGGTGCCCAAAACTGAACACAGAAGTCAAGATGTGGTCTCACCAGTGCTGAGTACAGGGGGGACTAGGAAGCTACCCAGTGTGTAGCAAAAGGGAAAAAACAGATCAGTCTGGGCACGTTTTCCATATACGCAGAGGTCAAGAAGTTTTTAGGGTATGTGAGAGCAATTGTGGATATGGCTCGTTTTGAGGATTAGGCAGGAGTTATCTGATGGAAATGCAGGCATTCTATGCTTCAGCATAGAGAAAATTAAAACGATTACCATATCCTTTCTGAACTCACAGGGAGTTTTTCTGAAGTCACTTGGGCCTGTTTTTTATCTTTAGAACTTTCTTTAAAGTGATAAGTGTCAGGCAACTTGTATGTGAGTCTGTTTGAATTTATGATGATTTAAATGTTAATTTCCAGACAGGAAGCTGCCCTTACAGTTCTACTTTCGGGGCATGACTGAATGGGATCAGCTTTCCACACAGCCAGAATCTCTCAGGAATGGTTTTTCCTAGATTATGGATCAGATAATGGAGAACTTCTGAGAAAAATATATTTCATGAGATTTCCACTGTTGATACAGTTGATCTTTTAATTGAGTGTCACTGAATTCAAACCCAGTATCGGACCTGCTTTACCCTTGAAATGGGAACTTACACTTAATTTAAACCTGAGGCTACTGGGCCAGTTTTGTTTCAGATTATATGGTTTTCCCTAAAGCATTGCTTCTGATGAATGCTTCTCACTTCAGTGAGAATTTTAGTTTGAAAATTAGGAGTTTATGCTATCTTCTTTCCATATTAGTAGGTATTATTGTTAACCACACGGGACATTCAGTATACACACACTGTGTAAAGTTGTCTGCAAATGTAATTTTGCTACATGATACATTACACCACTAACATCTATATTGGGGAGTACAAATGAAGCACAACTTAATATGTGTGTCATTCTAATGAAAAGAACAAGAATCATTTTACCAGAAAATTGGTTTCATCTGGATTTGTAATAGAATAGTGGTAAGTTCATTGAACTCAAGCATAGTTCCAGAATAATATTAGTGATATTTCAATCAAAAGAATAATTCAAGGTCTTAGCGAGAAAATAATTGCTGAGATTAAGGCATATGTATAGCCTGCTTATCTTCCTATCATAGATGAGATGCCAGGTGCATGATTTCCTAAAGCCGTTTATGCATTCAGATTTTCTTGTAGAAACTTTAGAGAAATAAACTATATAAACGATTCATTATATGCCGTTCAATGAGATTTTCAGTCCTTCTAAACCCTCTCCTTTTTATATTTCCATTTTTGTATATACTGTTACATTCTAATGGTATGATGTGCACTATATGGAAGTGTTTAAGATAATTCTTCAGGGTCCTATTCGTAGAACAAGTTATTTGGGCCATTTCCCTATAAATTTCACAATCTTATGTGCCAAAAAGTCACTTACACGTTTGCCAGAGTGACTCTTCCACAGTAAGAAGCAGCACTATTTTGTAATAGGTTTGCCCATATTTAATTCCATTATAAACTTTTATTATATACAGATAATGCCTGTAATAAAACATTTGTGCAACATATCCATCAGATTATTGTCCCAGCATCTCAACAAGCTCATTTATTCCGTGTAGAAAATCTTGGCTGACACAGTAACCGTGTCTACTTCAGTCCTGTAATATTTCACTGTGAGTCACACATTTCTCTCTAATCTTTTATTTATGTTTATAATGCTGATGCACCGTACAGCCCTTGTGTGTGACTGGGTTTTCTAGCTCAGGTATCTCAATTTTCACTAAGAAGTGGCCTGAAAAGCACATAGGAAAAGCACAGGACCTGAAGCTAATTTCAGAACGAAAACAAAACAATTACTTCATCGGTTTTGGCGAGGTTTCAATAAAATGAGATTCAAAGAATAAAACTAGACAAAGGGCTAGACTTTCTTTGGTGTCATCATTTTTACTGGGAATTTTCTTGTCTTCTGTGCTTTTTTCAGCAGAGTAATTGTTGGCAGGAGTCACAGGTTCTGATGCAACCTTCTTGGTTTGTACATGAACATTGCCTACACAGCTACAGATTTCCCAGGTTAGCTTTGTTTTCAGAGGCTGAGTTCTCACTGCCAAGATTAAGATGATACATTTCAAAAGAAGCCAGCCCTTGAATGCAGTAGTTTTTAATCATCTGTCACAGAAGGAATGGGAATATATGTACTTTCAACCTGCGCGGTAGTCATGTCTGAAGCATCTCTTTCAGATCTGTCTAGTATGTTCGTAACCCATGTCATAAACAGGCTTCATTCTGCTACAGGATCTGGATATGATTATTTTGCCAACATTTTCATGTATTAGACCTCATAGATATGTCTTCAGCTCCTTATGTAGTGTATGAACCTAGGAGCAGCCTGGCTGTGGTTCCATGCATTGAGTGTAAAACACAAGCTGTTGCTGAAATTAGGAAATTGGAGAAATTTGTAGCAAACCCAAAATTATTTAACAAACAGGAGTAATATGTGGGATATTGATGGGGAGGAGGGAATGACAGAAAGGATCAATGTCTGAAATAGGTTAAAACCAAAATGTCACACAAACAGGATGAGGATCAGGACCCATGGATTGTTGTCTGACAGTGTGGCCTTGCCCACTTCCTGAACAAGCTTCATCATTGCTCACCTCTCCCACATCTTGCACTTCCCTTTTCCTTTCTATTTTTAAACTCCCTCTTACTTTTCTGGTCCACTTTAGTGTGGAGTTAACCTGGAGTTTACAAATCCTCTTGATTATGTTCCTTTCCGTGCTTAGTTGTTTCTCTGTTTAGATGATAATCTCCCTCCTTTCTACAAGTATGTATTGTTCACGGGAGAAGAGGGGTCTGAACTTGGTTGCCATCCAGATACTGACATCATGCAAATGATAATAATTTCAGCCCTTTGATATCGCTTTGTGATGCTCTTTTTATGCTCCTGCTCAAACATAGAGCAGGTGGAACTGGCATGTAAACCGAGCTGTCAGGATTGCTTTGTCTTCTTTGAAAATGCCAAAATACGATAGGGAGACAGAATTCGCTTGCTCGCAAGCAGCCAGGAAGCAAGTGGAAGGAAGGAGATGCATTATGTTGAATCAATGAGAAACAGTAACCATGGATTGACGTCCTGACACTGTAGTGTTTGTGTCTTGGCATCGCATCAACACCGAGTGATAATGAGTTGTAACAGCAGCCTGTCAAAACTCAGCCTAAGGCCATAGATTTGCCTGTTTTACAGATAGCTCTTTAATTCTCTCTTTGTGATGGAAATGTAGCTGTGCATGGCTGAATACCGCTACTCCAAAATACTGCTTCTAACTTTACCTGAATCTAACTTCCACTTACTGTTTTTATTCTTAGCTACTCTTCTATTTGCACTGGTTGGAAGGGAGCCATATGGGATCCATATGAACTCTGAAGTCCTCTCTGCTTTTTAGACTTGCTATTGTGGAAAATGAGAGGTGACAGATAAGTCAGAGCCAACTTCTACTCTCATTTACACCAATGAAATCTGGTGAATTTCTCGGGAGTGGCACTGCAGTAAATAGGGGGGGTGTCCAACAGTATTTGCTGGATGTTTGCAGAAGTTCTCACTCATGGGATTTGCAGTGGTAAAACTTGCAGAGAATTGCTGTGGCTGATTTCTCCTTGTCCTATTCCATTATTTTATAGTTAAAAAAAGACAAAAGCTAGACTTATCCCAGATTAAAAATACTGCAAAATGTATGAGCATCAATCTAGGTTATTCTCACTGTTAAAATGCGGCACTGGACAGAGCTGACAGGTGTTGCTGGGATCACTCCGAATTGTTTGGGGCTCAGTTGCAAAGTCCCCATGTGCTGATCAGCAGAGAGAATAGTGATTTTAGAAGGTATTTTGTGCAGACTTCAAATAAACCTGAGACATTTTTAGGTTGCTGTTTCCTATGGTAAAACAAAAAAACTCTAAAACATTGTCAGGGTACTAAGGTGGTGCAGTGCCACCTCACACCATTTGATAAGAGCAAAATGATGTCAGGACAACGTTGTTGATGGCATCAGCCTGGAATTTGAACTTTTCTCCTCTAATGTTTCATTTAATGTAATAGCTGTGTAATACACTTAACTTTTGTGCTGGTTTTTTCCAGGTAGGGTTCAGTTCACTGATAAGGTTGAAGCTGAATTCAGGATTGTTGACTAATTGTTAACTAATACTTAGTAATAAGTTCCACAAGTTCAGCTGACATATCGCAATCTTTCAATCTCACATCAAATGGAAACAGAACTTTGTTAAAATCTGCCTCACATCTGGCTTATGTGTGCAGCTGGAATTCTTGGAAGAATATCCTTTCAGTCTGGCATATGGACTGTTTGACACTGGACATACTTTCAAATGAAGTCTTTAGTGAGAAATTGTTTGACACACTAACTCCTTTGTCAGTACTTTGGTAAAGTTATTTTCAAATAAATCAGTATTCATCTCCATTCCTGTCACCATAGTTTAATATTAACATCATTGTTTGGGTTCAATGCTTTATGGAGAGAAAATATTGTAGAGTATTTTATTTCAAACAGTTCTTATAGTTGGTCTTTCAGCTGTATAAGCTGAGGCTCTGTATGGGAGGAGGTAGGGAACTGTCTTATTAGAAATGGAACTATAGAATCAATAGTTACCCACTGCAGTGTATTTGTTTCAACAAAATAAGCCTTGCGGCTTCCGTGAGGGAAAATTGTTTTGTAATTAGACTAAAGAACTGAGCACTGCAAGTTCTTGTATCTCCTCTTGCCCCCTTTCTCAGGAATACCAAACAATTAATTAGACATCATTTTATTTCCTTATGTCACAGTAGCAATAGTACCTTTTCTATTACACTGATGTATGAACTGATGAATGATTGCAGAGCACTCAGAAACCCTTAAGTGGAAAAAGCTATTGAAAAGAGAAATATTAAATGACAGACGTCTTATTATAGTCACTTAAAGTATATAGATCTCTTTAGAAGCTAATTCTTATTACAGAACGTGACATTAAATGTGTCATAAAAAGCAGCATTTTCAATTATCGCTGCATACCAGTCATGTTATTATTACTGGGTATGCACGATATTGTTCCTTGCACTGCAAGCAATGGATTAGGCAACTTACATGACTTTAATAGACACAGTAGAACTTGGTAATGTACTTTTCATAGCAGATCAGTTCTTGATCTAAGGTTCCCCTGAACAGATTATGCGTGATTAATCAGATGACTTTATTGCAAATTTGAAGCATTCTCTTCTTAAATATGTCCTTTGGTTTGTTTTTAGGACTGCCCTTCAGATGTTGGTGACTTCAGAGCACAACAGTGTTCAGCCTACAATGATGTTAAATACCAGGGACATTTTTATGAGTGGATCCCTGTGTATAATGATCCCACTGCACCATGTGCCTTGAAATGTCAAGCGCTGGGAAAGAACTTGATTGTGGAGCTTGCCCCAAAAGTACTAGATGGTACTCGTTGCAATATTGAGTCTCTGGACATGTGCATCAGTGGAATATGCCAGGTATGTTCATGGTGTAAGTCTGTGGTCTTTGTTCTGAGACATACTGCACGTTAAGTGAGCACTTCTTCATTCTTTATCACTCTCGTGTATCAGTTTACTTTGGGCACATCTGCAAGTCCTGCCAAATGAATTGGAGATAACTTGCATGTAGAAGTTCCTGACTGCCTTAGCTATTGTTATATTTAGATATAATTTAAAGGTCAATAACATTCACTCTCCATCTGTTTACACTTGTAAAAGTTAATGAAACTAGTTATAGCTTTCTAATCTGTAGTATGGCTGTCAGGGTATGATGAGTTCCACAGGCTACCATTTCATTTTGCTCCTACTCTGAGTCTTAGATCTCATGAAGTCTGCTAAGATCTGACATTTTGTGGACCCAGCCCGGAATGGCAGGTGTAAGTGTGTCCATCTGTGAATGAGTGTATGTTTTGATTGAACGAATAGGCTGTCAGTATCTTTTCTCTATATATTAATTATTATTATTTATTGGAGTTATGGTATCAACTTCACAGTTGGTGTAAAAATTAAGTTACAATATTTGAGGTTTGCCTTTTTTTCCATGTCTTCAGAAATATTTCAATCTAAAGTTCTATGAACAGAACAATTTTATGTAGAATGCTTATGTTATTGCAATCAGTTTTCTTTCTCGGCAAGTGGCTGTTGCTCTGTTAAGTGCCTCAAATGAACATGACTCAAAAATGCAGGATATGGCCCAATGAGCAAAATAGCTCCATTATAGGGGAAGATTTGACACATTTGGCAGAAGGCTGGTGCATGGATTACAGCAACATTAATTATATGATCTGGACCTTGCTGTAGGTTTTATGACTTCTATGTATGCTGCAGTTCCAATACCAGTCATGCCAACACACAATGCATCTGCCGCCTCTGAAATAGAAGAAGGATTCCTTACGGTTTTCCTCTTCGAGAGACCACATTTGTCAGCAGTGCTTAACTGTGGTATCCAACAGTGTTCATTACCCTGCAAGTTTAAAATAGGATATAGGTCTATAAATTCTGGAGGACCTTGCCAAACAATACATTTCTTTTGCAATATTCTTAGTGATATCTCCCTCTTCCAATACAAGCGTTCACCCTGCAGGAAGGAAAAGCCTTTTCATAGGTGGCTATTGCTGAGGTATTTTTGCAAAAATGGAAATTTTCTCCTTTTTGAAGTCTGTATTTGACAATTTAGTGTTGGTTATTTTTATTGAGTTAAAAATATTATCTGTACTTTTCTTTGTGGACTGTTTTGGAAGCAGAGTGAAGAGTCTGATTACTTGTGAAAGGGACTTCGTGATGGAAGTGGGGTGACTTTCTCAGAAACCAACATGGAGCTTTGTTGCTGCTCCTGTTAAAGCAGGAAAAGAAGCAAATAACTGTCTAATCTTTCCTGGAAAAATAGTTATTTAGTCAACTGCTGTTAAGAGCGAGACAGCGAAATTGTGATTCTCTGCAATTATTGCTATGAGATGTGTCTGTTGGCTTCTGACATATACTTGGCAGAACCTGCAAATAACTTGGCAAGTGTTTTTTTTGCAGTTAACACATCTAAATAAACATGTCATACTGCTGATGTGGGTATCTTTGCTTTTCTGCCCGCAAGCACCAAAGAGTTAGGATAAGGAGACTGGCTTTCCTGAGTCCCTTTCCAGCTGGTACTGGTTTTGCTCATTTATTGTCTCCAAGTTGGCAGACTTAATAAGATCTGATCTTTCCCTCCTCCCAAACATGATTTCACTTTCATCTGTTTTCTTATTCTGGATAAGGTGAAGCTGCATCACTAATTCTGCCTCCTGGGCTCTTCTTGTTCAGGCTCTGTCCTTAGCAACTTTTGGATTTACAAGGAGCTGTAAGTTCCTGTTGTCCAGCTTCAGTTGTGATTTTCTGACTTCCCCTAACAAGCAAAGCCAAACTGAATAATGCTCTATGAAAAAAAAATGATGGGATAACAAAACTGCTCTCTGGATAGGAGGTTTGAGGCTTCAGGAAAAGATGGATCTAAAGCTGGTAGATCAGGGAAAACTTCACTGGGAGAGGTAATAAGGTATTTGGGGGTTGCCTGAGGCTTTACTCAGCCAAGCTATTTCATTGTGTTTTAGTTTGCTAGTGCTGTGCTTCTGATACCAAAGCAAACAAAGTCTGTTGTTTTGGATGGGGACAGGTAAAAACTTCACCGCTTTGAGCATTTTCACACTTCTGATACTTTTTCTAGTCCCTGCACAACTCTCCGCACAGTTTTTCCATATAGTATATTCATGCTGTGCCCATCTGGATGTGGGTGGAGACATTTAAAAACATCTGCATGTCAGCCACATGTGTGGGCAACATTTACCCCATTACTCTGCCTGCTTTGGGGCCCTGCCTCTCCTTGTTTTTTGTTTTTAATTTAAGCAAACCGGCTTTTTCCTATCAGAATGGAGTAATGTGCTTGAATAACAAATACATGCATCACCCAAAAAATGTGGAGTCCTAAGGAGCAGCCTGAGTAGTCCTAGGCTGTCACAATTAGGTCAAAGATGATGTAAATCCTGCAGTGAACTTTCCATTTAGTGTCAGCAAGTTGTTTGTGTTCCATAAAAGGCAGACACTACGCCAGGCTTTGTAGCATATGGCATAAATTTAGCTGACATCAGAACACATCCCATATGTCAAGTGGAGTGCCATCATCTTCTGTCATGCTAGCTCTTTTCTGTCACATATCATGATATGGAAAGTAGGTATCTCTTTCACCACCAAAGCGCTCTTATGCTTAATGTAAAAAATCTGTCAGAGGTTTCACTGAGAACAGTTTCTCTAAGGTTCTGGAAGATCCTGGGGATCCTGGGGATCCTGGGGTGTATTAGGAGGAGTGTGTCCAGCAGATCGAAGGAGGTTCTTCTCCCCCTCTACTCTGCCCTGGT
>JAOXOE010000705.1:8936099-9011215 GCA_028565055.1 Phoeniculus purpureus
GTTCCAACCCCCCCCACCATGGGCAGGGACACCCCACCCTAGACCAGGCTTGCCAGAGCCTCATCCAGCCTGGCCTTAACATTAGGGCACTGCTTGCTGACACTGAGCTGTCAGCCATTCAAGTAAACCTATAACCCTGAAAACAAAACCTAGCTATCATTTTAATGGAATCACTGATAAATGAGAGTCTATATAAATCAGAAATTTATTACATTAGAAAATGATACAGTATTTAACATATAAGCGCTGAAATGGTCTGTCTGCTAAAGAGCTTAGTCTAGGACATGGTGGAGAAAGAATGGCACTAGTGCAACTTCACTCTTAACATTTCATACAATTTATGTATCTGTCACAAAAGAAAACAGAAGGGATTTATTCTTTTGTGGCCACTTCTTTTAGGATAACTCAGTGTGTTTGTTTTTTCTGGCTGTACCTGGATCTCTGGCGCCAGAGGACTATAGAAGTTGGGAAGTCTCTTTCTAAAGAGAAATGTTGTACATAAATATTGTACATAAATTTAATGCTTTTGATAGTAATAACCACACTTAACATTTAAGTCGTGCTTCTTATGCACAGCTCTCTCTGTTTTCACTTCTATTTCAGATAAATATTCTTCTATAGCGCACAGATCTATAGAAAATCTATAGAGAAAGGTCTGCAGGGTCTTTCTTTTAATTATACCATCTCAATTCGTTAGCACCCCAGAAACATCATTTTATCGTTGACAGCTCACCTCCATGGAATATGTTCTACAAAAATTGGTGCTGTGCCTGTTTTTGGAAGAGCAGCTGGACGTGAGCGATCAGCTGAGGGAATAACACAGTTAAGGATGTCTAAAGCAATGATCTAATGAACAAATCTAAATGCAAAACCCAATCCTGCACTGGGCTCTGCAAGAGCAGTTCTAGCTCATGTTTGTATTTATGTTTAATAAGACTTTAATAATACAAGACTCTGAAGAGGGTTTGGGATTGGCCAGGTTTTTCACCACAGTGCTTTTTATGCCATGTCCTTTTGCCATTTTTCTGCCAATAAGATTTTTTTAAATCTTAGGTTTTTAAATCTTCGTTAAAAATCTTGCATCTTGCAGTCCTGTGCATTTTCTCACCATAGTTAAGTACAAGCATCTCCTTAAGAAAGGAAGATCCTAGATTGTAACAGATGTTGATTTGTGAAGGTCAAAGTATAATTAATGTGCTATTTTCTCTAAGTTGAATTCTTCAACTGAAACCCTACTGAGTGAGAAAGAGCTAGAGAAACAGCTGTGGGAGCTTCTGAGTGATTTTTGGATTAATATTTGCAAAAATATTTTTAACATTTTATGGTCACTTTAATTTAATTTAATTTTTCTCTTTCATCTGTATTACTCTGTTTTACACTCTGACCTTTTGCCCTTCCTTTTGCTTTCTGAACTTGGATGAACTATTCCAAGCACGCTGCAAAATATTTAACACCCTTCAGCATTGTCTTTCACAACAGCTCTGGCATGCGGTCATTTAGTGCCGAAGTTTGTCTGCAGAAGCAGATGAGCATTGCTATTCACTGTGTAATCAGATGCTTTCTGTCCTACCTGCTCGTGTATGATTCTTTTTTTCCTTCCATTGGAAGAACACAGACAAAGAATATACTCAGGTTCCGTACAAAAGTAACAGTGGATCAGACACCCATTTCTGGAAACACTCCCACCATATCCAAATTCACAGATACCCCCATCACAGACAAAGTGTTAAATGCAAAAAGTACCCATTTCCTCAATGAGATTTCTGCTTATTGTTCATTTTGTTAATATGTTGCTCAATATTCTCCCTGCTGTGTGAGGAGCCCATTTACAACCTTGTCATTACAAGACTTGTATAATTTTCTGCTATTTATTGCAGATTTCTTGAGCTGACAGAGCCCCAATCCTTCCTTCAGACTGTGCTATCACTTGTTTCGATTATGAAGCCTGTTAAAACCATCTAATTATTTCTGACTATGCCTCACAAACCTGCAGATGTTTTCTGTTCTGCCTGTAATATTTTTAGCTGATCCCTTTGTCTTGTAAACAGTGAGTGATGCAGAGTAAATTAACCATAACAATTGTCCTGATCGTGAACATCGTCAGGCCTTTTTGGTGTGTGTGAGGAGGAAATCTGTTGCCGTGTATTGCATTTTTTGCCCATGCTGCAGCTTTTATTGCTGCAGGAAAAAAATTTCCTGCTGTTAAGATAGAATTCTGTGATAAAACTGAACTGTGTAGTAAGGAGATGCTGCCGGTGCAGCATGACTCCTAGCTGCATGCAGCTAGACAGTAAGATGAAGGTTGGACTCGATGACCCTGGAGGTCCTTTCCAGCCGTGATGATTCTGTGATTCTGTGATTCTGCATATACTGTCCTCGTGAATGCCTTCTTCATAAGTGATTGCCCAATGTAGGAAATTGGGAAAGTAAAGGAAATAAGGGAAAGGGGCAGGACTGGGGAGAAAGAAAGGGGCATTGCTTTTCTTGCTTTTCTATAGACACATGAAACTTCAGGATTATGTTTCTCCCCATTTAGCAGTGGATGTGCGCAGTTTGTGCAGTGTGTGTGTTTCTCTCTGTGTGTACGCGTTAACTTGGTCTGGAAGACCCAACCTTACCTCTTACATGTGGACTCAATCCTCACCTCCCCAAAGAGATCGTGTGCCAGCTTTGGCAAAGCACAGATTCAGTGAATCTTGGCAGCTGAAACTGCCCCCTCCGAGCATTTTTATATAGGAAGAGAAGTGTGCTGGCCAATTTCAGAATGTCAACTGTGAATGTCCCGAGGGGTTTCTATCTGTGTGTCAGCCTGGAGTTCGGTTAGATATGCATAACATCAGTGAATTAGTTGCACTTCTCAGGGATGTGTGGATGTAAGAGTCCTGTAGGCGGACTTCAAAAAACCTGAAGCTGCAGGTTATCTTTTTATCACGTTGCTCTGCATTTGCCCTGCAAATTTCCTGTACAAAATGGTGAGGAGTGAGGTTGGCAAGGCCCAACATATAGCTCCCTTTCTGCCGGAAAGTGCTTTTAGTGTTGCCTGTTAGTCTTTGCCTTTCCATTCTCACTCCTGTGCTTCCTGTCGGGTGACTCTATGAAGAAAAACCCAGAAAAATGTTTTCATTAGAGTTTGAAGAATTTTCAGTTGACAGTTTTTCAAAAACTTTGCATTTGCACCTTTTGGCAGTGTTGAAGTTTGGGTGTTTTGATAAAAATTGTTGGAAAGGTTTATAGACCAGGTCTCATACTCAGAAAAAAAAAAAATTAATCAAAAGGCAACGACTGAATCATCCAAGTTTTTTGAAATGTGGTTAGCAAAGATCTGTGTCATTGACAGTGATGTAAATGGCAAACACAAAACCTATACGAATGCCAGTTAAATTTGAATGGCCGAAGCACTAGATTATGACCATTGCCCACAGCTGCTTGTCTGTGAAGCTGAAGTCTGGGTGCCCTTTAAATGTTTAACTTGAGTAATTTTACTGCATTAATCCTTTCTCAGACATAATTAAACAGGCAATGAAAACCAAACTGTAAAGAACATCATTCTCCCTTGTATTGGAAAGAATAATTCTCAACGGTATTCATTCACATAAACAGTGGGAAATGGATTCATGTATTTCCTATGCTTGAACAGTTTAATAGATCAGTTGTTGTGATTCATCGTTAAAATCTTGTAAATGACAGTATGCTTTTAAAATCCTAAATAGCTAGATATGCTTTGATAGAATGAGGCCAGCCCATAAAATCAAAAGGATAACATAATAAATAAAATTCCAGAAACCTGAGCATGTCTGCTACAGCTTTGCCCTCCTTCTGACTATGGTGTTGATATTGGCAGGCAGTAGGCTGTGATCGACAACTCGGGAGCAACGCCAAGGAAGACAACTGTGGAATCTGTGCAGGAGATGGCTCAACGTGCAGGCTTGTGAGAGGACAAGCTAAGGCACATGTCTCACCAGAAAAAAGTAGGTTGAAAATTTATCTAATGAAAATTTGTCCTTGACTATGTTTTCTGCTTGTATATTAACACCCACATTGCCAAAAGTTGATCTTTTAATTATATACTTGTTTTCAGTTTTCCAAATCTACTTAGTCTGTGCTAAAGTCTGTGCTAGATTAGTCTACTGAAATTCCACGAGGGATACCATACATTAGGGTATAGCCAGGAAAGAATTTGAGATATGCATTTTTTAATGGAGCCACTCCATTCTATCAGGAATAACCATCAAGATGAACACCTTATTTCAGAGGGTATCCTCAAGTTGTAATATATGCAAGCAATGTTTTTAAATCACGGAAACGTCTTATAGATGGTTCTATGGAAATTGTGGTTTGTGATTGAAAGTCCCTGGTTTTCAACTTAACTTTGCTTTTTTATTGTTTTAGGATTTTTTTTAAATGTCTAAAGACATTTCCACTTCAGAGACAAGTTAACTACCTGTATGGTACAAGAAGCATGAGGTGAAAGGGAATAATCCTTTCTTCTCTTTCTTTTAATTTGTGTTGTACTAGATGACCTTTTGAGGTCCCTCCCAATCCCTGATGTTCTGTTTGACTGAATTTTGCTACTCTTTCTTAAAATACATCTTACAGTGAGTAACGTTGTACATCTCAGTAGTATTGAAAATATAAGTGGTATCAGAATTAGGCCCTTCATGGGAGTCTTTATAGAGTCTGGCTAGTTTGATGCCCAGGCAAGGTTTGCCACAAAGAAGGTCACCTCTGACACTTGTGCTTTCCACACTCACAGATCTGTAATCTCGCATCAGATATCCCATGTGTTTATAACGTGAGATAGTTGCCTCACATCTTTTTTTTTTCAGTTTCTGAACTCTTGATATGCGTTTGTCGCATGGAGGTGGGATCTTTGGGATTGGCCACCTTCCTGCGGAGCCTGGATGCCAGGGTGATGATCCGGCAATACTCAAAGTTCAAATTTAAGCAGGTTTATTTTTAGTTTTTGAATGGATGAAGCACTTCTTCGAGAGAAGGATGATTCCTGGGGATGCCCTAGATTAGTTCTAAGACAACCCAAACTAAACTTGTTAGCTTAGCAAATCTGATTGGATAGTTCATAAGTGAAATAAAAAGATTCAGTTTATTGCTCTTTAGTATGGAGCTACAGTCAAGGTGAAGTAATAAAAGGGATTGAGTTTTGAATCTGTAATTTTGTTATAGAAGATTTTAGTTCCACTTGTGATATTCTGGCACAGGTAAGAGCTTGCTACAGCTGCATATCACTTGGTGCAAGGTCCCCCATTACCCTGATCAATTAATGAAATGAGACTTGTGGTTCTTTGTTTCCTCTGTCATAATTCAGCAGTGGCATTTGAAGAGAGAGCTCTTTAAAACTAAGGGTGAAAAAAGGCTGTTCTAGGGAAAGATGTCAGTTATGTCAAGTTTGGTTTTGTCTTGCACTTCGGGAAGCTAGATTGTATGAATGAATTACCATACACTTAAGAAAAACAGTAGCCATTCTACTAAAATCATGACTTTTGAGAATTTTCCTGGTATTGTGATAGTGCCAACACCTTTTTCAGAGTCCAGTTTCTCAACACTGTGGAAGCAGTTCCATGTAATTATCCTCTGTGTGAATGAAATGTGGCAATAAAGCCACACTTCCTTTGTGCCAATGTATTGGTGAAATGAGACTCATAGTATCTTCCAAATATTCATTTGGAAGCTTTCAGAACTAGTGTTGAGAAGTAAAATGTTGACACGTGACAGACGTGTTTAAGAGGGATCTTGTAAGGTTGTGAGCAGGATGTAAATTTTATTGTACAATGAGGCAAATTAAAGAATTGAAAGGAAAGCAAAAGCCAAATTTTTTATGATGAAAATAGAGGAGACATAAGGGATAATAAAAGTGCCTAGTTATCTTGGTCCTTATTTTAGAAACTAAATTTAGGCATTGATAGCAAATTATTTCTCATAAAGGACTAATGGTTTTTTATGACCTTTTTAATATGTTTTTACATAAAATGCCTTTCTCTGATCAGAAACCGAAACAGCGCTGAAGGAAAACTTACTGTTTTGCAAATACGAGACAAGCTGTCATTACAAAAATTCTTTAATTTTTCCACTAACACTTAATTGCCTTTGAAAGACAAAGTAGGTTAGACTTCTGCCAGCAAGCCGGATTCTAACATTCTGGTAAAATGATTAAAGGTTTGACTAATGACATTCAAACAAAAAGTGTAATAGGTTGTAAAATGTACCTTCCCATTGGGAAATGAGATACCATGGACCTGATGTTTCTAGTCCTATGTACATGGAACTCCCATTAACTCCACTGCACTTTGCATATGGAAAATTGTAGGATTGGGCCCCAATATCTGCTTTCTCCACCATTATTGGCAAGAAGTGGTAGGAAAGTGTTCTGGTTCTGATACCAAGGAAGAAGAAAAGTGCTGGATCTGAATTTAACAGGGAGTGAAGTTGAAAGCGCAGTCTGCTCTTAATTCTAAAACTTTGATACAAATTTTACCTTTCTTTTTTACTAAAAGCTGTAGAGGTTTTAGTAAAGGTTTAGGAAGAAGGTTTCAATGTTGATAGCTTCGTAACTTTTGGATTTGTACTTGCCATGTGTTTTATTTCCTATGGCACTTGTGTAGTTTGCCATTGGCTTCTTACTGTCACATGGTTTGTGCATCAGCCCCAAGCACACCTGAAAAAAACCTAATTCCACTTCCATTGCTTGTGTAAATAGAGGCCTTCTTGCAAGGTTCAGTATCAGCAGCTGGCTCAGTTTTGTGACATCTTTCTGCCTTGCGTCCTTTTCCCCTTGAAATCAATAGACATGAAGCTAGTAACCCCCACTGTCAAGGTTGCGTGACACTCCTCTTTGTAGGAATGATTTTTTTGCCAAAATTCGACAGTTGGGTCAGAAACTTTCCGTGCCAGGTGCTGAATGTTTTGGAGGAAATTCAGTCTAAATAGCTCAGCATATTCCAAGGACACAGCAGAGAAAAACATGTTTCCCACTGTCAAAACATTCCTGAAACCTTTTCTTTAATATGTCTTAACATCTCCCATTGTTGGACTTGATCATGGTTGAGGGATTTGAAATTTGGCAGACAGTGCTCTTCTGGTCCTGGACAAGTCTTTTGCAATATCTGTGAAAATCAACACATATTTTTCTACAACCCTTCAAAAAAGCCCCACTGACAAAAACTCAAGCCTTTTCCTTCATGTTCGGTAGAGGCTTCTTGGATAGTAACGGCTGATATTTCTGAGACCTTGTGCTTTTAGGTGTGACACGAACTCCGTGGTGCCTCCTGCCTCACATTCAGGTGTTACAGAAGAGATTCTGGGGAGAGCTTCTGACTCTCCTGAGCTTTAGACTTACAGCTGGGGTGATGAGATTGCATGAGAGGGAAAGATAAGTTGAGAAGAGCTGAACTTGACATTAGTTCATACAGTGAAGGACAGACGGATACAAAAAGGTGTGAAGAAGACCGAGGACTAGCTGTACAGTTACATTGGGTCACGGAGAAAGAGGAAGAGCGGAAGACTGAGATTAAATAAGGAATCTGGGGCGGGAGATGGAGTCAGAAACACTTGGAGACAAAGGAGAAAAATCAGCTGTATGCAGAGCCAGGAGAGGGAATTGGGATTGGCTTGGCAGGAAAACTGTGTGTGGGGAGCAACAGAATGCCAATAGATTAGCGTCTGAGTTTGGATAATGAGTAGTTTTTTGAAGCAAATGTCATCATGGTCCTAACATACTTCTCATCAGTTCACATCATGGAATCATCTTCGAGAGCATAAACTGAGGTTTTTTGATTATGTGCCTCACAGTCCTTAGTAAGGGCTCTTTTTCTTGATGGGCTCTTTTAGGTAGTGTGAAGCCTTCTCCTTTATGTTCCTGATCAGTCTTGTCTTGGAGAAATTGCAGTATAAGCACATTGGCTATTTCATTATTTATTTTGCAGTGCATTTCCTTGAGACTTGTTTTCTTGATGGGCTGCTTACTGTGTGTCTTGGTGCATTTTCTCCAGTGCACACGTATTTTAGAAGAGCTGTCCAGAAGTAGAAAGAAGGAGGTAGCTGAAAATGAATTGAGACTCTTCTGTGGCTCTAAGCCACACTTTAGAAGTCATTACTTGACACCGCAGAGAAGTGGCACTCTCAGATGTGGGTAGAGGGATGGAGGTGCAGAGGAGCGGGAGAATATGAGACTGGAGAGGAAAAGACTGAAGGACAGAAAGGATGTGCATGTACAGACTTTGCAATGTGACTTTTAGGGTCAGGCAATACACTGCTACTTTCAGCAGCACCTACTTCGTTCAGGTGTCTCTCAAAGAACACGTGTTTGCTTTGCACAGATTCGTGCCATTAGGCAGATCAGCACATATCCTAGCACCAGTGTCTTCTGAAATTATGCCAAATGTAGGTGAGAGAAGCCGCTGCAATAAGCTACAGACATTCTGAGCTTCTGAGTTCCCTTGTGCTGGTGGTTGTTCCTGGTTTATTGTTCTTTTCATTTTGAGAGCACGCAGGCCAGGCCGTCAGTCAGGACTGGAGGACCAGCAGATAAGTACTGAGAAATATATGGAAAGAAACCATTTTTATAGGCTTGAAATAAACCCTCTGCCCTACTGTAAGAGAGGAAAATCCCAACTGGCTCGTATGTGAAACAGTAAATGGGTCCACCACGGCCCACATGGAAAAATAAATAAAACCTGCTGAACTGGATTGAGCTCAGGAATGTGGCTCCTTTATTTTGATCCTGAGGATTAGCTCCCAGTCTTACCATAGCAGGGAGTCTGATCATGCTCTCACTGAGATCCAAAGTCTAAGTCCACATTAACGCCCCAGAAGCAGGATCAAGCCTTGCTGTCTAGAGTGAAAGCAGTCTGGGAGCTTAATCAGCAAGTGTGAGCGCTGCGTGTGGGGTGCACGCACCACTGCTGGGAGAGCCCCTGGGCGAGAGCGGAGAGCCCATTCCAGCAGGTGCTGCAGAAGGATGGCCTCTGTGCCCTTGGGAATCCCTGCAGCGGCAGCAGTTAGAGCAGAGACAGGATCTCACCTGTGATGCATAAGGTGAGCCTTATGACTCTGAGGTCAGATTTTACAGTCTAGCATTTCTGCATGTTCTAGATGTTCTGGGGCTTCTTTGTTGTCAGCTTTAGACACAGGACAGCAATTAACCGCTGAAGATACAGGAGCTGTATTGGCAGGGAGAGGGAGCTAATTGGAAGTTCTGCATTTACATTTCAGGGTAGCACTTTCCACTCAGGTTTCCATAAGAATTCCCTCGTTTTAACAGCTGATTTAATGGAAAATGTACAGCATAGCCATTTGTAATTGATTTTACAGGGCCTTGTGTTCCTTTGATAATATGAATTCTGTGCAGCAACTGAGAACTGGAGACCTTTGGAACACGTAGTTGTGGACCCAGACGTGGACAATCATAACTACTGTGTCATAGGAAGTTAAAGCTGTCCTCAGAAAAGATGGAGTCCCTTTAGGTCAGCTCTGTCCCATTTCCTTTTTTAAAATTTCTTGGTTCAGAATTCTAAAAATCTCGCTTTTATTTTTTCCTTACTTAACCTCGTGGAAGAAGACTGCCTTAGGTCATAACTATCTCAGTCAGGTTACAAGAATCTCCTACTGTCAGGCTGCTTGATACAGGTCTGTGGGGCTGCTGAGGTTGAACATTGGTGCGTGTGGTGGTGAGTTTAGTCGTCTCCTCTAATGCAAATAAAATGCTTTCTGGTAATAGTCTCTGCTGCAGAAAAGCACCAAATTTAGCACCCCCACGAGACTTTTGGGCCATATCACAGTGCTTCGGTGAGGGTGGAATGTCTGTAGTACTGCTAAAGGAATGTGAGGCATCCTGAAAAGGGATCAGCAAGGCCTGCCCAGGCGTGGGGAGCTTGCTGGAAGGAGGTGGAGGAAGCACAGCAGAACGACCCTGGTTGTTCTCAAGAGGAGCAGTCTTACACATCTTTGCACATCTGCAGATCGGGGCCTCATGTGTTCAGCGCAGAGTGTCTTTGGTTCCACTTCAAAACAGCAGTCGCATGTATTTAGAACTGGTCATAATCAGACTTTTATTTGAGGTTTTGTGCTGTAACTGCTGGTTGGTTGTCAAGATGGGAAACAATTCCTGACCAAGTAGGGACAGACGGGCCCCTCAGACCTGCTTTCTCTCAACACTGTAGAGCACATATGAATTCAGTAGTTATTTCCTTGCTTTAAAGATATACACATCCACTACCTTCTGGCTGTCTTTAACAATTCGCCTGATGAAAAACCAAGATGCAAAAAGGTATTAAGTGGTTTGGTAGTTAATGTTTTTTCCAGGGTTTCTTAACCATATTATTGTTCTTACTGTAGTATTTTGCGCTCCGGTGGAATACCCAAGTATGAAATTAATAAAGATCATATTTTATTACATCCAAAATAAATTGTTATATTTAAATGACCTTCCTATAAATTGGCGATATAAAAACTGTAACACAAGAAGGTGTTTATTTCAGAAAAAAATAATTACAGCATTTGCTTGAAGTATCCTGAACATTTGGCAGTATTTCTTACTTGTGCTAAGGAGATGTAAACCAGAAGCTGATAATTTAGCATCTACTGTAAAAGGGTCCAGTCTGAAGTGGAAAGAAACATTCTTCAACTTTTTTTTAAGTTAAAACTAAACTCAAATATTCTTTCTCTAAATACTGTATGAGTAATTCCGGAGCTGACCTTCATCTCACATTACTGTTTGAATTTGCATAAATGAACATCCTTTACACCAGCCCCTAGATACATGGCAATGCCATCGCTGAAGAGAGCACCCTTTGTGGGATGTGCCTGCAAAAGGACCCGTGTTTGCAGGTCCTGCCCCAAAGGAGACTTGTGATTGGGCCATGATGGAAGTACGAAGACAGCACCTTGGTATTTCATTGTTTGGATGCTTCTCTTGTCCTTTTGTGGGTATCCCTGTCATGCACTGCACATACCCTTTTCTGAGAGCGCTGCCCCTGTTGGCATGAAGAACTGGTCTATTTATTTGACTGTTAACTCAGTTTGCCTGGGCAAATCACAGATCCCCTACACTTGAAATGGAAAGTAATAACTTTCTGCCTTTGTAAAATGCACTGAAGTAAGTGTGCTGTACATTTATATATGAAGAGGCCATTCAGGCAGCCAAAAGCTATTTCGTATTGACATGTCCTATTCAGGGCTGGTTTAGTTTATAGCTAATTTTAAATTGAGGCTCTTACTGGAAGGAATGAGCTTATATGCTAAGTTAGATGCAGACACTCTGTTATAACATATATATTATAGCCAATATATATTTGCTCTTAACTGGTCTGTAATTGGTTAAGGGTTAGTGTTAAGTAGATGATTTATTTCCTGTAAGTCCTGCCACTTATTAAAGTTGTGACCTGCAGCAGGAAATGAGGTGTGGGCATAGTGAGACTGAACAGCTGCAGAGTTTTGTAAGGGGGAAGTACTACTTAGCAGATTCCTTATGTCAATTCAGTGATTAGGAAATAAAAATAGGACAACAGAGTGCAAAGAAGTTCCTAATACACTACTGACATTTCAGTTGTTTTCGTTAATTGCAAATAATTTTCTAATAGCAAGAAAGATTTACAAATCCATCCGTAGGTCTTAAGGGTTGCTTGGCGTGGCAAGCGGAGTCGGTGTTCTGTACTTAATAAAATAACATATGATTATTTTTAATAGAAAAATTGTGGAACTTGTTAAATATTTTCTGAGACACATCTGACAGTTTTCAGTCTAGTTATGTGATGTGCAAATTACCTGATGCAAGAACATTTCTAAAACAGTTCTTTACTTTTCCTAGGGGAAGAAACTGTAATTGCTGTACCTCATGGGAGTCGCAGTGTGAGAATTACCCTAAAAGGACCAGCACACCTCGGTATGACTGAACTGTTCTGTGTATTTGTTCATAGGTAAAATTAAAGAGAGAATCTGGTATCTGAACTCATCCAAACTTTGCAAATATGGGTGAGATCCTGACCTTAACTTTTCTTCCCATCTTTAATATCCAGCCTGGGGATAGTAATATAGAATTTCTGGAATTTCATTTATTAAAAGAACTAGTATACATGCTGGTGGCTTCTAAATTTATTTAAGCCAAGTACACTCTTAAACTACATGCAAACAACTGAGTCAAAATTTCTTTCCAAAGTTTACGTGTGAGATCAGAAACACTCCCATAACCCTGCACTAGATCTCAGTTGCAGAGTCTCAGATAGTGAAGTTGAAGTCCAGTTGAAGTCACACTTGGTCAGTGAACAGTGTTCAAGGAAAAGTAATTACTTAAAAATGAGGTAAGCTGAACAGAACACACAAAGTAAACTGCACGTGTCCTGCTTCCTTTTAATTCTTTATGGCCGTTCCACACCGTCTATGAGAAGCAGTTTGCTGTTCCGTTACATGTTTGTTTCCTAATATTTTCTGTAAGGCCGATGGTAGTTTCCATGGTAATCTCCTTACCTATAGCCCTGCTTAGGGAAAGAACTTACTTGTTTCACTGATGAGTGAGGCTGCTTTACCAAGCAATGAAATGAACATTTGTTTAACACTTTGAGCATGGTTTTTAATGAGTAAAAGTAGACGACTTAGTCTGAGTCATAGATACAAAAAGGACTTCCCTGATACCTAAATAGAAGACAGAAATCGATTTCATTTGAAAGTTGCTCATCTATTTGTTAGCTTTGAAGACTGTATCGTCACTTTCTTTCAAAGAAAAAGAAAATGAGACAGATACTTCCCAGCTAGAGCAGCCTCAGAGTGACAATCACTTCTAGATATAACACTGATATCAACAATATGCAAAGCTGAGTTTACCTTGAAATAAGTAATATTAATGTAAAGCTCTTGCAAAGGTCGTATGAAGGAGTAATCGTGATCAGTTTGGGCCAGGACTGTTGGTCTTAAGTAGTTCTGCAGAAGGAAGTTGTTGTTTCAGCTTTGTATGAGGAAAAAGTACTCATTTCAGTGCTCCTAGGGGATTTCTGGAAAGCTCCCGAGGAATGCGGCAGCGACTCAGTAACTGAGTACAGAGTGCTCCTGGTTTCCTATCCAGGGTGGTTCCATAAAGAAGCTGCGGCTTGGCATTACCTTTGTTGGCTAGTTCTCTAGCTCAAAAAGAATTGAGAAATACTCCTCTAACCACTTCCCCCAGCACATCTGTTTGCAAATCTGTAAGGGTTTATACATTTGTTACCTAAAATTAAATGACGGAGGTGAAAAACAAGCGAGAGCTGCTGCGGGGAAGGAGGTGGAAACTGCTTCTGGTTTTGTAGCTAGATCTTCAAGAACTGATGGTCTAGGAGATGTGCTTTGGGAAGATTTGCTTGTCCGCCTTTCTGACTGTATGTGTGTTTGTGGATGCTTGGCACTTAACATAAGATCCCAAGTGATCTTTTGTCTGCAGCTTCACTGACTTCTGTGTGGGTGCACCGGTATGACTGAAGGCAACCTTTTTAAGCTAACCACCAATAACTACAGGCTCAATTTGTCAGAAATATTCTTTCTGGCTTGTAAGCTGTTGAATTAAACAGGTGGATCAGAAACTACTTATTGTAGGATTTTATACTGCCTCCCATTGCCAGTACCTATTTAGTCTTAACATCAAGTCAGCAGTGACAGTGAACACTGTAAGAGCACTATGGAGTGTCTGGCACTTTTCCATTTATCTTGTGTTCTTTTGTGCTTAATCCTGGGCTTTATGATCTGCTCTTGTTCCAGGGAAGCACAGCTGCTGGATTAATCAAAAATGGAAATGTGGTTGGAGATGTAGCACATAACAGATTTGAAACAAATAAATGCTCTGAACGTTGCGTTACAATCAGCAGCTTAATGTTTTAGGGAAGACTGCATTTCTTTGTAGCTGGTAAGAATAAGTGTTTTGTTCGTGGGTATCAGCACTTCAAGACAGGCAACAGATTCATCAGAGAGCAAAGGTGTTACTCTGGGTTTTTGACAAATAGGTCCCTCTCGTACTTCTGTCTGCTTGGGTTTTGTGAATGGTTTGGTGAGAAGTAACCAAATAGGTTGTACAAAACGGTTATGAATAAAATGTTTTACCGTGTTGCTTTTGTTCTTGGTTTGGACTGTGTTATGGCTTTTGTAGCAGTTGCCTTAAGAGCATTAGAGTCGAAGGAAAGATTGAAGTTTCCCTGGAATTAATCCTCTAGCACAAGAAACAGGAAAAACATAAGCTAGTATTTTTACAAGTGGCTAATGCTAGATAACTGAGGTCATGAACTTAGGGAGGTTAGGTTAGGCTTCGCTAAAAGGAACTGAAACTCTTTTTTTTTTCCCCTATAAGCCAGTAGGTGAAACTTTTGTTCCCAGTTACTGCTCTGAAATCAGTACAGTAGGGTTTGGCAGGGAGGGAGTGGTGGATGGGATGGACGGACACGACAACCACCTCTCAGTAAGAATTATTGTGTTCTGTGTGCCTTGCTTACACTAGATGCTTGGTTTCACTATGTTTTAGAATCCTGTGAGGACAAGTGTTAGATACTATTGAACATCTGATGCATATGTTGCATCATGGTTATCTGTTGTGCTGTGGAACAGCTCTTCATCTCCCTCTGTGACAGACTTCTAGGAAAATCTGAGCAGCTGTCTGTTCTGATTTTCACTGACATGACCTCCAGGGATACGGGCCATTGCTCTACAGCTGGAGCTTGCAAATAAACATATGCTTTGGATTCAAATCTAGTTTAAATATAACATTTAAATGTAACATAAAGGTGTGTCAGCTCTCATTGAGGTGTTTTGTTGAATATTCATGGTTTGTGCTTAGAAAAACATAAAAATTCATTTTTATTAAGAAAATTAACATAAATACTGTCAAGTAGTGCAGCTCAGGTTACAAAATTAACATCTCAGCGTACTTTTGCAACAGCCAGATATCTTGATTTGCAGACTTAAATTATAGTTTCAATAGGGTCCTTTACTCCTGGGAATCCTACTGACTTTGTGTGGAGTTAGAAGTACTTGAGGTTTACTGATTTAACTCTTATTGAACCACATGACAGAACAACAAGCCCCATGCACTAATATTTACTGTTTAAGCTGTATAAGTTTGGGGTCAAGGCTTGCAGAAGCTTAATCCAAGAATGCTGAATTCCAGATATGTAAAAGGTTATTTTATGATAGTCAAGAAAGAAAAATAACATAAAAATGACAAACAAAATTGTGTCTAAATACTTACTGCTTTTTCTGTGATTTGTTTGTCTATGTTTGCTCCTAATGGAAGCACTTTGGTCAATGGGGCGTTTTGATTTCCAGAGATTTATTTTTCTCTCTGACAAAGTATATTTGATTCACTACTTGATTCCTACTCTATAACAGCATACAGTCATTTCCTAGACACATATTCTTCCTTCACTTTCCTGCCAGCCATGTATGTGACCTTTATTATACCTGTGGCCGTAGTGAAACACAACGCTTAGAAACTTAGGATAATGTTGGTATGTTTGAAGTAAAATCTTGCAGAATGTCTTCTCTCTCTTTGTTGGGGATACTCCAACATCTTAAAAGATCAAAAGATCTTAAGGAAGAAAACTTTAATGATAGGCTGCAGCATTCAAAGTGTATTTCACTGCAGGTAAAAACACATGCTCCTAACCTAAATTATCTGGCCTGAATGAGGTAGCTCCGTTTAAAGTACTAAAAAAGGTAAGTGAGTTGGAAAAAGAGGTATTTCTAACTCATCAAAAGGATCCTTTTAACTAGTGTTTCAGCTCATCTGAGATTCATGCCTTTCTCATGCAGTGCTCTGATGGATTGTAACCAGATCAGTGTATTTCAAGTTATGCATCTTGCTCTGCCTGTGTGCGGTATAATGCAGAGCTCCAGATTCTACCTTCATTATGGTTATCTTCCTTTAACTTCATCCACATATAGTTTAGTCAGCCTGCTGGAAGTGGCTCAGTTCTAAAATGCTTCATCTGTCTTGTAGAGGTTGTGGGCTGTTTGTTTAATCTCTTTCCAAGAAGTCCAGAACACATCAAGAAGAGGTTTTTGGTATCACCACCTGTTCTGCGAAGGGACATCCCCCGGCAGTGCTGCAGCTGCCCACCTCCCGGCTATGCTTTCTGTTCACGTGGGAGACCACTGGAATGGGTACAGTGATACAGAGGTCAACGTTGAGAGAGTTTGACTCGATTTAGGCTCCTCTGGATTGCTTAATTGACTTGGTTGCTGAAGTGCTTAGGCTTTTGAGTTGCATGGAAGTTATTATTGATTCTGTTTTGAGTTTCTTTCAGCTTTTCCCCCTCAATCTACTGCTTTAAAGCTATATAGAGCACGTTTTGTAGGAAAAAGTACCTCAGAAGTGCTTCTGGAATGAAAGAGTAGTGTGTTCAGGCAGATATTCCTGTGCTAACATGTCATGCAATTATACATAAGCCAGTAGTCTCCCAGGTATCCTGTGTGATTCTTTAATGTACATACACAGCTGGTACTTGCAAGGCAAAGTTGCAAGCAACTTCCTAGAAAATGACAACATTCTGTTTAAATTTACTAATTGTGTGTTTCTTCTTTAGTTATAGAGTCAAAGACACTACAAGGAGACAAGGGAGAGCATAGTTTCAGTGCTCCTGGAACGTTCGTCATAGAAAACACAACTGTTGAATTTCAGAAGAGTACAGATAGGGAAACCATCAAGATCCAGGGGCCTCTTGGAGCAGATTTCATTATCAAGGTGAGATGTACATCCGTATTAATCTACAAAGAGATTGCAAGTGTGTGCAACAGAGTGCACAGCTGTCCGTCAGGTTGTAGCAACATGATATAATCTTTTAGCTAGCAAATTAAGAATCCTAGTTACAGCCCTGAGAGAACTAAGTATATCCAAGCAAATTAAAACACTACAGGGTTAACGTCTTTGCTGTACTGGAAAGTACCACAGGATCGTTAATGGAAAAATGGCCAGGGCTTTTGTTTTAAATATTACTGACAGGAGTGTCAGCCTGATCCCAAGCAGTGGATGGGTGTTCATCCGGCTGAAGGCTGCCACCTACTGAAGCTGCGTATTGCTCCCAGCAGCGCCTGGATTCTCCCTTAGACACTGCTAATCCCCAGATACTGGCCATTCCTAATCCTTTCAAATTTCTCTTCTACCCAGACCACATACCAGTGGTTAACATCATGCATGTAGAAATATCTTGACACTTGGCTCCTGAAGGAAGTCATACAGGTGTCCAGCAGAAAAGATAGGTGCTTCCGTTTTATCACGCTCCTTGGCTTTGTGTATACCAAGTTACAGAAATAGGCCTTTCATAGTTTTTGTTTTACATCTCTGATTATTGTGTCCAGATCTGGGCCCTTCACTTCAAGTAGGTCCGGGAACTGCTTGAATGCAGAGCCACAAGGATGGGAGCAGAGCATCTCCCCGATGAGGAAAGGCTGAAGGAGCTGGATCTCTTTAGCTTGGAGGAGACTGAGGGGTGACCTCATTAATGTTTATGAATATGTAAAGGATGAGTGTCAGGAGGATGGTCCAAGACTTTTCTTAGTGGAGTCCAATGATAGGATAAGGGGCAATGGGTTCAAGCTGGAGCATGGGAAGTTCCATGTAATCATAACTAAAAACTTTTTTAAGTGAGGATGACAGAGCACTGGAACAGGCTGCCCAGAGAGGCAGCACTGGAACAGGCTGCCTCTGGAAACAGTCAAAGCCTGGCTGTGTTCCAGAGTGACCTAGCCTAGGTGATTCTGCCCTGGGAGGAGTGTTGGACTAGGTGATCTTTTGAGGTCCCTTGACACCTAACATTCTGATTCTGTGCTATCACACGTGCGTTAGGCTTCCCTGAATATGACTGCTTCAATTACAGACATCCCTCTCCAGGAAATTTAAAAAATTTTAGTGACAAAGAGATGAGACAGAAGGATATAGTTAGGAACTTTGCCAGTCTGAAATAGATAATCAAATAGACACATAAGTACCTTGAATGATTTGGAAAACAAATCAGCATACAGGTGTTTGACTATATGAAACTTAAATTCGTTAGTCTACTTTCTCTGGCGGTTGTATGTGTGTTTTCATGTTCCTCTTTGCACTGCTGCTCTCTATGGATTATGTTATGAAGTGAAGTGACCGGTGGAGTACAATATACACATATGTTCTAATGGAAATTTCTTCAGACCAGGTACTCAGGATCAAAAGAGAGTGTGGTTCAGTTCTTTTTCTATCAACCCATCAGTCATCAGTGGAGACAAACAGAGTTCTTCCCCTGCACAGTGACATGTGGAGGAGGTAAGTAATGGCAGTTCTTCAGGAGTTTTTACAGTTGAAGATTAAAAGCACCTGGCTCATTCTGCCTTTCGATTGATTAAATGTTTGTATTTCTTTTTATATTGGTGGTCTTCAGAAAAGTAAATGATAGAGTAGCGGGTAAGTCAGTTGGTTAAGTTAGTATGAGCATAGATAATTTTTTTTCATGCCCTGTGTTAGTGGAACTGTTCTTTCATAAGGAATGGTCATTTGAGTAAGATCTTTGACTAAGAAACAAAGATACGACATTCAAAGTTGAAAATGACAATTCATAAAGAATATTTTAAGAGAGTAAGCAAAGAAATATTGTAACACTTTAAAATAAAGATGAGCAAGAGGTGAAGGAAGAAGGTGTTTCTGGCCACAGTAGTAGACATGAGGAAGGGTTTTAGAACATTTAATTTACAAATCAGGTACACAGAAAGCAGAATAAATAAACAGAATTGAAAGCTAATCTCAACACCTTTGACTATTGATCGTAGACACTTAGTCTTGATAGTGTGCAATAGCATCTACTAGTTCAAACTTTTCAGTTTGTACAGTGCAGCTCATCTCTGCTGCAGCTCATCCACCCCACTGGCTTGTCCCATCTGGTTCTGCAAAAATCACAACCTCATGGTAGGAGAAATGTTTGCCGTTATTTCAGTTCAGGTCACTTGAAACAGACTGGGATACAAGTGATACTGGTGTAATGATTTTCTTGGAGAATAGAAATACAGTTTAAATAGTTACGTGGGAGTAAAAGAGTGTTTAGAGCACAAGCAGAGTCTGGGGATCTTTTGACAGGCTGTCCGTTTTGGCACATGCTTTTCCCTTGAATCTGAAATGCACACAGTCTGTGTGTATAATGTGTGGTCCCACAGGAAACTACTGTATCTTACAAGATTCTTGGCCTCATGAACTGTGATTCGTGCTGGAACTGTGAATGACAGTGTGTATCCTCTGATGATTCCATCACAATGAGTCTATGAATTCTTCCCTAACCTTTCTGACAAGGGAAGAAGTGTAAAGCATCTCGGTTATTTTTGAGAACTCTCTTACAAACATTGGATATCTCATGGGACATATTTACCTTCAAAGTTATTAGCTTAACTCCAGCTTTATTGGTACTGGTGTTATAGTTTGAAAATTGTAGCTCTGTGTCAGTCTCTGAGATTAGACAAGGTTTTCAATGCTCTGCTTTGTAGCTGCATGTCTATTTTACGGAACTGGTACTTTTATCATCAGGGCTTGACACTCCGGTAACTGAAGAAGCACAGACACTCAACTGCTGCTTACCCATGAAATTAGTAGGATTAAGACTGGCTTATGATTGAGGCATGCAGGGACGTTCTATTGCAGCTACCTGGCTCTAACCTGTTATCTTAAAGTGAAATTAGTATCTGGATTGTCTATTTGGCATCTTGTACTGGCAGTAAATGAAAAAGTTCCCCAGGACAGAGGAACTTGGAATTCACTACTTGGAATCATTGTACCTCCATTCCTCACTTTGATGCTGCTTCTACTGTAATCTCAATGTGTGGGAAGGGGGAGTGTGATGAGCATCTCAGAAAACACAGGAAAGCTTGAATGAGCAAGAATGTTTAAACAATGTCTTTGTCTTGTTTGCAAGTGGTACATCTCTTGAGTCCTTTCAGTACTTTCAAGAAGTGGAACATACATTTGAGCACTGGAACTGCTTAGTTTTTTATGATTGTCACTCTCATGCATGATGACACTTAGAATCAGCCAAGAGACACACAAATGAAGCCATTGATATATTATACTTAGCGTTTTCAGTAGACACTGAGACTTGTGCTGTTAGTTTATTGACTCTGTTTGGATTTTAATTCCTGTGTTGTGGTTTCAAACTTTTTTCGTTGCACATACCAGAACATCCTTCTTCTCTCTGCAGTTTAAATCCAAGTCAGCTCTTTTGAATGAGTCTTTTTTTCTTAGCCAGAAAGCAACATAGTGGTTTATAAAACTCAGATCCCTTCTCGTAACCAGTCTCCACACAGATTTTTTTTTTTCACCAAGTAGTTAACTTCAAGTTTTCTTTTGTTGGCTCTTCAACTAGGAATGTTCTTGAAACTATTTCTTGGTTTTCTACCGTTTAACTTAGCAATGTTTTTGGATCTCATCTTCAATTCCTCTGGCTTTCTGGTTTAGGTATTTCTTTTTTTGAGCAGGCATGACTGTGTGATACAGCTCTCTAACATACATGGCAGCTCCTTGCTGAGGAAGGGCAGCTATCAGTCACAGTGTGTGTAGCAGAACCATATGACCTTGTAGGGTTGCTTCTGTGACACGTGAGCTGCCCCAGTACATGTATAACTGGAGCATGTCTGCTTTTACTCTTAGACATTAAACATTATTAGAATAATGTGACAGCCTCATCTAGTGTGACCATAGATTCACACAACAGATATTGTGCATTGCCTTAAATGAGGATCTGATCCTCCATGTTCCTTTGCAGTGCTTCCTTGTTTAAAAGCAACCCAAAGCAGAGTAGCACAGGACATTAATTAAATTGGGAAGCACATGATTTGGGAAAAATAAACTGCTTAAATTTATCTTCATTAGCAAAACTTAACTTTGCTTCTGTGTTAGGTTATCAGCTCAATTCAGCTGAGTGTGTGGATATTCGTCTGAAGCGAGTTGTTCCTGACCACTACTGTCATTACTACCCAGAAAATAAGAAACCAAAGCCCAAGCTAAAAGAGTGCAACATGGATCCCTGCCCTTCTAGGTTCGTATCAAAAGTAAAGTTAAATGTTTGGTGTAATCCGTTACTAAAGAAGAAGAAATTGTATTTAATTTCAGTTCTTTTTGTCTTTAAAGCTGTTTAATCCTGGTTGATTATCGCGCGTGTTACATGCATGGCACTGTGTCAGTTCTTCCATGCTGCAGAATAAGATCCTTTGATTTATAGAAAGATACTGTAAATATCAATATTCCTGTTCAAGGGCTGATTCTACTTTGTCTTTTGCTGGGTGGCAATACATTAGTACAAGTATCTAGTGATATTGTGTGAGGACAGATTGTTTTCCTGCTTTCAAATGTATTGATGCTGCTATTCAGGGTTTCTCATTAGACAGACACTAGCTCCAGTTCTCAGTCAGTGCACAAGTTTTGCAGATGGCTTAACTTGGTCTTTTCCTGTACCTACTGTACAAGTTTCTTTCTTCATTTGTACCGTGGAGTTGCAAAGTGGGGGGGTTGTTTTTTTACAGTAAGTAGTAACATGAAAAATAAAGAGTCATTCAAAGCAAACAGTTGTGGTACAAATACCACATCAAATTATTGTCAAATTGCAAAGGCTACATAGTGCATAAACCGTATTGAATTGCACTACAGTATTTCAAACTAACTTTTGGATTGTCTGGTGAGGTTTCCTGGCTGTGCTAAAGAATCTTAAAATAACATCACAGTATCAAGTCCCAGAACCTCACATTCGTGTGCCAGCTGGCTGAGCTAGAGTTGTATGCAAGAAGAAAAGGAAACATTCTCAATGGATTTCATTTCCTATAGCTAAACTGTCCATTTCCTTTCATTCCTGTTGAACATAATCATTGATAGTGACCTCTAACAGTTATGGATGTGCAGGCTTTAAAGTTTTTTCCTGAGGAGTTGATTACTGTGTGGAGTGGTGAGACTTCAGTAAGGCTTAATGGCACTGGGTGCCAAACGTTGCCAAGCTGGAATGGGAAATTAGGGAAAGAAAGGGCATAGTTATCCTTTTCCTTGCAAACGTAGCTCACATAGCCAGAAAAAGACAAGTACGACTGGATATAGTAACATATTTCTTAGTATTGGAAGTAAAGCTTCATGCCTCTCTATGCTGTGCAGTTCAAATAAGCTCTGGAAGGTGCTAAGCACCATGCTGGTCCTGTCTTTGAGTTAATCATGTGACGCATTTATTCACTGCCACTCACATTCCTCAGCAGTCCTTGTTACAGTAAGTAACTATTAGATTCTTAATGAAGCACCAGGGACCTAAAGGATCACTGATAGTAAATTTCTCTGGCAAAGGCTTGCCCATTTAGTGGTTTTTTGATGGTATGAAGTGGAGAAACTCTATGGTGAGTAGATCTCTCTATGCAAGAGAGGGAAGATTTCACTAGTTACTGTTTGCCTCAGCAATGTTTGATGTGTAATGAAGGTGCAATGCCCTTATTTCATGGTGGGAATTCCTTTCTTTAGGCATAATCATGTTAAAGTTTGTATTGCTGTACAGTCTCGGTATGAGAAATGTTCATGCAATATTTGTTTTATTGACAGTGATGGATTCAAAGAAATCATGCCCTATGATCACTTCCAGCCGCTTCCTCGGTATGTAGAATTAAGACAGCCTATGTGTCAGCATTGGCACAGTCTTCACTGCAAATATAGTGTTTGAGGTCTTAAGATCATTTAACATCTTCTGATTCTACCAATCCTGTACAAATGTTTGAAGCTTGTGATTTATTTCAGTGTCCTTTGGATGATTAGCTTAACTGTAAGAGATTAATGTGGTTGTCTTGAAAATATCAGTGTGGGAATCTTTAGAATAGAGCTGTCCCACTAAGCCTTATTCTGCTGTGGTGCTGGGAACGTCTCCCTTAAAATGCATTTATGAAGTCTTGTCTCGAAGTAGTTTTGTTTTGAGTATGTATGCAATGAACACATTCTTTTATAGAGTAAGTCTCTATATCACAGGAGTCTAGCAATTCTTTTTCCCTTAAAAAGTTCTATGCTTCTGCTCTTCTTTAGACCTGCGCTATATTTATTGGCATCAAGGCTGACGCGCAGGTTTAAAGATACTAGGTTGTTTGAATATCTGCCTAGAGTTAAGTAATCAATTTGCTTTTTTAAAAACTTTGGGTCTTGTTACCCGTATCAATCACACGAATATAAAACTTCTCCAGGAGTCATAGATGTTTTGTAATGAATATTAGAACTAAAAAGCCAGATTTACTGTTAATGTCAAGAATTATAGTTGATGGAGTTAGGTGCATATTTATCTGAGCTGAACCTCTGCTTTATTATGTCATGTAATGAATAATGTGTATTTTTCTAGGGAAGCAAAGATATGAAGTAATAAGAATGAAATCATAGACTTGCATGGCTCAGTGGAGCTACTGATTACAGCTGATATAAATGTCATAGTTTATTTCTGTAGCAATCTATGCTTGTTGTAGATCTGCTGTCCTGTGATGTACTCTGGCTTTCATACTTAGATTGAGACTTTTTTTCCCTCTACAGCTTTATTCTCTGAAGTTCCTTAATTATATTCTGTGTCTCTTCCCTTCCATTTCTTCTGCCAATTGATTTGTACTTTAGATCTCCTCTGGAACTCAACATGATTTATTTACATGAGTATTTCATCTTCTGACCTGTTTAGGGTTTGGAGATCCATTGAAAGGGAAATTTAATCCCCCCCCTTTCTGAGCTTTGCTGTGCTCAGCCCGTTTGCATGACACTGTGGGGAGATAGAGTATGTCTGCAATAAGGCTTTGGGACGTTCTTTCATTTTAAAGACTGAGAGATACAGACTCAGGCCCACATCTTTTCAACACCTCTGTGAGTCTGTCAGAAAGTATCATGATCTTCCTGGATGATGGTCAGGAGTAAAACCTGTAAGATAGCCTGCAGCCAAGCAGGGCTCAGTGTTGATGTCAGCGGAAAGGAGAGAGGAAAACAGGTTGTGTCCCACGTAAAGAAACACAACAAATATGTAAAAGCACCTTCTTTGCTGGAATTTCTGAAAGAAAACAGCCAGTGTGTGTATCTGTATCCTGAGAGGAGTCTGGTCCAGCATGGTCACTGATCTCTCTTTGGTGCAGCATGACGCGTTTTCTCTGTGCTGTTGCCTGTCAAGTAACCGCAATGTGTCAGTCCGTTTGAGTTCTGCTGGGGCTTCTTCCACCCTTTGTTTTTGCTTTTTCTAACCTGTTTGTTACATGCTCATGCAAGACTGTTCTTGCAAAGCAGCCTAAAACCCAAGTCCTACAGATACGTTTGAGCAAAGCTGTACAGGCTCCTTCTCCTTGACCAGCAGTCATACATCACACCTCCTACATGAGGGCCAAGTGGAGGGCTGCTTTGCAGTCCTGTGGTGTTTAGCACTACCTTCCCGTTCACAGGAGGAAGTTGTGGGAAAGTCATGGTGTGCACTGCAAGATCTTGAAAGAGTTCTCCTGTGGCTAGAGTTGTAAATGCCCCAATGAAATATTTTTACAGATGGAGAATTCTTTTGAAATAAATAGAAAAATTTCCCAGGATGAAAATTTTCTTTTAAAGCTTTTGGAAAGCCTCCACTTATTTCAGACTTTTTGGACTGTTGAGGATCCCTTGACAGCTGTGGGTTCTGGAAAGTGTCTCCTTGACTACTTGCCCAAGACCCCCCTTTACCCCAGTAGCCATGGTCCTCACTCCATCTTGAAAATGCTTGTGGGAGTGTGGGATCTGGAATGTGTTTGAAACTGATGAGATAAAGAAAAACAACTATAAAACTTCATGCTGTAAACACTTGTGAGGCTAGAGTTACATAAAGCGCAGCGAGCCTTGCATATAGAAATCCATGAGCTGCTAATTCATTGAGCAATTAATTGCCTTTTAGTTCCTGACTTTTTCTGAAGAAAATGAGTTAAAGTTGGCCAATCATTTTTGTCAAAGAAAAGTGCTACTGTTGCTCTTCAAATGTGTTTGGTACTTGTGATATGCCATCAGTATCTGGGTATGGAGCTTTAGTCTGCACATAGCCTATGGTTCATGATGAATGGCTTGCTGCATGGCTCATGCTCATTCTTCCGTTGAACTCAAGCATGATTAATATGTTTCTGTAGGCAGTCATGAATTGCTTAAAGTAGGAAGTGTCCTTGATTTACCTGTTGTATCATAGAAAGTTAGTAGTAATTACTTAAATTTACCTTTGATTTATAAGCCTTTGCCTCATCTGGTTGGAGATTTTGACTGCCTTTATGATAGCAAAGTTACTCTTGATGAATTTATTTTGGTGGGGTATTGTAGTACTTGCTGAGTCTCTTGTCATGATGGATATAACTTTTTTCCTGATCTTTTCTGAGCCTCTTCAGCTATAGTAAGAAGAAGTTTAAAAGTTACAAGACATTGATGAATGATATGGGGGTGCTGGGGGACTCAATATTTTTCCAGCACTTAGCTTTGGTTTGGGTGGATGGTAGAAAGACAGCAAGAGATAGGGGATCAAAGGTGAGGAAAAACTCCATGATGGTCAGTGGAACCTATAGACAAATACTATGATAAAAGCTTGTTGTCACTAAACAGGCCAGGAGAAGTTAGATTTTGCGGGAAGTGATTGCTAAAACATACGTGTGTGCTAAGACCAAGAGGTCAGAGACAGAGTTTGTAACCTGAAAACATCTATGTAATTTTCACTTCAGATGGTGCAGCAGTCTCCATCTTAATTCTAGTTAGGTCTAAGAACATGCCTGTATGTCCGTTCTGGAGACATTCCCTCGCAGCAGATTGTCTATCATTGGAGGCTACTACCCTCCACCAGCTCTGTTGACATGGCTATGTGAGTTTTCCTTATTCTATGTATTGCTCCAATTCAGGAGAAATCAGGTTAGTTGAAGCAGCTGAAATGGATGAGCAGCTGCCTTTAGCTTGAAGTAAATGGAAATTGTGACTACAAAGCCATTCAACAGCATTTTAATGACGATGGAAAACTCTTGCAGAACTGCAGTGGTGACCAGCCAAATGTTACCTGGAAGTTAACAGTCCTTGTGGATGAAGACAGTTTGAAATTCAGTGGCTGGGTTTACCCAAAGCATTAGAGATCCCATTAAAATTCTTGCATGAATAAGTCTTTAAGATTAGTCTGCAGGCTGTGGGCATTGATGAGCAACTGTGGGTAATAACACCCTCAGTCAGTAGAGTCAGATCCGATTTTGTCTTTGGACTTTATGTAATCTCATGCACACATGCTTCTTGGTTTCTGACCAAGTATTTGTGGCCATGTAATGCATATGTATATGTGGGCATACTCTGTTTAGATGTTTAGACTATTTGCAAGTATAATCATTTCAGTAATCAAACACAATATATTTACAGTCTTCAACTCATGTATGAAGATAGGATTTTTCAGTTATTTTGGATAATGTACTTACACGTATAGAGATCTGTTTTTCTTCTTGTTTTGCACATGAATGTAAGCCTGGAATAAAGCAAGGTAGCTCTGTAATTCAATGCATTTGTAGGGTGTGGTTAGAAGCCAGCAACAAAATTATGAGAGAATTTTAATGACGCTAGATTTGGATTCAGTGTTTTCCATGTTTAATAGAGGTTAGTGGAATACAAATAACCCTTATTTTTAATCTGAATTCTTTTTTTTTTTCAGGTGGGAACATAACCCTTGGACTGCATGTTCAGTTTCCTGTGGAGGTGGTATTCAGAGGAGAAGTTTTGTATGTGTAGAAGAGACCATCCATGGAGAGATACTGCAAGTGGAAGAGTGGAAATGCATGTATGCCCCTAAGCCCAAAGTTATTCAAACCTGCAACCTCTTTGATTGTCCTAAATGGGTGGCAATGGAATGGTCTCAAGTAAGTTGAAAAGTCATTTGGCTCATTATGCTTGTTGTCTTCATTTAGAAATAAGGAAAAACTTCTATACAGTGTGAGTCACAGAGCCCTGGAACAGGCTGCCCAGACAGATTGTAGAGTCTCCTTCTCTGGAGACGTTCAAATCCTGTCTGGATGCAGCCCTGTGCAATGTACTTTGGGAAGCCCTGCTTTGGTGGGAGGTGTTGGACTTGATCTCGAGATCCCTTCCAGCTCCAAGGATTCTATGATTCTAAAGAAAGCCTCTAGTCCTGTGTTACCATGCTCTGTGAACACAAGGCCATTACAGAAATACAGCCCTGCGGGCATAATTCCCAGTTCTTACTAGGAGAAGTATGCGCTAAGTAATTTGTCCTGATGATCAGAATGTTAACATGTCTGTGTGGAGACAAATGCCTATAGAATTATTTGTGCTTTACACAGAGGAGTGATTAGAGCCAGAGGTCAGGGCCCTTTTCATCTTGTTTGTCTCTCAGTTTTTGATAAATGTGATATTTCACTGCATGCAATAGCTAAAGGCATGTCTGTCATGGGGCTGGCATGTCTGCAAGGGTGATTTTCAGCATTCTTACCTTCCATTATAGCAAGAAAAATATAAAGACAACTTATATTGGCAGTGGTTATCTGATACAGTCGGATAGCTCAACACTTCTATAATTCCTTAGTTCATCCAAACGACATCACTGATGTATAGAGAAGAAACTGTTCTTATGGCATGTCTGACCCAGCTTTAACTGAAAATGACCACTGTGAGAGAGAGCACATTCTTAGTACAGAGCCACCTCTGTTTCAGAGTTTTGCCAATCAGATAAGCTGTACAGAACCCCAAGAAATCCCTTGCTTTCCCAAGACTTAGACATTTTTTCCAGCATCAACCTTGTCTTTATTCACCTAGCAAAGCCAAAGGCATATTTATACATTTCTTGTACCTGACTGATTGTGGAAAAAAACCTCAGTGAGCACATCATCAGTACTTTTCACTCACTTTGTAACAGTGTCTGTAAACACAGTAAGAAAGAAAGTGTGAGGTGGTTGCGTTGTCTCCTGCAGTGCACAGTGACCTGTGGCCGAGGCTTGCGTTACCGCGTGGTGCTGTGCATCGACCACCGTGGGCAGCACGTTGGGGGCTGTAATCCACAACTTAAACTACACATAAAAGAAGAGTGCATCGTGCCAATACCATGTTACAAGCCAAAAGGTAAGTGGAATTTTGTCTGGGTCTGTTATTGTTTTACATTTTTGTTAAGAGAATTAAAAGCCCCTGGTAACCTTTTTCAGAAATGCCAGAAGTTGGAATTTACTAGGACTTGTTTCAGCCTTGGCAGAAAGATGCATTTTAATTATTGGTGCTAGGAAAAGTGCCCTGCTGGTATTGTTTGCTGATAATGTGGCCAGACTGTCACGAGGTGAACATGCTAACTAAATCTATACAACACGGTGAAATTGGGAAAACCAGAATTCATGAGTCCAGCATGGGAAGGAGGAGTTATTCAATAGTACTTGAAATAGGAATGGTACTTCATATGCATCAGCTGGGATCGTGTTCGTTTGCATCTCACTGTCAGCATTCTCAGTGGGCCTCATCAGTTCATTAAATTATAATCAAACTGGTTTTCTTCTCTACTGTCCATTTCTGCATACTTAAGAGGTCTGTTACAGTGATGTAAATCAACAAATATTCCCCAAAGTTGCTGAGGTGTAAAATAGAGACAGGAGGATGAAAAATAAAAACAAATATGAGGAGCATAGCAGTGTATCTTGTCTCTTGCTCATTTCTGCCCCTCTGGGCCCACGAAAATGTGGTGGGCACTACTTCCGTTCTTCCAGTTGTTATTTGAAAGGCTGCATTTCCGACCTTCACAGCCCACTGTAAAGATTCACATAGAAAAAGTGAAAGCTGTCTGCAGAAAACCCTGTGTTTCTCTTTATGGCGTTTGCAGACTCTAGGAAATTCTTCAAGTGGGAAATAATTCAGGATTAAACCATGAAGTAGAAACTAACACTGACATTTTAAGAACCTTCTTCTGGCATTTTACTTTTAGGAAGCACTGTTCCTCAGCTGGCTTGTGATATTAGATCTGTAAGGACCTCAAAACGCTAGGGTAGATAATGGTAACATCTACATCTACATACAGCTATGACTTTGGGGAAGTCACTGACTGGGTCATTTTATCTCTGCCAGAAAAAAGTCCCGTGGAAGCGAAATTGCTGTGGCTTAAACAGGCACATGAGATAGAAGAGACCAGAACAGTCTCAGAAGAGCCAACGTAAGTACATTGTCTTCTACAGTGAAGAAACATTTCCAGCATGTTTTGCAGAATGAATGTTGCTGTGCAGTTTGCTTTGATGGTTCACTGGCCTTGGGAGATGAGTTGTGCTGTGAGCTGTTCCTAATTTTACATCTCAATGGCTTTGTTTATGGAGCTCCTGTTCTGAATAACAGAGCTACTCTGTCATCATGTCCCTATATCTTTCAAGCAATGCTAGGACTTCTTAATTTAGCCTAATTAAGCCCAAATTAATTAATGTGGAAGTATTTCAGCAGATATATATTAAATAAGTTCAGTTTTATCCCAGTCATTTCTGTTACCTCAAGAATGTAGTGGTTGAGTTAAAAATTAAGAGGTACTTTGTAGAGTTGCCAGGATTTCCTTGGGGAGTGAGACCAATGTATAAAGAAAGTGAGAAAAACCTGCTGATCTCTGAGCTCAGATGAATGTGTGGGGATAAGTTGTGATATTTTACATGTGTGTACTTGTGCAGTAACATCTGGATTTTGTGAGTGCCCTTAAAAGCTGATAGGGGTAAGCCTTCCAGCCTTTTGGTTCTGGGGATGAAGGTATGACTTAAATCCAGCTACACTCGTTCTGCGCTTTATCCACGTGTGTTAGGGCATCCACACAACTGCTTATTGGATGTTTCACACATCTATTTATCTAATTTATTCAATATGTAATGCAGAGGTTTGTGTAAAGTGGTAACGCTAAGGTTTTTGCAAGGTATTTTGAATGGTGTTTTGTTATGATTTGTCAAATTCTGCCCTCATTTGTAGTGAAGTTAGTTTACAATAATTGAGATGCGCTTACTGAGGTTACTTTGGATTTACTTCGCTCTGAGAATGGAGTGTGCCCTATAGCTTCTTATTTTTCTTTCTCCATCTCACCGTTCCTGATTTTGGCACATGTGCACCGACAGGTGTGATCATGAGTAATAAAATCTTTACACCTGCACTGACTCAGAAAAGAAACCACTTGCCAAACAGGTGTTTGATAGTTATGGTGACTGTAAATTTCTCACTGCTCTAGCCTCTCAAGCCAAGTGTCAACCTACTGTGAGCGGTTATTTCACTCTCCAAATTGGTGGCCCTGAATTCAGACAAGGTAGTAGCAAAGATATAAAAATGAAGTGTGGTTGTCCAAGGGGGTGATGCAATCAAATGTGCCTTTTGAATATCAACACATCCCGGTGGAAGGTATAGGAAGCCACCTCTAAAGAGTGAAGCTATAAAGAAAATAATCAGTGGCAATTCAAAACTGTGCTGTGGCAACCATGAGCTGGTGTATGCTCTAGGTTTTTAGGATCCTTCAGCAGCAGTCTAACAGAATAAGCAGGGAGGACTGTCAGGGACACAGCATGATAGTTCGGAGTACATTCACAGTATAATAGAGCTGAGCCGGAAACTTTGTAATGGGCTCCCTTGTACCTTGTCCTCACAAAGAAAGCGGTTATTCATGCCTTCCTAGACATGACCAATGTATTCCACTACAGCCTCACAGTGTGACTGCAGCCATGTGTGGGAGCTGTCAGTGCATGTCTCAGCTCTGCAGTTTTGAAGTTTCCTGGATCTTTTTTTCCTTCACTCACTCTGATGAGCTAGATTTTCTTTCTCTTTCGTTGATGATCCTTTGTCTGTCCTAAGACTCCTTCGTTTGCGTTTTTCAGAAGCATCTTTACCTAAGTCTAAAAGTTTTCTTCAGCCACTTCTGGTTGTGACTTTGCCACACTTCTCTTTACTGAGCTGTTGATGAGGTGCTGCACTTTCCTAGTCTAGGTACTCAGGGCAGTCCTGGGACCCAGCTCTAATGCTGTAGCAGAGGCCCCATTAGTTTTTTTGACCTGCCTTCTCCTGCCACCACCTCTGGCTTTGTTTTTCTAAGGAAGCTGACAGGTAAGGAGAAATGAGAAATAACTGTTTCCTAACTTCCTTCCTTTTTGCAGATCCCTGTTGGTGGTATGGGCAGGGGCTGCCAACCAGAGCAGTTTCTCAATGAAATGCGTTAAATCTCATGCCCTAACTGCTCCAGCCTTCTCCAGCTTGTGTAATAATTTTGGGTCAGGGTTTAGGATTTAAAAAGAAACTGTCATAATGGGTTGTTAACTTCTCCCAGGGTAAATTCTAACAAGACTTCCCTCTGTTTAGGATCTGTTTATTTTCAGTAATTTATGCATGCAACAGTGATAAATCATTACAGAAACTCTTACAGTTTCCTTGATAAAATACCACCACTTTTAATTTTAGTTGTTCTCTTGTCATCCAGTCTAAAACCACAATATGAAGTCCCAACTTCTCATCCATCCTTTTATTACAACTGTCTTTCTATGCTTTCATGTGATGTTATAGCTGATAATGAGTGGGAGAACAAATGCAGCTGTGTTTTAGAACGCACAAGAGAGGGATGTGCCAAAAGTAGCTTGTGGAAGATAAATACTTCTGCTGCTGTGGTCTGCCGTGGCTGGTGTCTTGAATTTACATAGAGGGGGAATGTTCAAAAGCTTCTTTTTTGTATTATTAGCAAAATAAAAAATGACTGCCCTTAAAGTGAGTCCAAGAAAAATGTAGGTCTGACCTTTATAGTTTTTAGTTGTGGAATGTGATGACAGTTGATACCAATCATTATTTTAAACGTTCTTCCCTCGAGCCTTCTTAGTTACAGTGAGATTTACAGGGAAGCTCTAGCAAAGTTTAATCTTAAGTTGAAGAAATAGGCACCTCAGCTGCCTTGCCCTGTCATGGCTTAGGACAAAACTAAAATGCTTTCAAAAGATGATGTTTTTTCTGCAATCTGAGCTAAAAAGCAGTCGCTGGGTTTGTGGAGTTGCACTTGCTGGGTGTGAAATGAAGTCTCTCTCTCATAAAGGTTCCTGCTCATTGCGTCTAAGTAATTTTCAAGAAATGGCTCCACTGTGCCTTTGGTGATAGAGAATTACACGTTTTTCACAGCTTCTCTGAAAACAGGCTGGTGATTTTCTCCGACACATTGCACTGGAGGTCGACACAACCTGGTAGTGCCACTCTGCTTAGCGCAGGCAAGAGGGTGCTTTAGGAAGGGGTAGGGTGCCAGCACTATGGAAGTTTTGCCCCAGCGACCAAGCAACATTTTAGATGTTTCTGCAAACTTTTGTCCGGGTCCCTGGATGAAAAGTTGGAAAACAAGAGTTTTTCCAAGCCTTTTGAAAGCTGCAGAAGGCTGAGTTAATTTTTCCGTTCAGATTTGATTTGGTTGGGTTGGGCTGTTCTGTCCCAGTTTTACCATGAGTAGTTTGATCACTGCTTCATTTTCCAGGTCATCCTACACTAGCTGTTTCAGAGTGTGCCAGGTAAATGCACATTTCCCTTAGTGTCAGACTGATACAACTGCAGCACATGCAGGACATGCTCTGTGCTGCATCTGTAGTGTGTGCATCATTTATAACTGTGCAAGTGATTGTAGGAGTGTTTGATCTACATTGCACTAAGAAGAGTGATTGTACAAAAGGACCAACTGTGAAAAGCGTACCTACTTGCATTTGCATTCTTCCATTCCTTTTTTAAATCAGAACAGGACTCTCATGTACACACTTAAAGAAAATTTTCAGAGTTGCAACCGTCCTATCCATTCCATTATATATGGAATATATCATAAATATATGGAATATATGCTAAATTCCCAGTGATCTGCAAGGCATCATAATGCAAGCGCTTTGGTGCTTTTTAATCTCGACCTGAGACTGTTCTGTGTGTATGCCCATACAAGGTAGAGTGCATGTACTTCAGGGAAGTGTCTCCAAAGCAACGAAAGAGTGACTTTAACAGTGAAAATGGCATTGACAGGTCTGTAATTTAGAATTTGAATAGCTAAATAGTCATGTGACTAGTTTAGCAAATACCAGGGTAGAGCAAAAAGTATTATAGGGGCTCCTGTTTTCATCTTTGATTCTGATTGTGTAACTTCTCCAGTGAAGTGATCCTGCTGTGGCAGGGGGATTGGACTAGATGATCTTTCGGGGTCCCTTCCAGTCCCTGATGATTCTATGATTCTATGATTGTATGGTCTTGCACCTCACTGAAATACCAGGCACTAAGATTCAACAGGAAAACCTCTATTATAATACAGGCTTGCTATAAGTCAAAGAAAAAATACTGAGAATTCTCTGAGTTTCTTTATAAATCAATTGGTTGCTGAATGAAAGAATTTGTGTGGTTCAAAATTATTTTTCATTTATACAGGACTTCAGAAGAATGCATCATACATGGTTTTGGGAGAGTTTTAATGCACTCAACTAAAAATACATAAAACTAACACCAATTTCTGGTATGCTGCTGTCATGCTTTTACCAAAAAAGTTACTTGCTTTCAGACTGTAAACTGTTAGCTGTGGTCACAGCACTGACCAACCCTTTTCAACTATAAATGTCCATCAACTTTATTTTTTCAATTAGGTACATAACTACAAATGGATGTGCATCCTTAACATAGAGACAGACATCATTTTGTCAAGCTAATGCTCGGTGGCCTTGATCCAATAAAGCACTTAAGCACAAGTTTAACTCTGAACATGCTACAGTTCTATTGAATTCAAAGGACAGCTAATGTGCTTAAAGATAGGCACATACTGAAGCACTGTATTGGGTGAGGGTGATCTTTCTCTGGCCACCCAGGGTAGTGTGCACACTCTGTCTGAAAAAAATCTGAGCTTTGTTGTTTCAGGGTTAAGCTGATTTTATCTGCTGGGATAAGAGAAATCTTTCTTTGCAGCTTTTCCCATAGATGTTCACTTGGAGTATTATTGAAAGCACCTGGTCATCCCTCCCCTACCAGCTGTGCCATTGGACTTGTTGGCTGTTAGGTTGCACCAGTGGGCTTTTACTCAGATTTTATCACTGTAGGACACAGCAATTCAAGAGTATTGATAATACTCTTCCAATTAAATTCAATGTGGTCATCTGTCTATGTCAAAGATCATCTGACTAGTGAAGTGATGAGCACTTGCAGGTTTCCTTGGTTTCAAGAGGAGCTGGGGACACTGTGCCCTTTACACAAATCTGTGAAAAACTGATGAATTCAAACTAAATTTTTTTCAAGGAAACTTTGAATTGTTGGTCTTCGACATCTTTCTTAATCTTCATGCCAGAGTTGTATAATCATCATCTTCCTGTAGAATAACCAGTTAGCTTGTAACTTTTGTTAGAAATAGGAACATCCTTTCTTCACAGGAGACAGTTTTGGGGTCTATCCCCAGAACAGCTGGGGTAACTATCATAAAGACCAAGTTTAGATTATCCCTGTTGCTTACCCGCTCATCTGTTCTCTGTTCTTCTATTTGATTCTTCTTCTGTATATACTGGCAAGAAATTATTGGCTCACAGTGAATAAACCATCCGCAGAATCAACCACACTGTGTTGACATTCTCCTGTGCTTACTGTGTATTCAGAGCATAAATACTGATTTTATCATTCACGACTGGTTTTGTATTTGTAAGGGCAGCTTTTCTGCAGTAAAGTGAGGGATAATTCTTAATCAAAGATAAGCAGAAAAACTTGGAAATAGGTTTTTTTTTAATAAAATATCCAAATTGTTTTTAGCATTGGTCAAATATATCCTCTTATATCTCCCATTTATGTTTTGATCATCATCTGCATTTGGACATACAATAAAGAACAACCACAACCTTTTGAAAAAGTGTCCTATGACCTCTGAATTTGATTTCTTGTAAATTGTACCCCTGGAGACACTCAGAGTTACTTTATGAATGAAATCCATCCCCTTGGCGCTAGTGCCATTTGGAAATTTACTTTCAGATATTAATGGGACCCTTGAAATGGGAGAGGTTATTACGGACGGAACCCTCCTTTTATCCAGTAGATTAATTATCTGTAAAATAAGACAGTGCTACAGTTCATCAGAAGCATAAATGCTTTGTAATAATAATCACGGATTATAGACTCTGCTGGTTTGACCTCTTTGTTGAAGATGAGAGGATTCTTACAAGATTAAATCTGAACAGCAGCCTGTGATGTTTTGGACAGCACTGGAGATAGACTTGAAACGTGCTCTTCTTCTGTCTGGTTGCTGACGTTAGTATGACACAAGGTGATGGCCTTTTTCAGATTCAGGTACGTTTTTGGCTACTCACGCCTCAATCTGCGTGCCTGGGGAGCTATTTTATCTTTATGGAGTTCCTTCTTTTATCCACTGAAGGAATTTGAGGAAAAGATTGAGGTGATGTTTTTTTCCCCAGAAAGAAGATACAGCTTTCCCTGTTCCTCATTACTCTTTCTCCTCTTTTCCTACATCTTTTCTTTAGTGGATTTCGAGAAATAGTCTGGGATGGGAGGCATGGAGAGGCGCTCGATTGTCCATTCTGTTTAAGCGTCTAATGCTGGTATTTATTGTCTGCTTTGTGTATCAACGTACTTTTCTGTGCACGTCCAGACAGAATGATTCGTAGTAAAATGACAGTGTTTCCACCGCTCTCTGATGGTTTGCAGGTTTATCCCCGACCCCTGGTCTCCGTGCAGTGCCACATGTGGCAATGGCATCCAGGTGCGAGATGTGAAGTGCCGAATTCTTCTTGCCTTTACTCAGACTGAGGTTGAGCTGCCTGAGGAGGAATGTGAAGATGTGAAGCCACCAACAGAAAGAGTCTGTCACCAGGCATCCTGTGACAGTGATCCTGTCCCCTACACACCAGAATTTTCACATACTGAAGATGGCAGTGTGATTTACGACTGGGAATACATCGGGTTTACTCCTTGCTCAGCCACATGTCTTGGAGGTACCTTTATTGTTTTGCTTGTTTGGTGCAGTTTGATACTGTTTGGTCTTCTGCTAGTGTTGCCCTATGCTGATCTGTAGGAAAACAGTCAGCCTTAAGTTTTAACTTAGTTCTAGGTTACTCATTTCAAACTACTTTGTTTCCTTTGTATCCTGTATTCAAACCCAAACTTTATTTAGTTAAGAACTCGCTGACACAGCAATTTGCTTTAATCTCACTGCTGCAGGAGTTTTGGCTGCCAGGCAGCTGGTGGTACCAGCATTTTTAGTGCAGAAGTGATGGACGTGTTTAGATGAGCTTTCTTTTCCTAGGAACTGAAAGTGTGTGGTTTCAGAGTTAAAATTCCCATGTTAATTCTCCTTTATCTTCCAAAACGAGATAAAGTAGGGATAGAAAGCTGTAATTACGGAGTCTTGCTTTCTGTTTGAGCGACACAAAGATCAAACAGGACTTTGTTTAGGTCAAGGTGCAGTATATCTCTACAGGAACTCTGCGCCATACGTCTGTCTGCAAGTAGTTAGGCACATTCCTTCTTGGATGTAATTGAATCTCCCTGTCGTCTTAAGTACATGTTACTAGACAAGGTTGCTGGTGTTGCTACTACATACTGTGCTTTGGGACTGAATACAAGTGAGTTATGAAGTGTTAAGTGGAGGCAGTGGAATTGTGAACACACCTATATATGACAGGACTGATGACATCAGTGGGAAGTGAAGACAGTTGTACCCATAGAAGAAATAAAAAATGTAGAAAAAGGGAGCACAGGAACAATTGGAAGCAGAAGGCCAGTCTAGAGCTCACAGAAAGCAGCCTCTTTTGTACTACCCACCAGTTTAAACCTTGAAGACAGAAGCTGGGAAGGATGCCCTCAAATGCTACCAGCAGGATGGTAAGTGACTGACAAGTGCCTCCTTTATCATTTACTACTGTTGTCTAGCACTGGGAACAGCAGCACATATGATCACAAAGGCTGATGAGTCCTGTTCCCTCCACTACCCTCAGTGGGCACTGTGACTGGCAAGGAAGAAGAGACTGTAGCTGTATAGATCTGTCATGGTAGTGACAGCTATTGTGACCACGTGTCTCTGTATCTTCATTTTAATGAGGGAGTCATTTTAGAATTGAGGAAGTTGTACTCTAAAGCAGAAACAAGGCTTTCATTACTACTAAATCTGTATCTCCGTTTTTCATATCTCAATTGATTTTTGTAGTTAGCAATATTTTCATTGTCATCTTAAATTCACCTCACTACTACATTTTAGCTGGAACGTTTGTCAGAGGTATTAACCAAAATGTTTGTCAAAGGTATCCTAGAACTCCAAAGTTTTTGCAGTTTGAGGACATCAGTAGACATGTTCATGTTTGCATGGCCTGCCTCGCCACGTGTGCGTTTGTCCACACACAAATATTTATATCAAAACTTCTACTTACATTACTATCGGCTTGCGTTCTGAGGATCCTGTACTGACAACAGTAACTGCAAAACGTCTGATGACCAGAATCATGTTCAGCTTAATTTTGTTCCTGAGAAAGTTGAGTGTAAATTCTGTTGCTGACTTCCCACCCTTTTTATGAATTTGTGAGGTTCCCGGACTGAGGATTGTCCTGTAGGCTTTCACAGTACTCTGATCATTTGTTTGATAGACAATAGAAATTCTCCATTTGAAGAACTTTAAAGGAAATATTTGCTCTCCAGACTTCTGTGGTGTCGCTGGTATTATGTCTAGACGCTTTTCTTATGCGATGCTTCTGGGAGATGGGCGAAGCTGTCAGGATATTTTATCAATGAACAGCTTCAGCAGTGCCTGTACTGTTGTACTGGTTAGATAGCAGTGATATTTTTTTTTTCCTTCTATCAGTTGCTGCCTTGGCATGGGCTTTCAAACAGACCAAAAATTACCTGCCGATAAATAGTTTTAAGGGAACCAGACATCTCTTCTGTTTCCAACTTGCTGCAACGTAGCAACTAATGATCTCACTGTCTACTATTTTTCCATTGTGTAGTTCAAAGGAGCTGATCCATTTCTGCTCAGTTTTATGTTCAAATTTCATTTCAATTAGATGAACTTTTTTGTTACAAGAAATAAATGTTGTCTGAGTTTGGAATATCCCAGTGTAATGTAAATTATATTAGGTACTTTTTCTCTAGTACGTGCGTATCTAGCAGTGGCTGTTAAAATAAATTCCTGTGGGTTTCTTTATCCTCAGAACTCCCTACCCCCATTTCTTAGCGCATGACTCTCTGAGTGAGGGAAAAGTCTTCGGGGTTTAGGTTATTGCCACTGTTTGAGTAAGGACTGAAGCTTTGTTTCAGTGCTTGTGACTTGCACCGTTTCTTTAAGTCCTCATACAAACTAGACTTTTATTTCAAACTCTCCTCTGGTGCCTCTCCAAAGCAGACTGCAAATGGAAACAAAGGGGTTTGAGGTGTTGTGAGAGAGATAGAGAGATCTGCAATGCGATGCATTGTCTTTTCTTCACAGGTCTTCTTATTTAGCAGGTTCTAGAGCATTTCTAACATGAGTCTTCAGTAATTTCGTGTGCATTCTGCACCAAAGCTCTGTGCCTTGTCACACAGCACGCTGAGTGCCGTAAAACTGGCTGCTTTTGAGGACAGCTGCGTTGTGTTACACCTCTTAGCATAATTAATACTTCTTTTCATCAATCAATGAGTGCAAATAAAAGTTGTCCAGGCCAGCTTGTCATGAACATCTCCTTTAACAACCACAGGAAACTCTATAACCATCTTGGATGCTAAAGATCTATTTTGCCTTCAGTGAAGAAATCCCAAGCTGAAAATTAGCCAGCGGAGGAGGAATGTTTTTCTTGTAATCTGTAGTGTTTCTTTAGTGCTGTCACTCATTCAGCTATTTCTCAATATTTGAAAGGGATGTTTTCCAGTTAAAAAAAACCTGATCATTTTCTGGGTCCCTGTTTAAAAATACCTTTAATTGCAAGAGGCAGATTTTGGTAGCTGGATGTATTATTTCTATTCCATACGCTCAAAAAATGATTGTTCAGGGCCCCTAAAGTCATTACATTGGCTTAAAAATAATGAGATTATACAGTAAGTACGTGTGCACTTCCTGTTGTTTCCTCTGTAGTCTGTGGCTTTGGAAGCTTTAGGGTGCAGGCACTTTGTGTTTTCAAGCTTTTGTCTAGATCTCACTGACTGAAAAGTTTACCAGTTTATTTATAAGAAACCTGAGAGTCTTCAGAAAGTAGTGGATTCGAGCCAAATTTAAGGGCTCTTAAGAACATCTTAAGGGTTCCGGGAGGCACATGTAAAGTGGAGGGCATTTGCAAGAGCGTTGCAGGCAATTTGGTTACTGGTTACTCCTGTCACTAATCGTGTTAACTGCAGAGACTGTTTTGCTCTCCTACAGAAGGAGGACAAATAGCCAGTTTCCATAGATTTAAAGAGAGGGTGTGTAGGACTCGGCATTTCTTCTGAGTTACTTTCAGCTGATAGTGTATATTTTAATCTGTCATCAAACTGACACTGATAGAAATAAATTACTATTCTTCCTCTTCCAGGTACAGAGAATAAATCCATCCTCTTACCATTTGCACAGCAACTTTCCACCTCCGTTTTCTTTGTACCCTTACAAAGGCAGAACAAAATATTCTGGGCTTTCTTCAAGCATTCTGATCTTTTAACACAGCTTCATGCACTTTGTATTTCACTGGACAGAAAAGCTTGTAAAGGAATGTAAATGTATGTGGTTTGAGTGCTGGGTTAAAGTAAAAAATATTCTATTTCACTGAATAGTAGGATAATTACTACAATAGTGCATCAGATTACTGTAAAAATACTTAATGCTCCCTGCTGCATACATAATGTTTTAGTTAAATTATCTACTATGTTTATATTATAAGCCAAGAAAGTCGTACATATAAAAATTTGCTTCTTTAAATAATAGAGTTTTCCATTTTCCAGTCAACATAGAATAAGAAATTTGTCAGTGACTGAAGTTCCTAACTGATGGAAAATTATGGTTTGGGGTGAGAAATGTGATGAATTCTCAAGACATTTTGACAGTTAAATTCAAGTAAATTCTAGGTCAGTTAAGCGCAGTTATTTATTGAATAGAGCTTTCTGAGAACCAAGAAACAGGAAGGGTGTGTACGATGTTTTTCACAGCTCTTTAGCATCTGTTTTGTACTTACAGCATCAAAACAGGGTGCCATTTCACATTTCAGTAAGACCCCTTCAATAAGGGATGTCCTGTAGTTAAATCAAATGGAAGATACACCCGTACAGACACTTCCTTCTGGTAACACAGCTAAAGCTAGGTAGGTTTGGAAGGGAGAAGTGTTTTAAGAAACTCCAGGTGGCAAGCTGCAGTGAAAAACCATCACCTTGTATGACATGCCTTTTGTTCACGTGGCTGGCCAGTTTAGTTTTTATAACATGGGGGTAAAAAGTTCCCGTGGGATTACTGTCAATTTAGATGATCTAAAAGGGATCTCATTTCATTCTCCTCCTTGTGTGAGATTTTAACTACATACTACTTATCACAAACCATTGCAGAGCAGCATCACCTCTGAATGTGGTTTTCCTACAGAAAGACTGGGAGGTCAGCAGAAATCGAATTTGATAATATAAAAAGTAGATTTTAACCTAGAATAGGTTAAAAGGATGCTTGACATGTGCTAGGTGTTTGTCTGCTAATTTCATGCTGTTTCTCCCAGAGCACAATTTCTAAATCCTTCTCTCCTGTAGACAGTCCTGAGACAGTCATTTCCTGAGTAAGGGGGCAGGTTAGTTGCTCCTCTTAAACAGAAACATGGGGAGCCATTGGCAGAAAGCATTTGATTCCCTTGACTGTAATAAAACAGTAGAGTTCTGGAGATGTTTGTTAATTGGTTTGTCATCTTCAGGTATTTTCATGTCTACACTACAGTCATGGTATTTGTTATTAAAGGTTTATTCTCAGCCTTGCTAGGGAAATATGTTTTCCTTAATGAGTGTGCTCTGTGTTAATGCAATTATCAATACTTCGGTGTAAGAGAGCCGAAGTGGTTGTCAATCATATTTAAGGTCTTGTCTTCTATAAAAATTCATTGCTTCATAATCAGAGTCAAAACATTCTATGGTAAGCTCTTTCTGAACTGAAAAATGCCCCAGAAGGGATTGAGAAGTCAACTAGAGAGCCTGAAAGAAATGGGAATGTTTGTGATAGTGAAAGGCGCTGCTCATCTACTCCCGCTGAAATGTCTGAAGGAGTTGGACTGACTCAAGTGTTGCAAAGAGGGATGGTGGCCTGGACTGGCTGATGCGCTGGACTACCTCCAACTTGTTTCTAGACGGAAGGAACAGATTTGGTTTATTAAAAGAAAGGCGGTGCTCATGAGTGTGTTGTAAAGGAGAGAAATGTGGATAGAACTTTCAGTGTAGGGTATTTCACCAAACACACTCAGAATGGCTAATGACCAAAGCGCCAAGAAACCAGTGTTTGTACCCAGCTGACACAGAAACAGGAGCTTTTGTGAAACAGCAGTCGTGGGCCTTTGAGGTAATGCCATGGACGATACCATGAAGTGGTTACTGAAGGTTTCCAGGAAGAAATGCGGCTCTTTGAAACATCTGCAGTTCATCATTAGAAGAAAAATGCAGCCTGCTGCTGAAAGCACATTTGTCTCCTTACAAAACCACTGGAGATAAGTGAAAGATAGGAAGGAAATTTAAATTGTGACTCTTCAAAAGCCTTTTTTTTTCACCTGAAAGCAACAAAATAATTACCTTAATCTTTCAGTGTAGAACATCCCAGATATATCGCAAAGCATGTTGTCTTGCATGTGCACGTGGGTAGGCTTAGAAATTGAGTAAGGTTTTCGTAATAAAAAATACAATATATAAAATTGGATAATTACATGGGTTTAAGAGAAAGTTGACGAAATGTGTATTCACAAGCTGACTTGTTCTAAAGCAAACTTATATTACATTTCATTTTGACTCATAGAAATTTGAGTATTGGCAATCTTTCACGGTTCAGTGATAAGATCCAGGTAGCAAGAGCTGGAGATCAGAAGGTGCCAAGAATGGTCACGAAGGAGGAAAGCTCTAGGCTGGGTCAAATTTGCTGCCTTCAGTAACATTATTGCACCTTATGAGACAGGTTGTGTTAGTCAGTCATTCTCCTGACTGTAGTTTCAGAAGGTTTCTGCATATTATATTACCGTTCTGGCAGATCTTTAGCTCCTTAAAGTAAGGTAAGTGATAAGAAACCTTTATACCCTGATTTTGGCAATGAAGCCAGTAGTTCGCTCGCGACCATTGCAGAACCAAGTGTATGTAGCACTAAATGGTGGACAGACAGGAAAGCCCATTTTCCTTTGGGTTTCAAAGATGTTGGGTGTCAAATCAAACCTTTTGCATATGAAACTGTGTCCATGTTCCTTTTGACTTAAGAGAATACTTCTAAGCCTCTCTTCAAATCAGTTTTTAGAGCTCTTTTACTGAGTATTGTTCAATATTTGCAGAACCTTTACGGAAATCTTTTCCATGTTCAGCATTCAATGAGTGTTTTCTGTTCTAACTCAGGAACACAAGAAGCCATTGCAATGTGTCTGCACGTAGAGACAAAACAAGCTGTCAACGAAACCCTGTGTGACGATTCCAAGAGGCCACCACCGATGACTCGGACTTGCAATACAAAGCTCTGCCCTGCGAGGTAACCCTGTAATCGCTAAATCACATTGTGGCAAAGAAATGGTTAATCTGACTTAGCTGAGGGTTGGCTTTCTCCAAAAGGGTTCAGATTGCAAGACTGTCCTCTTGCTATGGGATGAAATTTCACTACTTCTGTCTTTAACAAGGTTTTGGGGTTGGGGTTTTTTTTTTCGGTCTTGTTCACTCTTTTACCACTTTTCACATCTCACTAATAAAACAGGGAACATTTTCTGAAACAAATCTCTTCTGTGTAGGTATTTGCCAGAGTTGGAAACACAGCCTTAATTCTTCTAGTGGTCCGTGGAAAATGTTAAGGCAATTTCACAAAAAACCCCCCAAGAGAATATTGATTTTCTGTACTTACTGAATAACAAAGGAGTGAAATTATGACTTAAAGTGAATTTCATGCTTTTTTAGTAGCCCCACATACTTCTTATGGTTTCTTATGTTTATTTAGACATTCTGTGAAAATAACAAACCCAGTCCAAGTCCAAGAAAACCTAGCTGAAGTGGTCGCTTGAAAGGGCCGTGCGTACACGGTGACATGTGCTGCTTTATTTACCCGCTTTTGATTTGTGACATCCCTGATCCTTTGCGTATTGCTTCTACTTGTTTGCAGAAGTCCCCACTTGCAAAATGTAGGGAAGAAGCTGACAGGAACAGGATGTTTTAAAGAAAGCATACGCATTTAAAGGAAGTTTTGTGAATGCAGACAAGGTCTAGTTCCGTATTTACATTTATAAATGTAAATGGCAGCAGGTTGCCAGCAGACCTTTTTTCACAAGGAGCATTCTGAAAGTAAACGTGTAGTTGCCTTTGTCTGGCAATGACTTATTAATACCTTCTGCAGTTCCGTGGTACCTCGAATTTTGTAAATCCAATTGCAATTTTTCATTGTAGCCAACCCAAAGGATTGTTTTAGCCAGTAATTCTGCCTTCAATTGTTTCTTCCTGGGCTCTGTTTAAGCATGACTGCTCCTTCCCCAGCCTGAGGTGAGTGGCTAACATGAGCTTTTGCCCATATTCTTGGAATAGGTGGCAAAGCGGTCCCTGGAGACGCTGCTCGGCTACATGTGGGGTTGGGATACAGACGAGGGATGTCTACTGCCAGCAGCCAGGAGGATCTGCTGTTGCTGCTGAAGAGTGCAAAGACAAGAAGCCTCATTCTTTACAAGCTTGTAACCAGGTTGATTGTCCCCCTGTTTGGCATGTGGAGGAATGGCAGCAGGTATGACTGGGTTATGGAAATACTTCAAATGTGTTTCTGTGACAACATACTTGACATTCTCCTGCTGCAGTGAGAGGGAAGGTAGCTCCCAAATTTTGCTGTGTGTTTCAGCTGATTTCATTAGAACCTTCTACTCCAGGGTTAAAAATACTGCTTTTGCCCACTATGCCAATGGGCAGTTATGACGTGGATTGTCATTTTTAAAGATTGCAGAAGACTGGATACCGGTTACTCCAGACGTCACCTCTCTGTGCTCTATCAATAACTAAATTGCATTCGGGAGCTATGACTTTTCAACTTCATATCTCATAATTCCTATTATATTAGCTAAACATTTTAGCACAGGAATTTTCTACATGCTACTTGTTTTTCAATTGGAAGTAGATGTCAATTTTCAAGAGAGCATACTTTGGGGAAGAGGGGTGGTGGTTTACAGTGTTTGCATACAGGAGCAACGTGATGGGTGAGCACAGATGTCCATGCAGGTGTACATGCTGTGTTCTCTTCTCCTTAGTGTTCACGTACCTGTGGAGGAGGAATTCAGACCCGCAAAGTGTTCTGTAAGCAGCTGTTGACAGATGGAAGTTTCCTGAAACACTCTGATGACACCTGCCTGGAACCTAAATTGCCAACGAGTAAACCATGTGCAAAAGTCGATTGTCCTCCCCAGGTAGTCTTTGGAGAATGGTCCAAGGTGGGTAGTCCTCAACAATGGTGCATCAAAACCCTTCAATTGCAACATGTGCTCTAAAAGTTTCTGTCTGGGTGCATAAGATGTTTGAAATCTCCAGGGAAGCTGCAGGTTTCACAAGCATGCACCTGGGCTCAGGTGTGCAAACGGTTGCTGTGCATCCCTGCCTACGAGCAAACTGATCACAGCCCTCTTCCTGAGCAGTGTCGCAGCTGCTGAAGGACAGGCTGTAAAGCACGGCACGTATTCTACCACCTATCAATTAGTTCATAGCATAACTTCCAAAAAGCAGATCTTTGTATTGTTCTGGAATATGTTCTTCATCTTTCTCCTTCTTTCTCACTCCCTGTTCAAGACTTATAAAAGCTAATTTGGAAGTTGCAGTTACAGACTCATGCCATACCAGCTGGCAGAGAGGGTAATAAGACTTCACACAATCTGTCCAGAATGTGGTGAATTTTCTCTTAGATACTAGATCTTATTGCTTTGTTCTGTCCATGGCTGGACATAAAGGAACACTGTCACATTAATTGTTCCTGAGTTAGTCGCTGGAATAAATGATCTGTCTTTTCTTATTGTCTGGAAAAGTGGAGAGTATTTAACGTCTGGGTAACAGAAGGATTGATATGAAGCAGAGTGTATGAACTCTCAGAAGAAAAAAAACTAACAAACTGGTTTAAAGTTCGCATGTGTGCCATGGGACCCTGAGTTCAGTTTGACTGCATCCTTCCTTTCACAGTGCTCGGTAAGCTGTGGGGTTGGAATCCAGAGAAGGAAGCTTGCCTGCCAAAACCTAACAGCAAAGGGCCAATATGTCACATTAAACGGATCAATGTGTGGTGGTCTGTCTCCTTCACTGCTTGTAAGGTCATGTCAGATGAATGCCTGCAACAGTAAGTATGTTACTGGATGTACTTTCTTGCTGATTTGGAATGAATCTATTCATAAAGAAAAATCTGCATACGGATTAATTCACTCATCTCCCTGCACTTTCACAATGTTACTAATCTGGCAAAAGCTGAGCTACATAATTACTAGACCAGTAATAACAGGATTGTTTTAAAAACTTTTATGCCAGTCAGAAATAAATGTTATGATGTCAAGAAGCGGTGTTCAAATACACCTTAGTGGTGCTTACCTCTCGCCCTTGCACTTCACCTGCATTTGATCAGATTTTTCCTTTATCTGTTACATAATTCCAATGTAAAGAGCAATACAATCTGTAATCTGTACATTTACTGTAAGTTCAAAAGAAAAGATAAGGTCCCAGTTTTAGCTTGTCTTTTCACTCTGCATTTGTATTACACTGGCCATTTTGCTTAGTGTGGTGGAATTCAAAACCTGAAGCTCTGTGCCAGTGATAACTTTAGGTACAATTTTTATCTTTCCACGTAGCAGTGAGAATCCCAGTCTCATGGGCTTTGCAGGAAGTTACAACAGTACAGACAACTCCTCTGAGAATCCAGTATTTTATTCATCTATATAAAAAAGCTCGTCAGAGAATTGTCAGTGGGAATACTTTGGGCACAATCGCGTTGTTATGTGGTGCAAGTCACACCGATCGTGTTTGTGTAGTGGCTCATGCGAGTACCTTGATGATACAGATTGTGTTCAATTACATAGATTTGGAATAGGCAGTTCTATGCAGGTTCCTGATGTCTGAAGCCGTGCTCTCCTTTCTTTATTATGGAGGGTATTTGTAGGCTTAGGGAGCAGGGCATGGAAAAGAAAGGAAAAAAGAGGGGTTTGGTTTTGAGGTGGGGAGAAGTGAAAAGCTGTCACAAATGGCCTAGTTTGACCCAATTCATAAGGCTGTCGAGAACGAGCTACTTTAGAAATTTTGAAGCTTTGCTTTAAAATTTATTCACCAAACAAAATAAGAAGTAGAATAATTACTGATTCATACATAATAGGAAACTACTTTTTCTGGCCTGTGTTTCAGATTAGCATGCCAAAATCCTGAGGTTCAAAACTCCACTTAAATAAAGCCCCGTGGACTCTCAGGAATGTCCTTGGCATAAGGTTTAATAAAATATTTTGAGCTGCATAGCTCTCTGAATTTAATTAATTGTGGATAGTTGAATGGCAGTGTTGCTGCTTTGCAAATTGCTCAGTACAGACTGATATTAAAGTTACTTTGTCAGCTTGTACCACCAAGTACAAGGTGACAATTGAATGTGATTGTGCTCGGTGGGTGCAGTTCAAAGTCACATAGGAGAGTCGCTGTCCGCTCCCTTCATCTCCACCACCAGTCAGAACAAGGGAGCCCTTGCATCTGGGATCTACCTGGCTGTTGCCAGGCTGTACAATGTGAGGTGTTCAGCGGAAAGCCCAAGCCATGTCTGTACCCACACACAGTTTCCAGTCTGGGTTTTGCAGAAGGAGCCAAGGCAGTGGCAGGCTTTGATTCACAGGAACATGCAGGAGGTACGTCCCTGCAGGTTTCTTGAAGAAGGAGTGAGTACAAGGCAGGATCCTAGCACAGCGCTAGGACGAGGATTGGCAGATGGCTGGCTACAAAGAGTGACATGGACTCAATGAAAAGCAATGTGATGCGTGGCATGGCTGCTGGTAGGGGACCTTGACTTTGAGCCCAATGTTTCGGAATGCACCTCCTTAAGATTGCTTCTGCAACTCTGATGAGCTCCTTTTTTACTGTCTCAAGATAGTGCTAAGGGGTTTTAGACTTAATGTTTTACCCCGAGGCTGGTAATTGTAGCAGTTTTCTATTTAATAAGCTGCATTAAGTCAGAAACATTCCTGACTCTGCTCTGGGAAATAGGAAATAACACCATCTAGCACTGAGGTCACCAGGACCTGAGGCACAGCTAAAGCTGTAGAGGACCATTAGAGGTCACAGATGCAGGTGGAGTTGTACCAGGTGATAATGAGGTCCAATGGCTCCAGTAGGATCTAATCTTCAAGCGAGATTGCCTTGTAGAAAAAAAATCCTCTTCCAAACAGTCCATTACCTCAGCAGCTACACGACTGGATAATACCAAGGTTAGAACATGCACTTCTGTGGCCCCATATATTTGTATGACCCTACTTATTTCTGTGGCCTGCCATCCACAGTGCTGAACTTTGTTTCACTCCTAGCCTTGCTCACCAGTCACCAGTAAAAATACACACACCCTGTAGCATTGAGCTGCTAACGAGGGTTAGTGGTCTGTCCTTTTTTCAAAAACTGAAATGGATGAGACTTGCTAACATATTTATAAGTATGCACTGGGTTTAATTCCTTGTTGGAATACCTAGTGTAAACAGACCACAGCCTGAAGTATTTTAATTTGCGTGTTTAAAGTTACGCTTAGTGCGTCTGTAAGTTGGATTTTTGAAATGGGGTATTTAATGCTGGAACACGTCCCTAAAAATTAATAGTTTGGGCTCAAAAACTTATTAAAAACAGGATGCTACTTTAATAATGTTAGTAAACTGAGTGCCTGAAGCAATTTATTTGTTGTTCCATGTGAAATAGTTGAGGGAACTGTGTATCTGGATAATGAATACCAATTTTAAACTGTGTATTTATGAAACCATGATATCCCCACAGGTCTGAACTCATTACCCCAAACACGGAAAATAGCCATTTTGTTTTATAAGCATAAGAATGCACTCCGGGGTGTAGTTCGTGGAGTGTACGCACTTATTGAATGCTTGAAGCATTTAGATTTGCACCTATTTTTCACAGCATATTTGAAGCATATGTCTAGAAGAGAATATCAGTTGTGTGCCATCAGTGTAGTTGTCATTTTATTTATGGACTTACCAAGCAGTGATGATCTCAGGCTTGCTGAGAAGCATTTAGATCTGTGTGTCCGTTTCCTGGCTCATCAACCCATTCTGCCGGCTCCGAGTTATTTCTTTGCCAGATACCAAAAGGCTGGGTCACCAAACACAACTAGATTGTTTTCTAGCAGAAACACAGAGCGTTTCCCGACTCTTCCCAGCTGGCCAATTTTGTCTTGTATGAGGCAAACCCAGGGGACACGTGCCCTTGCTCCACACCTCTGACAGCGCTTTGTTTCTCACCTACCTAGCATTTTCTTAGTAAGACTAGTTCTACTGATCTGAGCAGGGCACAGCAGTTGCCAGCAGTGACTCAACACAATGGTGTCTGAAACGCTGTGGTCATTCCCATGTTGTCTCCAGCATGTCTATCCAGGCACTGCCGGGAAAGCCTGCCAGTGGTGGTGTTCATTCAGGCAGCTCTCTAGAAACCTTTCAGCATCCAAGTGCCTGCAGCACAAGGAGGAGCTTCGTAATGCTTCATGTCTGCATACCCAGTCTGCATGAAGCTGTTACTGTCTGCTTTTATCAATTCATCTGATTACTATGTTCAACCTCTGAAAAATTTTACTTATTTCACTCTTTCCTCCCTTCCCTCCCTACTTTGTTGGCACAGGGCTGTGAGCAACTCATCTTTCAACCCAGAGAAATTACCCTCAGCCGGTGATTACAGACTGGCTTTGCTCGTTGCATGTACTGTGTTTCCATTCAGTGTTTCTTTCACCTCCTGTGTTGCTTTCAGTTAGACTTGACTCAATTAACAATGAGTGCAGACAGCCAACAATTTAAATCACAGTCAAGGGAATCCTTACGTTTTGGATAGGATTTGTTTTATTGAGGTCATTCTGCGCTTGACAGTGGGGAAAGTGATAATGTGTTCACATGTTTAATTCCCTCTTTCCGTTTCTCTCATGTCTGTCCTTTCTGTGTCAGGAATTGTGACCATAATAGGTTCCTATGTATCTGGTATAAATTAATAGTTAACACGTGACGTACATATATCCGTGTATGTTTGCACTGTCTACATCCTTCACATAGGTACCTGCTGCCCGTATCGTTTACTGTGAGTAGGTTTGGTGAAGAAGCCATAGAATTCTTGGCTGGAGCAGGGAAAGGTTACGGTTTCATGGTGTTCATATTTTGTGTCTCAGATGAAAGCTCAGCATGTTGCTATCTAACTTGAACACAGTCAGGAAAAGCTCTGTCAAGTATTCTGTGAGAAGAAGATTCTGTAAGCCTGAGCACCAATGATTAGATACTCTCAACACTGTTTTCTTTCAGAGATTAAACCAAAGCTTCAAGGCAAGTATTCTGCTCATGGGCCTCAGATTGTCAGTATTCACCGAGTCTATATTCAAACAAGACAAGAGAAGCGCATTAATTTTACCATAGGAAGTCGAGCTTACCTACTTCCTAAAACATCCGTTGTAATTAAGTGTCCTGTACGAAGGTTCCAGAAATCACTTATCCGGTGGGAAAAAGATGGGCAGCACTTACAAAACTCTAAAAGGCTTGGCATCACTAAGTCAGGCTCTCTGAAAATTCATAGTCTTGAAGCTGCGGACATCGGTGTGTACCGGTGTATTGCAGGCTCTGTGCATGAAACATTTGTACTCAAACTCATTGGCACTGACAATAGATTGATAGAGCCACCGAATCTCAGAAAACATGCCAGTGACACCAGTAACACAGATCACAATGAGGCCAACAGCCTTGGGGCCAAATGGCATAAAATGAGCAAAATGTGGCAAATGTGGAGTAAGAAGAATGAGCTCTATCTGGGTGACAGGCAAGTAAATGATCAGCCATTTCTGCGCAATCTTGAAACCGTCGGGAGTAATTCAGCAGAAGACTTCAGCACTCGTGAATTCAGGAATAAGCGGCTGGAGGCAGCAGTTCTCCAAGGTGCCTACAGCATGGACACGGTGCAGTTTGAAGAACTGATAAGAAACATGAGTCAGCTTATTGAAACTGGCGAAGTCAATGATGACCTGGCATCCCAGGTCATTTATCAATTCATTGCTGAATTATCTAGTCCTCCACAACCAACTACTGAAAAATGGAAGGGGGCCCAGGATGAGAAACTCGCCTCAAAACTCACTGGCAAATCGCCAAATGAATCTGAACTTTTCAGAACAAAATCTGTGGATAAGTTGGTGTTTGACCAGAAAGCTCCAGTTATTATGAGGCAAAAGGAAGCTGCTCGAGTTTCCTCCAACAAAACAGTAACTGCACGGATTGGAAATACAGTTTTTCTGACGGAGAATACTCGCACTGTCAATCTGCTGTGTGAAACAGCTGGTGCCAGTGAAGTGAAATATACTTGGACAAAAGATGGGGAAACATTAAAAGCGTCTGAGAAGTAAGTAAATCTCTCCTGTTTCATTTCTGAATTACTTACTGTGGCACTATTGAGTGTAAAAATGAACCCTGCCGTGCACTGTTCAGATTCCTGTAGAAATGAGATGAGCAGTAACGCTGTGCCTTCCATCTTTTTACCTGAGGTATAATTTATTTGCTTTCAACTGTCGTGTTGTTTGGTTGTACTAGCAGCCAACTGAATGTGCATATCCCTGGGAGCACCGACCTTTTTCACTAGGTGTTTGGGAGGGTACTATGCCTGCATTTTGTGATTTGCCTTAGTATTTTCTGCTGCATCAGAAAATGAACCGATTTATACTCAAGAAGCCTATTGGATTCATTCAGACACCAAATACAGTGGGAGGACATTAAACATCTTCCATGGAATACATGAAAACACGTCTTAGCTCTTACTCATTATGGGGAGGGAAAATACCATAGGTACATTCACTATCTTTCAACACAGTAAATCTTCAGGTATAACTGTAGCTGCATAAATTCAATTTAAAATGAAAGAGTGAGCTTTTATAGATTTAAAAAAAAAAAATCAAGAATTTATATGTATTTCTGTTGAGGACAGTGGAGTACGAAATAACAGACCAGTGTTACATTTGAAAACGATGCTTGAGCAAGCACAGTGAATGTGTGTTATACCCAGATATTTGCTCAAGGCTGAGCAAATACTTTTACTTCAGTGCTGATAAATTAGAAAGCTCACCTGATAGCATTAGCTTTGTGTGTGAGCCTCTTGGAAGTATAGCCGGCTCTTGAGTAATGAAAAAAACTGTCCTGAAATGATAAAGGTGCTTGTGGATATTTCTCCTCATACTTAACTGATTAACCACAGTGCCAAGAAAAATACACTTACGCAGGCCTATCAATTAAAGACACCAAAACTAAGACATTTTTAAAAGTGCAGATGGTTTTGCAACCATGTCGTTCCCACCAGTTAGGTTTATTTTGTGAATGATGCATCATTTCCTATTAATGTGTTGCAAGTGATGGTTGTGTTGTTTGGACATGCAGGTGTTTTGTTTATTCAGGAGCATCTGTCTGGTTCCTAATGTCGCTGTCACAAATTACCTTGGCTTTAGCACAGACTGATATCTTTGATACGTTATCAGAGCAGGTTTCTTTCCTACTTTTTCCACAGTAAGTTCTCTTAGGCGCAAACCCGTACATAGGTGTGTGTACTCAACAGCCAGTGGCACTGATGGCATTCATTGCATCTGAAAAAGAATTCGGGGAGGTAAATAGGCTGTTTGTCTGCCACGTTCGTGAAAGCAAGCCATACCTGAGCCATGCACAAGGTAGCTAGTTTTAGTAAGGCAGAAGTATCTTTAATATGTTTTTGTGTATCTCTTACTTTTGTGAGTGCATTCAGTGTAGAGGAATGCCAGGGCTAGAGGTTTTGGACATGATGAATGTATGTGGTGACTCTTGTGGCTTACTGCTGAGACTGGTAACGGGGAAAAGTCCAGGCTGCTGTTTTCAGCCTCTTCCCCAGTCTGTGATGCTCTGTCTCAGAAGACAGACAAGGGAGCCACGACACCTGTGGGTTTGTAGTGGAAGACTCTAGCTTTAATGACAGTAATATTTAAAAAACCAAAAACCCTACAGTAATTTGGAAGTCACATTAGACCATACATTTGTGAATTCCCCAATCCTGCTGAAAACCAAGCTTGCTCTGGAGGACGGATTTCTTGCCAAGAGTAATACTTCTAATCGTGGTAGTCCGATTTATTCGTGCTGTTGTTCCTGAGGGATTCTGGCTTGTAGTAGCAAACTCGCTGTCCTCCAAAGGGCTGTAACTAGGATGGGGCTTTGAAGAAGAAGGATATCTGAAGAGTCTTCTACCCATGTATCTCTTTTGCTCCCCTTTTGTCACCAGAAACGACACTGAACTGTTTCTGCATGCACTGGTCTAGAACGATAAACTCATGAAAAGGAGTTTTGTTTCTATAACTCTTGCAAGAAGTCTCGGCTGGGTTTGTCACAGAGTAGTAACCCTTGTCTGTCCTTGCATATTCCACAGGGTAATCCTGGACACTGTTGGAAAAGTGCAGATCCAGAATCCTGCTCAAAGGGAACTTGGTGCCTATGGATGCCTGGTTGTTAATGACTTCGGTTTTGACGAGGAAACGTCATTGCTACTGCATGCGGGTAAGACTGGTCCACAGAACTGGGCATGTTTTTTGGTGTTTTACTTCATTTCTTTAGTATATTTAGCGCTCCCATCCCCACTCCTGCGTGAACTGGTTTATTTTTTTGGCAATTCATTAAACTCTGCTTCATTTAGTAAGTAGCAGTGGTATGGTCTTGTTGCTCTAAAACCATAGCAGGTGTGAACTCAGTCTGCTTGTATATATCCCACCTGTATTTTCCGGCTCCTACTTTGCAAACTGAATTCTGTTCCAAATGTGATGGTTTTAAATATAGGGTCAATATTTAAAATCAAATAAAGCTTTTTAAAACTTATTATCCCTTTCATTTCAAAGAGACTCCTGTCATCTTGTCCTCTGTGTTAAATGTTACAAACCTGGAAGCCAGCAGTCTCTCGGCAGTTGTTGGAGGTACAGTCACAGCAAGAATTGGAGCAAATATCACGCTTGAATGTCCAGCAAAAGGTAAGCAAGAACTGCACTGAGGTTCTTTGTAATGTTGGAATCAGAAGTTTACCTTGCATCTCAAAAGAAATTACCAGAGAAGGCAGAAAAATCATTGGTCATTAGTCATTTTTTATTAGGCATGTCACGCAGACCAGTCCTATTTCTTTTCTGTCTGTCACCTTAATTTACACGCCCGTGCATACATTCAAACATACCTTCCTTTAAAAGTACTTTTTTTCCATGAAGGGGTCCAGTGCTCAAATACAGATCTGAAAGCCCACCAGAGTGAATTACTGTCTTGCTGCATAGTGAGCATGGCCAGCTGACTTGCTCATCAGAGAACTTTCCTTACCCTATTTGAGATTCACATATGTCTAGACTATTGTTAAAACTGAAAATGAAATCTCCAGCCACAGCTTAATAGAACTTTGAACCTGACAGTGCAGTAAACTTACCTTTTAGAGCCATCAGTCTGCAGCTGCAGTAAGGAAACAAAGAAAAGTGTCGAGCCACAAGAGTATATATTTTCTAGCTCAACAGCTGTGGAGCAGTATTACTGTTAATCAGAAGCCACATGCATTCAGCAGTCCACTGCATCATTTTATTTTCTAGTCCTTTGTTGGAAAGGTAGGTATTTTATTTTTAATTCATCTGTTAAGCTTAAACACTAACTCACAGCAGCAATATTCTGCCAAACTCTTTAATAAGCCACAGTCAGCCTCTTGTGCCTTGTTGAAGATGATATATGGAAGTGCAGCCGAGTGCAAAGAGAGATTTGAAGAAGTCATTGTGCCCTTCACATTCGTACTGCAGGGGGATTGCATAGCAGAAGGCGTGTAGATACTGCAGCAGACTGGTGATAGAAATACATGCAAATAGTTCTGCATACAATAGCGGCGCCAGGCTGACATGTAGTAGGACATGTGGCTCTGCTATTCACTGTTGTACCAAGGCTAATTCTTTGATGAAGTAATATTTTCCAACTGTAGTTTGGCAACTGTGTGTATAACTGACCTACATCTCGAATTCAGCAGAGAGTTAATGTCACACTGTTAATATTAACATTTCTGGGATGGGTAAGCAGTTAGCAATTTAAATATAAATTAATATTTTCACATGGGACTGTAGATCTCCAAATGCTTTACAATTGTGTATATTCATGAGCCAAACTTCAGTTACACTAAGACACCAGTGTTGACTTAAAAAATGATTTATCTAATTGCTTTATTTCCTATCATTGCCAAGGAAGTAAGTATTACTGTTGTGAATAAAATAGAGCTTGCTTGTCTTAAAATGTCGCTAAGCCTAGAAGCAGAACAACTTATGCAGTGATGTAAGCAGAGTTGTTCTGACTTCTTTCCATAATGAAAACTAGTATACCTCTGACTTTGTAAGATTAGACTTCGTAGCAATCTATGCTGATGTTTGTCTACTGCGTGGGAAGCAAAAATACATCCATTTGCAGTGTCGCAGGGTGAGAACTTTGTTGCAAATGCTGGTAAAACTTCATGTGAGTGATCAGACAAGCAGTAGTCTGAGTCAGAAACAATACTAAAGTTTCTCTACACTCTAACAGTTCTGTTCCTACAAGCAGGCTGTGTGTGTCTGCAAGAGTCCTTTTCCCCTCATCAGACATTGATTTACAGGAATAATCTCTTACCTTCCTGGTGTAACAATCCCCTGCAAATCCTTAGAGTTAATACCTACAATAAAAATGCCATTGGGCAGTGATCAAATGTGACTTATTAGATGAAGTTCTCTTAAAGTGAATGGTAAAAGTATTTGTAAAGGAGAGGTCATCTTCTCATGTCAGGGAGACCTTGGCTGTATCTGGAGTGCTTTTCCTCACTGCCGTTTCTCCTGAATGCTCAGAAAGAAGGATGTGTTTTCTTTGTGGATGACAATGTCTCTGCCTGCCCTGAGCGAAGAATTAGAAGTATTGTGTGTTCTTCCTCATATAGATTCTACACAAGCATCACTGATGCAAAATTCTCAGTTTAAGCAGATGCACCAGATCTAGGACTCTCGTTAACCCACAAAGAAGTTGTCTGTAAGAAGAACCATCTAATCACTAAGGTGTGCCTGTGAAGACCATCAGTGCCACACCACTAGCTGAATTCTTAAATTATTTTTAAATTTCGTGTCTGGACTGACTTTTGAGGTGTTTTTCTGTAGTGTGAATAACCTATAATATGCCTTTCTATTGATCAAACCATAGATTTCTCTGTGTGTAAGTCTACAGATGGAGTTCTACATGTTGTGTCTAGCACTGTAAGATCTAGTCAGGAATTTTGTCTCCACGACACGTCTGTAAATTCTGCACTTATACAAAGTGGTAAAGTTATGATTCATTTCTGAGAATATCCTACCATAGAGCTGAACTTCAGCTGCAAGCTGCAAGGAGCAGGCTATCCAACCACCAAACAGAGCTGTGAAAGGTAGAGAAGAGGTGATGCTGGAGGGAAAGGGTACTCTGGTGGCTGGCTGATGGCTCTTCAATACACCCTTTAATTACTCAAGGCCTGAATGCAACCGAGTATATTCCAGTTAAGGGGCTCTGGGTTCATTAGGGCGTGTGCAGGACAGCTCTTCTTTGATGCTTTCAATGGAAAGGATATGAAGATTAATGTTATGTGTGGGGTTAGCCAGCTGACTACAGGTTTGTTTGAGTTTTTTTGTTGTAAGTGATTCGGTTCTTTTTACCCTTTTGAAAGTCCTTCTGGCATGCTCCAACAATCACATTCAGATTGAAAAAAAACCCTTTGAAATGCTAAAGGGCAGTGTCGCCTAATAAATAGAAGAATATCAAAGAATACATTAAGAAAATTTAGCTAAACTGCTGAAGTTAATAGTATCGATTTATCCTTGTAATCTATAGCAAAACTATTTTTCCACTAATTATAATAAACTTTTATAGCTCCCACACAAGCATGTGCTAGAAGATATTTATAATATTCTGGATAGATTCATATTCCGCGGTTACAGCCAAGAGCTTTTCAATCTACACACATGGTATAAATATCAATACTGATTGCTCCAAATTGCTCTTGGATAACATTTATTATATTTGCAGAAAAGATCATCTTGTGCTTATTACTAAAATAAACTACAACTGTCAGACTCCATTTATCGTGAAACCTTGAAAGTTCTAAGTTGAAGTAAAATGGGAAAAAAATTAGAACGTGTATAAAATGTGCATGGTCTGCCACCTCCTGGCGAGGGAGCAGAAGGGAAAGACACTGCGCTGGAGCTGTTTAACACATCACACAGCACCTCTGAAGTGTCTTGGTGCAGAGGCTTTTAAAAGTAGTAGCTCCATCTTCATCCAAATTCTGCTTTTCTACGAATACATTTTGGCTCTCTACAAATAGCATATTGATAGAAAATGGTGAGAACTACACAAAAGCTGCTGAATCGAGGCCGTCTTTTTGCACAAGTTTCACAAAGGTGGACCAGCCACTTGCTGTCAGTATTGGAATTTGAAGCGGGTCCAGATATATCAAGAATTTGATTTTCCATCTGTTCCTTCGTTTACCCACACTGCTCCGAATGTAACTTTGGTGCTGCTCTTCGTTTTGATTCTGGCTCTTTATTCCTCTTAGCTTTTCTGCGTGGTGTTCTAAAAGGTATCAAGAATGGATTTTAAAGAAGTAAAGGCGTAAAGGCATAAATTCAGATGTATTTTAGGAGGAATTAATTAGACTATTTATAATTATTATTTAAGATGGGAAAATCTTCTGTTATGCATAAGTGCATCGAGTTTGTTTGGATCAGGCATAAGCAGGAATGACTGAAATATGTACTTCAAGAGCTTAACTGAGCTTTGCTTTGTGTCTGAATTCCTTTGGCTATAGCTAAACTGAAAGACAAGCCTGGGGACTATGCCTGTTACTTTCTGGCTACTAAAGGGCAGTAAGGCCACAGGCCCAGGCAAGATTCACCTCTTAATCATAGAATCCTAGAATGGCTCAGCTTGGAAGGAACCTCAGAAATCAGCTAGTTCCAACCTCCTTGCCATGGGCAGGGACACCTCTCATTAGACCTGGTTGCCCAGAGCCCGGAGCAACTGGCCTTGAACACTTCCAGGGAGGAGGTGTCCACTACTTCTCTGGGCAACCTGTTCCAGTGCCTCACCATCCTCACGGAGAGGAATTTCTTCCTAAGATCTAACCTAAATCTCTCCTCTTTTAGCTAGAAACCATCTCCCACATTGTCCTATCACTAGAGACCCTCATAAAAAGTCCTGCAGTTTGCCCCCTTCAGGTATTGGAAAACAGCTATAAGGTCCCTCCTGGAATCTTCTCCAGGTTGAACAGCCCCAGTTTACTCATAAGAGAGGTGCTCCAGCCCTCTGGTTGTCCTTGTGGCTCTCTTCTGGAATTGATCCAATAGTTCAATGTCTTTCTTGTATTGAGGGCTCCAGAACTGGACCCAGTAGTCCAAGTGAGGTCTCACAAGAGTGGCAGTGGAAAAATCATCTCCTTTGACCCAGTAATCCAAAGCAACCCTCATCCTCTCACACATCAGTTGAGTTTTGGGACCTCAGTAGCAGTTATATCTCTTCAAAGCACATTCCTGATGACCTCTACTACTTACTAATGTAGCTATAGCCTACAGAGTTTGTAGGGTTCAAAGGGTTAAGATGGATTGTGTTAGGGCAAGGTAGCCTTTCAAAAATCTGCTAGAGTTCTTGGAATGCTCAGCAAGCACTTGGATGGTCCCTGAATCGTTCCTGCTGCAGTTTGCAAAAAGCTGTAGAGAAGTTGCTGAGGCAGGGTTTAACAAATTCTCATAGAGGAAAAGAAGAGTTTAGCTTGCTGATTAGTAGCTGATTAAGTGTTTGAAAGGAACATGTCGTTAAACGTTACAGTATAAAGAGGTTACCAGTAGATGCCCCAAGACCCTGTTCTGGGATATGTGATGTTCAGTGTTTTCATAAACATTCTGAAAAAAGATGTGAACCATTAGTTGACTAAAGGTGTGAAGAATTGAGATCTACAAAGGCTAATCAGATCTAGAACTCTCTGTGATGGGGTCACGCAAATAATCTTCAGTAGCTAAATGAGGGCAAAGGATGTTTAGAATTTCTATTTGAAGGATAAACATACACGTACAGGACAAATAACCTTAAACAGGGACAGGTGCTCAAGGCTGTACCCGAATGACTGCCACCGACAGAAAGATCTGTGGAGCCATGCTGGTGAGTTTCCTGGGAACACCAGCACAGCTCCCCGGCTGGTGTCCTCAACGGCCAATAAAAAATAATGGCTGAGGAATGGACAAAAGAATAGGAAAGAAAACCCTGGCTATTGCTTAAAGATGGGGTGAATCCTGTTTGCAACTTGCTAACCTCATCTCAAACAGGTTATAGTAGTGCTAGAAAAGGTAGAGAGAAGAGCAATATTAGAAGAAATACGCTTCAGGGTCTAAGTGCTAACACTTGTTCTGGAAGCAAGGAAGGTACACGAAGGAAAGATCACTCAATAAATGCCATGATTCTAGTACCCCATGCCCATACGTGCCCAGGTACTCGTCACTGGACACAAAGTGGGCTTCAGGTCTGACTAAGGATGGTGAATCCTGCGTAGTTCTTTGAATTCTGTTAACATTCTGTTTTCCATGTCCTTGAGTATGTATCTACTTCATGATCATAAATGTCCGTGTTCTTGAAGATCTACAGCACAGTTGCTCAGTAAAGTGAGAGTTACTAGCCAATTGGGCAAAGCAGCCTCTGATAGTGCTGAACTGTAGGATTGCCCTAATGCACAGCAAAAGAATCACGACGATGGGGGTTGGAAGGGTCCTCTGGAAGTCATCTAATCCAATCCCTAGGCCAGAGCAGGTTCATATAGAGAAGGCTGCACAGGATTGTGTCCAGGTGGGTTTTGAAAGTCTCCAGTGGAGACCCTACAACCTCTCTGGGCAGCCTGTTCCAGGCTTCGCTGGGGGTCAGCTGCAGAATTCAGTCACTACTGAGTTCACATTTAACTCACATCCTCTTATTTAGTTGCCTAAATATAGCTGCTTTATTTTAAATGCCTGATTTTGAAAACTACTAGCCTTAAACTTCTGCTGCTGGAAAAAAGATCAAGCTTTCTTTGAGCTGGCAGCCAGAGACTGGATCTGACAGCTGTAGCAAGAGTGGGATGGGAGGGGGTCTTGCTTTGGAAACCTCTGTCTAAATCCTGCCAGATGTTGCTACCACCTAGGAAGAGGGACTGTTGCATGGAAATAAGATGCAGAGGCGTTAGTGAGAGAATGGGGCAGTGTCAGAGGGGAAGCTGGAGAATCACACCAAGTACCACAATGTCTCGAGCTGGCTGAGGCTGCCTGTGCAAGACTCTTCCCCAGTGAAGCTGGCAAGATTCATACCGGTAATTTCAGTAACAGCACGGTTTAGTCTTTTTAAGTTTTGCTAGAAGTTGATTATTTAAGTGTTATTCAGATGAATAAAAGGGCAGTTTATTACTTCTGCTGGAGAAAATGTGAAGATGTATCAGTCAGAGAAACTGCATTGTGAGTGGTGCTAAATCCACCATCAGTGTTAGTGAGTGTAGAATAGTAATGATCAGACAGCACTCACTGTGTGTATTACTGACCCAGAGTCCTTTCCTCTGAAATATGACAGGCAAGTTTAGCCTCTAAACTTAGGAAAACTTTTTGTGAAGTGCAGCGCAATGTGGTTTGTGCCAGCACAGTTCTGCCTTGCTCTTGAATGGGAAATGCAGAATACTTTATGAGATTCTACATAGCTGGGGGAAAATTTCTGAAAGCATATCCAATGTTTTAAGGCAACTAGTTAGTAGGCCAAGATTTTTATGGTGTGTAATATTTCATAGGGCTTTCAAGGTTGGAGGAAATTTGGTTTTGAGCACTGAATATTTTAAGGGCACCCTATAGTGTGGATTCCTTTTTCTTTTTTTTTTTAAGCACGTTTCACAGTCCCATCCGGAGCTGGAGGTTTTTTCCATAACATTTGCTGTCCCACGGCCACTCATGGTGGAAAATGGCTTTTTTCATGGAACATTGAATATTTTAGAGCTGCTCCAATCCAGTGCTAGTGGAAAATAACCTGTGTTTGAGGTCAGAAAAATAGATTAATTCTAAAGTTTTATAGCCACTTAGGTTTCTAGTAGAAATTTTTAACATCAGAGGATTTAGATCAGGAGTAAGATTCTGATTTTCTTTTTTTTTTTCCCTGAGGCTAAGAATGGCTGACTTCAGGAGTGTGTCCTTGTTCAACAAGGACAATTACAGTTACCCCTAATTTTGAGCATGTGTTTAATTGCATTCCCTGGTAGGGATGGAGCTAATCCTATGCTTAAGTGCTTTCCTGATTTGGAGCCACAGGATATGATAGTTTGATTCTGCTACTAGCTGATGTCAGTGATGGATCTCCCTTTTCAATCACTGAGATCTAAATTGCATTCAGGGACTTAGAAATTTTGGCAGCTTGGATGCATCTATACCTTTGGGTTCATCCTCAGCTGCATCTGTGTGGAGGTGGGGTATGAAGGAAACAAAGGTGGCTACAGGCCATCTCTTACCTCTTCCCCTTTTTCTAGTGGCTGGGGATCAAACCAGGAATTCTTCAGCTTGAAAGTAATGATTTCTGGGATGTAGAAAGGGAAGTACTTCCTTCCAGGATTACAAGCTGGAAGATTTACTTTTCTTCCTGAAGGTCTAGGAAATTATTCCCAGAACAATTTGGTGTCTTCTGATGGACACAGAAAGGCATCCATGCTGCAGAACAAGCTAACGTCCATTTGTTAAATCTGGGCGCAAAGGTGAAAGAGAAGACACATTTCAAAACTGCCCAGGAAAGGGTAAGTGACAACAGTAGAAACTTGAGTCAGAGAAGAGGGCTGTTTGAACAGTTGGTCGGGTCTGGGACAAGAAGAACTAATTAATTTAGTTAATGTACTAATACACTGAAATTAAAAAAAAAAAAAAGAAACAAATGAGGCTTCAAAACCACCTATAAAGACACAGGCAAAATGAAAAACCTGGCTCATTTAACTCACACAACATAGAACCCCCAATACCAGTACATCCGGAGATCAATGGCATGTTCTTACATAACTGGGACAGGTTCTGCCGCTTCCTTCTCCTCTGAGGAAGAAACTTCTAGCAATTCCTTTCATTGTGGAAATGTGGAATCCATAGCTACAGTCCAGCTTTTCCACCCCCAGTTCCAGTAGTTCCTTTAAGGAAAAGTTCCCTGTTCTTTGTGCTCCAAGTCAGTCCCCTGCTCCAGCATGTTGTTCTTCAGTGGCCACAGACAGGACTCTCTTCCTCTATTTCACTACACCATGGATTTGCAGGCACACTTCTCCACTGATCTTCGGGGTTCCAAATTCTTACTTTCTTCTGCCATCTCCACGCTCCGGGGTAAAAGATGGCTGCCACCATGTCTCTGAACAAAGATACTCCACAAACAGAAACCAGTCACACCATCCTCACTCAAAGATCCTTGTTTGTAGAGGTGCCGACTGGCTCAAACTCAAGAGGCAGGTCCCACCAAACTCAAACTACAACAACAGAATATTATAGTGGAGCAAAGAGATAGTTTTAAAACTCAGCGTAGTTAACTGTAAAATACCTCTGACAGACTTCTCCTACAATTCTGTAATGGAAAAACCTCTCGAAGACAGTGTGAATGTTTTTTCTGTCCACATAAAATCCATGTGCAAGTCAACCTTTATGTAAAGGAGAATCAAGCAGTACACAAGGTGCAGTCCTACAAATATGTCCCAACACTTATTTTGGCTCCTGTAAGAAAGAAAAACACCAACACCTTGTGTTAGGCTTATTTTTTCTTAGTTTCATTTCTACTCATGTAAGAAAACTACTTGAATTTTGAAGTTTTCTTTGCTAGAAGGTAAAGCAAAGGTTTTTGTCCTTAAGTGTTTGCCTAGGAAAGAAAAGGGTTTGTTGCATTTTGATGGTGTGTTTGAACTCTGTCCTGAAGCTTCTCCATAGAAAAATGAGTGCTTTCCACAGGGCTGCTCGAGAGTCTTGCCACAAGAGGAATGTGGGAATTACATACTTTGCCAGCTTTGGCACAAGAGCTGATGGATAAGACTTACCTTGGTGTGCAGTGCTGCATACCAGCAGGGAAGAAAAATCATTGCAGGACTAGTAAATATGGAGTCTAATTAGTTCAAAAAAAAGCATCGAAAGTCTGCAGGACAGAAGTATTTTACCAGAAAAGTGTGAAGGATAACTGCGTGCTGGGGTCATGCTGTGCGCCGTGTTACGACAAAGGGCTTCTGCACAGCAGTGTTAGCAGCGTTAAGCACAGACATTATCTAAAAGGTGAATGCACACCTGATAAGAAAGGAATTTTTAAAAAATATCCCCAAAATATTAGTTTCTCCTGATAGGAATTCCAGAAACGACAGTATGCACTAGAGCTCTGTGCCTCTTGTGAGAGTTAGGGCAGAAAGGGACTTTTCACTGTCAGTGTGAACATACAGATACCCTGAAGCTGTCTGGAGGAGCCTGCAGAGTACATGCTGCTTTGCCAAAGAATGCAAAGGGATGGCTCTCCTGCTTTATTTCTTTAATCTGCTTACAGGGTGGGTATCAGCAGATGGGAGAGCACCACACAATAAACCTTTTTCCCCCAACCACGTTTTATATTGCATCTTTCTGCATGCACAGCTCTGAAAGCTTTGTATCACGCTTGTGGTTGCCAGTTTGGGGTTCCTCTGAAAGGCAGGATGAGGCCCTTGGTTTCTAGCATACAGCTATGTCCTGAGTGCAGTGTGCAAAGTTCTACCCTCTCTACTGCCTTCATACTGCAGCCTGTCGTAGGTCCCTGAACTTTTCTCTGAAAGGTATCTTCCTTTTCCTCTTAGCTCAGGGCTCACTTTGAGGATTTGCATCAATGCTCCTGAAGGCAGCCTAACCAAAAGCTCATCGAAAGGGACAAAGGAGCTTGATTGCAAATATCAGCTGTTCTTAGGCAGATGGTCTAACATCAGAGCACTCTCAGAGACCGAACTGGTTTCCATATAACACAAATGTTAGAGAAAGAAAGGAAACCATGACATGCAAAAAATTTTCGAGAGTTCTCAAAATGACCATGAAGATGCCAGCTCAAAGGGACTCAGCATACAGTTCACATAAACATTATTAACTCTTAGTTAAAATCTCGCTTCTCAGCAGTGTTGGGTATAATACTGCGAGAGTGTTTTCAGCTCAGGTAGCTCACGTTTGTTGATACCTGAAGGTAGCTAGCTAACATTAACTCTGTTTTAAAACGTCGGTGTGTTGTAACCTCGTGTGATGCATGACAGTGTTGGTTTTTCCATTATGTATGTAACTGGTTGTTCTTCATGTGTTGTTCCACACAGACTTTACCTGTCAGTGACAGCACCCTTGAGATTGCTTGGCTGGGTTAATTGTGCTTTTCAGGTGGATCAGCTGCTGGACTGCCCAGCAGGGTTCTGCCCATACTTCTGCTCCTTAGACATAGAATTTGTGTTTGCATATTCATGTTGTTCGCTTGAGAAATGGTCTGATTTATTTGTACGTGTGTGGTATTTGTTGCTTGTTTCCCCTGCAGAGAAATATGTACAGGTCTTAGGCAAAGGAGAGAGCAGTAATTTTCTGTAATTGAAATGGAGTTGAAGGTGTTTGACAGATACCCAATTTTTAACTTAAAACGAGAGGCAAGCCTATTCTGTAGATTTCTTCTGCAAACTCAATCCAGTTTTAGAAGGGTCTGCATGTCTTTGAATGAGATGTGGGTAGAAGAGACATGGCAATTTTTCTGAGATAGGTGAAGTTTGAAAGAAAAAAACCAAAACTTGAGTTAAATCCCAGGAATGAGCTACATTTCTGAGTGCTGTGCTGAGAACAGAAGGGGGGGAGCGTATCATGGGGTGATATTAGGCTGAAGTCTGAGAAAAGACTCAGGTTCAGAGCTTAAATCTGAACCTTTCCACACATTTTAATTTTGTTGTGTTTTGTGGAATTTGGCTCTAAATCTTTTGACTTCAGTCCCATCTCAACCATGCTGCTTCCGGCTTATTTTTAGCTCTGATTGGTCTGCAGGCTTTTGGTGCCAATGGGGTAGTCTGGCTGCAGACCTCTAGGCCTTGGATTAAAACAGTTTAGCATTCTCACAACACCTCCTTAACCCATCTGTACAGTAAGTCTATATGCCTGAATGGCCATGGAAAGTACACTGTAAAGGAAAAATATGTCTGAGAATGATATACTTCAGCCAGAAAGCTGGGGTAAAATGGAAAAAAAGACCCTTAAATGAGACCTCATCCCAATTCCAAAAGGATTTTTCGAAGTGGCATAAAGCATCTTCTGGAAACTTGAAAAACAGCCTGGTATTCTTGCGCACTCTGCAGATCTGTGCTTTGTTTTACGCAGCTTTGTTCGGTAAAACGCAATCTTATGAGTTTACAGAGTGCTGAGCAGATGCTAAATTGTCTAGAATAAAACCTGTGATTATGCAGAAGAGTGTTTCTTTCCAGTGTCTTTCTAGACAAGATGGTGGGAGAACTTTATCCCTCACTGAGATAGTAGGTTCCAAAAAATATGTCTGGTTCCTATTACAGTAAAGGAAAAACTTGAGGTGTGCATTGGAAGTGCTAAGCCAGTGATTGAAATGTTAAAGTTATTCCTAAAGGCTATTCCACATAATGAAGACATCATCTGTAAAGTAATACTGCACAATGATCTGTGAAGAGGGTAGACTGAATTAGCATTCGGTATCGCTGAAACTTCCAAAAGCCCCACGTTCAGGTCAGCTTCCACAGCAGAACCTATTTTGTAGTCTTCAGTGAGCGCTGGTCAGTGCAGCTGGTGAAGACAAGAGTTCAGGTGAAAGACAGTTTAACTGCTCTGACTTCTCGGGTGCCCTGTGCCTTTGTGCCCCTCTGCAGCTGATCGCTCTGTCACATCTGTTAGACTTACCCAGGGATTTATCTACCTCTGAAAGAGCACGTCTGCTGCAGGATCTCAACCAGACACAAGCACTGAAGAGTCTGATTTGCCAGCCTGAAGAATATCATTTTAGAGGCAGAATTTTGAGGGAAATAAAGCAGTAAAAATCCTCCCACGGAGGTGGTACTGTGCGAGTAGAAAAATCATCTAATTAAAAACAAAGACCTAAGTAATTCCTTAATTAAAATTTGGAATGACAAGTTATCTACAACTCCTGAGTTTCTCAGAGTTCAAGCATTACTGTAGGAAAGGTGATAGACCTTTAGCTTTTTACAACACAGTAAATGAGACTGCCTGTCAGCCCCTGGTTTAGTTGTGAATACCTCTTCTGTTCCTTTTCCTTCACGCTGCATTGTTGCAAGTTGTATATTTGACATCTGCAACTTGGAGACATTTTCAGGACCTTTTCTTGGCAGAAATTGGTCACAGGCACTTTCTAATCTACTTGGTAAATGTTTACCTCCATTTCTCTTTATTTATTTTTTAATTAGCAATTGAATGTTCCTGCCTTCTATATCCCTGGGGTGCAGGCTGAGTAAAAAGATGCTGTGCAGATCTTTTTATCAGTTGGTCCTGATTTGGGGTAACGGTCTCACATCTTTCAGTATATAAACATATGACCACGTTTTTTTTAGAGGACTCAGCAGTTTTTAAAGCTGTTCTTTGAGTTTGCCTTACAATGCTTGTTGTTATGGTGCAGCATTGGTACTTCCTGTGAAATGACAAAGAAACTTAAGATTCTTGGATGCTGTGGTAGCAATTAGCAGTGTAAAGCTAATGGCTTCTCTCTCATAATAAATGTTTTAATTATTTGCATTTTAAAGGTGTTCCCCAACCAACGGTAACATGGTTGAAGAAGGAGGACATTCTACAAAGCAATTCTTTCTTGGTTTTGAATGGCTCGCTATTTCTAAGGAATGTTTCCTATGAAGATGCAGGAACGTACACTTGCAGAGCTGCTAACGACCTTGGAAAAGCTGAAGCTGCAACTGTTCTTCAATTAGCTGGTAAGTGCTAAATGAAAATTCCTTACTGATACTAGCAGTGAGACCCTTTGATTATGAAGTTTCAGCAATAAAATAGCTAGGGGGATATTTAACACTTTATTATGGACTTGGAATTTTTTATTGTGTCTGATTCGATGGGATCTGTTCTCTGCTTTGTGTTTCCTGCAATAATGGATGTAGGCAAACATGGTTTGACTTGTGACTTCTGCAAAAATTGATCTGTCTTCTTGCTTTCAGGCAACAAATAGCCCTTAAACCAAAGCAAAGGCTGGTTAAAGGTTCTAGTGTTTGTTTCTGCAAGTTTGTTTTTTTTTTTTTAATTATAGAGGCCAATAAAAAGTCATGATATGGAAAAAAAATTACTCTGAATATGAACTGTAACTTGGAATATGAAATGTGTAGAAAAAGTCGATTTAAATGACTCTATTGTAAGTAGATTAATAATGTAATACTGTATAATACAAGCCCGCCTTAGAAATAGCTTCAGTAAATGGGTTATTCAGCTCTAGAGATGAACGTTCTCACCATGTTGCTGTACGAAGTACAATGCAGTTATACATGGCCAATGCTGCTACAAAGCTGCCTTTCTTAGGCGCACATGTGTAGGGCAGGTTATAGATGTTTGGATCTGTTGAACAAGGGGGATGTACCAAAGACGTAACAGGAGTCTCATTGTGTGGATGAGTGTGGACTGAAGCTTCCTTCGCTGGTTTCCATTTTCCTGGAGTACATAAAAACTTCAGGCGTTCCTTAGAGGGATTTTTTATAATGATGAGACTGGGAAGATTGCTTACAAGACACTGAACTTTGTTTGTCTGCCTAGTCCCATGGCATTAGTTTAAATAAATCTTGAGCGGATAGGAGAGGTCCAAACTCTGCATGCTTTTGGCTGTGTAAAACTGTAGTGAAACGGAGGAACTTCTGGTGTCAGGACTTGCAGATTGCACAGATTCCATGTTGTCTAAAGCAACATCTTGTCAGCCTTTTGGGCTCTGCCACAGCAATAAGAGCATTCCAACAGGACGTCAAGGAAGGGAGCCAGAACACCTGTGTGGTTAAACAGGGAGATGCTGGGCAAACTCAAGAGAAAGAAGAAAGTCTATAGGTCATGGAAGGAGGCGATGCCCACTTGGGGTGATTATAAGGCTCTAGTGAGAGAATGTAGGGATGCAACTAGGAAATCCAAGGCCTCTTCGGAATTAAACCTTGCAAGAGAGGTCAAGGGCAACAAAAAGGGCTTCTTCAAATACATTGCAGGTAAAACTAAACCTAGAGGCAATGTAGGCCCCCTGCTGAATGAGGTGGGTGCCCTGAAGACAAAGGATACAGAGAAAGCAGAGATATTGAACACCTTGTTTGCATCTGTCTACACTTCTGGGGGCTGTCCTGATATCAAACCCCAGATTACTGAGGCCCCAGAGGAAGTTGAGACAAGACAGGAGTTTGCCCTGGTTGATGAGGACTGGGTTAGGGATAAGTTGAGCAAACTGGATGTAGATAGATCCATGGGCCCTGATGGAATGCATCTGCGAGTGCTAAGGGAGATGGCAGAAGTCATTGCTAAGCCACTCTCCATCATCTTTTCTCAGTCATGGGAACACCTAATTGCTGATTAGTTTCATGATCAGCAACCAACTGATCTTGCAAAACATTTACTAGGTCCTAGGGAGACTTAGTCATAGGATTATTGAATCACAGAATTATTCAGGTTGAAAAAGATACTTGGGATCATCAAGCCCAACCGTCAACTCTACAAAGTTCATTGCTAAACCATATACACTACATCTAAGCAAACTTCAAACACATCCAGGCCCTGGGAAGACTATTTCAATGTCTGACTACTCTTTCTGTTAAAAGATTTTTCCTAATGTCTAGTCTAAACCTACTCTACTGCAGCTTGAAAACATTCCATCTTGTTCTATTGCTGATTAGGTGCAAGAAAAGGCCGTCACCAACCTCTACATCACCCTTTCAGGTAATTGTAGAGAGCAATAAAAACACCCTTCAGTGTCCTATTCTTCAAACTAAACAGCCCCACCTCCTTCAATCACTCTTCATAAGATTTACGTTCTTTGCCATCCTCTGCATGTTCTTGAGCACCGTGATAACTCTCTTGTGCTGAAGTGCCCAAAATTGGATACAATGCTCAAGGTGTAGCCTAACTAGTGCCGAATACATGGGGACAATCACCTCCCTAGTCCTGCTGGTCATAATATTTGTAATACAATCCAGGATGCCATGGGCTCTCCTGGCCACCTGGGCACAACACTGGCTCATATTCAACCACTTATCAGTTAGAACCCCCAGGTCCTTTTCTGTCAGTTTTCCCATGCCTGTAGCCTTGCATGGGATTGTTGAGACCCAAGCGCAGGACCTCGTACTTGGCCTTGTTGAAGGTCATACCATTAACTTTGGCCCATTGATCCAATCTATACAAGTCTCTCAGTAAATATTCTCTACCCTCATGCAGATGAACCCTTCCACCAAGCTTGTTGCCATCTGCAAAGTTACTGATAATACACTCTGCGTCCTTACCAAGATCATCAATAAAGATGTCAAACAGAAATGGTCTCAACATTAAGCTCTAAGAGACATAAGTTGTGATCAGCTGCCAGCTGAATTTAACTCCATTGACATTTTTTGGCTAAATGCCCATCCTTCTGAGCCACTACCAATACTACTCTAAAACACTACTGCCTTTCCCTCACCCAGTTAGACCCTGTTCTCCTTAGTTAAACTCTCAATTCTATCCACAATTCCACTGGAATCATGCCAGTACTCATGTGCCCAGACCAATTCCTACAGAAGAAGGGTGAGCCTCATAAATTGCTAGCTTCTCTACATGTAGGGGAACGGTCAGACATGGAGTGTTTCCACAAATCCACATCTGCCTCTGCTTGGACCCGTCCCATCATACATAGCAAAGAGATCACTTCCTGACCCCCTGCCCATACTCCGTGGGTAGAGGGTTAGTATCTCTACTGACCTTACTCAGTCCACTAATTCAACTTCTACCCTGGAGGAATTCAGAGGACAATACACTTCCCAGATCTTGCCCACACCTCAGCTCCCTCCCATTCAAACCTTCACTCACTTGGCAGTAGAAGAGTGGAGCTCTTTTGCAGACCCTTTAGCCACAAGCAAATCCTGTCCATGACACCAATTAAGATGTCATGTCCTGATCAATCAGAGTAATCAGAGTAATCCACTCTACTTTAATTAATGTTGTAAGAGACTCGACCCTTGAAATAAAAGATTCAAATAGAACTTCAGAAAGGGGAAAAGCATGCAAGAGGCATGTACAGTATTTGTAACAGTACCTTCATGAATACCATCAAGTAGGTCACCCACCGTTGTGCACGGCAATCTAAAAATACACATGTGCTCACAAACGTGGGCAAACAAGGACACAGCTAATGTTATTATTTCTTCATTTACCCAAACACTTGTCAGCACAGCAGTGCACAAACTCTGGGCATGCCCAAAGTGGTCCCAAATTTCTCTATCTCTCTGTAGCAATAAAATAGAGATTTATGTGGTTAAACATAGAGAAGAAAAAGAAACAAAATCATCCCAGATGACTTATTCACAGTTTCTGGTGGGTAGCTTAGTAACTGAACTCTTTATTCCCTAAAGGACTACTCAAACCATTTGTTTTCATTTTCTTGACATCCTGTCAGTGTAACATAACTGGATGAGCTGCTCTGCTTGTTACATTCTAGGATGAAAAAGACTGTCTTTGCTGACGAAACTTAAGAGGCAGTGAATAATAAGTTAGAGGAGTAGACCCAGTCATGTGATGTCTCAGAAAAGAGCATTTGTTTATAAGCCCACTTAAAAACCATGGAAGTCAGTGAAGACCTCAGTAGCTAGGTTGTTCATGTGGCAGGAACTGTGATGTTCTTTTAATGCTTCCTGAAAAAAAAGGGTTTATCTGATGGAATTTTATCACTTTTTGGAGGTTGATCCTTTCAGAAAGAGTGCTTTTACCCATACACAGAATAGCCACTCAATTGTTTAATGCTCTTGTATTTTCATGTTTTCATTCTCTCTGCATTGCCAAGAAGGTGGCAGCCACTGTAACAGTGTTACAGGCTTCAGGAGAAAGGAATATATCTAGGCTATTGGCAACACAGAGGGTTAAAACATTAAGTTGCCCAGACCTTTCAATTCAGGAACAGTGAGATAGAATTTTTGGTTTAGGAGCAAGTGAACAGTGGTTCAACGATCTCACTCTAGCCTCTAGCAGACATCACAAAATCATCAGGCAATTTGTCCGAACAGTTACACACTCTTCAAAAGATAATCCAATACCACTGAGTTCTGAGGACGTTGCCAGACAGAAATCTTTTCATATAGAGTTTGCATTGTATTAGATGTCACCATCACTTACTACAGGCATTGCTTCTAGATACTCATCTTCATTCATATACCTACCTGTAAAAGAGATAAGAGAATTTTAAAGGGGAGTATTGTGAAACCTATGTGCATACACAACAAACCAGAACTGTTCGAAACACAAGGATAGAGGTGTACTCTGCAGCAGCATAATGTTAGAGCTACAGTCTCCAAGAGACTTTGTGCCCCTCAGAGACCTGCTGGAAATAAATTTCTCCTCTGCTTCCACCTTGCTCCCTGGGGATAAGGAACTTCTAGCCTAAGAGTGCTCAATTCAACGCTTAGACCTTCAGTAATGGTTCTACTGCAAAGATTATTTGAAAAGTGCCTGTGTAGAGACTATTTCCACCTCATCCACTTTCTAGCCTCTACTCTGGTAAGGGAAAAACTGAGTGAAGATCCTAGATTCCCCAAAGTGGCGGGACCAAATAACTTCTCAAAAGACAGAAAGCAGCTGTCACATTGCATTATGTCCTTCAAAGACAGAACAAGCCAAACAAGATCTAGGATTTAACCTTTTCATTCTTTATAGATCTCATGAGAAAGGAACAGAGAAGAATTGCCTTCTTACTCTGTTCATTTTAAAAGCAACCATTTAAAAAGATTAAAAATAAATGAAGCCAAATACACAAATTTCACGGGTTTGGCAATCTAATTCTAGATCACTTCTATTTCTCAGGAACAATGTAGAAAATCATTTAAACAGGAATGAATACCAGCATATAAACACTAGAGCGAAACAGACATTTAAACCAAAAACTGGTAGCAAACTGACCTCAAATTAAATTACATTGCTGCTGGAATTTATATATAGTTTTGTTAAATGCTGTTAGTGGGAAAGAGCCAAAACAGAGATAAAGTCCATTGAACCTCAGTAAGGACCTCCCAAGAAATACGATCAGAAGTTTTCATTCAAAAGTGCCTTCATTATTTGTTCGTGGTCAGAAAAATAAAAATCAACAATACAGCCAATCAGATCCTTTAAAGCTTTGCATAAGGCAAGACTTGTGCTCTGCCCAGTGCCCAGTTGCTGCATTGTTAAGCGTTAATGCATATAATCTATCTAGCCAGCTAACTAGTTTAATCCATCACACAGCGTGAGAAAATATAAAAGCAACCCAGCTGTGACAAGTGAATAGTATGGTTAGGCAGTAAAACAGTAACAAAACCACACTTTGATTAATGATCCCAAAATGTCCAGCTCTGGTGTAGATGGCTTTTGTCTAGATTTATTAGTGGCCAATCAGTGCAAAACAGATCTCGTAATTTAAAAGCATCATACCAGATCATAAATGTTGCCCCATACTTACAAAAGCTGGAAAAAATACATTTTCAGAAGTAGTAACGCAACAATTCATAAATAAGTAGATCTGCTTCACAGGAAGAGAGAAAATTAAAATACACCAAACTCAAGAGTGATTGCAGTAATACCTGCAGTAGAATGCATACTATAGAATGCATACTAGAACAACCATACAAAGTTACTCTAAGAGTAAAGCATAACCTTCTTTGATGTCTAAAACTTGTAAGACGTTTTACTTTCCTTGTGTAATACTCCATGAGCATTTCCCAAACAGGATCAGGAAAAAACCCCTGATGAAATGTGAGAAAACTTGCTTTCTTGGCATTTCTCAAATCTGTGGTGTTTCAAATAAGCATTTTGGAATACATCAGTGCACACTGAACAGTCAGCATTCCTCCTCTAGTGCTTAATGCCTTTACTGTTAAAAACCCTGTTGAATGATTACACACAACCATCCTTGTGACCTTGGAATATGGGAAGCTTGGGAAAGAGCCTCATGCCCTGAGAAATTCAGGCATCTGTTACACGTTAAGGGAGTGCTGCCAGCACCAAGTAATGGTACAGCTTCATTAGCTCTTCTTGACATGTTCATCTTAAACAGGTGTCCTACCACTTTGCAAAATACTTGTAATAGGTTATAGATTCTTCCTAAGTATGCCTCCTGATGAAACTCTTCGGAGATTTAACTTGTAGCACTGAGAAGTGTCATTAAAGCATACTGAACCATCTATAAGATGTTTTACATTTGGTGGACGATATGAGTGACCCAAAAAAAAGTCAGCTATGTACCCCGTAAGTTGGAGTGAAAACTAGAACAAACTTTGAAAAAGGTGAAAACAAAATCTTTCTTCACAGCAAGTAACTGCATAGATCGTACTGCAATATGACAACCTAGGACATGACTTGAGCAAAATGCTTTGCTATCTGGGAAATCTGATTAAAAGTGAAGTCTTATCTTTCTTGCTTCTGTGTGGTGCCAAATATAGCAATCTGTCAGTTTGAGACACTTAAGCTGACCTGCATAGCTGGTCAGACGTGGGGTTCCATGACTAGTTTGCAGTAGAAAGTGGAAATGATTAACACATCTTGGTACTGAGGAGTAATCAGTTATCCATAAAGCATACAACATCCATTTTCCCTGAACTCAGAAGTAATAGACCAGTTAAAGATGGCAACTTCAGTCACAACTTTAGATGTCCTCACAGCCATTATGACTTTCACACTTGAGTATTCCCTTTACTGTTACATCATGTGTGGTTTCTCTAGTTAATGCCTTACTGCTCATTTTTTCACCCTGCATTGCTGGCTTCTCTGTTTTCTGTCACAAAGGCCTTTATCCAAACATCATTTTAAAAAGTCTTCCTCTCTATTGCTTCAGTTTTGGACAGTATTTATTCTTATTTTTGAGTTGTGCTTAAGTATGTGATGACTTTATAAAAGATAACACTTTATAAGCAATGTGATAGGTAACACTAACTGATGTGTGAAGCAGTTCAAAACAAGTCTATAACAAAAGAATATGGACCAAAGAATTCACCAGTGCTTACTTTTGACACCACAGGGTCTAATTCAAATTTGTTAGATTGGTCCTACTGCAGTGGACTCTGATAGGACTTGTAGGTTTATGGACTTGAAACCAGAATTGTTTTCTCAGGCAGTTTTAGATGTATGGATTTTTTTGTTGTTTTTCTTTTAATGGTGGCTTTAAGGCAGACTAATAGCAAAAGTCTGTGCATAAAAAGTGAAAAATCAGACTTAGAATGTATGGCAATTTTGCAGCAGAGTAGTACTACAGTTTAATTGTCAATACAGTAACTAGAAATGTGTAAAGTCTGTCATGTAAAGTGACAACATGACATGCCTCTAAGTAGCACAGCATTGCTAAAGAGAACTAAATTGGCCTTCCTGTTTACAGCTATCCATGAGAAACTGCCTGCTAGTACTCTATCAGTAGTGGCTGATAGTACAATGTTTCCATCTATCACTTCTGAATAGGAAGCATACTTGTCATCTCATCTAATACAAATAGATGTCTTTGTCTAGAAAGGAACAAGAAGCTTGCTATGTTAGGAAGTGACAGTAGTTGGAGTAAAACATTTTCAAAGAGGCTGTGTTACAGAAGGATATAACCAACACAGTTCTACACCTACAAAGGCAGGAAGGAATACTTCATCAGTGACTGTTTCTGATAGTTTATAGTTCAAGACCCTTGTGCCTGACAAGGTATTCTAAGCAGCCACATTCAAAGTTATATACTGAGACACCCACATCCTATGATGTCTAAAAGACATTAGCCTACAGCTGTTGATAATCCTTCAAGCACGTTTTAGAGATAAAGAAGTTCAGTATGTCAAGCTAAACTAGCTGTCTCCAAACAAACACTTAGAAAGTCCTTTGAGATATGTCAGATAACATGCAGTGATTTGGAGCATCATCTGCACCATGTAACTGTAAGTGCTACTGGCAACATGCAATTACGTACTGACAACAACTCACAAAACACCTCAGCCCCGATGTGATAAACCATGTTGCAAACCTATTGTTGAGTATTTCCATACATGAAAACAAACTCAGATTGCTGAATGTGACCCAGATTTACTGTATTTCCTCTCTATTCTTTTAAGGTTTAGGTTTTCTGGTTTAGGTCCTACATGGAGTGGCCAGTTCTCACAGCAAAGGCATAGTTTCACTGATAATCAACAAGGAATTCAAAGTACCAACAAGGACTGGAGAAAGGAGATGTTACAAGGACTTCTCCATTATTTTTTTTTTTTTTTCCAGGCTATTTTGGTCTGGTCACAGCAAAATTATGGCCCCTGAGCAGAGAACAAGTAACTTAATGACAAAATTCACAGAATCACAGAATCATCAGAATCACAGGCTGGCCATTGACTGGCTGGAGAGTAGCCCTGAGGAGATGGACTTGGGAGTGCTTATGGACGAGAAGCTCAGCATGAGCTGGCAGTGTGCAGTTGCGGCTCAGAGGGCAAACCAGATCCTGAGTTGCATCAGGAGAAATGTGGCCAGCAGGTCAAGGGAGGTGATTCTCCCCATCTACTCGGCTCTAATGAAACCCCACCTGGAGTACTTCATCCAGTTATGGAGCCCTTATTACAAGAAGAACGTGGATATGCTGGAGTGTGTGCAGAGGAGGGCCACGAGGATGATCAGAGGGCTGGAGCACCTCTCCTATGAGGACAGACTGAG
>JAOXOE010000705.1:9011315-9087005 GCA_028565055.1 Phoeniculus purpureus
TCCTGCTGTGGCAGGGGGATTGGACTAGATGATATTTCGAGGTCCCTTCCAATCCCTAATGTTCTGTGATTCTGTGATGTTGCAACCAGTAGATAAGGATAGAGAGACATGGTCAGGTAGTGTGTTTGTGGTTCAAATCATGTTCCCAGCCTTATGGGCTGAACGGAAAAGGCTTAAAATAAAACCTAAATACAGTCTGAGAACAGGAAGAAAAAGAAACAAAAGGAAAAATCCCCTGAATTTGTTAGGTCACAACGAAGATCAGGAACTAGGGTATGATGAGGGCTAGGAGACTTGGCTCCATTCCCCATCTTTGTCTACGTAAGGTGGCAATAATAACAATTTCCTATGTCGTGGCCATATAAGAAAATTAAACAATGCAGCGACAACCAAGTTTTGGATGCAAATGGATGTTTCTGAAGGTCTTTACAACCCCTGTGAGATCTTTTCTATCAATAAAGTGCAGCATCTTCTGGGGTGAGATGTAATGATCCCCCCCAGGTTAGAGCTGTCATGTTATAGAGTAAATGTTCCCTAGATTGTACCTGGAGAGTTTGTGCTGCTGGAGCTTGTCTGAAGACAGCAGCTAGAGGACTTCTGTGTGCATGCTTGAAGAAAATGAACTTGTAAACACAGAGTTTGGAGTTGCCTTGTTTTGTACAGGTGCCTGTTCAGAAGTCGAGGCAGTACTATACCAGTCAGAACTTAACAGATCTCTAAAGCAGAGTAACAAACCTTTACTGAGGACTATTCCTCAACCAATCTCAATACATACGTGTAAAATACTACACTAAAATAACACTGTGGAGCAAGTTTAGGCTAAAAATGTTGTTTGGAATGATCAGCCAGCTGCTGAACTTCAAGCAAAGGCTGATTGAGAACAGCAGTGAGGTACTGCAGTTTGGGCTTTAAACTCATTAGAGCTCTGCTCCTCCAGCTCCGGGCTTGCAGCCTTGCCCTGTGCTACACAGTACTGTGGTGTTAGCCACTGAACACCTGAGCTTGTGTAAGGAACAGCAAATAGGGCCAGGAGTGCATGCCCTACTGTGCTTTATCTTCCTTAATGAATACTCTTCCTTCAACAACTTTATTGCCTCTGCATGTTCCAGGCTTCTGAATTACTTGGTGTTTGGCAGACAGGATCCTTTAATTTTGGGGGTTTTGTTAAGTACTGCCAGATACCCCACTACCCACAGGGAGAATGCTGTATTAATTGAGCCACAAACCAGGTATATGAGAAAGAACACAAAAGGGACAAAGTTAAGTCAGCTCAGAAAACAGAACTGGAGGCTCTGCTATGTGGGTTTTTTTAACTTTAGAAGAAGGACGTGAGGCATCGCCGCAAGTGCCAGCTGCGCACACAAACCTGCAGGCAGAGACAGAGGGCCAAAACTGGAGGTTAAGGCAAGACCTGGTGCAAGATTAAACAGCCTGGTTATAATTATGGCCTTTGGCAGTAAGATTTTTGCTGAGTGATACCCTCTTTGTTAGAATCTTTGACTGTTCCTTGCTCTGCCTCTGCTGTTATAAATAACTTGAAAAACTCAGCTCTCTTCTTGCATGCTCTAATTCATTTCAAGTTTTTGTATGTGTATTGAGTGCATTGCTGTGATCCCAACACAATCAACCTGTGCTTTTCATCTTTTGCTCTTCAGTAACATCAGGACAAATCAAGTCTTGGTGCTGCTGAGCTGTTTTTCTTCCTCCTTCACTACCACTTGCATGAAAACCTCTGTGTTTTTAAACAAAGAGTCAGCTCTTCTTCCTTTCCTAGTACTAAGACAAAGTTGAAAACGTGATTCACTCAACCCTGGCAGGATCAACATGCAAAGGCAAATTCAAGCTGTGAAATGTGAGTTGAATTGTTCAGTTCTGGATGGTCTCTTGTGCCCTCTGAGTATTTGCATCTTGATACTGATTTCCTCCACCTTTATCTATAATAGATTTCCTCTTATCTATAATGAAATAGTAATTTTATACTGGCTATTCAAAAATCTGGTTTAGATCAGGGTAAGAGTCTAGAACTTCTACTCCATTTAAAACCCACCTGTGCAACTTGGTCTAGGTGATCCTGCTGTGGCAGGGAGATTGGACTAGATGATCTAATGATTCTAGGATTCTATAATCTTTTGAGGTCCCTTCCAATCCCTAATGACTCTATGGTTCCATGATTTTCTCCCTACAAATTTGGTAGAAAAACCTAGGAGAGCAAACTTTCCTTCAAAACTGGTTTTATCTCCTCGATTGTTATCATTCTTTGCTGTCTTGGCATTTTAGAGTGAACATACAGCTAATGACTTTTTCCTCCCAAGGTAGTCTGCAGGTTGACAATGTGTGTGATTGCTTGAGATGACTCTAACTTCCACAAAGCAGAACTATGTCTTCTTCAACTAAGGATCCACCTCCCTGTATGTTCCACCTAGCATGACTATGAATAGAGCCAGGATCAGGGAACTAAAGGGAGGTTTGTGAGCAGAAGGTTAAGACCTTGGAAACTACACCAGTTCAGATGATGCATCATGGTAGTTAACAACCCTGGTGCTGTGGTTTGTCAATCCAGGGTTTTATTCACCAGCCTGCCTACCTTGATAAACTATCTTTACTGTTTTCAACTTCTGTGGAGGAAGAAGAGAACCTTGGAAGCAGTGTGTGGGGGCTAACCTAAAAATCCTGTTTGGGTACTTCCTTAGGGTTTTTATGGAGTGTGTAGAAATGCCAAACAAACAAAAACCCCAACCCCCTGGTAACTGCTCAGAGGTGTCAGTTGAACACACTGCACAACAGGCGAGAACATCGAAAGCAGTGGGAAACAGAAGGGAAGAGAACAAGATGTGCCCTCATACAGCTTTTTAACTCTGGAACATGGGGGTCTTGCACTGAATTCTGATGTTGTCAGTGCAAGGGGACTTGCTTTGAGGTGATGATTTATTGCTGTGCTTCGTTTCGTAACTGGCAAATGGAGAAAACCAGGTGCAGGGCCAATAGGGGAAGAATATCCCTGTTCATCAGGACACCTCTGACCTTCACAATAAAGCAGAAGAGACCTCATTCTGTGCTGCCTTCTGTAGAAGTCATGTGCTGGCTTCGAGCAGCTCTCCAGAGGCTGTGGAGACACACAGAGAGGCAGCCTTCCTTCAGCTGATTGGGGAGCCAAGGTCCCTGACTTGTTCTGCAGTGTCCTAGGGATACTGTTCTGGCACATAGACCCTACACCATGTCTACACAGGAAAAGAATGCTGGAAACAGCTGCAGTCCTTTTGAAAGATCTTCTCTGAACTACTCTAGGTAAAAAATGTGGCCTCGAGGGTGTGACCCAGCAGTCTGGGTACTGATGCAAGTACTTCCCACAGTGCTATGTGAGCTGCAGTGGGAAACCAGGTTTGTGGCCCCACTGGTTTCAACTCTTTGTCTGTTGGAAGCAAGGGACCCTCTGGGACTCAGAAGTGGAAAGGATGCGTTTTTCCTGTATCAGCCCTGTGGCCAAGCCCATGGTGGGATGAAACCTTTAGTGATTCTTGGTTTAAGCAAAGACACACAAACAGTGACTGTAGTCTCCAAATGCTTTTGCATCTTGTGCAGTTGCACAGAACTATGCAGTGCAGAGAAAATCCTTCCAGATTTCCATTTTTGGATGTAAAGGGATACCTCGGAGGCAGGTTCTTGCTAACATAGCTGTAAGAGACAGATGAGATAACCCAAAGGAGTGACTATCTCAGGGATCTTTGCAGAAGTACCTGCTTTCTTGGCATTTCATAACCAACTGGGATCCAGATCTCAGAATCACAGACTCATGGAACATTAAGGACTGGAAGGGAATTCGAAAGATCCTCTAGTCCAATTCCCCTACCACACCAGGATCACCCAGATCCAGTCACACAGGAACATGGCCAGGAGCGTTTTAACATCTCCAGAGAAGGAGAATTCACCTGAATCATGTCCTGTGGAAAGTAGATCCAGGTTGTCAGAAGAAGCCCGATTCTGATAGAAAATGGCAGGTTTAATTTCTTATCTGGTCATATTGCAACAGAGATCTGACAATACAGACAACAACAACGCATGTTTTGGGGAAACCCCAACAATTTAGGTGCTTTCCTGTAACTAACTTTTCTGTATCTCTGACAGAAACAAAAGGGAGCACCTGTTCTGACCAAAGCAGAGCCAGCCTGGACCAAACACATGGCCACTCAGCTGTGCCTCTCTCTGAGGCTCAGAAGATGCTGGAGAAATGTTGCAGAAGACCCAGGGACCTTGATCATTGCATCATTTTCGGGAGGCTACCCCTTGGACACAGACTGAGGAAAACAACTGGAAGCTACAACAGGTGTGAGGAGTTTTTTTAAGCTGTCACCAGAGAGCCTTGCAGAGAAAAATAAATCCCACCCAACGAGCTTCCAACAGCTCCTGATTACTTCAGCTAATTTCAGGGCCTGGAAGCACTGTTGACAATGTGATTTCTGGTACACGAGCAGCTTTATTTGGTTGGGCAGTCTGTACCATGTCTGTGTCAGGAGTTTCACTGCTGTCACTTGCAGCTTTGTTGCCATCTCTCAGAACTAACTACCCCAAAACTGATGAAAGTAGATTTTTAAAAGTAAAATGCTATCACACATTTGCTTTTCAGGTTGTTTGTGAAGCTGGCCTCGCACGCTCTGGTTAGCTGTACACTTACCTACGCTGCAGAGAGGAGCAGACCTGTGGTAAGGCATTTTGGAGGCTTTGACTGTGTGTGCAGCAAAATGTGGGCTCCATATCGCCTCTGCCTTTCTCAGTTTCACACAGCTCTGCTGGCTTTGCACCTCTCTTATATGATCTGCTGAGAGCCACATCCCCTCTGTTCATGGCTCCCCTGGGCTGATCAAACCTTTCTGATCTATATATCTATCTCTATAGATACTGGCTTTATTCTCTCCTGTTTGTAAATAACAGGATGCATCTGTGCTTGGCTTTCATGTCTAAGGAGAGTAATGCTACAGAGCACCTCTGTTCTTAAAACAAAATTCATAAAATAGGCTCTGGCCTTGGTTTATCATCTCCTAGTACTTCATTTCTGTGACTTCACAGAATCACAGAACATCAGGGATTGGAAGGGACCTGTAAAGATCATCCAGTCCAATACCCCTGCCACAGCAGGATCACCTCGAACAAGTCACACAGGAACATATCCAGGTGGGTTTTAAACATCCCCAGAGAAGACGACTCCACAACCCCCTCAGGCAGCCCCTTCCAGTGCTCTGTCACCCTCACCATGAAGAAGTTCCTTCTTATTGTTGTGGAACCTCCTATGTTCCAGCTCATACCCAGTGCCCCTTGTCCTATCATTAGATGACACTGAGCAGAACCTGTCTCCATCCTCCTGACACCCACCTTTCACATATTTATAGACATTAATGAGGTCACCCCTCAGTCTCCTCCAAACTAAAGAGATCCAGCTCCCTCAGCCTTTCCTCATTAGGGAGATGCTCCACTCCCTTTATCTATTGTCTTTGTGGCTCTGCACTGGACTTTAATTGGTGTTGTGGTTAGTATGCCCTGGTGCAGGATTGAGAACCTGGAGGATGCCAGTGTTACTAAACAGTGAGTGAAGTCCTTGAATTGTAGAGTATTCAACAGGATGAACTGCAGCTGCATGGGTGGGAATGTTAACTTCAGAAAACAAATAACTCAGTGTAGTAAGAGCCTTATTATTAAGCACCTGGACCTTTTTGCATGAGTACCTGGCACATGTGTCTTATTAGGACAGTCCTTAGGTTGAGCTGACAGCTCTGCAGCATGTGGAGCTTTCTTGCTGCAGAACCTGCACGTTTGGGTTTCTTCTGTATCACCCCCCAAAAAAGGTTATGGATTATAAAGTGAAGTTTGTGCATCACAATCAGTTTTGTTTCAGTGGGTTACTGCTTGTTAAAATGATTAATTCGTGCCCTTTGCTTTCACGTGAATTTGAATTCCAGGGAAAAGCAGCCTTTCTTCCACTTTGCCTCCTTGAAATTACTACATTTTATTAACAACCTTAAAAATACGGAAGTATTTCAGGTTCCTAATTGCAGTTTTATGAGAGAGAAAACTAAAACTGGAGATGTTTAAAACCCGCCTGGATATGTTCCTGTGCGACTGGATCTAGGTGATCCTGCTCTGGCAAGGGGATTGGACTGGATGATCTTTTGAGGTCCCTTCCAATCTCTAATGCTCTGTGATTCTATGAAAACATAGGTAGGTTAGTGTGTTTATTACTGTCTCAGTTGACCAGAGATAATAGAAATTAAAAACTAGTTTAACACATACAAGACATTTTCTAAGTCATCACCAATAGGCTACTGGTATTTACTAGGTACCCATTCAGAACTGCAGCTGAACAGTGACAACATCATCTCTGTCTGTCTGGCATCAGGCAATAATTTCCTGCTGCCCTGGCCTTGCCTCCCTTCCTTTGCATCTTCAGTACAAATTTTCACCCTCTCCTAACCTTTTCCACATCAGCTTCTTAACACTCTGACACTTGCAAGATGCAGCCACCGCTCAGTGCTTTAAAAGCCACGTTTGGTATCAAAACAAACTCCACATGTGGAGAACAGATCTCTGAGTTATCTTACACAGCGAATCTGCTGGCTGGCTTTTGTCTCCTCTTTTTTTTTTTTGTGTTTTGTGTTGATGGATCACTTAGAAAATAAGTGGCACTTTTAGTGTCCATTAACTCTCATTTAACTAATGCTAAATTGCACTTGAGCACCTATGGACACACTTGCAAGCGGCATGTTAATACCAGACGAATTCATTTGAAGTGGGACTATTAGTTTCAACGTAAAATGAATTCATAATCATGGGAAATCTAAAATAAAGGCGTAACAGAAAATACTTGGTAGCATATTAAGTATCCATGACCAGTTCTGGGCCCCTCAGTTCAAGCAGGACACAGAACTGCTGGAGAGACTCCAGCAGAGAGCCACAAAGATGATGGAGTGGAACACCTCCCTTATGAGGAAAGGCTGAGGGAGCTGGGTCTCTTGAGCTTAGAGAAGAGGAGACTGAGGGGTGACCTGATTAATGTCTATAAATATGTGAGGGGTGTCAGGATGATGGAGCCAGGCTCTTCTCAATGTCATCTAGTGGTAGGACAAGAAGAAATGGGTATAAACTGGAACATAGGAGGGTCTGTATAAGTATGAGAAGAAACTTCTTCACAGTGAGGGTGACAGAGCACTGGAACGGGCTGCCTGGGTGGTTGTGGAGTCTCCTTCTCTGGAGACATTTAAGACCCATCTGGGTATGTTCCTGTGTGACTTGGTCTAGATGATCCTGCTGTGGCAGGGGGATTGGATTAGACGATCTTTCGAGGTCCCTTCCAATCCCTGATCTTCTGTGATTCTCTGGATTACTGACTGACCTGAAGCAGTCAAGCAGTAGAGCACAATCTGCACAGACTTTCTAACTGAAGTTCCTAAGGACTGACAAGTCAACAAGCCTTTTACCTGTATGGGACTGGGCTCACTGTGGTTCTGTGGAGATGTTTTCTGTCCCAGTGTTTAGATGGAGGCTTTGTACTGACACTGAACACGGAGGAAAAACATTGAATCAGTGTGAAATGACCCACAGCAGTTAGAATATTAACAAAAGTTTTGAACTGTTTTGGAAGGAGAATTATAGATACTACACACATTCATTAAAATGGCAGCGTTGACTAAGTGGCAGGAACTGTGCTGCTGACAGATTGTCCATATCTTTGTCTGGCATATGATAAAAGGGAGGAGTTGCTGTAGTGATAGGCATGTGATTCTTCATACACTATGCTATCTCTATGCATAATGAGATTTTAAGAGATTTTCATCATTTTTCTGTAGTAGCACTTTGTCCTAATTCCAGCTAATGAACTCAGAAATTGGTCTGATACCACTCAGCATTACTTTTTTAAAATGTCTGTATGTGAGTGACTGGTAATGAATTAATATATAGCATTGCCATGAGAAACACGAATGACATTGTACATGCTGTAAATCTGGGGTTACAGGCTTATTTTTGTATTGAATAAAACCTGATAAATCAGATTTAGAAACTTGCATAAGCATTATGAATTGTTTCTGCACTTTTCTGCTTGCATATCTGAAATACATTTGTTAGATGGAGAAAGTAACTGTACAAGAATTCCAAAGCATTGCTACCCTTCTGCTTCATAACTGGCATGTTGGATATTTTGAAACACACATATATTTTTAGCATTATGATTTAATTCTTGCTAAGAAAATATTTTATGCCTTGCATTACAGAACAAAGATTCACGGAGAATAACACACTGTTATCAAAGGGAAGCAGAAGAAAGCGTATCCTAATGGCATCTGGCATTGGGACAAATGTCAGTGTGGTACCTGGACATCCACTAAGAATAGGTATCTTGTCTTTGTTGCTTTGTCTTTTAAAGTATTTATTAGTTGAATTAAAATGGAGGGGGGCCCATGGAGAAAGTGAAGGTCATTTCTAAGAGTCCAGGCTTGGTGACCATTTGGATTTCCTGACCATATCTCAGCTTTCTGTTATCAGGAACGAAACCTCAGAGTAATGTACATGACTGTTTTTTGATTCAGCTTTTTAAAAAATATGGAGTCAAAATGCACCATTTTCATGTGGTTATGACTCCTTTCCAAAACAGTAACTTTTTTGTAACAAATGTTTGTTCCCTTCAAATAATTGTTTCTGCATCCCCCTTGTTCATATGGGATTTAGGTTTGTAAGAACCTACTGGAAGGGAAAATGTCAGAATCAGTGGTGAATGTACTTCAGCTTACACAGCTGAACACCCTCAAGAAGCAGTCAGAATTTTGGCCCATAGCTTGGACTTCAGTGACTTTATGCATACTCTTGTTTTTATTTAAACTAGTGAGGTCTTTTGTGTAGTAGTGTGCACTCATACATATTTATTGACAATCATTTTGATATCTTTAGAAAAACCTGCTAAAGTCCTGTTGATTTTCAGGTTGCCCGGTGCTGCCCAGCCACAGAAATACTGTTCACTGGCTATTTGGAGATAGTCCAATTGAGGAAGTTAAGTCCTTGGATTACCGAACCCTGGTTGGGGGTCGTATCCTAGAGGTGAACACCAACTCTGGTCAATTTGCTGGACAGTTCCAGTGCTGGACTTCAGCTGGTGCAAAACTAATGTCAGTTTGGGTAAATGTCAAGAAGGAAGGTTTGTTGAAAATTATATGACAAATTCTTAATTTTTAAAATATTTTCTTTTGCTCTCTAAAAAACTCTCCTGAAACCTAATCTTCTTTCTTACATATAATCTGATTCTTAAATATGTTTTAGAAGTTAGTTGTGAATAGCACCATTTAAGTCAATAGAGAAAGTCCATACTCAGAATTTGATGTGGGAATTAATGTTGCCTAGTTCAGTGTCTTGCTGCTTAAAGAGTGTTAAATCAAGCAGTGTTTCTCAACTTTCCCTTCACTAAATCTTGCAGATTGCTGCTATGATAGATCACCAAACTGTAACAAAACTGACTTCGAGGTCATCTTTATAAACAACTTCATTATAATCATATTCCAGCATCACTACAATGATATGCTAGCCATATTATTGTGGTCACTCTTAAACATATTGGTGCTCCTCTGCACGCTCCTCAATTTGAGCATTTTCAAGCACAATTTGTAATGTTCTGCAATGCACTGTGCTTGCACAAAAACTCTGTTAGTAGGTTATGCTGTGTGAAACTGAGGATAATAGATAAATCTGACAGAAATTTGACCCATGCACCAGCAGGACAACAGGCTGGGTCTGCAAACATTTTATGAGGTTTTAAATATTGGAAGTGCTTTAGCAATCAATTACATTATAGTTGGGATTTTCAAAGGAGAATTAGGAACTTAGATCACACTCAGCAAACACCAAGCTCCATTTGATGGTTTAGAAAACCCAAAGTCTCCAAGCAGGCAATACTCAGGGAATGCAAATCAGGCTTAAAAGGAGTTCTCTGTTGAATATTTTGTGTGTGATTTATCTATTAAGGTATAAATATCAAGGCTTGCTGTTGATGGAAAAAGGGCTTGAGCAGCAAGAGCACATCTCGCATATCCCGTGTGCTGCATGTATGCTCAATATATTCTCAGTAGTTGCTTGTTCTTCTGCCGTGGTGGAGTCAGTTACCTTTACAAAGTCATTTTGATGAAATGTATCTATGAATAAAATGTTTATTTTTAAAAATCAAACAATATATCAGTGAGCTGAATCACAAAGTATACCAATAGAGTTTATAAAAAAATATATCCAGTCTTGGACCTTGTATAGGTCCATTTCATACTGGAATCTGTAAACAGGCCCACTGGGTGTTGAGCTATCCACCTGTAGTCTTGAGCTGGACTGCCTTTTGGTTGCCCAATTCTATTTGCTTGTCAGTATTGTGGGGAGATTGATTTCATTGTCAAGTTGCAGGCTTTAACTCTGGTTGATGCTTCTGTAAACATTTCATTGCTGAAACACCCTTGCATTGGTAAGACTGCAAAATCTCCTCGGGTGGTTTTTGCACAGTGGGTGTATTGAGGGCACTTCTGATCAGTATCATCCTAGTTAAACAAACAATGCAGTCTCTCCATCATAGTTGCAGTCAGTAAATTTAACAATTTCTGCTTTGAAAAAGGCCCTTTTGTGTTATTTTAAGAAACTCAGAAGTAATAAGGAAACGCTGAAAAACAATAAGTTAAAGAATTCATTATGTGCTGGGAGAGTGAGCCTGTGGACACAGCTGGTAGCTATCAATTATTCTTGGATATTACAGCAAAATCTTACTCCTCCTGTGATCACATAAAAATCTGTCAGCATTGCATAGTACTTCATCTTTTACCAGTGTCACAAAAAAATAAATGCCATGGGAAGGGCTAAGTGTGGAATTGTGACTAAATACAAAGGCAGTAATTGTTAGAGGTTATCGGTTTTTAATATAAAATGCTCTTTAAAACAAATTCTTTTCTCATCTTGCCAGACGCCTCAGTGGCAAATTATTTATGTGTTAAATACTTTTCTATAGTTTAGTACAGGATTCTCTTAAAGCCTGAAATTATGTGAAGTGCCTGGAGTAAGATGAGTTTTCTTCCAAATAAACTTACTGTAGAACAGCAGGAAACCTACAGAGCCTGATTTATAGTTTCCTCTTTTTAATGCTCATTGTATAAAAATGTTATGAAAGTTTTAAAAGAGGTTCATCAGTTCCTACTGAGAGCCAGGTCCTGCCCTTCATGTGCACATATGCTGATCTCATTTGCCTTCTAGGGAGCTTCATGCTTATGTGTAAGGGCTGAATTTCAAAGGAAGCAGAGTTAGGATCAGTTTCTGCTTTAGCTTATGGTCTCTTTTCACAATACTGAAGTATTTGCTTTTCTGCACAGGATGTGGTTATCTATGTAGCTTACAGACTATGCATCCAGATCAATTAAAATGTGGCACCGCTACAGTGTCTCACTCTCTCACACTACTTTCAATTTCATTGCTTAGATTATAAATGGGAATATGCTGAGTGGACCACTTGCTCTGCTAGCTGTGGGAATTCAGGAACCCGCTCCAGAAGACTTCAGTGCGTAAATGAAGAGAAACAGAGAGTAAATGAATTGATGTGTGGAGAGCTGCAAAAGCCAGTGACAGTTTACCAGTCGTGCAACACAGATGATTGCCCTGCCAGGTAAACTCCTTTAAACTTGATTTTCATGTGCTCTGTACATATCAAAATGCAGTCACACATCACGAGATTGTTTGTCTTTATACTTGGGGACTGAAATGTGGATTTTATTTCATAATGAACCCTAAAGCATGGTGTTCTGTGATTCTGTGAGATGTGAAAATGGATCATAAACAAATAGGGGAACATTTGATTCAGCTAATAAATGAGATCTATGTGAGTCTCCATGGTACGGCAGCAAGTTTTGCTACTACCACACAAATACCTTAAAAGCTAAGCTGGAGGTTTCTCTGAGACACTGAGATGTGCTAGCTGTGTGGAATCTGTGCCAACACACATAAAGAAAACTTGTCGCGTTTAGAGCAGCCAGGGTACTCTGTGTGCAACTCCTCTGCTTCTGAGCCAGCACAGCTCTGAGTAGGATGTTTACTGTGGAATGCCTCATTTGTCTCTAATGCCTCTCACCATGATGTCACACTCATTGCATGTCCTTCCCTGCCAATTTTCTCCCTGGATCAACTGAGGCATCTTGTGATCCTGAGGCAAAAAAAACTTTATATCACAGGCAAGTATTCCACAACACCCAACTCCAAAAGACCAAAACCTCTCCTTTAGACTTACTGAGTTCCACTGAGCATTCCAGCTCAGCAAGGCGTTGCTCTAGGTTTTCAGCAGGAAATCCCAAAGGACTCGTAAAAACAAGTGCTTTCCGTTGCTTAAAAGAATTGGCCATCACTGTCAGCAGCATAAAAATCCATAAGGAATGAGAAGTCATGCACACATTTTGGAGCTGTCCCTCGCTGGAAAATGCTTGAAGTGTTAAGACCTTAACTAACATTGTGGGAGTGCTTCTTGCCAGTATGTTCTAAGCTGTTCTAAATATACAAAACATAGCAACAGATAAATATCAGGATAAAATTGTTTATATTTCATTATTAGCAGCCAAAAAACTGGATGATCTTAAATCGTGAGTCTGAAGTCCAGCCAGCTTATAACAAGCAAATTTTTTACCAGTGGGAAAAAACTGAAATAGAATTAATAGTTTGAAAAACACAGACTTGGTTGCAAGTTTCCCTTTTAAAATCCAGCCATTCACAGCAGATGACAGAGTTAGGAGTATCCTAGAGGGCTGATGCTCCCTGAGCAAGGTCATGCCTTTTCAGCGGACTGCAGTGCATGACTTCACAATCTGATTTACCACTGGGCGCAGACTATTCACCACAAAAACAAGCTGTTTTGCTTGGTTACACAGACTGAAACCTAAATTATTTCTTACTAAAATGCCTAAATTTATTTGGCTTTACATAGTCATGAATGGAAGGAAATCGTGTGCACATTAATGTAATTGTCTCTACCTTAAATTATACATTGAGGTTCACATACAAATTGTTTCTCTTTGTAAAAAGAATTCCATGCTTCCTGTATATGGTGAAGAGCTTCCCAGGTACCTGGAAAGTAGTCTGGTTCCCAGTGCCTCTAACCTCTCTCTTTTACCTAGGACTATTGTTAAATCCAACAGGATCTGTAGGGTTCACCTAGTAAAACCTTGTGTGGAACAAGGAGTGTTTCTTCCTTTGTGTACGCTAAGCCACAGTTATCATGGAAGTGATCGGCTAACCAATTTTATAAGATCTTGCTTAACAACTGAAAAAGCTGATTCTACCTTTCATCACATCTAAAACTTGCAATGACAAATTCTTTTTATTTTAATTTGAAGACTGGTCGCTGCAAGTTACCAGCAAGTCTGCAATGCTCTCATTGTTGCTATAATTGTTCTCCATGTCTTGCAGGTGGATAACTAGTCCATGGTCTGAGTGTTCTGCATCTTGTGGCAATGGATTTCGTTACCGAGAAATAACTTGTCAACAAGTAAAAGCCAATGGCAGTGTGCTGACACTGCTACCAGAGGCATGTGTGCACGGAGATCGTCCTGTGGGAAGGAAGCCCTGTGTAGGTCATGTGTGTGCAGTGAGGACAGTACAGACAAAGGGACAGGTAAGTTAGAGAGTTTGTCTGGAAGCTACATAGGTTGTGAAAGTCTATCAGCGTGTTTCATACTGTTGTCTTACACAAAAGAGCTGTGTGGTAATTACCTTTCAGACTAGTGACTTTCGCATCGTGGTTTTATTTTTTCATCTTGTGATGACTGAGCTACTTTTACTTGTTGAAGACTTGATCCAAAACTTGAGTGTTGTTATTTTTATTTTTTAAGCTAGTATATTGCTTTTGTTGCAGTCTTAACACCGTTCCTGTAGCTGTACTTGTGAAGTCCCTAAAGATATAAAAAAGCACTTCAAAAGCTGTTGCCACAGTATTTAAAACACAGACTTCTTTCTTGGATTTCCTGTTTCTTCATTTGTGCAGTAAACTTTTGTTAATGTTGATATGCCTATATCATTTACACAGTATCTACTATTTGATGAGCAAAGTAATGAATTAAGACAATTGCTATAGCTGCAATACCGATAAGGGTATTAGAAAGCCAGTTTGATCATCAGAGCTACAGACAGAATGTTGTAGCATTAAACATGTGAGATGATCACAGAATGCTTCTGGTTGGAAAAGACCTTAAAAATCATTGAGTCCAAACACTGACCCTGCTGTCCAAAGACCACTGCTAAACCAGGGCTCATGATGAGAGCATGGACAATGGATTTAGGACAGTCAGCATCTTGGTAAAATTGTGGACAGAGAAACCAAAATCTGAAAGGTGATGGACTTGTGGAAGGAGAAATGCATAATAAGAATTATGACTGGATTGTGTAAGGGTAATTCTGTTGTTATTAATCTGGATACTTTTCTTTCCCCTTACCCTTTTTTCCTCACTTCTTAGTATTCTGGTCCCTGTGTAGGCTGTCCTGCAGGTTTGCAGCATCGTCACTTTATATGTCAACTTCGTAATGGATCTTCGGTGCCAAACTCTTCTTGCGATGAAAGAAAGAGGTATAATGATTGAAGCAGTAAGGTTAAGATTCTTTAGATGATCAGACTAAAGGTACAGGATTGTCAATGCTGCATGATTATGCACATCTATATTTGTCAAACACAAGGAAAAAAATGTAGTGACAGCCATTCCTCTGTATGCACTTGACGAATTCAAGAACACAAGGAGGGTAAGGGGTTTTATCTCTCTCCTCTGCTGTGGTAATGGTAGAGTAGAAATAGAGTGAGAGAATCTTGATTTCCAAAAGGAAGTGGAAATTGTAGCAATCTGCAATAGCTTGTTTTATTGCTATTGAACTAGGTCTCTAGGTCTCTTACGTTTTATTCTGGTCTACTGCTGCTCAAATTCTATAGAATAGTTTTTCTTATTTTGTATATCTTGTAAATAGTTTATTCATTTGACTACTGAAATAAGGAGTACCTCTGCATAAATACATCTCATTCTGCCTCAGTATGTACTGCTGAGATCGACATAGGGTACATAAAACCTGAATCATAGAATTATAGTGTGTTAGGGGTCAGAAGGGACCTCTGGAAATCATCTAGTCCAAACCCCCTGCTAGAGCAGGTTCTCCTAGAGCAGATCACATAGGAACATGTCCAGGCAGCTTTTATGTATCTCCAGAGGCAGAGATTCCACAACCTCTCTTGGCAGCCTGTTCCAGTGCTCTGTTACCCTCATAGTAAAACAGTCTTTCATCCTATGTGCCAATTTATGTCCATTGCCCCTTGTCCTACCACTGGGTGCTACTGAGATGAACCTGCTCCCATCATCCTGACACTAGCTCTTACAGAAATGTATAAGCATTTGTGAGATCTCCTCCTCTGGGCTGAGCAACCCCAGCTCTTGAAGGATTGACGTTTTACTCCAGGTAAGTTCTTTGTTAAGAGCTTTGTCAATTTGGTTTTACTGCTCTATACCTCTACAAAATCTTTATCACTAGATTTGCTTGGGGCTATGCTGTAACACTTGGAGGGATGGCAGCCTCTATAGAACACCATAATCTCAAAATGAATGAATTAAAGACAATCTACAACTGAACATGAGGGTCTGGAGGCACAAAACTTTGTTCCAAACCAAACGTGTAGGTAGAACAATGAAAAGCAGGGAATAAACCAGTAACAAGTGCACACATGGGAACTGTCACTGTGCTGAAGTACTTCTGGACTGTGAGAGTTTTAAAGGGTTTTTGCTGCACACACTTCGAAATTTTGGCTCCACTGATTGAATGGTGAAAATTCTATATTCTACTAAGAGTCAGGATTTTACTTTGGCAGCTTCATGTGTTTGAGGAGGCTCAGTGTCAGCTCAGAAATATCACTTCTGTTCAAGAGCAGTTATGCATGAAGAACGTGCAGTGTTCAGTATGCAGCATTTCAGAGTTAGTTAAGCTTTCCCAAAGGTAAAACATTATTTTCTATTGCAGGATTAAGGAACTGGTTTGAAAAAGCAGGGCCTTGTCTTTTGTTTCCTCATGAGTGAGGCATGGTAAGAGGGCACAAAATGAAATACAGGAAATGCAATTTAAGTAGAAGAAATACTTTTTTTACTGTTAGGGTTCTCAAACAGTGGAACAGGTTACCCAGAAAGGTTGTGGAGTCGCCAGCTATGGAGATACTGAAAACATGAACAGAGATGGTCTTGGAGCAACCTAGTATAGTTTATTGTGCTCTCAGCAGGGGATGGACTTGGCCGTTTCCAGAAGTTCATTCCAATGTTGGTTCTGTCACTCTGTGAGACAGGATTTAGCACAAGTAAACATTTCATTGCCATTTATTTTTCTCACAGGTCTCTTGTCAGAAGAAACTGTTCTCTGGAGGCATGTGATGTCTATTGGCGGACAGGCCCTTGGAGGCCTTGCAGTGTGGACTGTGGGAGTGGATTTCAGTCAAGACAAGTGCATTGTGTACACAGAAAGAGTAACAAACCTGTGGCTGATCAGTATTGCAGATGGAGGAAGAGACCGGTGACCTGGCAACACTGCAATGTCACATCCTGTGGCAGTATGTAAATGCTTATTTATATACGAATATAGCAATAGTTTGTACTAGAACGTGGCTCACAGTTGTACACTAATGATTCTGCGAACAGTTAATTGTACGCCAAAGGTAAAACTATCCTCTCCAAGGAGCGCTGCATTATCCTGGAGTTATTTTTCTCTGACAGGCCAGTTTGATACTAAAGCCTCCAAAGCACTTTTAGAAACAGGATCTTTAGGAAGCTGTTTTATGCAACCTTCCCTGCATGACTGTGCCAGTTGTGACTCAAAAGCCTCAGAGCAAGCTGTTAATTCCTGAAAGATGGGGTGGTTTTCTGAAACTAGGTAAATGAATGCAATGACATCACAGCTCTTATTTGTGACCTAGTTTAGCTTTGAATCCACCACTGCCAGAAAAGCAAAGTAAAATACCTACAAAGCTAGCAGGGATCCACAATTGTTTACAATTACAACACTGCTATTTATCCTTTGTCCAACGTAAAGCCTTTTAATGTTTAAATATATTTTTCAGAAGGCGAATGCAAGGATACAACTCACTACTGTACATTTGTAAGGCAACTAAAATTATGCTTGATAGACACCTACAAACAAAGATGTTGTCATTCATGTCAAGAAATGTAACTCTTCTATGGAAAGTTCATGATGCTGCAGTGAAGAGATGAGAAGAGGTTCATTAAACTAGTCTGCTCAAAGTATATAATTGTAAATAAGGCATTAGTCATTAACAGTTACATGGAAACATGGGGCTAATGAAAAAAACGGTGTTGCAGCTTGATGTGCTGGACAGAGTATTTTTTCGGGGAACTTTTATTATCCACTCTTTGCAATGGAATTTTTAAACATTTCTGTGTCTGGATTAGGAAGATAATATCATGGCATATCATCTGTTGAATTTTACAGGCCATCACACTATGATTTTTTCAGGGGGAAAAGTGTTATCTCAAAGCACCAGGTACTGCTTACTGTCCTTAACTTACAAGAAATACTAAGTCACAAAATCTTCTGAAGGGTTTTGTAATGCAGCAACTATTGACCCCTAGGCTTTGTTTTTTTTTATTGTTTTGTGAAATTTAACAAATGTTTCAATTTCTAGAAGCTGTGTCTTGTATCTGTAATGATTTTGGCAGCGACTTCATTTCCATAAACAGCTTGAGGGTATGTTTTTCTGATACTAGCTGTCAGATGGGTACGCAGAAGCACATTCACTTTTTCATGCTTGCATTTGCATGCTAGTACAGTTTTCAAAACAGCAACCGATCTGTTTGGAGTAAATGAGGTGTCATTTTTCATAGCTTCCGTTCTTTTGCTCCAGTCACTGAGGTACAATTGAAATTCTGGTGTGATTAGATTTTTCTAGTGATTTAAAATTAGACACAAGGCTTCCTTGTCAGAACCTCAAACAAAACATGGTGAACATGGTTCTGTCGAGTCAAATGGGGAGCAAATAACTGGCCAAACATGACTGGCAGATTTTCTTTCTTGAACAAGTGTTTTCCCCTGTTAATGGGAAATAATGTCCAAGAACTAATTATTAATTATGAAAATAGACAAGTGTGAGTAACATATTTTGAGCAGTTTTTCATCAAGATTATTTTTTATCATGACTGTTAACCATTTGAGTCTTTTGCGGGTTGGCAAATTTAGGTTATGATATTCCCAGAACAATTTTCCATATTGCAGACTGTCTCATTACGGCAGAGAAAACCCTGCAGGAGGCAGCAGACCGATGGGTTTTGCTTGTGCAGTTTCCAAACTACTGCACGTTAGAGGCCTGATTGCCTGGATTGCCGTGGCTCTTGTGTTACACTACAGGCTAATTAGTGAGCATGCTGTAAGAACAGCTTTAGAAATGGCATTTGTGCACAATGGGTTTGCATCACTGAAAATTAGATTAGCACTACTGTATAGAAGATGTTTAATATGGACTGTTGTGTCCGAGGCTGACTGCAAGGAGAGGATATTCCTGATCATTACCTTTTTAATCAGCAATGGGTCTTGATTGTTTAAGCAGTTTTTTTAAATTAAAAGAAAATGTGTAAGATACTTTTGTAGATATTTATTGTCTGATTTAAAAGTGCAATATTTTGTTTTGTACAGTGTTTAATAAAGATTTTTGGACATATATTTTTTCTTATTACCAAAATTTCTTATTCATGTTTTTCCTTTATATTTAATATTTTCAAATGTTAACACAAAACATTTTTGTTGTTGCTTTCATTTTGTCTTTGGTTAAGCATGCATGCTATTCAGAAGCTGTGCTGTAAATGTTTGTTATTGCCTGACATTCCTCTGTAGAGTATTTTATTGCTTCTCCAGTGGCTGAAGATTTTAGCTTAATTAAATGTAGTTTTGATATTTCTGAAATAAAATCTAGTTTGATCATGCAGTATTGCTTATGCAGAGAATGTTTATTACCATGATTTTCACAGTAGCTATACCTTCATTCCAAGTGTTATTTTATCAACCTGCTATTCCCATAATTCTGGGGTTTTTTTCAAAGCTAAGATTAGTCTCCAATTCTGACAGTTTATCAGACAGAGCCTCAGCTTTGTTACACTCTGCTTTGCACTGCTATTAGGAGGCAACATAGATGTAACCTCACAGAAAATGTAGATAAGAGAACCACCAACATCCAAGTAAGTCAGCTCTGAAAACTTTCTCACTGAGACTTTCATGTACTGCAACAGAGTTGAATTAGACCCAACAGAACAGCTCCATGTTGTATGTGTAGTGGGTGATGGGAATAGCTACATAAAAAAGACCTCTTTCAGAATAACCAACGTGTGTACTATTCTTTAGAAGGAAGAATCTCATAAATAATTTGAACTCGAAAACCCTGAAAGGAATTTAATAAGTTGAAAATAAATGCCCAGCAATGAAATGGTAGTGCTTCAGAGTTACCCTAATTGGCAAAGGTGCTCGGGTGCATTTCATTTTGTTTTTGTGTCACTGATACATTCTTCCTGTGCAAGTTAAACAAATCAAGGTTCTGTACAGCAGTTCTGTGAGGCTGAGGCATGCTGTATGGCATATGTGGTGCATGCAAATTACTTTCAGAATAGCAATTGCATCCATGAGTACTTTTCTGCTTTTACATCTGGTTTATGGTGACATCATAAAATGTTGCTTTAACAGCTGTTCTTTTGAGAAGTATTAGTTTTCCAGCCTGCTGTTCGTTTTGTCTGCATTTCAAGAATACGTTGCTTATGAAACAGTTGACTTCAAGCATTGAATACAGTCTGAAGGTTTATATTATCATTTGGTCCTCTTCCTGGAATCACAGTCCTGGAAGCGTGGCTCTTTCAACTGAGATGTAATAGAGGCTTCTCTCACTGCTAAACTTATGAAAAAACTCTAAGGGCAAAATACAAGGAATTACAACCTCTCCACCCTAAGAAAGTCTTCAAATGCATCTGCAGAGGAACTGTTAAATGTATCTGAATGTGCCCTGCATTTCCTCTCTAAAATGTTCTACTGTACTGGTAGGTGGCAGCAAATGATTTTCCATAATTTAAGGGCAGGAAGTGACTTAAGAACTAAATAACCAGCTGTGAAAATTACAAAAAGCATCTGAGCTCACCCACAGATCCAGAGCAGGAGCCATTTTCAGCAGAACATGCAAGCATGTGCAACTTTATGGATTAAGATTGAATTTCTTAATGAGTTCTCTTCCTCCCTAGAAAAGAGAGCTGGAAGACACTAGCTTCTGTAAACTTATAATGAGTTTACAATCTCAAGATTGTGTGTAAGCACAATCTGGACTTAGGTAGTTGTAACTGCACTAAGTTGTGATGTTTTTCCCTCAGTTGTGGCCAGACAGAGAATGACGCACGTTTCATAAAGAAAACAGCTTTACGTTGCCCGTTTTCCAAAATATACCTTTACCAGCTGGGGATGTGAATAATCTTCAGCAAGTAAAGTTTAATTGAAATATAGTTTCATTAACCGAACAAGTAAAATTACAAAAATCCAGTACAAAGACAAAAATTATCTGAAAGTACCTAATGCTTCAATAGTGTCTGGTGCTCATGTACAATACTTTTATGCAGCTTTATTCCTTGTGTGTGATCCAGTTCCTTATTTCAATGTTTCCATCGTTGATTGTAGCCCTTCTACTGGTGATTTGATGTATGAAGTATGAGCACATAATTGTTCAGAACCCACATGATTGCCCCATAGCAGTTGTACAAGATATGCAATACTGGAAAAAAAATCATACTGGAATACTGTGATAGAATGTGATCATATTCAAATCTGAAATATTCATTTGGACTTGCTTCAGTCATGAATATAATATGACTGAAATAAGTTTATGCAGGTTTCCACAAAGTAAAAGGTAAAGTTACAAAGAGAAAATACTAAATACCACACTCAGGAACATTCACTACATGCACAATTTCTGTATCAATCTTGTTTTCTGTGTAACAGGTAGGTGTTTGAAGAGCAGATGGACTGTCTAGAGCCAGGCTGCCTAGCGATTTCTGTATCTTGGCTTTTTTGGGTTTTTTTAACTGAGTTTTCTGTTATCTCTACCTGCACCTTTATAGCTTTCTGCAATTTTCCCCTTCAGACTGCCTCTGCAGTGAACCTTGGCATCGATAACAGGCTGTTTAGCTTCAAAAATCAGACAACAGCATAGAAAATTGATGGACTGATGTTTAACTTTTTGAGCCTGACTCTCTCTGCTTCCTCACTGTCTTTCTTAGAAACTCAAATAACCAATAATTGTGAAATTTCTATATAAAATTTGACTGAATTTGCACATGGAGTTTAAAAAACTCCTCAGGCAGGGAAGAAACACATTTAGTGTGTCAGTGTGCCCAAAGTTTCCTTTCCTTGGAAGTAAAAAGCCTTGATGGTGCTTTTTGCAACTTTATGTGTGACTGATGTCAAGCACATGTACACGAAAAAAGCAAGGTCACTTCTTAACTGCTCTCAGAAATTACTGTGTGACCTTCATAATCTATTCAGAACTGAATGAAGGAAAAGTGTTGATGACTAAAGCTCAAAAAAGGCTTTAGGAATTAATTTGGGCAGGAAAAAGTAAAGAAAATATTTATCGGATTACTCAAAGTATTGATGAGGTGAAAAACTGGACTGATGAGTTAATTATTTATATTATTAAAGAATTACTTTATATTATTTATATTTTATATTATTAAAGCAATGAAAAAAGAGCAAGAGATAGCTCTCTTTCACATATACAATAATTTCATTTGTAGAAAATCTGAAAGAATTTAATGTGTAGTACATGTATCTGAGATGAGGCATAATGAAAGTGGAATGCACTATCAAAGAAAACAGATGCCATGGAAGATGCATTAGTCCTAGGAAAACTGGTAAATCCTTATTAGCCATCCAATAAAGTTCTTCTAGTTTTAATCTCATTTTCTTCAAGTTATTAATTGAAATGCTTTTAAAAGCAGAATTCTTATTATTTCATTTGCTTTCAGTTGAATTTAAGAAAAAATGTACATGTTGGATTTTAATTATTTCACCAGGGTGCTTGAAATATTGCGTTTAAGTATTATGACACAACAGCTACTTCTTTTGGAATAAGACTGCTGTTTGACTCAGGAAATTCTGGAGTAACCTGGCGGAAGAATTTGTGGCCACAAGAATCTGTGTTTACATAGACATAACCCAGAGGAGATGGATAATTTGCTGGGCAGATCTCTTGTTTCTTTGGAGCATATTCTGTGCGATACATAGTTTCGTCTTGAAAACGAGCTGAATTAGGAACTATGGCACATACAGGTTTGAAACTCTGAGCTGGAATGATCTGATGTGGTATATAATGAGACTTGAATGTAGTCAAATCATAAAATTTGCCTGTGGGTTTTGGAATTTCCTGTTGTTTCTTAATAATCTCTTGCCGACCGCTGCCCCAAGCTTTAAAATCTTCTTTTGTAGTAGTATTCCCTTGAAAAGGGGCATCGGTCGTTCTGCTATTAGAAACTGGTCTTATAGGGACAGCAGGAGAAAGTTCATGTTTAACATAATCAAGATGGCTTGTGGAGTTAAAATCCATGTTGCCTGAAGGTGGAACATACTCTTTTGTTTTGCGGACCTCAGGCAAGGAGACCACCCATGGCTGAAAACGATCCTGAAATTCAGTGATTCCATTAAAATGAGCACTGGATATGACTTTTACATTTTCAGGCTTGCAGCTTTTTGCAAGTTGCCCAGGTAGTCCTTTAAAATCCTTCCGGTGGGTTGTGAGGTCATCAAAGGGTTGGTTGCTTGGCTTGTACTCCTCTTTTGGTCTTATGAATTTTGGTTCCAGTTGATGAGCAACATAAGAAGTGCGATGGCTAGTAACACTATTGAAAGGCCCATCTGAAAGCTTGGCTACACAAGGAGGTTTAAAACTTTGTCTGGGATTCAGTTCCCTAGGAACAAAATCATCTTGAAAGGTAGTAGAATTTCCAAACTTCACTGTAGGCGGGTGGTATACATGCTCCACCTTATTAGGTTCCCTTCTTGGAACTTCCCATGACCTATAGTCATCTTTAAGGCAAAAACAAAACTTCACCATACGTGTGTTACTGCTTAAGACCATCCCAATAAGCCAACTCTTCTGGCATCAAATCTTACAAAACATAGAAAATTGATGTGAGAATGGTAATGTTATTTGCGTGATTGTGATTTGAAAAAACTGTCTTCTAGTATCGGTGTGAGAAAAACAGACAAAACTGTACGTGCTCTCAGGGGAAAGGTTATGTGTACTTATTTAGTGTGTGCTCTGTACAGAACACAGCCATACACAGCTTTTATATACAAGGTGTTATGTTTTGCTTAGAAGTTTATGTAAATATGCAAGACTGAAAGGAACCTTATAAGGTCAGTGGCTCATGGTCATTACCAACTGGGGGAATTCTCTTTCTTAATTTCTGTGTCAACATTATATCATCTTAAAGCTTATTGAGATTTCTTCTTGGTTTTGCTTCCAGGTTTTTTTACTAACAGTTTGTTCTGCTATAGTTGAACTACTACCATTTTAAATGAAGCAGCTGCATGCTGTCTCATTTGTATGCTGAGACTAGGCTAAAGCATTCAATATTTGCTAATTTAATACTTCTTTCAGGCTAAATAGCAATATTTGCAGTTCCTTTTAAATTATTTACAATTAATAAATATAAATAGAATGTATTTATATAAATGCATTTCTGCATAGCATAGGCCTAAGCTTAAAGAACGTAATGAAATATAACTCCAGTTGTTTTTAAGAGCCTTTTTTCCCAAATCATATCCTTTCACCTCTTCCTGTCACTTCGTTTTCTCCTCTGCTAATTTTGTACCAAGCATTCTAACTTCCTGTTTCAGTAGCCATATCTGATTCTTGTTAATTCAATAACCTTTTCAATCCTACTGGCCCTCGAGATCAGGAACATGTTGATTTTCTTCACTGTAGTAGATTGTATCTCATAATTTATTTAACTTTAACTGGGGCTACAATGTAGTATGTGCAAGAAATTCAGTAACACATCTTATGTATAAAATTTTTTGCTGGTATAAAGTATCATCAAGATCACTTGCCAGAATGACTTAAAAGGAGATTTAGTGCCTTGGTGCTGACTGTTGCGATAGAATAATAAAAAAGACCATTACCAGGATGCTATGCAAGCTATACAGTACACAAAACAGAAATCTAAAATCAACTTCTGAGCTACTCTGTGGGAAAACATGTTACATGAGCTAAAACCATCTGAAAGATATGTTGGCACTTAGATTACAACTAGCTATTGCATGAGATAGGCCATCCAAGTGTACGTTAGAATTTCTATCCTTCCAGCCAGAGCACCTTAGAACCACTGTCACCTTTCAACAACTGGAGTGCTAATTATCTTAAGGCATTATCGCTTGCTGGCCCAGACTGAGAAATTCAATTTCTAATGTTAATTCAGTGTACTACCTTCATTTTGGTTACTTCTCTTTCCAACAGTGGCATACCTTGGTAAGTTGGTATGGTATCGAACTTTCCTCCCATAGTGTGTTTTCTCTCTAACGGTCTCAGTAATGTCGCTGGTTGTATTTTATGAGCATTATAATCTTTCTGGTACGTGGTTCCCAGATCTATCTCCCCTGTCTTTGGTTTATATTCTTCTTGTACCTGAAGAGGTCGCTTCACAATATCATATGGTAAATAATCAGATCTGAATAGGGGAAAAAGGAAAATATTGGTTAAAAGTCTTTCTTCCTGATGAAGTCATTTTTGTAGTTTTTCTGTTATATGCCAAAACAACTTACAATGCAAAATCAAACTGATACCTGATGTTAGAGAGACAGCAAGGAGAAAAGAAAACCAGAGTCCCTGACACATGATATAGCCCATATAAGGTAGATGGTGAATGAATGTTTTCAACACTCTGGGTTTTATTCCTACTTCAAAAATATCCTTTAAAAATCTCTGAAAAGAATCTAGAAGAGAGTAGAAAATGTTGCTGTAATTTCATAACGAAATGATTCAGAAAGCAGAAGCAAAGGAAAGCTCAAGTAACAGCATTTACTAATTGCACGAGGAGAACAGGGTGTAATCAGAAACAGCATTTCACTACTTTACTATGGGCACATGACATTAAAAGAGTGCCTATTACCTTCGTAGCTTTTTAAACACAGCCATGAAGAATGGCATTTGGCCTTTCTATGTGGCCAAGAAGTTTCACCTGTTGCCCTTGTTGCTTAAAAGAAAAACAATATTGGATAATAAAGGTGTATGCTCCTGTCACATTATTGATAATTAATGGGTGTTGTATTTTTCTAACCCCTTGAAAGATGCTCTTTAATTTTGTAAACAACATCAGAGTCTGTGCACTGACAGGACAAACGTGATGAACTCCTTTACAGCTGGCTTTTTTCAAACTCTTAATAATTTAGAACTTGTCTGTTCCATTTTCTTAAGGTTTCATTTTCCCACTAATTCAGAATCCACACATGTATTGCAAAAGTTCCTCAGCTTGCCAGCTTTTCTCATGTTCAATGAGATCTAGATTTCTAAACCAGGATGAAAACAAGGGCAAAAATTTTAGGTTACCATCACAGGTTAAAGGATGCTGCAAAGAATGCAGAACTTGTTACCCTGTGTTTCATTATTTTTGTGACCTTTTTTTGCTCACTGTATTTATAAAAGTGTACTTCTCAATGTGCTAAAAGTGTAAAGGATGCAGTGGTTCCATTTTGAGAATGGTGGCAATACAATGTTCAGTCATCCTTTAAAAGAGAAAGCATGAGAAAATTTATAAATCAATTGTAAAACATGTTGCTTCAAAATGTTTACTTAAAGGTTGTAATTCCTTCCATTTTCCCACGACGTGCTTGGTACTCTTGTTTTGGCTTAAGGCTCCGGGGAGGAGAGATGTTGCTATACTTGGGATATTTTTCCACATACTCTGTTGTGAGGCACGGCTGTTGTCCATTATCATAAATCCTGGTGGGTTTATGAGGGCAGCGATGGCGCCTGGGTAAAACACATCAGATGAGATAATTTTCAATAGTGTCCTTTACGTGGAAAACCCATACACTGTCTACTGGGAATGAATAACAAATGGGAAAGAGTGAAGAAAGTCAGTAGCTTGTGTTTAAAATCTTTTCTGAGTGATAGATAGACTGTGCTGATTGCTAAATATTGTGCTGATGGTGCAGGTCCCAGAAAGAGAATATGAGCACAGTAATAAAGTATCAGCGTGGGGGTTAGTCTGTAGTACAGAATACAAAGGATGGGTAAAGTTGATCCCAGTCAGATTATAAATTTTCAGATTAAAATTTGAATGGCATGAAAGCTCATTTGCACTTCTAGTGCTTTGCAGTCTTTTCTTCCTTTTCAACACTTTAAAAAAACCCCACCAACCCCACAACTAAGTTCTCTGTCCAAAAAGTAGGTTTAGCAGTAGTATCATCTCTTTTTTCTTAACAGGTTTTATTTAAATTAAACCTTTTTGTCATCAATGCCTATTTTTAATGACACTGTTGTGTTAAAAAACGTTAAGAGGTGTATCATTACTTAATTTATTACTTTTATCAGGTTGTTTTATGTAAGTTATGCATTACATGAAATGAAAATGTATTTTCTATTGCTTTGAAATCTTGTTATATTCATTCACACTGCACTTACGTCTCCCTGGTAGTTTGTTTCAAGTGTGGTTTTAAAAAGTTACTTTGACTGATGTGATTGTCATTTAATCTCTCCTTCAAGAAGATATGTAATGGGAGATGTTATCCTTGCTCGTGGCTCACAACTTGCAATATCAATTCAGATATAACCAGAGGGAAGAAATATTTTTAAAAATAAATGGGTCTTGAAAATTCAGTACAAGCAAAGCAAAATTAACTAAAGAACAAGAAGGGTATATTGCTTTTCCTGGTTATGAAGAAATTCAAACTGATGATGCTCAATACCTAAGGAAGAGTTCAAAGGTCTGCAGAAAAACTAAGCTAGCACTGAACACTAAAAAGGAAAAAATAGATTAAAGCAAGGTAAAATAGAATGCAGGAACAGACATGAAGGACTCCTGCTGGAACTGGAGATCCCTAAATCTGGTATTAGTTTGGGCTGCCTGACTTTGCCAGCCCAGTAGTTCAATAAGAAATGAAATTGCCCTGTCTAAGAAGCCAGATCCTTTCAATGCTTCAGGCACTCATTCATTTTCAATCAAGTCAAGGGGTAGTCAAGCAACACTTGAGAGACCTGCTCAGAACATAGCAGGGAAAAGAAAAAGGAAGAAGAGGCAAAGAACAGGAGAGGCAGGAAAACAAAGAGGTTTGTGTATGCTGTTTCTCAGCCTGGTGCTTGCCTGCCACTGCATTTATTCATTACATTAATTTACCACCTTAGTAGTATTTTTTTCAGTAAGTATAAACAGCATATGCGGTGTCATGTAGCATCTAAAAACAACCGTTAAGTGGAAAGTAAATAGTCTGAATGCATGTTTTGAAAGCTGTTTGAAATATAGTGTATCAAATGAAAATGTTCTTCACATGTTTCAGGCATTCAAATGAAAGGAGTTTGAAACAAACAGCATTCCTCTACAAAAACTTCATTTTGACAGTCTTCAGTTTGCCATAAACTGGTCCAGAAGACTAATCATCAAAAGAAACAGTTTTTCTGTTCTAGTATCACGAGCCTTTAAAGACTTACCTCACAGTATTTTCTAAGCAGTCTTGTCTGTATATTTCCCTTCTTGCTGGTGGATCATTCTGCAAACAGTAGTAGATACTAAAAAAATACTTCCTTGCTGAGTGAGCCTGTAGTCCTTGGTAGATTCAACAGAGCTAAAAGTGATCTAATGTCTTTCTTCTCCAAGGAAAGAAGCTTTTGTCATTGCATCAGAACTGATTCCTGAATGAGAATCCTTGGTCCCAGTCATTACTAGCATATGAAGCAGTTCGGAACAGCCTCTAACTAGACACAAAACTACTTGAATTCAGATGAGACTGTTCAGGAAGGTGCAGTGAAAAAACATTCAATTGACCTACAAAACAATGTAAAATTGCCTTGATATCAATGAGAATTGTGCTTGGAGTCCAGATTAGCAGTTCTCCGGATAACAGATCCGTCTGCTTTTGGATGTCATCCAACTGCTAAACCAGAAGTTTTCATTTAGATAATTTTACAAAACTGATTACATAGGGTATCACAGCTCTTTATAACGACAAAATCCTAAGAACGATCAGAGAAGACAGATTACAGCTCTGATCAATGGAATATGTTGCTGACAATTCAGCTGGAACTCCCTGAGTCACTGATTATTTTAAACATCCTACTTGTAGTTATCCTGAGTTAACTGGTAATGCACATGAATTAGTTGAGAATATGCCTTCCCTCACGACTGACTGCTGCCTGCTTTGATGGATTATTATTCTTTCTCTGAGACTGGTGTGACTATCTTGTGCCTAAACAGATTATTGGCTAAATGAAACTGATGGTATATGACTTTCTAGTGCTAAATGCTGTTGCTCTGATTATTTTAACAGGATTATGCTAAATTTTGCATATCGAGGCTCTGGAATATATACAGTTGTTTTTTAAACAACATTAGTAAGACCCTTAAAATTTTCCCACAAACATTTTTGTTCTAGAGGACTAGACTTAGAATGAGAAATGTTTAATGTTTATCATATAGAAAACTAATTGAGGAAAATGCCCTCAGCTCAAGGGTTGTTTTGTGTGTCAGTGCACACACCATGTCAAAAGACAGATGCTTTGTATGGACACTGTATTTTTGAGAATCATCTCTTTTCCTAGTGTTGACAGAACACCTGCTAGTTTTTATTGGGTTTGCTTGTACTTATGAGTAGTCTGTATGAAGCCTCAAATATCCCATATTTTAGAGACATCTCCTCATTTCTGTTTAACTTATGTTTAATTATGAAAATTATAACAAAAGCACAGTAAATGGGAAAGGCTGATCATGAAGATAATGGTGGTGTTTATATCTCAAAACTATGTTTTTGTAAACTGTGATTATCTTTTATAGTAGAGAAATGGTATTCTTGAGTGCAAGGGGTCCACCCTTCAGAGGCTTTGGAAGCTAGATTTAACATCTAGTATTTGCTATTAGATATTTCTATTTGCTGTTAGTTATTTCTGTTGAGCCTGACTGTACTTGCTAGCAGGAGGTAAATTTTCTCTTGTATTAAGACATTTGGAGCCTGTGGGAAATAATTAAAATATTTCCTTCTCTTTATGGATCCAATCCCAAGTAAGAGTAGCTCATCCTTTCGCCACAATAAAAATATATCACTTCTAAAATCGGAAATGGAAATATCTTAGGAAACAATACAGAATCCAGCACCAAGCAATTTTGAGAATATTTTTGTGGTGCATTTCAAAAAAGCAAAAGACCTTCAACCAAACTTACATCTCTACCATAACAGCTTGAAAATGTTCATCATACTGCCTTGGCAGCATCTTATGTTACTGCTTATGAGGCTGGAAATTATGTCAGTTATTAAAATGCAAGTCCACGGTGTGAGATTTGCTTTGCAAATTGATCTTTGAGCACACTCAGCACTGAGTTTCACCTCATCTGGTGAGGCCTGGGGACATTTCTGGGACCCTCACTTCAAGAAAGACATTGAGATGCTGGAGACCCAGAGGAGCAACAAGACTGGCAAAGGGACTGGAAGGAAAGTTTGATGAGGAGAGACTGAGGGAGCTGGGTTTGTTTAGTCTGGAGGAGACTCAAGGGGGACCTTATAACTTCCTATAACTACCTGAAGGGAAGTTGTAGACAGGTGGGGATCGGGCTCTTCTCTCAGACAACTAGTGATAGGATGAGAGGGCCTGACCTGAAGCTGCACCACGGGAGGGTTAGGTTGGATGTTAGGAAGCCCTTCCTCAAGGAAAGGGTGATCAGACACTGAAATGGACTGCCCAGGGAGGTGGTGGAGTCCCTGTCTCTGGAGGCATTTAAGAAAAGAGTGGATGTGACAGTGCCATGGTCTAGCAGATGTTGTGGTATCATGTCACAGACTAGGCTTAATGATCTCAGAGGTCTTTTCCAGCCTCAATAATTCTGTGATTTCGAGAGCCCACTTCCAGTGGTTTTTGGCATTACAATTATTGTTGATACTTAATAAGCATATGAAGTGATTCCATCTAATAAGAAGCAACCTACTTAAAATAATTATTTGATGAGGAGCCCAAGACTACACCCCCTAAGTATGAACACTAGCATTCAGCTGTGAATCTTGAGCAAGGGGAGTGTGTATGTTACAATACAAACCAGCCCATTCTGGAGGCTCTTCTTGTTTGCTTGAGAAGACAAAGCAGAATAACGTTCTGTCTCAGTAACTTTCTTCCCCTGTATTCATAAAATTTGTCTGTGTGTCATTTCTTCTGGAAACATTTAGTATTAAACAGGAACTATATTGCTACAAAGTTTCCTGCAAATAGCTAATACAAAATCTTTGCCTTTGCTTTGAAATCCCTCCTCTGTATATGTTACAATGTCCAGGTAACACTGCCAAGCGACCAGTCTTCCTCTAAACACAGAAACACTCTTAACTACACAGAAGCAAACACAATGTGCTGCCTGAACTGATAATGGCTTAGGATTTCAGTGACTGTAAAAACGGCGGTGATGTTCACTTTAAATCACAAGTTTTGTGCATGCTTTATTCAATCAATTCAAAATATATTACCTCAATAACTTATTCTGTTACCTTTATAGCTGAGCTAGGTTTTTATGTGGTTTTGTATTGTCATGAAAACAATGCGGTCCAACTCTTCATCAGTCTAGGACTTTTGAAACAAATTCATGAGGCAACCGACACCCAGAGACTGGACAAAAAAGAACACAGAAGAAAAGAAGACACAGGAAAGAATAGACTGATGAGCAGACAGACATCCTATACAGAAGTGTAGAGCAACAAGTGCGAGTGTAGAGGAATAGTGGGGCTTCCCTTTGCAGCAATGCGTATTACTGGATGTGATGTGAGAAATTAAATCCATTTCAAAGGCTGTAGTGCCTGCACCGGTTTCAGTCAAGGTAGGTCTAGCAATAATCCTCAGTCAGAGCTGGCTCTTCTTTACGGAAAAGCCTGATCCTAAGGTTTAGCCGAGGTGGCTTTGAAAGGCCGGCTCCGTTCTTTTCTATTTCTATTTAAGGGCTACTTTTCCCCTACCTGATTTAAACACAGACAGACGACCTCACGTTTACTGAAAAATCCCTTTTAGGTAAATAAAAGGGAAATCAGAAACTGTGGAAAGGGGAACATTACCCGGTTTCGCCTTCTCACTGCTAAAACCTTTCGCCGCCGCCAGCACCAGGCACAGGAATGCCCGCGGAACGCCGGCCGAGATAAGGGGTTACAAGTGGGTGCTGAGGGGCAGCCGCCGCCGTCACCTCCCTGCGCGGACACCCCCCGGAGCCTGCCCAACCTGCGGTGTGCGGAAGCCCTCCTGACATAATCCCCGAGGCTCCCCCGCGACCCGCAGCCTCCCTCTGAACAGGCGGCGCCGCCGCTGCCGCTCACCCACCCGCAGGTGCAGATCTCGCACAGGCAGCGCGGGCGCCCCATGCTCTCGCGGACGAGGGACGCGATCTCCCGTCGCCAGGCAACGGCGGCGTCGCTCCAGTGCGCGGCCCCCGCCGGCTCCCGTCACGCGTCACGCGGCGGTGGGGGAGGAGCGGGAACGCGCGCTTCCGGGTGCGGGTGGAGGTGGGCGGCAGCCCAGGTCGTGAGGTCGTGTGTGGGGAGGGTAGCGGGATGGGGCGCGAGACAGGCTCGGCGCGTGGGGCCGGCGCGCGGGGTCTCCGCGTTCCGCCTCAGCTCGTCAGCCCCAAGCGGCTGAGGCGGGGGAAAGGGGAATTGGAAAAGGAGACAGCGGCGGGTCACTGGCCGGGGGTCGGGCTGCCTGCGCGGCCCTGGTGCCAAGTGTGGGGGTGCAGCACAGGCGGTGTGTGAGGAACGCGAGGTGCTCCCCAGGCCAGAGGACGTTTCCCAGATGAATAGCAGCTCTAACCACCATGTGCCTAATGAAAAAAACCCCCACCTGGCTGTTGAGAAGTTGTTTCCTTAAATGACGCGCTTCTCTCCCTGCGCAGAGTTAGCCATGGTGCTCACGGGCGTGGCCAAGATGGTTGGCCTGCAGAAGAAGACTTGTGGGATCAGGAATATCTGTATACTCGCCCACGTGGACCACGGTAAGGCCTGTGATGAGCAGAAACTTGTGGGGAGAACCTGGGTGAGTGAGAGTTAGTTCGGGTGATACGAGGTATTTTGGCCAGTGTTCGAAAGCAGTAGGTTTTGAAGGATTTAGCTTTAAACCTTTTTCATCCTGATTCTGAGAAGTGCATTTGCTTTAGATGTGTTTTTTGTCCTGATGCAGTTTATCTTTGAAAACTACAGAGAGCATTACAATAACTGAGAGTTGGTGTTTTTTGAATTATTCAACTCAATATGAGGAAAAACTTTTTTACAGTCAGGGTTATTAAATACTGGAACGGGCTGCCCAGGGAGGCTGTGGAGTCCCCTTCTCTGGAGATGTTTCAGACCCATCTGGATGTGGTTTTGTGTAGATGGTTGAGGTTTTTTAGGCAGTAATGCTTTTCAGTAATTTATATCTTGCTTGAGCAGGATGGTTGGAACCAATGACCTTTGAAGGCCCCTTCCAACCCTAATAAACTGTGTAAATGTACATGCACGGGAGGTAGACTGCTTTATTGTGACATTAGCTTAATGGAGGAAGTTTGTTACGTAGGTAGAAGTAACAAACACACAGTTTAGGACATAATTCTGATGTCTAATTGCATGATGTATTAAGTTTCTGAGGTACTGATAGTTATTTCACTGTTATTTCTGATCGTGACTGGTAAGGTTGCATGCACTCTTCAAAAGTAGATTTGTGTGCACCCACCAGGCGAAGTTGAATAGTAGGAATAAATGTTTTTAAAAGTTAGCTTGTACTTTTGTGGCTCTTTGAAGCCTTTATAAATATTTCAGAACACTAGATGCTGTCATCATTCGTAATATTGTGGTGTCTTTTTCTGTTGTCTGTGGTAATTTAAACTCGGTAATTGTCTTTTCAGGCAAGACTACTCTAGCTGATTGTCTAATATCTAGCAATGGAATCATCTCTAGCCGCTTGGCAGGGAAGGTAAAGTCTTTCTTTGAATTTTTAACTAAATTCTGTTATGTGTAATTGTAAGCCTGTGATGACAAAGGAAATTCTGTTCCATTCCTAAACTTTATTGTCTCAGTTTTACTCTTTGACAGTTGAGCAACTTGTGAACACACTTTTAGAGATTTATCCCCCTCTCTTGTTTTTGTACTCAGCTGCGATACCTAGACAGTAGAGAAGATGAACAGATCAGAGGAATAACAATGAAGTCTAGTGCAATTTCATTACACTTTGTGAAAGGTGAGTTGCTGGTGCTGGCAAGTATGAACTTCAATACGTATTTTTGAGTTTTACTGGTCTCTTCATTGTTGTGCTTGAGAACTTTTTGTATGCAAATTTAACCTTTGTGTTTCTCAGGCAATGATTCTGCGCAGACCTAGGTATGTTTCTAACTGTTAACCAAGATCACAGAATCACAGACTAGTAGGGTGTTGGAAGGGAGCTCTGGAGATAATCTAGTCCAACCCTCCTGCTAAAGCAGATCTTTCTAGAGCAGCGTGCATAGGATTACATCCAGCCAGGTTTTGAATGATTATCAAGTTCTGTCTCAGGGTTAGGAAGTAGTCTAGAAAATGCTGACTGACTTCAGCAAGGCTTTTAACACTCTTCGTTAGGAAAATTATGTAGTACAGATTGGATGAGTGGATGGTGAGGTGGGTTGAGAGCTGGTTGTGTGACACAGCTCAGAGACTCATTATTAACTCTGTAGGGCTGAGTTGGAGACCTGTGACCAGTGGTGTTCCCCAGGGGTCAGCACTGGATCTGATCTTGTGCAACGTATTCATCAACAAGCTGGATGAGGGGACAGTGTGTATCCTCACCAAGATTGCTGATGATTAAAAGCTGGGAGGAGTGGCTGACTCACCAGAGGGCTCTGCTGCTGTCAAATGTGACCTGGACAGGCTGGAGAGTTGTGCAAAGAGGAGCCTAATGAGGTTCAGCAGGAAAAATTGACAGTCCTGTGCCTGGGCAGGAACAACCCCCTTGATCAGTATAGGTTAGGTGTAGACCTGTTGGACAGTAGCTCTACAGAGAAAGGTCTTGGAGTCTTGGTAGAGAGTAAGCTGACCATGACCAAGCAATGGGCCCTTGTTGCCAAAGCCAGTGCTGTTGTGGGGTGCATTGAGAAGCATGTGTCCAGTAGGTCTAGAGGAGTCATCCTCCCTCTCTACTCTGCCCTGGAGCACTGTTTCATTCTGGGCGCTCTACTCCAAAAGGGACAGAGAACTACTTGAGAGAGTCCAGTGAAGTGCAATGAAGATGATTTGGGACAGGAGAAGGAACAATGGGCACAAGGCGGAACAGGAAGTTTCATTTAGAAATAAGGAAAAACTTCTTTACAGTGTGAGTCAGTACAGAGCCCTGGCACAAGCCTAGGGGTGTTTCCTTCTGTGGAGATTTTCAAATCTTGCCTCAATGCAGCCCTTTTCCATGTGCTTAAGGCAGTCCTGCTTTGACAGAGGGTTGAACTAGATGATGTCTTCCAAATACAATGATTGTGTGATTCCATGATAATGGAAAGCTTCTCCTGTATTGATACTTTGAAGACATTTTAGTAACACGGAATCAAAAGCATGTTTGGGGGAAAAAAAAAAAATCGCAAGGTTGAAATGAGGCATTTTGTCAAGAGTGTAGAGTTTATTTTTATGGTAGTCTGTCATTATTTGTCTTTAGAAGGCAGACTGTAATGCGTCAGATTTGTGTTTTAGGTAGTGATCTGTTTGTATTGCTACTGCAAGCTTGTTCAGGATAGGGGTTTTCTTTTCATTTGCTTGGCTGATGTGGTTTTGGTTTTAATTTTCTTGAGGTAGTTGGGCATTGAAAGATGACATGTGGCATCAAGAGTGAAATTAATACTAATTAGCCATTAGACTACAGACAGTTTTTCTGTCTTGTTGGATTTTTTTCTTAAGTGTAATGGTTCCTGCACATTTGGTCCTTAGAAGTTAATAACAACTTAAGCAGTATAATCAGGTGGCTGAAATAAATATACTTGAAAACTGTTCTAAAATACTAATTTATTGTTTGATCCTAGGTGATCAGGAATATCTGATTAATTTAATAGACTCCCCAGGGCACGTGGATTTTTCTTCAGAAGTATCTACTGCTGTCCGACTCTGTGATGGTTGCATCATAGTGGTGGATGCTGTTGAAGGAGTCTGTCCACAGGTGAACTAAAGTATATTAAACAGAGAAAGATGGTGGAGAGGACAGAGTAAGCAAATGCTTAAGTCTATTATATAGAAATGAAAGATGAGCCAGCTTCAGATGTTTTGTAATACTCTTAGAAAGTCACAACAAACTTGAGGTAGAAAAAGAGGGAAGTTAGTTTCATAGTTTTGCTGATAAACGCAGTGCTGATGAGTGGGCGTAGTGATAAAGTTGAAACAGTGAGTAGGTGGTTTTTCAGGTAATGGAATATTTGTATAGGGAATATTTATATTGTCTTAAAGGAAATGATACCTTTATGTGTGCCTCTAGGACATTGCAAGTGAAACAATACACAAAAATAATGCATTTTTTCATTACCTCTATAAAGAGGGTTTGTTTTGCTGTGGGTGTTTTTGCCGTGAAATTCCACTGTTCTGCAGAAATTTATAGTTAACTAACACTATGTACCATAAAAGTCAAATTTCTGATTTGAATATCAACCTGTTCTTTATTATATGCTTAACTGAATTCCATATTTTCTTATAGTTTTCTTTAACATTCAGTCCCTTCTGCGGAATCAAGCTTTCTGTAATGGATTTCTTTTAACTATTTTCTTCTTAATAGACTCAAGCAGTTCTGCGGCAAGCATGGCTAGAAAATATACGTCCAGTGTTGGTGATCAATAAAATCGATCGCTTGATTGTGGAGCTCAAGCTCACCCCTCAGGAAGCGTACTTGCACCTTAAGAATATCTTAGAACAGGTATTTGTGCTATAGTGTCTTCTTCATGCAGCAGATCTTGTTGTTTTTTTTCCTTCTTTCCTTTCTCTAGTTGTGAATGAGACTGTAATTTTCATTGCCATATGGCTGGAATAAATCTAGTGCAGCAGCACTTTTCTTACATTGTGGGTCTTGTCAAAATGCCTTTTTTCTATGTTTTGGAGGGTGAGGGGAACTGCATTTTATTTGCAAGGCCTATGAAAGAGTGGATTAATCTCTTTTTACATATCCTTCTGTAGATCAATGCAGTCACCGCAACACTCTTTACCTCTAAAGTCTTAGAAGAAAGAGCTGAGAAAGAAACAGAAAGTGAAAGTATTTCAGACACAGCTCCAGGAGATCAGATTTATGACTGGAGTGCTGGATTGGAAGACACTGATGATTCACATCTTTATTTTTCACCAGACCATGGAAATGTGGTCTTTGCAAGTGCCGTTGATGGCTGGGGTTTTGGGTAAGTCTGAGATGTATTTACTGACTAATTTTTATTGATGTCTTGGAAGTGTTTTCAGTTGTTTCATATTCCTAAATAAACATATTCCTCTGGGATATGCAACTGTATATAATCAGTTCTAATATATTGTTAGCACTGGTGGTGATGATTACTGTCTGCTCTTGACTGTGTGACAGAGACCCTTGTTTTACTCACACAGCAGCTGTTGAGCCCACTGTAATGTCCAGCCTAGCCTGATAAGCTTAGTATTTTAATAATTGTTGACATTGATTGGGCTGTAATAGACTAGGGCAAAAACTGTCAGTACAGGAGCTGTTTGAGAAGTAGATTGGACCTTCCATGTACAGGGACAGTGACACTCATAACAAGCCTCAGACAAGCAGCTGGCATCAGGGCAGTGGTGTCTGGTTCAGTGTAGTACAGACTGGGTGACAGCATTACTGTGATTTGTTTTTTCTGTACTATTTAGTGTTTTTTGATTCTTCATTCAGGTGCCTTTCTTACCTCTCTTATCCAGTCTCTTTATATTTCTGTTTCAGCAGTTGCTAAATAAAGTTGTAGAAATGTTTAAGTAAATGTGAGAATTCGATGATAAAAAATTTTCTGAAAATTTTCTGAGTTACTGTATTTGAGTTTGATCAGCTGTGGTTTTCAGTCCTCTTAGTTTCAAAGGGCAGCAGGCCAGTGCAAAGGTTATGCATGTTCTGATAGCTAGCCACAAGGTGGAGTCGTCCTCTTCATCATGAAAACATAATTAAAAAGATACACTCAGTAATACAAGCGCTGTACCTGCATTGCACAGCCTGCAGTGTTGTAAAACATTACCAGAACAGTCAGCTCCAGGATTTTTAAATTAAAATTTATTTAACAGCTTGACTTTTATGTGTAGTTTATAGTCTTAACAAAATTACTGCAGAAGACAGAGAAAATGGGCCATGCTGGTTTAATTATTTGTAATGAACAATAATGATTTATGAAATGAAGTCAGAGTCTATGTGAGTAAGGAAAGTGAAAACAAATCCTTAATCTGACATGTTCTTTAGTCTGAAGAAGATAACCTTCATAGGGATGTGAGTGAGGGGAGATTAGCCTTCAGAAATGAAGGTTTTCTGGCACCTTGGTGACTTGTGCATTAGCACTCATTAAGTCCACCGTTCCCACAGTCACTTTTCTGATTTATGAAGTGCAGGGAGACAGTATTTTGATTTCTGTACCTTTTTACTCTCCTGACTTGTATGTTTTCATTGAAACACCTTGGAAAAATGGATTAGTTGCTATACACATTGTTTGGGATGCAACTGTTACAAACTGGTTCGAGTTAGAAGTGCATACGTGAATATGTTCTTCAGCAGATGTTGAAAGGACTTAGAGCCCTCTACTTTTTTTGTCCTGTGTAGAAAAACATTGGTCAATGCACAGCTTACTTGTGCCAGTTTCGGCTACTGACAAAACCTGTGAAAGGGAGTAAATGAGGACAAAAGCTAAATTTTTGTTTTGGGAAGTTCAAAGGTGGCCTTGGCTTAGCATTAATATTCAGAGTAGGTTGCCAGGGAATGCTAAACATTAAGGAAAATGCTTATAGAATAAGTAGAATTATAAGCTTGAAAGCAATTTAGAAGCTATTCTTTTAGATCAAACTATTTGGTATTTGCAAGTAAATGATCAACTATTAAGATTTTATAGATTACAGAACTATAGTCTGATATAAGCATGCGGTCATAAAAACACTGTGATCACCTTTGTAATGAGAAAGCAAGAATGTTGTTCTTAAAAGATAGGCAAATACAGCAGTTATTCTTGTGAAAGTGAGACTTTGATAGTTATTCTCCTTTCTTTCCCTCTGATAATTTCTCTGCAGGTAGAATTAAATTTCATAAAATGTGTCAGAAAATTGTTTTGTTTCTCCATTACAAAGGGTTGACAAAAATACTTCAGTTTGGTGTGTTTGACACAGTTGACTCCCTGATGTACTTCAAGGTTGTGTATTTCATTTGTAATAATATTGGTGAATATACTAAGAGATGGAAAAGAATTTTTCTAAAACAGTGCTTAGGGCTTGAGAATCCTTAGTTTGCTGTTATCAGAACTAATACCTTCTGTTAATTTTCTATTTTCAATTATTTTTTTCCTCAAAGCCTTTGCACTTGGTATGATTTCTGCAGAACGGAATGTTTGATAAATGATGAATGATACATATTGGGGATAATCTGAAGTGGAATAATACCTGGACAAAGTTTAGTTGGTGTTTTTCTATTTTCTACCTTCCTGCCACATGAAATGTTTGTTGACTGGCTTGAACTTTACTTGAAGGTTTCTATAAGGCTGTAACCTAAATAATGGTTGTAATTTAGTTTCAAATGGAAAGGAACTTAGTCAGGGGATATTAGTATTCTGCTGGTGGGTCTGGATCAGACTCTGTGCATTACACAATAGACTCGTGTGTTAATGTATTCTCTATGCCAAAAAACATGCCTACAGCTTGGGCAAGTCACAAGACTTCTATCTGCTACTTTTGTTATTTATGCCTGTCCTAATTCTTAATTTTTACCTCACATCCTGAAAATGTTTTAATGTATTTGTTGAAGCTGAATGAAGACTGTTAGCTTTCTGCCTCATCCAGTGCAATTAATACATGTGTTTTTCTCATAATCTGCAAATGTTGTAAAATGCCATGAATACATATGCAGGAGCTGCTCACACAAGAATCTTGAAGGTATGCTCCTGGTTCAGAGTTTTGTTGTAGTTCAGAATTCATAGCTTTGGTCTTGCTGATGTGGACAGGTCTTTTTTCAGGTGTATAGAAAATTCTGGATTTCAAAGACCTGCTCATCAGTTATTGATCTGTAAATAGGAGTGTTCTGATTAGAAGTGTGTATTTTTGTTTCTGTGTGCAAAGAGCAAATATGCTGAGTTATTTCTATTGCTGCTTAGTGAACATTTTCAGCAAAGAAACCATAAAATGTTCAGGACTTCCCCTTTAAGTCGTAATGAGCCTGCTTTTGTTAACTCGGGGGGGTCCACTGATCAGCATAATTTGCTTTATAAGACATTTAGGACATTGCAGATTTTATATTATTTCTGGGCTTTGCTCATTATTAAAGCTATGATTCAAACACCAAAAACACTAAGAGGTGCCTAAGTAGTTAATTTAAAAAGTAATTACAACCATCTGATGTCTCAACTGTGTCTCAAAAGAATACTTTTTTTCAGCTTCACTCTTCTGGTTACAGACTGTAGTTAAATGTGTCTTTCATAGAATACGTTTTGAGTCATCACATGAATATGTAGATCTTCTGTATTATGCTTTTGAATAAAAAAGGAGGGGTTGTGTGTCTTAGTGCACAAATATTTATTTCAAATAAACCAGTTCAACCTTGAAGTGGACCTGAAACCAGAGTTTACTGCTAACTCTTTTGCACTGCTATACCTAAAGTGAAGTCAGTTGGAAAAATTTGAGTAAAACAAGGATTTGAGCTTTATATGTGATTTTCACTTAAGCTGTCTGTTTATTAGCCTGATAAGTAGATGTAAACAGCATTGCACTTCTATGAAAGTGCTTTTTGTTTCCTTTCAGCATCGAGCATTTTGCCACACTGTACAGCCAAAAGATTGGAATCAAGCGTGCAGTACTTCTGAAGACTTTATGGGGAGATTATTATTTAAATACAAAAGCAAAGAAGATCATGAAAGGCGATCAGGTAGGGAGCTTATCAGAAATATTATCTGGGGTTTATTTTATTGTAGAGGTGATGTCACTTTGTAGTTATTTCTCATAAATGCTTCGTTCCCTTTCACTCAACATCAGTGGAGTTATAAATTCAGTAGGATAGCCTTGCATCAGCCATTGGACAAGAGAACATTCTGAGAAAACTGGCCATTCAAAAGCTGCATGAAAGATATCTTACGTACAGTGCTTATTAACAGTTGCTCTGCAGTGCTTCTGTTTGCAAAATAAGGGACCTTTCAGCTTCAGAGATTCAGCATAGAGCAAAATACTCAAGATGAATGGAAGACCTACAGTGTAGGAACAATACTAGTGAATGAGTCTGTGTCCAGTGAGTGAGTCTGTGTCCAGTGAGAGAGTCCTTACTGACAAGTCCTTCAACAGCTAGGGCTTCAGGATATTTGTATTTATCTTATGATATAGAATTAAGACAGTATCTTTTTGGCTGAAGTCCTATGGAATGCTCTATCAAAATCCTGGCCTGAAAACTATGGTTCTTTTGCATTGTATTCCTGACACTAGAAGTTAGGAAAAGGGAGTTTCCGAGTTTTCACTGAATTATGATCTTTTTATGCTCTTATAGGTGAGGATTAATAGAGAGGTTGATAGCCAGGCTCAAGGGAGACCTATGTTTATTAGGTTCTTTTTGTGAGGAAATCATTGTCTTTAACTTCAAAATTTCAATTTTATTTTGTGCCTTGGTGATCTTGTGTAGAAACAGATAACTGTCTTGATTTTTGAATGTTTTTACATGCTGCTTATGAAAATGATCAGATAAAAATACAGTCTCAAGCCTGCTGTAAAAATGAGGAATTGCTGATAATTCACTGTATCTTTATGTTCTATCAGTCAAAAGGAAAGAAACCTTTGTTTGTGCAGTTGGTGCTGGATAATATATGGAGTCTGTATGAAGCTGTTCTGAAAAGGTGAGAAGTTCTGTAGTTTCTTGGAGTATCTTTCATGTGCTGTGATGTTTGGTTTGGTTTTTTTTTTTTGAATACTCAGATAAATGTGGTAGATGCTTCTTACGTAACTTTGCAGTGATTTTTGATGTATTTATTATTTGTCTTACAGAGACAAAATAAAAATTGAAAAGATAGTCACCTCTTTGGGATTGAAAATTGGTGCACGGGAGTCACGGCATGCAGACCCTAAAGTTCATCTTAATGCCATTTGTAGTCAGTGGTTACCAATATCTGATGCAGTCCTTTGTATCCTTAAGCAAGATACTACTTCTTGTACCATTGGCAGTTCTCAGGCTTCAAAGAGTTCTCTATTTCACTGTGTGATTTGTTTCTCCTTTTATGACATCTGTGCCTATGCTAGCTGGACCTATTTTCTCACTTCTATTATTAAGTTAGGTATCTGTAACAGAGCTGGATTTTAGCTGTCTGTTGTTTCTACCAGTTAGTAAGTGATTTAAAGAAACAAACACTGGAAAGAAGCATTTGTATTGCTTTTATTTGCATTCAGTAAGGAAATACAATGTATCCTTAGCAGTGTGTGTTAGCCATGGTGTGTAATAAACTTCCTAGTCCTCTTGATATCACAGCAGAGAGAGTGGAAAAGCTGATGTGTGTTGGAGCTAGAACATTTGATTCTTTGCCACCAGAAACTCAGGAACTGAAAAGCGGTGAGTAGGTGTTCTCCCATTCACATGAAGGTTGTTTTGATCTTGGTGGTTTTGCTTCTTTGTGGATCATAAGTTTTGTAGTAAACTCTACTTAGTTGTGCAGTTATTGTAGTAGCTTTGATGTTTGTCAGTGACCTGCTATAGTATTATGTCTTCTTTTTATGGCCATAAGTTTTTCTTCAGTCCTGTATATTCATGGTTTTTAGGCAACTCCATTTGCTGATGAGGTGAAGTCTAAGAATCTGAAACTGGGCATTTTGGAAAGATAGAAGATTAATATTGCTTTTTACTTCTAAACTGTAGTTCTCATGTTCGAGAAATGAATATTACACCAACTTCTATATTAAAATCATTATTCTTTGTCCAGTAGGAGTTTGATTTTTGGAGTTCATTTTTACAAGCTTATTGATTAACCAGACCGAACTTCTAGTAGTTTAATATAAAAAGCCTTTTTTTTTTAATTGCTAAGTAGTTTTTGTACTGAAAAGAGTTTAGTAGGATGTAGCTACTTTCTTCAAAATTTAAGTTGAAGTTATAGTTTGAGGTATAACTTGGATTTCTTATTCCATATTTCAGAATGACTTAACTAAGACTTGGCTGCTGTTTTTATTTGCTAAGGACTTCCAGGACAACAAATACATTTGTGTTGTTACTTGGAGTATTAAGATGTGAAATCCTGATATTTTTGTTTAGTTTAAGATTTGTCATCTATTTCCTTGAGTTCCATCAGTCCAGTTCTGTCAGAGTTTCCAGCTTTAAATGAGTTGCTCCTCAAGAATGGGTTAGAATTGTACTCAGAGGCTGTTGTGATGAACCTTGACACATCTGTATGCAAAAGTAAGCAAGTGGAAGTTTGATATCAAGTCCTGTGCTATAAAATTTTAATAGGGACTGGAAAGACTGTTCAATGATTTAACTTTGCTGTAGGTAGTAGAAGAACTGTATATAGGCAGCAATGAAAATAAATTTGGTGTACAGGGTAGGATGCAGGAGAGCTTGTAAGTTGCTCGTATTCCTTTTTCTATCTTTGAATTATTTATAGATATAAACATTTTGTTCACCTATGTCCTTCATAAATATTGTAATGCTTCAGAAGGAGGAACTTCTCCTGAGTTCTCTTGCTGAAAGACAGATGAGAACTGCTGATGCAGAATCAAGTATTTAGCAGAATTGAAAATCAAAGTTGAAACTGATGATAAGAATCTACTGCTCTCTGTTGAGCCAAAAGCTCATATTTCTACACCTATATGTGGTGATCTCTCCTGTGAGTTAGGAAGTTTAAAGAAAAACAAGTGATGCGTTTCTCCCAGATTTGGTAATATGAAAAAGAATGTTCTTGAATGATCTTTTCAGATAGATTTGTAGGGGACAAATAGGCCTCTCATGTATGATTTTTGATTCTTTCTAACTGAACAGAATATAACAGAATGCCATTTTGTTTTAAAGTAGTAAATATTCTCTGATACCATGACTAAGCTAGTAGCACTTAAACCCTTTCTTAGCTTTATGTGTGTGGTGAAAGGTGTTTATAGAACAATGTTTTGAAGAGAGCTTGGGGAATGAGCTATCAAATTTCAATTCAGAGTGAGATGTGAATGTCCAGTTGACAGACCATTAGGAGTTGTTTCCTGGGGGAGGCTGCTGGTAATGTCATCTTTTAGTGAACGTTTGAAAACGTTGTATTCTCCAAAGAGTGTTCATTATTGTATCAGTATAGGTAGATTAGAATGGTTTTGGTTCAGTGGAGTAGGCTTTTACTGCTGTTGCTTATGAAAAAGTAGTGTACCTCACATTTAGTGAAGTACATTTTTGTTCTACTTCCTTTGGTTAAACTAACTGTGACCAGTATAATAATTTCATAAATCAGATACAGGGGAGAAGTGTATGAGAAGACTATTTTCTGAAACTGTTAGAAGTTTTCAGTAGTATAGTGTCTGCTTTGGATTTGATAATGTGTTCAAAGTTGAATGAAAAACAGGTTATGCAAGTTTTGTGAGTTTAAAATTAGTTATGTTTGGATTTTTTTATGCTTTGAGGAATAACTGTCATTGCAGTTCATTACAATTTCATGAAAGCATGAGCATCTGGCCATTGGCAACGCTTCCTCCTTTAGTTAGAGAGGAGGGAGAGACTACCTTGAGGTACTGAATAGGTAGCTCAGTCTTAATGCTAAGTTCTCTGGCTTTTCATTCAAGTCTAAACCAGCTTGTGAACTCAAGTCTAAGTATCGAGCCAATGTATTCACTTGGGCTATATGCAGTTTGTTATGAAGAGTTCTACTTTTACAGTTTTGCTCCTCTTATTTTATTGTGAAGCAGATTTGAAGATGCCAAATGATTCAGCTACAATAGTTTTATGTTTTTACTTTTAATTTGTCTCATTATCCATTGGCATAGAAAATAAAAAGTAATTCCTATAAAATCCGTGGAAAGCTGTGGTTTTGCCCATACTGTTGGGAAAAAATTGTGCAAATAACTCCCTTTTGTGTTTCTTCAGCTTTTATGAAGTGCAGTAGTGAAGGAACAGCCCCAGTTATTGTTTTTGTTTCCAAAATGTTTCCTGTTGATGCGAAAGTGTTACCACAAAATAAACCAAGGTAAGAAAATGTAACATCTAACATTTAGATCTAAGTTAGGGAAAGATGTTATGTTGCAAGTGTGGATAAATTCTCCTATCCATGAAGAAATAATTAATGAATTCTTGAGAGGCAGTTAAATCTTCTCAGCAAGTAGAAATTAGCTGAATGAGTTCAAGAGATGGCTTGTTTAATTATTTGTTTTAGAAGATTTAGCAAATTTGTTGAGTAAAAGTGCCTTCTGTTGGAGGGTAGTATTTTTGTCCAAATACATCATCCCAATGCATGCATTGTATGCTGTTTCAGGATGTTGACTGGAAAAGGTGATTGATTTGTAGTGCTTTCTTAGTTTGTCAGTAAGGTTGTTCTGACACAATCGTAACAGCTTCTGTTACGCTAAGAAGCACTTCCTGTCAAATCTGGCATAACAACGATGTGATCATCCAATCCATTGCAAGTGCAGAATATAGTGGGTTAATTAAAGTAATCTAGCTGTTGACTAATTTTCTGTCATGAACTAACAGACATTAAGACACTTACAGATATTTTCTTCTGGAGATTCAGAAGATCTTTTGTTGGTTGTTAAACAATATAAAACTATCTTATTTTCCCCAAGGTGTAGCTCCTCCTTGATTTCATTTCCCTGAAATAACTGCACTATTTCTCTCTGGAAGCCATCTGCTTTTTCACCAAAGAGTTTATAAAAACTTATAAAAATCAGGAAAATCATCTTAACCTTTCATCTCTTAAGCCTCTGGAGCGTTTTCAGTAGTCAACTTTGGTATTTAACTGACCCTTTAATGTTTTTCTGGGGTTATCACTATATACTAATCTTTCTACTAAATTAGACTAATAGTGATTTTTAGATCTTTGTACGAAAAATGGTGCTGTTGTTACAGTAATGATTGAAAGATTTACTGCTATCTTACATTTTTCCAAACTTCATACTTCAGTTTTTTTCTTACCATGCTTATCTAAGAATCTTTGATCAAACTCTTTCTTGCACTAGGTTTGAATTTGGGGAAAAGATGCATTGCACTTACTGATTGGTCAGACACTAGATGGTGCAGTTTTGCTTTGAGTTCTTAAATGTGTCTGAAACAAGTGTTCTTCCTCAGGTACTGACTGATGTTGCACAGCAGTGCTGTGATGTTCGTGCTTCATCTGCTTTCTGGGATGCTCTAGTTACCAGAGAAGGACTGCACTAATAATAACTTTTTCTTGTATTTGTTAAGAGGTTCACGATTCGGATGAAACAGAGGCAAAAGAGAAGTTACATAGCCAGATACAGAAAGTCTTGAACGTATCTGCAAGGTTTTAATAAAAATTTAAAGAAAAAAGACAAGTTTGCAACTGCAGGTCCTGGTTGTTGGGTTGGTTTGGTTTCTTTCATTCTATGTAATTTCATTTAGTGTACTCTGCTTCATGCATAAGCTTTCCTTCTTCCGATAACCCATATGTGTGGTTCCTAAGCACATGCCATGAATTGCGTTGGCCGCTGTGTGCTACATACACAGTGAAGATAGTACTTAACACAATTGAGTGATGGTTGTGTAGGAAAAACAAAAGACTATAGTCATTATGTTGATTAATAGTAGTTACACGTTGACCTGTTTAAGAGCATTAACACATGTTATGTGTTCCATTTACATGTAATTTTGAGGAGTGTGATTGTTCTTGGTTTGATGTTTGAGTGATGGACCTACCTGCTATATTATTGGCATCCTTTGCTGGGGCAGAGTGGCCAGAGTCTTGAACCATGCTAAAGCATGTAAAATCTCTGATTTTTGGGTGTTTTTTAGCAACACTTACACTTTTCTACTTCAAGAGGGGAAAAAAAGGAAATCTGTGCTACTTTCTGACTTCCCTTCTGTAAGGTATATTAACATTACCTAAGACTTCAGGTAATGTTGCCTTTTTGTTAATATCTTAGAAGCTGCAAATTGACTGGTTGTTTTTTTTTTTTTTTACAGTCTGCCTTATTTCTGCCATCTGCTTCTAATAGTTTTTACGTGTAGGTTGGGAAAAGCAGAAAGCTCTTCTAAGTCCAGGGTGTACAGTAAATGATAATGGAGGTTGGATTTTTAATTAAAACAACCACCTTTGAGGCTACTGTTGGCAACTAATATATCCTAGAAGGTGACTTTTAACATTAATAGGTTCTATGCTAAACCAGCTCAGTTTTGCTTTTACCGTTTGAGTAACAGAGTTTGTCAGTTGTTACAACACTACTACTTCCCCAGTATGTGGGGAAATAATTTTTGTTCACGTTATAACATATAGGCAGCTAATATTTACCTTTCTTTGAGAAGATTTGAAATTTTACTTTTATATGGTACCAGTATGTCCCTGAGTTTTTACCAGGTTTCCTAAAGAAACTAGAATTGTGCAAAGGTGTTTAGTCTTCAAGTCTCTTCTGTCTAAACTTCTGAAATAATTTTCTAATGCTAACCAAGTCAGACAAAGGTGTAAATTTTGTAAAAACTGGTAATTGGGTTGAGTAGACAAAGAAATCAGGACACCTGGTAAGAGAGTGCAATGTGATCTTCACTTCAGGTGTAAACGGTCTAATACCAAAACCGGTAGGGTTAGGGTTACTTGCTTTGGTTATTTGTTGAAGCCTGTAGTAGTTCATTCTTGAGTATTGGTGTGTGCAGAGTTAGGTGTTCAGTCAGCACAAGCTGTTTCTTCTTTTTTTTCTCTCCTTTCTACTGGTGGTCTACTCGAGTTGCAGTTTAAAACAGAATGGTTAGCGTAGCCATTTAGGTATGGAGTAGAAATGTTCTAGTTTCCTCTTCCTGAGGTTCAGAACTTTTTTGATGAGCTCAGTGTAAAGAGAGATACTTAGTAATTAGTTAGGGTTGCTTTCAAGGAATTCTAGCTGTTGCTGTGTGTACTTAATGTCAAATACCGAGAGAATCTAATTTCATTATCAGATGTTAGTTATGGTGAAATCCTCAACTAACTTGGTAGAGCTTTATATATAAATGTCACAGCAATATGATGCAGTGTCAGCAGCAGTGCAGTGATGCAGCAACAGGAGGTGAACCATGTGTGTTACTTGGAGTCCACTGTTCTTACAATTTTGATGGGTAATGTAAATCAACTTACTAAAGAAATTCCATTTCTACTTTTCTGTTTTAACACTGGAAGAAAAAGAAAAGCTATAATATTCAGAGCTATGCATATTCAGATTGCTTTGGGAAGTTTAGTTCTTGTTCAGTTTGAACAAAATGAGTTATTCCAGGGGAATGTGGGAATAAAGAAGTTGGCAGTAGCTGGCTTGCATTACCTGAAATTGATGCATGTAATCAACAATTTACAGGATGTTGGTAGCACCTGTTTTAATCTCTCTTCCATGTTGTTATTTCCATTGCATTTGTTTACTATGTAGTTGAGGCTGAGTTAGCAATTACCCATCTATATGAGCTCTGACTTGTATCTGCTTCCCTTGTATGCTTTCTGGATGCTGTAGCCTCTCTCTGGTGGCAGGGGAATCTTCATTTTACTGGTTTTTTTTTCCTGTGACTGCATTAAGAAATAGGACCATGCAAATATTAGGCTGTCAGTCCTTTCTTATAAAGTGGAATGATGGGAGGGAAAAGCCATGATAGGCAGTTTCTCTTCTGATTTGGGCAGCATTTGTTCAAAACTGATTTCCCTTCTGACTAGTTTTGCCAAATGGAGAAACTGAATAAATTGGGGTCTAATTTAAAACTGCTTTTGTCACAGGCCCAGTACCGTATGTGCAGTAATCTTGTTCTGTGTTCTGCTTGAGTGTGTTACAATTCTATATAAGGATTTGACAACGTTATCTTTTTGTGGTTTTTAATGATACTGTAGGGAGTGACTGATTTTATAGAAATTGATGCTGACGGAAACTAGGATGGAAGTCATGGTTGTACCTGCTAGCTTACACTCAATCTACCTCTTATCAAATGGAAATTATATTTAACTGTTCTGGTACATGTATTGTAACCTTCACCAGTACATTCCAAATTTTAAAGTACCTTTAGCATGTGTAATTAGGACTGTCTTACACCTAAATATACCAACACTTTTAAAAAATGTGAACAGCCTTTTTTCTTTCACTCTTGAAAAAGCTATTTTTGCATAATTAATTCAGTTGGCATGTTTATGTATGTCCTCATTTGTACACTGTTTCTTCATACATGGACTGCATTTATGACACCTTTGGATGTCTCATCTGTACTTCCACTCCGAGAATTCTTCAGACATGCCAAACTATTAAACAAAGGGAGCTTTGAACAGCTCCCTTTGAGGGGAGTGGGGAGGAAATAATAAAAAAAGTTTTCTTTTCTACCATCTGCTTTGTGTTTTTGTATTGTTAAGCCCCACTCTCTTTTGTGATAAGAAAAACGAAACAGAAATACCACACTATCCCTCATTTAAGAGATACATATTCTTAATTCTGTTACAGTCGTTGTTTAAGATGTTGAAAACACAAAAAAAGAAAAAAGAAAGCTAACGAAGAATAGTTGCTGCTGAGAAGTTTGTAGTGGCAATTTTGTCGTGTTTTTGCCTTTTATATGATGTGTAATGTGCCTGTCCCTGGTTCTGTGTTCTGAAAGTTTGTGCTTCAAATTCTGACACTAGCCTGAGGGCCTCTCTTAGGTAATGTTTAGAGATATTTTTAATTCAGGTGTAGTTTTCTTATTCTTCTGAGCTGACCGTTTGTATTAAAGGTACAACTGATAACTCTGTTCCAAGTTACTTCCTCAAGTTCTAACAAGAATTTTGATTAAGTGAAGGCGCTCAAAAATATCTGTTTAATTGTCTCTTGCCAAAAATGTTGCATGTGCAGAAGCATCTGTATTATGATCTAAAAACCAAAACCTTAACTAGCGGTGGTCTCAGCCTCATAATCTATTCAAGATTTTCCTCCTCGTAGGATAACATCCAGTAAATTCATCTAATGGCTACACATAAAAACTGTGACCTAACTTAACTGATGGGTTGTTTCCCTATTTGGGAGTGTTGAATAGTTGGTATGGGAATGTGATTCAGTTGGTGGTTTTTTTTTTCCTAGTAGAGATCACATTTACACACTTGTTCTGTAAAGAAAAATCACTGCTGCAGTGCTTTTCACTGTTACTGTTCCTTCCTCTGTCATTACTACTGCTGCTGATCAGGAAATCTTGGACTGTTTCTATAAATGTGGAAATTAAAGAGAGGAAGTGTCTTGTCCAAGGCCACTAAACGAGCAAAAACAACTACTAGGGCAGTTTAGTTTTCGTGTTGTGTGCATCAGACTCTGTGCTTGGTACACTTGGTGGAATTGACTCATGTGAGTGAGTGCTGCCATAAGGACGTGTCATCTAGATGAGGTTTGACTACGGGATTATGTTCACAGTGGAGAATTCAAAATCTAAGTCTTTCTGATTAGTCTGTGCAATTGTGTTGTACAAATGTGCTTTATTAAAGTGTGTATTGTTTTGTATCTTCAGTGATAATTGTATTAAGAATATTCATATAATACTAAAAATTGCCCTGGCTACTATTTTGGAAATGAAGTATTTATTAAGGCTGGAAAGCTGTATATATTTCAAGCATTCTATATTTCCATTGCTCCCAGTGAAAAACAAATAAAGCATTCTGGTTCCAGATGCAAACCTCACAACATGTCACTATTGAAGTTACTAGATAGATTGTCCTTCAGAGTATCTGTAAGGATTATAGCAGGATCACAGGTTCAGCTGTTTTATATGGGAGATTAATAGGAATACAGAGCACATTGGAAAGAGTTGGAGTTTATGAAATTAGAAAATAACCTCATGTCATATATTTTATTCAGGGACGTATTTACAAATAAAGTTAACGATTTTAAGTAGATGTGTTAGATTTCCTGTATGTGTAACTCACTTAGCTGTTTAAAGTACTTGAAAACTGTTGCCTTTAAAACCAAGTCTATTTATATTGCGTTCTGCCTAATGATATTGGCATTCTTTAATTGCTATTATTTATAGCTTTAAATCTTATATTAAAGCACTTTGTTATAAATCAGGATTAACTAGTGAGTTGATAGAGATTGCATCAGAATATTAAACTTTGGTTGCCTCATTTTTAAATCCTCTGTCCTTTATGGAGTTAACCAAAAGTATTTGAACACTTGCTGTACAGACAACCTTAAAATGATTAAGATGCCATAAATAATTTAAAATAACAGTATGTGATCTCTGTGTATTTCAGCAAGTCTGGTGGGTTTTTTTTCTAACAGTCTTGGTATAGAAAAGATTAGATTTCTGTATTGCATGCTTAGTCTGAGCTGTCATTTTAGCTCAGAATAACATACTGGACATGATGTAAAAAGTAATCTTGAAAATCGACTTGGGTCACTTCTGAAAAAATATAATTCACACGTCAGTGGGAGAAACTTGGCTTATTTTAACAAAATAGACACATATTTGACACGGTGACCTCTTGCCTATACATGGTGGAGAAAGATTTGACTGACTTAAATAGTATGATGGAAACCAAAGTCAGTTTTTATTTATGCCAAATATAGTATTCTAATTATTATGGGTTGATTTATTTTAAAATAAACTACATTTCCAAATACTCTTGTTTTAAAATACAATGTAGGCCTTTAACTCCAGAAGAAATAGCTCATCGACGTGAACTTGCAAAACAAAGGCATGCAGAAAAATTGGCGGCAAGTCAAGGACAGGAACTTTCAGAAAAGCCCCCAAGTGAAAAATTATCTGAAGTAACAGGGAATACTGGTGATGCAAAAGGTACGTAGTGCTTTGCTATCTGTTTTTCTCAGAGGAAGTTTCTAGGTGGTGTTGAGGGGGTCGTCTGCCCTGCAATCAATCATCCACATGCCAGACCTAACAACTTAATAGACAGAACTGAATGAAGAGTGAGGAGGAATTTGTAAGAAAGCTGAAATTTCCTGAGTGCTGCAGTAGTGCTATGGAGACCTGTTCCTATAGCCTGAGAATATGCTTGGTCTCAGTACTTTTGAGTCAGTGAAGATGGATGCTGCTCTGATGCAAAAATTAAGTCATTTTCATTCTCAGCAAAAAGGTGCAGTGACTGACTTTTGCATCTACACTAGAAAGATTCTGGTATGTTTAGCTGACTGTTAGAAAACGGTACTGTTTTCTGCTGTTAGCTTCTTATGGACTTGTCATAAAGCATGTTAGTAACAACTTTAATTCCTTTAGGTTTTTATGAAAGTGAAAGTTAATTATTACAAAAAACCCCAGATCCAATCAGCATAGTAATAAATTGATACAGAAGCAGGATATAAGCAATGGGACTGCATTACAGGGTTCAGTGGGGAGCTTCTTACTATCTTTTAATGTGTTTCCAGATGTGATAGGATAATATGTAATAGGTTGGTTTTTTTCTTCTAGAAGTCATGTAGGTATGGAGCTTAGGGACATGGTTTTGTGATGGGCTTCATACAGTTAAGGTCATTGAATCCAACTGTTAACCTAAATGTCTTTTCTATGACTCTGTTGAGGCAGAAAGTGCTTTTATACTTCATGTATTTTTCTAACTTTGATTAGGTGAAGAACAACCACTCACTGGTCAAGTGGAGACCGTGCCCTCAAAGGCAATGAAACAGGAAGAAGACAACAAAGAATCTTTCATTGCTTTTGCTAGAGTGTTCAGTGGCGTGGTGAAAAAAGGGCAAAAGATCTTTGTTTTAGGACCAAAATATGATCCTGCTGAGTCTTTGCATAAGGTAAGAGGTGACAGTGAACTGTGACTTTGGATTATTTTAAAATGCTGATGACTTGACTTTTTACACACTGCTCCCTCAAAAAAAATGAAAAAAGTTAAACCTAAATGATTCTGTGGCTTCTAGTTTAGATGAGTGTGGTAATACCTGCTTGTTTGTATAAGCTAATAACCTTAAACCTAACATTTCCTAAATAGCTGGAATACAGTGTTGTTTTAGGTAACAATAAATCTGGGACTTGCTTACTTTGATTCAAAGAAAACTTGCGAAGGCGGAAACAGGAAGGTCCATATCATCATTGAAACTAAAGAAGGTGTTAAATATTTTGAGATTGTAATCATAGCAGTTAATTACTTAGGAATGTACTTTAAAACATTTGCTTTATGACTATGAAAAGTCAGCTAGGAGTAGTAACACTTAAAAATGAGAATAGCCAGTGGTATTTTTATTGTCTTGATACCATTTGCTTGTTTGCCACAAGAAAACGTTTTCCAGTGTATGTTGTTTTTTAAAACCTAAATTTAGAAATGAAAATGCTTTAGAATTTAGAAATTAAAATGCTTTAGCTTCTTAGCTCTGGAATACAAGGAAGTTTTGAGGAAAATGTTTAATCAGTGTTAAGAGATAAATATCCAACACTGATTGTTTTGTTCTGTGTAGCTGTCGTCCCAGGGTTCTGCTGCAAATGATCTACCATTAGTACCTCACATGACTTGCTGTACGTTGGAGAATCTCTACTTGCTTATGGGAAGAGAGCTTGAAGATCTTGATGAAGTACCTGCAGGAAATGTTCTGGGTAAGGTGTACTTGATTTCCTAGAGTTTGAATCCTTATCCAAAATACACTGAATTTGTTCTGATATGACCAGTAATAAGAAAACCTAAATAAATCTCTGAATGGTTTTAGGTATATTGTGTGTGCAAAAAAATGAAGGCACATTTCTTTGATTTCTCTGAACTTTGAATTGTGAGGAGGGAAAAGATGTATGCAGAGCAGAAAACTAGTGGTTATATTAGCCTTTTACCTTGAGATTGGAGTACTACCAGGTAAGCATCACTGCCAGAAATTGCCAAAGGCCAGTAGTAAGGTCTTGAGGATTATTTATAATAGTTTCCTTACAGTGGAAATGCTGTAATATGACTTCTGTAGTGATGTGGATAATTGCAGTTTTATCTATTGGTCTGCTTGAACTATGGCTATGGCAAGTTTTTTAATCTGAGTTAGGATCATAGAATCAGAGAATTTGCTCTTTTGTGCCAGAGTCTGTGCAGCTTCACTCTAGAGTACAAATAACTTTCTTTGCAGGCTTTTATCTTTCATCTTTTTAAATGCCAAAAGCAGTGTTTAGAATTTAGAGTAAAGTTCAAAAGATATTTCTTTCATTCTTTTTTTTTTTTATTTTGGAAATGAAATTATGCAAACTAGAGCAGTATGTCACTCTCTTTTTTTATGGCTATTGTCTGATTTGTAGAAATCTATTGTAAATATTTAATAAATAGAAATAGGTGGACTCTGTCAGGGTTGGAGTCTGTTAGTTTAGGCAGTTAATCATGCTTTTAGCATGGGTCTGGTATCCAGATCATAGACCGCTAGTGAATTAGTTTTATTTGGTAGCTGCTTACTTTAAAAGTCTGAGCGGTACCTTACTCTGTTCTGATGGCCAAGCTGGCATTTTCAGTATCAATGAAAATAAGTTTTCTTCAAAAAATGGCTAAGAGTTTGTGGAAAAGAACCAAACCCCAACCACTTCAAAACACTCTGCAGAAAAAGTGAAATGATACTGTCTTTGCACTTGCCAAATGTGCTAGCTTGAACCCTCCAGAACAGATTGTTAGATTCCCCTCCCACCAATACAGGAAGGGAATATAAATGAATTTGAAAACTAGAATTGTAAACTTTATTCTAGTTTAAACAACAACAGAAAAACCTTCACAATAAAGAAAAGGGAAATTTAGGGAGATAGTGTAAGGGAAAAGCTGTAGTACAAAAAGGCAGCTGGATGTAGTACTGGCCTCCACTCAGTAGGGGGCGCTTGCCATGGGACTACGGCAACAGGTGCCTGCACCCAGCTCGCACTGGAAGGGAAGGAAGGGAGGGAAAATGGCATAGGCCAGTTGTGTGCCTTTCCCCCACTTCTGCTCTGCAATTGGGGCTGTGCTGGTGCTCTGCTCTGCCAGCGCTCACCTGGCAACCATGCAGCCAAACCCCTGCAGCCCTCCTTTGCCTCACAAAAACAGAGCCACACTTAGAACTGGTTTAAGGCTGCGTGTCCTCTTTCCTCCACGGCTGGCGGGAGACTGCCTGTAGCCATTCCCCTGCTTCCAGACTGTCTCTCTGGTACTAGAGTCTCCCCTGGTACTTTACCCCATGTTTCTGTTCCAATAAAAGAGTGGTTTGGGAGATACATCAGTTTTCCTGGGTCCTAAAACCTGACCCACCACACCAAATAAATACATCTAGAAATTCTGTTACAGCTTTATTGTTAAGAGCTGGGCCAAATTTCAATAAACATTTTTGTAACTAATTAATTCTGCAAAATAGTTGAGTGGTCTTTACTGGTACAGGCTACTCTTCAGTGGAGTGTCTCCTTTCCATGAAGAAAAGCATATTGCTTGAATAATACAGAAGTTTAAATGGTGACACAAGATTTGTCGTATGTAGGAGAATTCATTAGAATTTTAAGATCAGAATTGATAGTCAGAGCTCTTAGCCAGAATACATTTCGTATTTATTTTTCCTAGATCATTGTCAAGTCTCTTTATATTGGCAGTTTTTCATTTTTACTTTGAACATACATGCTCAAATATTTATGTTTTGGGGATTTTCTAATCTGATGTAATTTTAAAGAATTGTTAAAACTACAAGCCCTGCTACCTTCTTGTTCATTTGTTTCTCCTATGTCCCTGTAAGGCTGCAGTGTTCATTTACATAAATTCAATAAACACCTTTACTGATTTTTATGATGATGTACTGCACTCAGGAGAAAATGCAATATGTTTATATGAAAGGAATCTGTAACAGCAGTGATGCAAGATGTTTTATTATTCCCGTTAGTTACAATGATTTCTGTTTCAAAGGCCATTTATCTTCCAGCTTTAAAGCATACCACCAGTGATTGCTTTACAGCCATATAAGGAAATTTCTTGTATGTTATCTAGTAAATTAAGGAAGCTTTTCTGAAAGCTCTGGATAATTAAATTATTGCCGTAAGGAATATGCAGTTAATCATGACTGCTTATTTCCACTTTAAAACTCATAGTATAGGGGTTTTTTGATTATTTTTTTTCTTCAGGATTTGGATTTTTTTAGCTATTATTTACAGGTTGTTTCTTACAGTAAAGAGTCTATTTGGTTCTGGCAAGTAGTCTTTCTGTTCTAGATACTGGCTTATGGAAAGGTTTAGTGATCAAAGACATGGCTTGATGCAGAAGTTGTTTCACTGAAGAGATGAAAAATTTTATCTTTTGTGTTCAATTAATATTTCCTTTAAATACTAATCTCATTTTAATTGCTTAAATTCTGAGCAACTTGTAACAAAATATTGTAAGAGCAGAAGTAATGAAGCATACTGTATTTGAACTACAAAGCTGTCACACTAACAAAAGTTAAGAAGATTCAGGTGAAAAGCAGTATCAAGTCCCTGTCTAATTTGCATTGCCTTTCTGGCAAGCTTAGGGAAGTTCTTCTGATATTCTTCTGATTCCTGGAAGTCAGGAAAGACAAACTGCTTTGCATTAGTTACTTTTAAGCTGCAAACTTGCAATACAAATTATTTGTCAAAAAGCTTTAAGCCAGATGTCATTTTCAAGTAACATGGCAAACACATACTGCCTTCATTCACAAGGCTAATAAAGTCTTTGTAATAAATATTTTAAAATTTATTTCTCTGGATATTCTATGAAAAAATTCTTGTTTCTGACACCTGGTTTATATAATTTGTAGTTCAGAAGCACTATTGATTTCTCCACTGTGAGATGGAAAAAAGGAGTATATGACAAAATGCCTTCTGAGGAGAAAGTGCTGCCTTATTTTTCACTATTGTTTTTTTTTCCATGCTTCTGTCAGAGATGCTTTGCCATCAAACAGGAAATTATGCTTGATAACTTCTACTGCTGGGTTTTGCTTTGTACTATGCGTGAACCTAGACCTTATAAAAGGAGAGCAGCAGAGTTGTAAGAGTCACTAGAGCAGCAGGTTGGCTTATACTAGTTAGGTATGTGCCCTTGACTTCCAAAAATGTTTCTTCTTTTACATTTAAAAATTGTACAAAGGAAATTAGTACCAGCAAGCTTTAAATTATTTTGGTTATGTTTCCATCTGATGTATAAATTATTTTGTCTGAATCAAGGCTACTGTTTTCACACCAGTAATTGTTTTGAAGTATTAATACCTTTGTATTCTGGGAATGTAAAACAGAGGGAGGACACTTGATTCATTTGTCCCCATGCAAGACTTTTTCTTTGTTTACTTATTTCTTTATTTAAAATAGGCATATGAAAAGTACAAGTACGGGAAAAGTGTACTTTGATAGTGTTTGTTCTGATACCTTTGTGCTTTAAAACAATAAAAAGAACTTTCTGTGTGATCCCAAAGTGCCAAAAAATAATTAAAAGGCAGTATGTGAGGAAAAGGAAACTTGGCTTCTAAGTAAAGAACCTGCCTGGATATGTTCTTGTGCAACTTGGTCTAGGTGATCCTGCTCTGGTAGAGGAATTGGACTAGATCTTTCCAGGTCCCTTTGAATCCCTAATATTCTGTGATTCTCTGATTAAGCAAATGCATGCCCTCTGGATGCACAGAATAGTTCCCCCCACTTTTTACTATTTGTTCTGTTGCTATTCTGTAATTGCATGAAAAAATGCTTTCTTTTATCTGTGCTAAAAAAGAGGTTAAAGAATAAAGCCCATTGTTGGAGGTAGTGTGGTAATGTAAAAATGTATTTTAAATATGTGAACGAAAGCATTGGGATTTTTTTGGTGCGATGGACACATGAAAGGCCTAGGATCCCCATGCTGGCTCTTAATTCTTATTTCTAAGTAGTTTAAGGAAATGCTGATGTAAAGAATCAAGGAACTTGTTTCTAAAAAGACTGGATTAGGTACTTGTAGAGGTGTGGGTATGTTCAGGTATTTATATAAAGGACATGTTAAGGGTTTTATGGAGTTTTTTAAAATATGGGTCGGTGTAATATTTTTTCTGAATAAATAACTGAGGAATCATCAAATAAATTGGATGTGAAGTTTGTGTCAAGGCCTGTTGCACATGTGCACTCCTGCATGTGCACACACGAGTTCAGAATAACACGCCTTAACATTGACTTATGTACCACTTTTTGTCCACAGGCAGCACAAAAATAGTCTGTTTGCTAGTATACAAGAACCAGATTTTGCTTAAAGTTCCCTATGTAACTATTTCAGTGTGTTTTCTGTTTTGTTGATTACTGTTAAAAGTAAAGCTTTTCCCTTGGCTATAGATTGGTAGTCCTATAGTGTAATGCTGGTGCGAGGCGTATTTTCCTGAATGTTTTCAGATGCAGTTAGCTATGTGCATATCAAGTGTTCTACCAAAATAAGGACATTTGTTTCTCCAACCTAGCAAATGACATTGTTAGAAGCAAGCATCTAGAATTCACTCCTGTTTCCAGTTCACTCTGAACTGGCTTCCTACATGGCAGACTGCTATGTACCCTGCTTTTTCCATTTTTAAAATGCATGTTTTCCCAAAAAATTATTTCATATTTTAATTTTTTTATAAAGCACTTGACATGTAAACAATATGACATGGGAAATGTAGGTGTTGACTGATTTCATACTTGTGGATTTTTGGGTACCTTTCTGAAGATAGGTGCCAGAGGTAGTGTGAAGAGCTGGTATGAAGTAGTATGGCTAACATCATTACGACGTGGCTAACAAGCATTTTATTCCTTTAGGACTTTATCGAACAATTTAGGAGCTTTTAATAAGAGCCTCTGCTAAGAGCAAAGAGCAGCTGCAAGCAGGGATGCCATTTTAAAGGCCCAGAATGGCTTTCTAGGACTGATGCCAACTAGCAAGCATTACCACCTTCTGTGAAAGCCCTAGGAACAGCCTTGCTGTTTCACCAGCCTTTTATTTCTGTGCAAACATTTGGTGGGCTAATTTCACTCTCTCTGAATCAGTAATGTGATTATTTAAGAAAAAATAAATAGCCAGCTTGAAGTGATTCCAGCTGCATAGCTGTCTCGTCTCAGCATATTCTGATCAATGAACACAGGAGGGCAGTCTTTCTCAAGGATGTTGCTGACACTAGCCAAACGGTGAATGAAACAAAGAAAACTCAAACCTTTGTTTTCAGTTTTGGAATACTTACAGTTTTTATCACTGACTGCCATTTTATCGCTCCAATAAAATAACCTTGCCTTTTTAACTAGCTTACCAGCTAGTTATTCAGGTGAATGTATATAATTGAAGGGATTTTGTTGGTAAATGATGTGAACTGACCTGACATCATTATATCTGTATTAGCTTTCCACCCAATTAGTGTTTTATGAATAGATAAATTGTTGAAAAAAATATGTGCAGTTTGTTTCTTTAAGCTAAAGAAATAGTAATCTATTGTTTGGCCTTATTCAGTACTGAGACCTGAAATCATTTTCTTAACTGTATTTTTACTATTTTAATTTTTACTTAACTGTATTTAAAGGGCCTTAGTCTCTTTGCAGCTCCTACTCTTTGCTGTATATAGTTCCAACAATCAGACTGCGTAGTTTGTGGCACACATTGGGCAATGTAATGTAACATGGAGCACAGCTCATCAAAAGGTATCAAATGAAATTAGAAGTGTATTTTGCAAATCATTTGATAAGTTTCCTTTGCTCTTTCTGCCTGACTGTTTCTGCTGTTTTATTTGTGATTCTGCTTCACGGGACTTGACTTGACAAACTTTATTGCAAAAGAAATAACTGGTTCATTACCTTATTTTGAAATCAGTATAAACATATCACTGGAGGGGGAAAAGTATGGCATGTTTTAGGGCAGAGGTATAGCTCTGACATGTGTTGTTATTGACTGAGCCACGTGCTCTTTTTGTGGAAGAATACTTTGAATGGTTAATAGTTTCCTTATAAAGCTTTTGTAAGTTGGGTGGGTTTTTTAGCTTAAATTGAAGAATTTAAATTGCTTTTTAAGTCGGTATACTTTTTCTATTTTTCTGACTGTAGCTTCTTAAAACTATAAAAGGAAATCATAAGTGTAGTAATTAATTCTGAAGAAAACCACTTCTAAGTTTTCCAGTACTTCTGGAATGTTCTCTGCTCTAATTTTCAGGAGTTTATTGTGAAATCTTAAAATGTGTTTAGTCTTTCCACTGGCATACAAGGAGGTTTTCATCATATTTAAAAATTGAACTGTGTAACATTATTTAAGCTGGAGTTGTAATAGTCATCTAACCAGAAATGCCTTTAAAGTTGCTCTTGACCACTGCTGGATTGTAATGTCAAAGAATTCAAATACTTGTGTTTTTGAGGAGAGAATGCAATGAAATGCTCTGTATTGGTTTTAAAGCAACTTCATTAACATAATTGCTAAAACCTGATATTTCATGTAAATGTAAATTAGATTTATAAATAATCTTCCAAATATGAGGCAAGTGCTCCTGATTCTTTGGTATTTGTTTGCAGTTACTTGCTGATGCTTGAGGTTTCTTAAACACTACCACAAGGAAAACTGCCCAGACTTGTCAGTGTTCGTTGTTTCTACTTACGTGCTTGTGAACAGCGTAGGACTACGAAGAATCGAGACAATTTCTGCTTGAAGCAACTCAGCATAGCAGCAGGCACATGCTTTCCAGCTACTTCGTAGAAAAGATCTAGAAATAGACTAGAAATAGGGTTTGAGGGGCAGACAGTCTTTGTTTACCACCTCATGTTTGTTTCAGAAAGAAGTTATATTTGGCCTCTAGACTTGAAATGTATTATATACCTATTATTAATCTAATATACATCAGCTGGAATTCAGGATCAGTGTTAAAAGAGACTAACTCCCCTTACTTCTGTAAGGGCCAGTATGAAAGGAGACTATCTCCTCTTCCTCCTGTAAGAGTGGAGAATTGACTTACGCAGTCATTGCCTCTGGCTAATGTTAGTCAGACTTTCAATAGCTGTCTGTGGTTTAGGTTTCAGATACCAGCTGGCTTATCTCCAAAATTTCCAAATCTTCTGAGTGAGTACTTGGTTAGGTGTGATTTTTCAAGTCTCTTTGAAATGAAAGAGTAGAGATTTTCCCCTGTATTGCACAGAGTATATCTGTGTATAAATAAGGGAGAACACTTATTTACAGAAATACCAATATTTATTACCTGGCTAATGAACCTCTTATTTCTTCCAATACTATAAGAGGAGTGTCAAAATAGTTACAATGGTAATGGTCTTAAGGTGGAGTTATGGTTGGCTGAGCTCACATCCATGATGTTGCGTGTGGGATTTTTTTTTCCAAACCACTTTGATACACGACTGCTGATTTTGGGGAATTACCTCACATCTTCATTTGAAAAGCCTGGAAACTGTATCCTCCCTCAACCCGCTTGTCAAAAGAGATTAATCCAGCATGCCTAACTTGAGGAATTAGTGTTTTGGGCTCAGTTTTCAACAGAGGTGTAAATTACCTGATTTAACAAGTATCTGTATTTATTCTTGAATCTTTTATCCATCTGTACAGAGTGGTGTTAAGCTTGTTTGCCTACTTTTGAATTAAACATGCTGGAGAATTCCCTTTGCCAGTTTGCTGTAGAACTCAAACTTCCAGAAAGCTGTTTCAAAAGAGCATTTTCTTAGCTTAAGGTGGCTGTGGGTTTTCTAAAATTCAGACAGAGAACATGCAGTGTCATTTCTGGAATAAGCAAAAAATAGTCGCTTTAGGCAGAAATGAGTTTGAGAATATATGCCTTATTACATGTGCATTCATGTGTAGCGATTCAGGTGTAAAATAGACACAGTAAATCAAATGTGTATAGGAATGTGAGCAATTACCAATACGGAGAAGTAGTTTAAGAACAAAACTTCTGAAGTTTAGCAATGTTACTTATGGAGAACACATCTCTCATGCTACTGTGAATGGTGTACTTAAATCACATGGGGGCATTTTTAAAATAAAGGTGTGCTTATAATAAACTGGCTGTTCTGGTCAGATAAAATTCGATTTTTATCAGATTAATTCAGCCTTTCAGCTTCACTGGAAAGCTGGTTAATTTATGTGCTAACAGGTAGTGGAAAAACAGAGATATATGTCCATAGTATCAAGTCATAGCGTACTTTGGAGTGCATAACTAAATACAAATATAAATGGGATGCTCTCTCATGGGTGTCGTTTTGGCTAGACTTTTACAAAGTCTTCCGCGTTCCAGGGTGTAAAAGTTGATACAAAGTTGCGAAATGAGCTGTTTGGATAATCTTTGGGCTTTGCATCTTAGAGATATAATTTACATTGTGTGTGTGTGTCTCTCTTCCTAATGTATCTCGTCTTCTGCATCATCTTTTCCTTCCTCTCTTCCTTCTCTGTTGCCAGGCCTCATACACTGTGCTGCTGCTTTTATCATTACCGAGGATGCAAACTGCTATGTGCTTTGTCCAACACACCCTTAAATAAAACAAACCACCTGTATAGGTGATAGTATTTTCTCTTAAGGATGCAAAAATACCATTTAGGTGATCCTGCTCTGACGCAGGTTGGATTGGACTAGATGATCTTTCGAGGTCCCTTCCAATCCCTAATGAGTCTATGATTTATATATATTATATATATTAAAATATTTTATCTCAATGTTTCTAGTAACAGAAAACATTTATGATACTAGTCAGTGCTGAAATATATCATATGTAACTTAGGGTGGAGAAGAAACTGATCTAGAAATTACAGCTGTCTCAAAACATCATCCTCTCTGTGCCCCATAGGAGGCAATAAATGAGTGGGGCATAGAAGCAGTTTTTCTAGGCAGTGTAGCTTTTGCTAGTTAAATACAGTTTGTCACTATTTTTGCATTGTTCTCAACTTCTGAGTAGTCTGTCCTAAATCTTTCCTTTTTCAGTTTCAATATGTCAGGAAGGTGTTCTCTCTGTAGAAAATATATAATTCTCCTGAATTTAAAAAGTTCTCTATTTTGTTATAATCTCTTTTCCAAGGTTGTGCAAAATTGAAACTCATTTACATGGTTTTGACTGAGTAAGACTTTTTCCTGTCTTTAAACAAATATCCTGTGAACAAAACGATCCTGAAGGAAAGAAAATGTGGTTTTGTTTTTCACTGAGTTTGTTTCTTATGACATGCACAGCTAAGATAAGGATTGTATTTTAAGTTGAATATTAAATGATCTCAGTATCCAGAGCATTGGAGTTTTGATTATGATTCCTTGACAGATTAGGGTAGTCAGACAATTGTCATATAATTTTCTTTACTACAAATGGAAATAGGAACCAGGTAACTTACTCTTTAGGCTGTTCTTTTGTTCCCATTTGATGTGAAGGCAGAGGGGAATGTTTTTATTATAACAGAAAAATGTGTAGCTATTTCCATTTTGGGTAAATGTTTCATATGGATTCATGGTAGTGTCAGTGTAGTGAAAACTTTGAGCTATGGTTTGTAATGTGCGGTTTTTTTTCATGCTGAAAATGCCTTTATTTTAACTCAATCAGTGTGATGCCTGCTTATTAGGAATTATCTCATTATTGATAATTATCTGAATTCCTCAACTCAGGAATTATATACAGGTTTCAGAGGCAGTGTAGTGTTAAATAAAGCCACTGTCATTAAGACATCTTGTTTAGCCTCCACTTTTACTTTAATACTTTGTTTGTCCTGAGAAAAGCTACTCTAATATAAAAGAGAGATGGGGAAATTCTCCTTTGTGAATGTTTCTTTCATTTGTCATGGCTATTCTAGTTACCTTCTGAACAAAGTAATCACCAGGCTGTAGAAATTAGGCTGGTCCTTCCTCAGCTGTCTTTGAAGTGTTAACATATCTCTGAAATCTACCCATCTACCCTTTTCCTCTGAAGCTCCCTACCCCAAATCCTGTTAGCCTCCCATTTTCTCTTAGGATTCCACCTTTCTTCCTGCCTTTCCATCCGTTACTCTACCTCACCTTTTCCTTTTGATTACTTATCCCATGTCAATGAAGTAAGACTATAAGAGAATATTTTGGCTAACCACAACCTAAGCAAATGCAAAAGCTCTTCTAACTGGCACTGTTTATGCAATATAAACCACTAATCCACAAGGGCAATTTATATGACTGTTTTAAATTCCTGCTGGAGCACTTCCTAATCTTAGCCAGGCCTTCTGCATAAGGGAGACTGGAGCAGGATACACGCTTTCGCACCCGCAGGAGAAGACGTGTTTGTCTTGTTGTGTAACAGACCTGATGCCTGTAATACACAACGTTCTCGGAATAAATACCATCTGTGGTGGTGAAAAGCCTCTACTTCTGCGTTGGAACCCACAAAAGCTTTTTATTACATTGTATGTTTCTCTTTTGCTTCCATTGCCTATTGTTACCAAGAGTTCTTCAGGGAGTGCAGGGAGGGGGTTTCAGTGGGGGCAGTGGAGTCAGAGTGAGGAAGACCAGCTTGGAGTCAGTTCTTCAGACAGCTCCACTAAACATGAGCATGGTTGCAGAGAATCAAAGGCCTGTGTAACAAACGTGAAGGTTATAAGAGACTGTTAATCAAGATTTGAAATAGTTATTTGCTAAATATTTTGCCAAAATGTTGATGTTGTTTCATGCTTCAGATTAAATTGCAAAAGTGTCGTGAGGGTTGTTTGGCCTGTATCAGGGTGTGAGTCATGAAGTTGGCTTTGTCTGGCTAGTAAACTGTGGGGGGGAGTTAAGGCAGAGCTATATTTAGGACTATCAACTGATGTCAAACTGTGGCGCACAGCTAAACAACAGTGTTAAAGGGGTAGCACAGGATAGTTTAGGCTCAAAGTTTAGATTGTTTGTAGTGGTTTATAATTTTGTAAATTATTGGAAATGGTGATACCTACTGGAAATACTCTGCTGCAGGGATTGCAACAGAAGCAGTGTTTCAGCTCTACATATACTTACCTGGTAATAGCTATTCTCATTTCACTGTCAAAACTGTATAAACTGAAAATTGTGAGGAACTTGTAGTTTCACTTTACATGGTTCACCACCTGAATTTGTAAGCATTTGTTATTTATAAAGAATTGTTTCTTCCCAGTCTGTAGGTGGGTAAGGGTAATGTTTGAGGGGCTGTTGCCGTTGATGCAGAACAGCTGCTGATTTCACTTGACTGTACTTTGAGATTTTGGCATTAGTATCTGTAACCAAATTTAGGTATCTTTTTGCAGATAATTAAGATTGAAAGTAGTATGGTTCTTGTCTAACCTTTCTTCCTAGTTATCTCCAGTGAGGTGTGCTAAATTTTTGGGCAAAATTCAAGCCAGCAGTTGTAAAAATGAGAGGCTCCATTTGCCATGGTTGCTCCTCTGTCATAACTGACATGGGCTGTATCTAGTTGGTTTTGTAGTATTTTGCATTTTGATAACCTTCCTTCGAACAACAATGTTTTAGCAGATAATTCACCTGATTTGGTAGTGAGTGTTTTATATTATGATCTTTGTTTCTGGGCCAGTCTGTGTGAAGACAGTGAGATTGCAATTAATTGAGGGACTCCAGCAGAGATGTAAGTCAAAGCTTTTAAGGGAATGGAGATTATTTCTGTCATTCTCACACATTTGAAGCGGGCAGGTTTTTCAGAAGCACTTGGTGTTGCTTTAAGCACACTGTTATTGACCTGAATGTAGGCAGACCTGAGTCAAGACAGTGTGCTGGTAGGGAAATACTAAAAACAAACACAGAAAGTACATATTATAAATTAACTTAAGTGTATGAGAGTAAGTCAGTTTATTTATCTGTTACTGTCATTTTAATCCTAATTGACTGAAGTATTGTCATTGCCAACTTTTGTAGAAATCCGTTTCAGTGACTAATTTCATTTCTGAACCATAATATTGAGCAACAAATACTCATCCAAACATGTGGTGTTTTCCAAGTGTCCTATGTTAAGGTTTGAACACTCACACTTTATGCAATATTGAACTATTGGGTCAACTATTGTGAGTTGCATGACTGTGAACCCCTTAATCTAAATGCAAACCTGCTGGTAGTTTTTCTTGCATCAGTTAGTTTACTTACATGTCAGCAGACATTCAAACTGATTCCACTTTCTTGAGTCTGCTGGAGCTCTTGAGGACAAGGATGTTGAAAGCACACATGTAGGCTGTCTTTAGAATTCACCATGATTCATGGATGAGAATTGCTGTGTGCTAAGCTTTCAAAGCAACACCTAAAAAGTTTGGAATTCTTATGATTACGTTTGCGAGAGCTTTTCCATGGTAGACTAATGGTTTTGTAATGTTCAGAAAGCAAGTTCTCTGAGCAGTGGTACTATCAAAGCCTGGATTCATGTGTGCTGGTGTCCTTAAAATCCTCAGCTTCCCGGTAAGTTACGCCTATCCTGCAGTTGTGGGTGTTGGCCAGCCAGGATGTGCAATGCTGGTTGACAGGCAGCTGCTTCCAAGTGGGATATATAATGATTGTGTTTTACTTGCCCTTTTTTCTGTAAGCTCACCCATTTTGGTCTCCCTTCAGTACTTAGCTATTGATTTTACATAACTTGTGGAAATCTAATTGTATCTGAACTCTCTGCTCTCTCTCACTGGGAAACTTGGTGGAAGTTGACAGCAAGTTTAAGAGTTGATGAGGGGAGACTGTGTGATTACAGCAGTTGCATTTACTTCGAAAAAGAGACTAAAAACACTCAATTATGAACAGATTCTGTTGTGTACATAATCCCATCAGGAAGTATGACATAGTTTATTTATTTGAGGAGCTGCTTCTCAACCAAAAGAAGTAATTTCAGTAATCAGCTATTTTTAGCAGAAAATGCTTTTTTTTTATTACAAAAATTTTCATCTACCAAGATCTCTTCCAAAGCATTTAAAGCTGATACCTAGCTGTGACAAATGGCTGCATTTCTTTTGCTCAGAAAAGCAGCTGATGTGTTTAAGCTTTTGCTTTGTCTTGATGAGGCAGCCAAACCACTGCTGTTTCTTGTGGGTGATACATGAGACGGCATCTGTGGACTTTTCTCCTTAGTCAGCAAAATGTTTGCCAGCCTGATCTAGTTTCTGAGGGGCTAGTGGTAGGGCATGGAGACAAATTTACTTGTTTCAGAACCATGAGGTGTTAGCTGCACTTTCTACATGAGTAAGAGGCGGAAAAAAGGTCTCTTAACTAGTTTTATAAGGTGCTGAGTGTTAAATCTGTGCTTCTGGTTTGCTTCACCCTGCTATAGGAGGTTCACTATGACTGATGTGTTGATTTGGCTTTTCTTGGACAGTATGTCAGAAGCAGTGTCTCTTACAAGTATATTAATGCTTTGTTAGGTGAGGGAGTGAAAATGGTGTAAGAGGCGAAAATTGTCTCTTATTAGATTAGTTTTTTACTCCGTTGGTTTATTATCCTGAATTGGTTCACCCGGGATCTGACAGATGATGGTGCTGTGGAGACTGAAGTGGGAATAAGCTTGCTTTTCCTGATGGCAGCTGACTACTAAATCCTCGTTGTATTGGAGATGGTGTTCTCAGACTGCCATTCGGGGATGGAGCTGCCTTTTTTTTTTGGTTTAGCCTCTAGTGCAAAGGAAGCACTCAATGACTAGTGTTAGTACTGTTGAAAAGGAAATTAAACACCGAGGTGTTTCCAGATGTGGAGATGTTGAAGCTCTAGGCTCCCTTCCTGGTATCTGTTGACAGTATGGAGCTCATGATTGTTTTTAACAAATGAGACAAGCAATGGTGGGGGTGTTGTCATTGCATGTAGACTGATGAAATGTAAATAAAACTAAATTTTCTTAGTTACCTTTTAGCAAGGGGGCATTAAAACTTAATGATTATTCTAGCTAAATTTTTGTTTGAGTTTAAAGCAGTATCTCTGCCTTTCAGTCTGAGAGCAGTATTAATGGCCCAGTCATAGGAGTTTGTGTGGCAGTAACTTCTTTATTACGTTCAAACACATTTTCTGTTTATTTCGGAATTTATTTTCCTATTAAACTGGAGCATTATTAGTGACTTCTTATGTTGCTGACATAACAAATGTGTTTAAGGCATCCCCTGTGCCTTCTCATGCCATCTGTTTGTACACCCATTATGTCAAATAGTCCTAATCCAGAGCACTGGAAAGTGCTTTATTTTGTTAGAATCTTTCCAAGGATTAATTATTCCTTGAAATATTATAGTTTGTAACTACAGGTGAGTTATTTAAAGGTTTCTTTAACTTGAAGTCAAATATTATTCTTTATACTTTTTGAAACCTATTGTATTTAAAATAAACATCAACAGTGTAATGTAGGCTGAAATGATTATTCATGGTACTTTGGAACATTTCAAGCTATATTTCCCTGGGCAATAAAATAAGCAAGCAGAAGTCTCTTGTAGGTAGACGTAATGGGGCCGGGGGGTGTTGCCTTTAAAGGAGAGCGTTACGCATTGAGTCAGGTCTTAGAAAATTGAATTTTGGTTAGTTACTTGCATGTCTTAGAAATTAGCAGGATAAATGATCAATGACTCAGTAGGGCATTTCTCATAGGATATTGTACACAGTTGGTATGCGGCTTCTGCTTGCAATGTCTGAAATATCCTACTAATTGATTGGTCTAGCTATGCTTATCTACCTGATGTATTGAATGATAAAGGCCTCATTCTTTCTTTAACTGAAAAAATGTAAATAATTGTATAATGGGATCACTATATTGTAAATCACTGCATTTGGATTCTACAGTTAAACAAATTCTAAAATCAGCACAATGTTGGACAAAATTTAATGAGCTTTTAAACTGACTGCCATGGTCTTTTGTAATAGAAGCTGCTGCGAGAAGTGTTGAAAATTCCCCGTGTACCTAGGATACGTAATGCAGAACTTGTAGCAATATGTTCACATAGCTTTTTCTGGGCAAACATGGCAAAACATCCCAGGCTTCTACAGATTAAAATTAATTCCTTGCAAGATCAGTGCCTGAAGGCCTCATTAATTTTAACACCACTTATAATTGATTCTGGGAAGTAACAGATGTTACTTATATTTTATAATCTTCAGTTTGAGCAAACATTATATACAAAAAGCCTGCTCATTTTCAAGACACATTACTAAAACTGCATACAACCTAAAATGGCATTTTCTCGTAACAGTTGATGGATTGTTAGTGTGCTATAACTAGTCTGACTTATTCATAAGTGACTTTATGCCATTTGTCTGTTAACTGAGATTAGTTATTTTGCTCTGTTGTGGGAAGCATTTGTTCAAGAAATTAGACAAATTCAGTTTGCTATTGTGCTCAAAACCCTAATGAACTTCAGTTCTTCACTCAAGCGCGCTCATAAAAATACCGAAAACTGTGTGGGATTTTATGTCTTCTCAGTCTCTACATAAAAATAAATACTGAACTTTACTAGATTTTTAAATAGTAAGGCTTTGTCTCAGTCATCTTTTCTCTAGTGTTAAACACTTTTCATGCTCAATCTGATAGAGCATGATTGATTCAGTGCTTCCCCTCTCAGCGTCAGGCTGCTGCCTCCCCCTTCCCTGCCTTCTGAAGCTCTGTGGACATTTAAATGGAGGTGAAATATTTAAACAAACATTTTAATAGAATAAAGTGAGAAGTGATTGTTATGATTAGTCCTTCCAATATACCAACTATTCATGTTACAGATCTAAGAAAATAGGATCCTATTTTGAAAGATTTCTGGAAATGTGTGTGAAAAGCTAACATTACTAATGGTGCTCCTGCAGAAGTGGTATTATGGGTTCTCTGCTGTTTTCTGGTGTAAGTGTAAATAGAGTGGTTTATTAGAAAATACTTTTCTCATTAATCTCCAATTTGCAAGCAATAATAAAGTATGTCTTGTCTAGAGGACTGCTGCAACAGAGATCTGTGTCCTGCTGCTGCTATTTTGATGCCCAGAGGGGTTGTGGAGTCTCGTCCTTTGGAGATGTTTAAAACCTGCCTAGACATATTCTTGTGTGACTTGATTTAGGTGGTCCTGCTGTGGAGAGGGAATTGGACTAGATGATCTTTCGAGGTCCCTTCCAAACTCTAATATTCTGTGATTCTGTGAAGTAACCGTTGCTAAATTCCATTTTTTGGAGACAAGTGTGCTGGATTGCCTCTGAACTGCTGCTAGTCATTTTAAAAAATTGAGTAAATTCAGATGTGGTACTGTCAGGTCAAATGCAAATCATTTATTCAAAATAATTATAAATCAAAAATTTGGTTTGTGTTTTAGAAACCCTTGAAGAGTTTTATATGGTGCTAAATGCTTTCCACATGCAGTAATGAAAGTATTAATTTGATGTACAGGCTAACTGAAGTGAGTTCCAGTGTCTGTATGGTCACACTGTACAAAGATCTCTCCACATATTTACTCTTGTTCGGTGTTGCTGCTTTCAAGTGATGTCAAGTTGTGTGGAAAGGAATTACAGTGTGTGGACTCAGACAACATATTTTCCATGTATACTGCTGAGGAGAGCTACTAACATTTTCATAAACCACTAAAAGTCCTGGTTAGTGTCTTTATGAAGAACACATTGGGAAAAGATGTAATGCAGAAGAAAATGTCAAATTGACTTTTTCTGTAAAATTACTACAAAGTACTGAGAAAGGTTAAAATCATGCCCATACTTTACATTATTTTGTTTTCCATGTGAGCAATTTGACTCACATGTCAAGCAAGTAAGAACAGTTGAGGGGGAAGTGCTCAGCTACACATGAGAAGGCTCAGCGGCAATTGATACTAACATGTGGTCTTTATTATAGAAAAAGTTGATGAAATCTCAACTAGAATGTGGTCTGTGTCTTGATTTACATTCCCTTCCCTTCCAGAAACAGTTTCTAATATAGAAAGGTCAACTTCTGCCCTCAGATGTCTCAGTGCATTGCCCATGAGACTCAAAAGAAACATGTTTAAAATCTGAAGCTATAAATGTATAATATAAGGTATTCTTAATCCATAGGAGCTGCTTGTCCAAAGACCCTACAGTTACCATCACTAATTTGTGAAAGATTTTAAGATTCCTCAAATAGAAAAGGCACGCTACTGTAACTGAGTGTATCCTTACGAAAAGTCAGTTTGTCCTTGCCAAATTCCTGCTCTTTTTTTCTTAAACTTGGGTTGCTAGTGGAAGAATGAAGGCTGATGCTTAAAGTGTACATGGAAACAGTGGACCAGTATTAGTCACTCTATTATGTGACAGTGTGCTAATGGCATAATATTTTCTAGACTTATGTTAGGTATTGGAGAAAGAACAATTCTGTGGTTTGGATAGATTTGAAAGACAACGACGATTTATTTGCAGTTATTATTATGGAGTTATGGAGTTCTTTAATTTTTTTGTGATTGAAACATTATTTGGCTCATAGAATCATAGAATCATCCTGGCTGGAAAGTACCTTCAAGATCATCAAGTACAGCTGTCATCCCAGCATCTCCCTAAGCCCTAGATCATGGCCTCAAGTGCTCTAGCTACTTGTTTTCTAAACACCTCCAGGTGTGGTGACTCCACCACCTCCCTAGGCAGCCTGTTCCAGTGCACAACCACTCTCTCAGTAAAAAACTTATTCCTAAGATCCAATGTAAACCTCCCCTGCCACAACTTGAGGCTATTTCTCCTCACCCTATCATTAGTAATTTGGGAGAGGAAACCAGCACCAGTCTTGCTACAGTCTCCTTTTAGGTAGTTGTAGAGATAAGTAAGGTCTCCTGTCAGCCTCTTCTTCTCTACATTAAATAACCCCAAGTCCCTCTGCCACTCTTCACAGGGCCTGATTTCCAGACCTCTCATCAGCCTTGTTGCCTTTCTCTGGACCCTTTCCAGCACCTCAATGTCTTCCTTGTACTGTGGCACTCAAAACTGGACATGGTACTCAAGGTGTGTTCTCATGAGTGCAGAGCACAGGGGCACAATCACCTGCCTACTCCTGCTGGTTAATGCAGCTATTCCTGCCTCATTGCAGTACAAAGAAAAGGATGTGGCATTAGAGACTTCAGAGATATACACTGTTTTGCCGAGCAGTGAAAATATTGAAAGGTATTTTCTAGGAGAAAGTTTGGATATTTTTTTAACAGTTGTTTTCCTAATGATCTGCTTTTGGCTGTGCTGTTACCCACCTGAAAGATATGCAAAAAGCTGAACAAGCAGCTCATTCAAACACTCATCAGAGTTCCTGCATGCTTTTTTGTGCTCAGAGAAAGCAAATTTTGGGTATTCGTGCTAGGAGTGTTTAAAGGCTCATCAAGGCAGGAAAAACCAGGATGCTCTAATACATTCTGCCTGTCTGTTTTAGTTGGCTTATAGCCTATTTAAGGGAAAAATGAAAATATCAAAAAGCCAATCATATTTTTAAGGTGCATTTGTGAATTTATTTTTTCACACAGGCTTTTAAATAAATACCCTTTAAAAATATTTCTTTTCGGATGTCTCTCAGTAGGGAGAAAAAACAGTATTTGGGTTACTGAACAGAGAGAATGACAGATGTCTCCGTCAGTTTGTCCACTCCCTTTGAAACAAAAGGCACATGCTCATTTCCAAATTGTGTAGATTTACAGAAGTTTGCATCACATGTCCTTTTCCATGAATTGCAAATGAGTTTGTGTGATCTTTCGTCACTGATACCTAATGCAACACATGGAGCATTTAAAACAGGGAGCTTTGCATATTGTAAACCCTTAATCTTTCTTAACAAATAATGTTGATAAGAAATTATGTATTTCAGTGGTGAACAGAGCCTTACTGGGAAGATTACCATTAGCTTTTTGCTTTACTTAGTTTCTTACGTTGTTAGTGCAAAGCTTGACATGTCTCCATTCCAAAGCAGCCGTAGATTCTTAAGTGGTGATATCATCAGTAAAAGAAGATAAAATCCACTGAAGTAATGTACTAAGGGGAGTAACAATGTCACAGAAGTTGAAATTTAAACAGCTTTCATTCTTTGTTTGATTTTTCACACTGCAGACTAAATTATTTCCTTATCTGATTGAAAATGTTACGCTTGGTGGTGGCACCTGCTTCATTTTTTTGCATCTTGAAAGAACAGTAAATGCCAAGTCTTTCTATATCAAGGGAAACTAATTTCATATATCTTGAAATTGATCTATTATGTGTCCCGATCTTCATAGCTGAATTCAGCTAGAATAGTGTACTTCATATTTAAGGGCAGCAAAATTGCTGTCTGAGGTGTAGTGGTTTCTGGCAAGACATGGAATTGAAAAGTAAAGGGAGACTTGTCTTAAATCACCTACTCCTTTGGAAAATTATGTTATTTATGTTCATTATGTTCTTTTTGTCATTCTGTCATTGTAAAAACTGGTGATGCGGGTAGGTACGTACTTGTTTTGGAGTTCTTATCTCCGGGAGAAGAAATAGAAAGAACTCAGCAAAAGAAGGACTCTTGTAAATCTTTCTCCATCTGATATACCCTATAATTTTAAAAATTATGTCTTCCACATAAATTTGAAGTCTTTCCTCTTTCTTCTAAAGATGTTACCAAGTTTATATCAACACTTGGTAGGCTTGACAGTTTGGCAAGGCTAACTTGCTTTGCAGTTCTCCTAGCTGTGATCCCCTTAATATCAACTGGGAAATGCACAAGAGAAAAAAAAGTAGGAACTCTTTAGTAGGTACAGCTCTTTGCCTTACACTATAAAATCTGTAAAGGTGATTTGACTCCTGACTGGAAAGCGCATGCTTTGCTTCCAAATACAATGTTAGAAGTAGTTGTACACTGTGTATAGCAAAGTGTGATATTTGTATTAAGGAGTTTTTAATGAAGTCTTGTGCCTTTGAAGTTTACGCACTCCCCTGCACAGCCAGAATTCAGAATTTTCTTTTGTATTGAAATTAGGTGACATGCCACAGGCGTGTTTGTTAACAAAAAAAAGCGGTTCTCTGATCAAATTAATACACTTAACAAATCTTAGACATTTCTAACACCAACTTCTCATACTAAATAAATAAATAACTGCAATGTACAGTAAACTTATTGGCAGTGTGCATGTTCGTTTGCATACTGTGTAGACTAGTTTGTTCTACATTCAAAAATGCTCACGATGCTTTTTACCATTTCTTTCTTTAAGCAATGGTTTATTTCACTTTCCTTACCTAAGCATTTTTGCTATTACCTGTGGTTCCTTTCTTTTTAAAAATTATTGTACTAGGAAAAAAAAAAGTGAAGTAACACATGTATTGATGTCTTCTAGGGCTGAACAGGATGAAACTAAATGTAACAACAGGAGGCATTTATATAAGCTTATTTTTTGAGAGGCTTTTTAAGTCCATTCAAGTAATTAACATACTAATATACATTTGAGATCTGTAATCTCATACTTTTCAAGTGGATTAACAGTAAGTTTAAGATTTGTATCAGTATAATTAGTAAAATTCTTCTATTGCCTTGTCATGAGGTACTTTGGAATTAGTTATGTTACATCTTTCTCTAATATAATTCAGAGAATATGTTAATAGTTACTTATTCATATTATGCGAAGAAGTGCCCAAGAACCTTTAATCTTTATGGATTTTTTTGGTCAACATTCATTACTAAGAATTTGTAAATTACACAGAATGATCAGGGCTGGACTCTGCTCTGTGCCAGCTCACACAGTTAAGCAGTTAAAGGACTTGAATTAAAAGCCTAACAAATTTCCATAAAAAATTATTGCTTTTTTTAGTTTACTGCTGTTGCCAGACACTAGCATATTTCATGTGTTTTTATTTTCAAATATGAAACAAGAGAGCAGGGAACACTTAAGTTTTCTTGGTGGCAGAAAGAGCACAGTAATGTGTGTTAAGAAAAGACTGAGCCTATCTGGAGCAAGATTGGGTTACTTGATTTCTGTGGGTCACAATGTGCTGTGAAAAGAAGCTGTTCACCCCCCACTCTAGATCATTTTCTTTTTACCAGATGGAGGAGATCAGAATAAAAGGGACCCATCCCTTTTCTCAGTCTCTGGTGGTGATGATGATCCAGCATTTGTTTTTCATTCAAACCACATGTTGAATAAGTGAAAAAGAGCAAATGCATGCTGGTCATAGGTGCAACACAGAGTTTATACGGATTTATTTTCTTTCTGGCATCTGCTATCCTGCATTTAAAGCTGCTGAATGTTGTTCTGCTTCCAGTTATTTTAAGGCAGGTTTTCTTAAATAGTGACGTTTTGGGTTTGGCTTATCCTACTGGCCAGACATTCAGCCTTCAGAGCTATAGAAACAGGCTGATTCTGCAGATGATAAAACTCTGCAGTAGACTGACTCTTCAGCATTTCAACTGCCTGATGATCTCATAGGGTGGAAGCTTACCCTCGTGGCTTGTGGCCTCAAATGAGCAAAAAAATACTAAGCCAAAAAATGAACCTGAAAAATTGTTAGGTGATAGTGCCGAGTTGGGAGTTAGTCACATCTTCAATTATCACTACTTGAGCATGTAGGAGACAATAAGTAGGAAGGATCTCAAATACACTGCACTCTACAAATAGGCATTTAATTATAAAGCAGGTACAGATTATAAGCTAAAGGTTTCATTTTTCTCATAATATAAGTTACATGTGCATTTATTTAATACTCAATTAGAAATACTGCAGTGTTCATTGCTTGCAACCAAAGGAGAATTAAGAAAAGTGACTGTATATATCAATTTCAGTCTTATTTGTTTTTATTGCTCCAACACTTCTGGCAGTGTTTTTATAGCTCTGACTAGATTATGAATTATGTTGGAATTTGAAGGCAATAATTTCAAATTGTCTTTAACGTGCCAGCCAGCCAAGACTAAATATGCATTTACAGCAGCTGTTTTGCAGATTTATAGGTAATATGTTTGTCTGTATTTTTTCATACCTCAAATTTTCTCCAACTTGCCAGCATTATAAAATACATTAGGATTAGAATTAATATCTTGCTGTGTGATATATGAAATTTTACAAGATTCTAGATGCAGAAAATGTGAATCCTAAATGGACATAGAGGGGATGGGAGTGGGGGAAATGTTTAAAATAGTGCATTCTTCATAACAAGAGTAATTAAGCATTGGAGGAGTTTGCCAACAGTCTGTGTCGTCTCCATCATTAGAAGCTTTTAAAACGTTGATGTTAGCCCTGGTTTTGGCTACATGACTGTTGCAGGGCTCTTGTAGTCTAAGTCTTCATACATCATAGAATTGTAAGGAATTGGAAGGGACCTCAGAAGATCATCTAGTCCAATCCCTCTGCCACAGCAGGATCATCTAGACCAAGTTGCACAGGAACACATCCAGGCGGGCTTCAAACATCTCCAGTGAAGGAGACTCCACAACCCCCCTGGGCAGCCTGTTCCAGTGCTCTGTCACCCTCACTGTGAAGA
>JAOXOE010000705.1:9087105-9098856 GCA_028565055.1 Phoeniculus purpureus
CTTCTGATCCACCCCAGGATGCTGTTGGCCCTCTTGGTCACAAGAGCACACTGCTGGCTCATGGTCATCCTGCTGTGTCCACTAGGACCCCCAGGTCCATTTCTCCTACACTGCTCTGTAGAACCGATTAGACATACTAGAAAAGAAAGAAGTTCCCATGTCCTTTCAGTTCTTCAGAGTTATGGCAGAGGGAATGCAGTGGGAACTGCGAGACTAAATATCAGATAATATCAGATGTTACAGCAGACGCTTGATTGCTCATCTTGTGCACACATTTTAACAGATACTTTATAAGAACAGTGAGACAATTTTTAATATGATTTTTGTAGTTAGAATAGTTTCTGCTTTTCTGAGTTTGATGATTCTGGTTTTGTCTCATTTAATATCACAGTGGGTGTAATTATGATATTTTGCTTTTCTTTTTCCAATTCCTGTTAGGAATAGGAGGCCTTCAAGATTTTGTGCTAAAGTCTGCAACACTGTCAACATCACCAGCTTGTCCACCATTTACACCTCTCAACTTTGAAGCTACACCAATTGTCCGGGTAGCTGTTGAACCGAAACATCCAAGTAAGTTTAAAGAAGGGAGATGGTAATGTAAGCAAATACAGTGTCACAGCAATGCAGCTTCCCAGCCTTTGTAATTTGGCTAGTTTGTGATGTGTCCACTGAATCAGAGACAGACTGAATATAAAACAAATATATATGTTGCCTGCAGGGCCATACTTTATTGTTCTTGTGAGTTCTAGCTGGCTAGCTCATGTCTCAGCAGGTGAGAAGATAGAGGAGACCTTGTACCCTTTATGGTCAGACTCAGTTGTTTCACACATAGCACACTGTGATGCTAAAGGGTCAATATTCCTTTACTGAGAAGGTAACTGTACCTTTGGACTTTCCATCTCTGCTGACTTGTTTTATCTTGTATCATTAAGCTTGTGCTACGGATTCACAGTACTGATTCTCATTCATCCCACCTCCCAGTTAGAGAGATGTCTATCTCTGGTTATAGCTGAATTTCAGCCCAGTTTCTATTTGTTGTTGTAGTGCTAGGAGAACCAAAATACCTGTTTAGTTCTTCAGAATACTCTGAATGTTTCTTTAGACAGTGGTCGGACAGCTTAGATGGTACTTGTCCCGTGTGTTTGAATAACAGATAATCACATATTGTACACCCTGCACTTGTTAAAGTGGCTTTGAAAGTATTGGAAATTACTGGTCACACTGAGTGGAGTATGAAATTGAAAATGTTGAAGAATTCTAGAATTACTGACTTGACTTCTTGGGAAGTTTTTTTTTCCTTAAGGAAGTGAATCTCTATCATTCTCACACTGTTGCCTAATTTCTTCTCCCTGGTAACTTGTGTATCTCTGATGTGAAATAAATTTGTTAGAGGAATAGAAGCTTCAAAGGCTGCACTTGTAAAAGTTTCCTGAAAATCAGCTGCTCTTCGCAGTAAGAGGAAGAAAAATTTGGCTGTTGCAGGCTCAGTTTAAATGCAATCAGTTGTCTGATGAACTGCATGTAGTCTTGAGGTATCTCTAGCATATTGTCACTGGTAGGTGACTTGGATTTCTGTAGCAACTCTACTTGAAAAGCTGTGACTGTTTATTTGGAAAAGTGATTTAAATGAATCCTAATTATTTCCTTATGAATATGTTATGCATGTCTTCACGTTCCTGTCAAAATCTTTGTGTAAGGTTACTGAGAGCTCTTAAAGGGAAAAAAAAAGGTATTCATGCCTTGTCATGCAGAAGACAAGGTTGTAAGTCTGTGTTCAACTGCTGGCCATGTGAACTAACACTGTGGGTTTTTTCCATTTTTATTTTGATGCCTGATTTTCAAGGATACTTCTCTGTTACACCCTTACAAGCTTAGCATTAAGTATGCAGTAGTATGTTTCTTTTCATAATCTTCAAGTAGGTAACAAGTCTAATATCACTCTTCCTTCTGAATATGAATGTGCGTTCCTTGGAAGCCTGGGAGGTATTCTTTCCCTGTATGTAAAATAAGAAAAAGGTATCATAATTAGCTTGTAAAAATCATGGTATTTATGAAAAGCTGCTGACAAGAGTTATTTGTGCATAGTTTTGGTGTAAGCTAGTCAAATGTGACTCAGCTCTGGTTACTCACTTTCCACAAACTTTTTAAACACCTTCATTTTGGGACAGCTGTGTTTCGTTTCACTGAAAAGCTCTCAGTACTGATTTTTCTCCTTTTCAGGTCATAATCTCGTTAAGGCCTTTCAGTGGCTTTCCGCTAGTTTAAATCCTTCCTGTGCTTCATTTGCTCTTCACCTGCTTCCATACGGAATATTTTTAATGTGTTATTATTTGCCTTAAGCATGTTGCTACCACTACAGAGAGATTACTGTAAGCAGTGGTAATAAATAAGAAAAGTTCTATTTCCTGATAACTTTTGAAAATGAGGAGTGAAATTGTGACTTTTTAATCACTTCATATTGATAACATTGCATTTTTTTTCTAAGCAGTTGCTAATCAGTTGCATATAGGAAGCAAGGTAACACTTGCAGCCAATAGCTAGCTTGGACCACTAAACCTATTGTAAAACTATGTAAATCAAAACTGTGCAGTTCATTCAAATGTGTATCATGATTGTAATTAATGTGTGTTTTATCATCAGTACACAAATTCTTAGTGGCAAGTTATGAGTATGGTTTATGGCTACTGTTGCTGCTCCTAAATGTGCACAGGGTGTGACTCATAAGGAAATTTTTCTCTGAACTTAGCTGAAAGTTTGAGTGTTCCTAGACTACTTATTTGTGTTTAGACCAAAAAATGAGTGTTACTATTTCTCATTTCAAGTATTTCCTAATTCAAGTGTTCTTATTCCGTATTAATTTGTTAATAATGTCTTGTCTTTCCAGGTGATATGCCTCAGCTTGTCAGAGGAATGAAACTTTTAAACCAGGCTGATCCATGTGTCCAAGTTTTAATCCAAGAGACAGGAGAGCATGTGCTAGTGACAGCAGGAGAAGTTCATCTTCAGCGTTGCTTGGATGACCTGAAAGAAAGGTTAGTGGGGGCAAGGAGGGAAGAAATATTTTCGGTTCAGTAGGTGTCTGTAGTTTGTCAGATGTGTATCTTGGATTTGCATTCTGGCAAAATACCAATGGTTTTTTAACCACTGGATCATAATACAGCTTTTTGTAGCTGCAAGTTTACCTGCAGTTGGACAGAAGCCACTAGCTCATCACTTTTGTAAATCTTAGAGATTTTTTGGGGCACTTCTTGGAAACTCTAAGTTGCAGTAGGTTCAGGGGATCAATTAAGAGTATATCCGTTTACAAAGTAAAAACTGTTAGGAGAATTGCATCTGATAAATTCAAAAATTAGCAACAAGACCAAAAGTGTTGCCAGTTTTTACTTAGTTAGAACAAAATTCCAGACACAATCTTACCTTGAAGATTTTTTTCCTTTGTGTTGCAGTGTTCTTGGAGTTTAGACTTCTAGCTTTTAAAATAATATGGTTTAGAGCAATTTTTGATGCAGTAAACTACACTTCATATGAAGACTTAGTATAAGAGTTAATAAAACGGAGTTTGTAAATACCAGAATTTCCAATCACAGAGAAACAGAGATAACGTTAATCATCACTGTTCCCAGACTTGTGAAGTATTTTGAGTATGTTGCTCCTTAGTCTGTGTAGTCCACAGTGCAGAGAACAGAGCCCTTGGATGTTTCTCGAGGCTCAGATTATATAGGCTAGAACTGATGAGTTACTTTGAGATGTGTTTGCTTAGATATCAGTGCCTGTGATTTGATGTGGCAGTAGTTGTGGTTGTTTTATTGCAGGCAGCTATTCAGCTACCAGCTTTCAGCTGTAGATACTAATAATTAGAGCTGAGGCTTGATGGAAAGCTGTGGCAATATAGCTTTAGAATAAGATAGAGCTGGAGTGTAAGTAGTCCTGAATGTATTATCTTAGCCTCACAGATGTCCACACAATCATATAAGTAAATAATGATTGAAGTCATGCAGAGTGGATCATCATTTTCATTCATTTTGTTTTTGAATGTAAACTGTAGCCGCATGAAAAGCTAACTGAACCTCCTTTACAGAGATCGGTGACTTATCCAAAAACTGATGTTCTGTTTGTATAATGAAGTAGTTCTGTGTAAACATTAATTAGCAGAAATGTTGTCTTAATAAAGGTAAATAACATCTGGGCCTTAGAAACAGGTCATTCCAGTTATGGTCTTGTTTTCTCCACGCTTTAAAAACAACTTTATTCAGTTGTCAGTATCAAACATTGTTTTCATGCCTTCATACTCAAACAATAAACCAAACCCCATTTTCCATTGATCTGGTGTATACAACAGGTTCTAATTGTAACAGTTAAATAATACTCAGTATAATGTAATTTTAATAGATTACATAGCTAGAAAAAGCTGTTACAAATCTTTGAAGGCAGGATTACCGTTTTACAAGTGGTAGGAACATTTCATTTCCAAGCAAGATGTTTCCTGGGAGATTTTGCTATGAGACTATTGTTTTTTCTCCTTCAGATGAAGTGAAAAAAAACAGGCTGTTTTCCAGATCTGATGGGAAGCTTTCAGCATTCTAGTGTCTTAGCTGAGATAAATCCTGAATGTATTTGAATAAGATGCTGATTATGTGTGCTTAATAAACATGCATTTCACAGTCGGAAAAAGACTCTGGATTTTACCTTTGGTGCCATTGGCAATTTTCAGCTCCTGTGGTTAGAGTAAACAGATAAAATACTAGACAAGATATTTTACTTGTCAGGGAGTTTTACTTGAGGATAGAACAGGTGATCCTTTATGAGTATATAGAGAAGTGTATTAAATATATGAAAGAGCTAAGAAATCTGGCATTTCCTATCTGGGTAGTAAAGTAACACATTTGCATATGTAAAGGTGTGAAGTTTTTCCTTTTAGAGCATTTTAATCACTAGTAATTAAATTTACTCATGAAATATGTGACCTCATTAATGTTTATGAATATGTGAAGGGTGGATATCCTGCTGTGGCAGGGGGATTGGACTAGATGATCTTTCAAGGTCCCTTCCAATCCCTAATGTACTGTGACAGTGAAAGTATTCCTGCAGAGGACTCAATTCAAGACAAGTAGTAAGTACAGACAAATCTGAAAACACTGCTGTTGGTTTATAGCATTGCTGCAAACAATAGATCAGTTCCTTAGCTGTTATAAATGCTGGTATTACAATATTGTTGAAACTTCTGTCATTCTGTTATTGTGGTCTGTTGTATTTGGGATTTTTTCCTGAAGATTTTTGTCTCCAACCCAGGTTTTCTCCCTTGTGTATAAAGAATGCGTTTTGAGTTGTGTCTTTCAACTCTTGATCCAAAATAATGCCTTTAAAAATTGATAGCACTCTTGCAAAGCAGACTATAAATTAATTGCCATTAGACAGCCTGAAGTAAAGCCCAGAGGAGTGGATGAAGTGACAGAGAGACAGAATGTTGTGTTAGCGAAGCAGGACTGGACCTGGTTTGTACTTGGATATGAGAGAGTCTGGATACGCCAGGTGCTGTAGGCTTACCCTGCTCCAGCAGGGGGGATTGGACTTAGATGGTATTTCAAGGTCCCTTCCAACCTGTAACATTCTGTGATTCATTCTGTGAAAGATTTTTTTTCTTTATTTTTGGAATGGAAAAAGAACAACATCTTAACTTTTCTGTACACCATTTTACTTTGTACATTCTGTGGTCCTTTAAAGATTAAATTTACCTTTTCTTAATTAGTCCTAAAAGAAGATTCATTCACAGCATTAAAAATGTGTTTGTTTTCTTCCATTAGGGATCTTTATTACCTTTGAAAATCTTCCAACATAAGCTCTTCTAACAAGCTGAAAAGCATTTAATGACTTGAAATAATAGGGCTTGCTGGTAAATAAATGATAACTTAGTTCTTGTGTGCAGTTAATGGTAAATTGTTTTTAATTGCCCTCCATGGTTTCTTTTGTTTATGTTTTAGTTTAGTGTAAGGCTGTAGTTACGTAAGTAACTTTATTTTTAAAAGATTATTGCTAAATTTTCATTAAAGTGATGTACACTATAAAGCTACTTGGGGTGTATGAGAGAGAAGAGATTGTGTTTTGCTTTAGAGCAAAAGGCTGCTACTGTGACAGGTCTGTACATGAAGCAATTAGCTGGCATAATTCTGTAAAGTACATGTCCCTATCTGGCGATTATCAGGAGTGACTATTTCACTTGAAATGTATTCCCTTTCTCAAGCTGATTTAAAGGCATTCCAGCGTAGACATTGACTTCTCCTCTGAGAACAGTGACTTTTATATTTACAAGATAACAGCTATTGAATAATTATTCAGCTTTGCAAAGAGAATAGGGGTTAAAACTTCCAGTAGCTAATCACAGTATTAATTCATCAAGGGGGTGTTTTCCCTACATGAATGCTCATCCAGCTTCTGTGCTGCAGTGCTGTGTTTCATATGTATGGACAGCAGCACGTTATTGTGCACAGAACTGGATCTGCTGTGCCCACAGTGTGGAGAAAGTGGGAATTATCAGCTCTCTGAGTGCTCCTAGCTGCAGAGTACTCAATCTGAACCCACACAGCTACAGAATCATGGCCATACACTTCTTTACAAAATCCTGTTCAGGTTACTTGTTGCTTCATCTTTACAGAGCACCTTACTGCACAAGCTTGTTCAAGTTAGTCTTGGTAAGATCAGTTACTGGTTCAGTCAGTCTTGCTCAGTATCACATCAGCAACAGTGTGGCCTGGAGCAGATTGTCTGGCGAAGAGTAAAATCAGAGTAACCATAATGCTTTTCTAAACCTTGTTTTCAGTTCAGAGGCCTGTCATAGTTTGGTTGTCAGTTAATCCTGATCAGCATTCTCCATGCCCCTCGTGATGTTTGTAGATGTCTGTTATCCTTTAAACATTTAATGGCTGCTTGTTCCTTATTCCTTTGGTCATCCTTGTTCTCATTTTTTTCCTATTTCTGTTGTATCTCCTTTGAAGGGAGAAAATGGCAGCACATAGTCTCCAAGATGTGGGTACTCAGTGATTTACACAGGTTTTTCTTCTAAATCTTTTTGAAGTCATGAGGCAATGCTTTTTGTTTTTTCAGTACGTAAGGTTTTAAGATTTTGAGTTACAAGTGTGTTACCTAGTAATCTGCATTGCATTTGTTCCATGTTAAGGCCATTGCCCTACCTCCCACCCAAAATTTGAGTCTTTTTTAAAGTTTTAGCTAATACTTAAACTCTGTTTTACAGGTTTGCGAAGATACAGATTAGTGTGTCGGCACCTATTATACCATTCCGAGAGACAATAACAAGACCTCCCAAAGTTGATATGGTGAATGAAGAAATAGGAAAACAGCAGAAAGTTGCTGTCATCCATCAAAGCAAAGAGGACCAAAATAAAATTCCAGAAGGAGTTCAGGTTGATTCAGATGGGCTTGTTACAATATCTACTCCAAATAAACAAGCTACTCTCAGTGTAAGAGCAATACCACTTCCTGAGGAGGTAACTCGACTTCTTGAAGAAAACAGTGACTTAATTCGAACTATGGAGCAACTCAACACTTCTCTGAATGAAGATAAAAAAAGCCATGAAATAAACCAGAAGACTCTGGATAAGATCAAGGAATTCAAACAGAAGTTGGAGCAAAATCTGCAAGGGAGAAAGTGGAGAAATGCTGTTGATCAGATCTGGTCATTTGGGCCACGGAAGTGTGGACCTAATATTTTGTTATATAAGTTTGAGGGCTATAACAGGTCTGTGTGGCAGTGCGTTGGGAATGCTGCAAAAGAACCAAGTAAATACAGAGACTTTGACAACAGCATAGTAAGTGGATTTCAGCTAGCTACACTTTCAGGTCCCATGTGTGAAGAACCCCTCATGGGTGTTTGTTTTACAGTGGAAAAATGGGAAATAAATAAAGCTGGAGAGATGCTGTCAACTAGCACTCAGCATTCGGGGGAATGTGATGACATAGAACATAAACAAAGTGAAGATAATACTCTAACAAGCAGTTGTACAGATGAAGCTTGCAGTGTGGATGAACAGCAGGACAGTAGTCAAAGTGTTTCAAAGTCACCTGAGAAAATTTGTAAACACAAGGGAGAAGTTTTACCTGCAGATTGTTATGGTCCTTTCTCTGGACAACTGATTGCCACCATGAAGGAAGCTTGTCGTTACGCTTTACAAGCAAAACCACAGAGGCTTATGGCAGCAATGTACACGTGTGAAATTATGGCTACAGCAGAAGTTTTAGGTAAGACAAAGATTTGTCAAGAGTTTGCTGAGTTCCAAGGTGAAGTTTTGTAAGTTAGGCTGAATCGGAAGGTATAACTTGAGTAAAAGTTTTGTCCCAAGTTCATTCTAGTTTTCCAATGCATTTGTGTAATGATTCTCTGATGCCTGTACTGTTTACACTACTTAGGATGAAAATACAGCATTTTTATTGCTTATTTGAAATATAAACAGCAATGGTGTTCTTTTTGGGAAGTACAAGATATGAAGTGTTGACTTTTAATGAAGTTTTTATAATATTCAGTAAACGTGAGTATCAGTACCAGGTTTCTTAATTAAGCGTTAGTTCCATGAAGAGATGAGGGAAGCTGTCCTCTTTGTAAAGTGAGTGAGTGCAGAATACTAGCACATACCACTTCAAGATATTTTAAATTAATAAAAGTAATCACTATAGAAGGAAGTCAAAAAGAAAAAGAGTCTTAAGTTATTGTTACAGTCTATTTGGGTAGATTTTAAAATTGATTTTTTTTTTTAGTAGCATCTGTATCCTTCTGCTCACTGCAGGTTGCTCACTGCAAACCCAGCACATACCAAATTTATGTCACTTATATTACCTTGCCACTTACACCTACTTAAACTTGTTTTTATGACCTACTTAAAATACCACTTAGCCTGAACATTTGTTCTCAGAGTTTTCCATGGGAATTGCTCGCACTATGGATCTGAACCCATGCACCAAGGTTTGCTTTAAAATTAACTTCTGTTGCAATTAAGGTATCAGCAAATTCACTTTGACTACCCTAATTGTGACAAATTACAGTATATCCCACATACATATTTAAAGATTTGGTTGGTTGTTGTAAAAACCTCAGCTGTTGTGCACGCAGGCATAGTGATACCAGTTACACAGAGGGAACTGGTCCTAAAAGCGAAATTCACAACTGTATCTAGTGAAAAGAAATGCCTTTGGGTGAGACACTGTGGTGTACAGATGTGTAATCCTTTTCTGTAGGTGCTCTTTAGTAGGCCTGGTTAAATGGTTCCCTGTGGTAAACTTATTGGCACATTACCTTAAACTGCAGCTTACTGTGACATTGAACTTCTGCATTTTAAACCGTCTGTAATTGTTCTAAACGTGTAAGAATGCCTATCAAAATTAGACTGCGTAGTGTTACACTGTACTGTTCCGGGAGCACATTAGCTTCATATGTATGAACCTCTACATCAGACCGTAAGCAAGACACCCATTTTTGAACCACAAAAACACTGTACAAATTGCTATTTTCAGAAGTGCCTGCTCCTGAAAAAGCATGATTATTTATTGTGAAATAATTAACATGCATCGGATCATCATTTGTGCTGTAAAACCAAATGGAAACACGATTTGCTAATGCATGCATATGTATCTTGCGTATATATATAGTTAATGAGTGTAATTTAGGACTCGGACATGCAAGCACAATTAGTCCAGTCTAATGAATGTGAGTTGTACGATAGTAACCGTGGACATCCACTTAGTTCACTACAAATTCATGGGCTTAATTTTAATTATGGAAGCTAATAAACTGAATCCTCATTAAAGTTAGTGAAGGATATGCATACTCTCTGGTAAGACTCGGCAGCTGATATGATAAACCATTGGCTTTTGTAACTCTGTTCTTTCAGTTGGTCTTCCCTAGGTTGATACCCACTTACATTCTATATGAATATATCTGCATGTTAATCTACTTATTTCTAAGATGTTATCTTCTGAAAAAGTTAGTTCTTTTGTGTTCATTGTCTCAGTGTGCAAAGCTTTCTGACAATGCGAATGAACTGAACTGGAGCTGAGGAGGGAGAAAAGGTGAGAGGAAGCCTGAAATGTGTCACAAGCTTATACACATCCAGTGTAACTGGCCTGAGTTTACACCTGGGTCCCACATGCACCCTGTGTTTCCCAGTAGGTGTTATACTTTGAGCATCTAATTTCTTCAGTTAGTTTACTAGAAAAGTCCGATTTTAGAAATCCACTTTGTGGAAGTTCTATTTACAGTCCCCAAAATTGAAGAATATTCTGAACTATTATTATTGATTATTATCTTTTACCAGTTGATATTCCTTTCTTTTGAGTTCTTCCTCTTCTTCTGGAGACCTCTTCCACCTTAATGATTCTGTGATTCTATGATTCTTTTCTCTTTTTTGCCTTCTGGAGACTGAAAAGGGGACTGTCTCTTCATTTTCCTGATGACAGTGAAACTTAGTTGGGAAAGAACTTTGCTAGACTCTTGTAGCTTTTGGGTTTGTATTTGGATAACAGTTCTTAATACTTTTAACTGCCCATAATTTTAACAACTTAAAAAAGTCATAAAGTCATTAAATTTTTAGATCACAGCATTTTAGGAGGCAATTCACATGAATTGATAGTAGTATCTCTGGCTCAGTTGTGTGAGTGAAAAAGCTCCAGATTCTAAAGTAAAATTGCAGCTACTCCTTTCCCACTGAGTTTATGGTGCTCCTGCAAATGTTGATCTTGTCTGTCTTCCATATTTCTTTTCAGTATGAAGCTTCATTATTTTTAGTGTGCAGGGAATAGAGAGACTGTTTGGCATGTTCACTTGAGTCACCGAAGTATCCTCCTCTATAGTGGTTAACAGGACTTAAATATTTTAAGGAGCTGGACTTAATACGTATTTAAGATGAGTCTCTTATGCTCAGACATATTCCTTCTGTTGCAGCACCTTTAAGCTGTTTCTGAGGTAGAATCGTGTTTTTAAAACAAATGTTTTAACAATTTTGAATAGGAATATCTTACAGTATTGGTGATTGATTCTGCTAAATGCTTTAGACTAATTAGTGTAGAGGTAGAATCAACACTGCTTTACACTGCAGTTTGCCTGTAGTTGTAAAACTGAAGACCTTGTATAGCTTCTTTGTGAAGACATTAATTGATGCAATAATCTAGACTGCTTGAAATACATGTGGCTAGAACTATTTAGTAAGCTATAAATTGTCTTCTGGCTTATATGTTTCAAAGAATAATCTTCAATGAATTGTGGCCAGAATATGTGCATCTAAAGTACTTTGAGATAAATGGTACCTTAGCTCATTAATATGTGTGCAAAGTTTTCCATGTCCTGCTTAAAACTATTAGTAAAATAAATATCTTGAATTATAACATTAATAACCCATAAAGTGATTTTTGCTTTAACAAATGGCTTCAAGATATACTGTGTGGTATGTACAGTGACCATCAGAAGATGCTGTGTTGTATATTTGAGCATTTTATAGCGGTTACTGAACTGTGAGCTATGCTGAGACACAGCCTGTTCATACCTGAGACTTTTTTGCACTACTGAAATGTCAGTAGAGTCAAAATTGCTTAGTTATGTTGGCGAAGGCAGCACGTGGCCAGCAAGCTCAGTAACTCAGCTTCAGAATGCTTAATCTTTTTGTGATCTTTAGATATAAAATCATAGTATCATAGTATTACCAGGGTTGGAAGGGACCTAATAGATCATCAAGTCCAACCCCTACCACAGAGCTC
>JAOXOE010000705.1:9107124-9122145 GCA_028565055.1 Phoeniculus purpureus
GTGGGGGGGGTTGGAACTGGATGATCAGGTGGTCCCTTCCAACCCAGAGTGATTCTGATTCTATAACTTCTCCAGTGGGGTGATCCTGCTGTGGCAGGGGGATTGGACTAGATCATCTTTCGGGGTCCCTTCCAATCCCTAATGATTCTATGGTTCTATGATTAATTACTTACACAGGTTGAGAACCAAAGCTCGCTCCTGAGGTGGCTTTTGATACCAAGTTTGTGTCTCTTTACGGCACTGCTCTGCATCACATAGCAGTACAAGTTGGACTCAGGGTTCCGTAGCCCCGCGCTGCAATATATGTGCAGGTTTACCCTTGCTGCCTACTAAATAGTGCATACATTTGAGCCTCCTGTCATGTCAGCTTGTTTGAGAGCAAGAGATACCTGTTGAAGTATAAAGAATTACTATCCCTGGAAGAAGTATGCAGTGCAAAACTTTAGTTAAGATTAGTAGAACAAGTCTTTCATAAATTAGTGCCAGAACCAGTCTGTCAAACTTGGGGATTTTCTTAAACATCCATCACTACAGTATCTAAATATTTGCAGGTAGATTAGATCTCCTAAGTTCAGTTTTCTATACTTTTGGACCCCTCTGTTGTATTCATTCTTCAAGAACTTCTGTTTCACTGTTTGTCTCTGGGCATAACTTGTAGGTGTAGATTTCTTGCTAATGTAAAAAAAAAGCTTCATCAAAGGGGAAAGCCTTTTAAGTTATCATAGTTTGTAGCTGTATACTCTCCTACAGCAGCGCAGTCTGGAGCAAATCCACTGAACATGAATCACCTTGTCTTATTCATATCTTCTTGGACTTGCAAGTTTATTTGTTCAGCTCTTCAGGCAGATCATGCCTAAAGGAAGTCCTTGCTGGTTTTCCACCATTCAGGTGTTTAGTAGTAACATCACTACAGCTTCATCAGGCTGATAAGCAGTTTTTGCCCAAAAGTTGGGAGTCTTCACTGTATAAAATACTTGCAAAACCAACCATCTCTGCTACAGTGGAGATCATTCCTTTTTAATTGATGAAGACCATCAAGGAAAAACCTTTAACTTTCTAGGCATTGGTTATAAGGCTCTGTAAAACACATCACTATGGGCATGACTCAGGCAGATTCTTCTGTGGTTATGCAGTCCTTATTTCTATGTTAAAAATAAATGGAGAAACATTTGGAAAGCTAAGATTTGTACTGTTTATTTCTGAGCTCTGCTTTCTTCTGGTTTTCAGCCAGACAAGCCTATGCATAGTCATTTCCCACCTAAATAATTGAGATTGAATGTCACTTTCAGCACAAGTTTTATTCCTCTTAACTTATCATCATTATGTATATACGGAACTGTAGCAAAGCAGAACCATTTTTGTTGGTTAAGGGGCTTAACAGATTATTTTGCTAGATTGACCCTACAGTGTTACCTAATACAAAATAGCTTTTTTTCTGCCACAGTCGTTTTCCTAACTCCCCATAAAGTGTAATTTGGTTGGATGTGTGATGTGTTATTTAAGATGAGGTATTAAATCAGGACTTCACGATTGTTTGTTTCTGGGAAGAGTGTCTCTTTTTTAAATAACAGTTTTGAAGTTTTTGCTAGTTTGTGTAACTTAACTTTTTGCTTAATTTGAAATATACGGCAGGTATTTGTCAGAAGAAAAAGTTTAACAATCCTAAGCTAAAATGGGTAGTTTAGGAAAGTTTGTTCCCTCTTTGGCAATTATGAATGTTAAGATTAGTTTTGTGTATTTATATATTACAGAGTGCTGTCCTCAATCATTGTCATAACTATCACAGTTCTTACAGTACCTGATGCTTGCCTACACTCCTTTTTCCCCAAGGATTTTGTTTGAGAAATGGATACACTACCTCTGGTTTTCTTTTTAGTAAGAGCATATTGCTGTAACTGCACTTTAGAGAAAATCTACAGTCATTTAAGTGAAATAAGCATTTCTGAAATACGCACCAGAACCCGAGTAATATAATAGGGTCAATTTTACCCCTTTCTAATGCTCATGTGTAATACTTTTGGAAGATGATCTCGTTATTTTTCACGAAGTTCCTTAATACTCATTAACTACAGTGTGTTTTGTAGTCTGGTTTTTGGTGAATAGTCCACCACTGGGAAAGAGACTTAAATATTGGGACTATAATCTTAAACAGTGTTGATGGGTCACCCAGACATCTGTTCACCAGGGAGCATTTCCAAGGTTTCATTACACATACATGTTATATGAGCTTAAGATTTGATGATCACTCTAAATGACTTAGGAATAATTTCTGGTGCCTGCAACATTTTAATGTCTGAGTGGAACTGAGATGCATTTTAGGAGCTTAAAACCCAGTGGTGGTGGGTCCTCCTTTTAATCTGATCTTAAAAGATTTACGTGGAAGACTAAAACTTCTTGAAGTAATCTAGAAGTTACTAACAGTAACAGAATAAATTGTTATCTATGGCTGGCTAACTCGGAATTAAGCCTAGAATTGGTGTAAAATCTGCACAGTGCAAAGGTAAAGAGTAAATATCTCTTCACAATTTTTTGGAATTAAATATGAAGCTTTGCTGTGCATAATGAAATGATGAAAAATGTAGAAACTGTAAGAAAACCATTTATTTGAACTACACCTCTGCTAGTCTGAGAAGTGTGGGGTGTATTATGTGGACTGGGGATACAGACGTGCAGTTATTCTCTGATTGTTTTACATCTGAAATTTCTTCTGAGATATGAAGCTGCAAGAACAGCTTTATTTAATGTGTTAGAAACGATTATTTTTAAACCATCTATCCAACTTATAGAAAGCATAGGGCACAAAAATTAGCAGAAACCTGGAGCTCTTATAAATTCTAGTAGCAGTGAGATAATATTCTACATAAGGAATTTGTTCTTGAAAAGTAAGAGTTTTCTAAACATTATTTGGCACTGTGGCATGTTGCCGCTGACTGGCAATTAAATTTGCTTTTAAAAAAGTGTATATGCAGATAAATGCAACTCAATTATAAAAGTTATGGTGGGGTTCTTATTGCAATTGCTGCAAAGACTATCTTAACTCATGTTTTCTCTTTCAATAGCTAATTGCAGACTTTCCAGAAAACCTTTATCTGGTCTACTTTGATATTTCTGTACATCAGCGATTGGTTACCTGGAATGTACTGGTAAGACTTTATACTACTGTACTCGTTTTTTTTTTCTTTCCCCTTTTTATAGATCATTTCAAGTGATCCTTTCTGGGTACCAACCACTGAGGAAGAATATTTGCACTTTGGGGAAAAGGCAGACTCAGAGAACCAAGCCCGCAAGTATATGAATGCAGTAAGAAAGCGAAAGGGACTTTACGTTGAAGAAAAAATCGTGGAGCATGCTGAAAAGCAAAGAACTCTCAGTAGAAATAAGTAGCTGTGTCTGTTTCCTTTCTGTCCTGACTCAGCTAAGTGCAAATGGATTGTTTTCTATGCAGCTGATTCAAAATGTCATTCGGTCTTTGTTCTTTGACACCACTTTTCTTACGTGCTATATAATGTCTATGGCTTAGCTTTAATAAACTCAAGCCTTTCCAACTTTTATACAGACAAAATAGTTTGCTTATTTGAATAAAAGTATAGGCATATTCATTGCAGTTGGTCTCAGATTTTAAAACTTCCCACCACATTGAGCTTTCTGTCATGGGATTAGGAACTCCTAATTTCTTTCTTGCTGATCTATCAGACATAATTACACTTAGAACTGATTAGCTAGTTTGTTGCAAATAAACTATGCACTGACTTTGGCTCAATGTTTTTGATTGTTGTTTGTTTAATTTATTTTAGTTTCTATAATGTGTTTGCTAATCACTACTACATTGCGTAGTTACCTGTATGCAAAGAGATTTAAGCCTTTTAGGAGTTCCTGAACTATTTGTTCTGTTCTGTTCCTCATGCAAGCCACCAGCTAAAGAAGGAGTGTGTCCTCTTTAAATCAGAGAGCAGAAATAGCACACATGTGGAAGACTAAGCACTGCAAAACTAGCAAGATTAGTCTTTTTTTCCCCTCCTTAGAACACATCTTACTATAAACATTGATGTATTTGTTCTGAGCTGGGAGCTGTCATCCCTGAATTAGCCACACAGCTATCTCTGCCAATACTGCGTGTTTACAGACTATGGAAGAAATTTCTACCCCGTTGTCTTTTATTTAGTGAAGGGGAACACTTCTAAAATATGCAAAATGCCTTGCAGTTTGCAGGTGTCTAGGATGTAGAAGGCTCCAAGAAAGTATTCAGACCAAGTCTAACAGGAAAAAATGTCCCCATGGGGGATCCAAGTTGGGTTAAGAAAAATGGAAGTCTTGGATAGAGTAGAAACACAACACATGAGTTATCTTCTCGTTTGGCTGCGTAGATTTCTAAAAGGAAAGGTCAAGAATTCTGGAAGCTTAAGACTCAGTAGGTAGGTGTCCTTGAACAGTTTCTGCTATTTAGCTAAACGAATGGTTCTTAATGAAGTCCTTAAATCACGTGCCAATGGATTTTCTGCCTCATCCCGTTCATTGCTAGATGTAGAGTTCTGTTTCAGATAATCATGCAAATGGATTGTCCTCTGCTTCCCCGAATATAACCATTTATTTAATCTGTGATTACCTTCTATGCCTTGAGCACCTACTTGGTCTTCAGAAATAAATATTCTCTGTGTGTCAATTAGTGCAGCAGTCTTGCTGCTTTAAACAGTTTTGCACAGAACTGTTACTACGTCTTTGTTTCCGCAAACTGAGTGAAGGAATAAATGTCTCCAGTATAAATGAGAAAAAAATACCAGTTTCCTTCTCCTACTTGACACAGCAGGTATATGCGCTCTACTTTGCAGTTTTGAGTGTAAAACAGTACTTGTGATTGGAGAGGTGGTCTTCAAATATGTCTGTCTCAAAAAAACTAGTGCCAGACAAGTACCATTTATGGATGAGACAGCTTGAAGATTAAAGCTTTCTGGTGTGCTTAAAACCTTCCACAGTGTGACAGAGCAGCAGAACTCTTAACTGGCTATTCAGGTGACTTTCTCCTGGCTGATCTGATATCAGCCTAAATTCATTGGGCAGGCTATCTAAAGGTTTTGCTTCTTCTGTTAGGGTTTCTCCTTTCTAACTTCAGTTTGGTTAAGAATGCTGTGTAGAGTTTTCTGTGCTTCTTCCTAGCTCTTCCTAGCTTCCTCTGGGAGCAGAAATAGAAGAGCATGTGGAGGAGAGGATGTGAATGAGCTGGATTATTTTGTCTGAACCTTTTTTTTAATGCTTGGTTTGAATTCTCACTTAGCTTCTGATTCATTTTAGTTCTTGTTCATGCCAGACTGCTTGTGAAAACTCAAGAGTTGAAACTAGGCAATGGAGTACAGTTGCATCATGTCAGGAAAATAGTGGTAAAGACTTTTCTAGGCCTGTTATAATATGGCCAGGTTATCCTTTGGTATTCATAAAATATTTTTAAATCCTTAAATCCTTCTTTGGAGGGAGCTAAATGGTGTGGGGCTGAATAGTACTTCATACTACTAGGCCCCCACTTACAGGATGCCTGTGGGAAATTTCCACCAACATTAATCACAGAATCACAGAATATTAGAGATTGGAAGGGACCTCGAAGGATCATCTAGTCCAATCCCCCTGCCACTTCTGATGGGTAAAATCCAGGCAAATTAAACCAAGTCTGGAATATGGTTATTACAGGTCATTTGCTTACATAAGACTTTTCCTACCTGGAAATTTTGACACTGTAGTTTGAGAGCTTTTGCATTGTTATGGTTCTCCTGTTTTGACTATAGCAAAGCTTTTCTATGGATCTGAAAGCATTTTCCTTAAATTTATGTATAATACCATTCACAGGAGAAAAGTGACCCAAAAAGGAATTTTTTTTAAGCTAAGAAGTGTTTTTAAAAGCGTGGATGCATCACAGTTCTCAATTTCCAACAGAAATGTTTCTTGTTTCCTCTGCTCTCCCAAAGACACTCATTACAAAGTGCAGAGAGCCATGTAAACACACATTCTTGCCTCAAACAGCTTTTTTATCTTTAGATATTTTGAAAGTAAAGCTTACAATTGAATCCTTTGGATTCACGTACGACATCTGAGTTGTGACTGCAGGATGTGAGACACAAGCATCCATCCTTCTCTGGAGGTGTTTAAAACCTGCCTGGATATGTTCCTCTGTGACTTGGTCTAGGTGATTCTGCTGTGGCAGGGAGATTGGACTAGGTGATCTTTCGAGGTCCCTTCCAATCCCTAATGATTCTATGATTGGTAGTTTTACCAGGAGCAAGTTGGTTTTAAGACAAGGTGATGCCATTCCATAGCCACAGTTTCTTGAGATTTTTTCTGCAGAGTGGGATTCCAAAGTTGCAGAAAGGCTGGCAGAATGTGGAGTAGAATCTCTTGTTTTAAATCACGCATAGATAAGTCAATAAAGTGATTAGAAGTGCTTTCACTTGATATTGTGCTACTATTTGCCAGTTTGCTTCAAAGTTGCTGTATCTCTGATTTGCTTCAGCTCAGAACAGAAGGAAAATTCTTGGTGTTAACATGAGCTGTCTGTGTAGGGCTGGCTGATTTTACTTGTGCCTAGAGAAATAACTTGCATGCAAGATAAAATATTTACATGTAAATATAGTTTTGGTTTGGCAGCATTTTGATCTATTATCTCCTTGATGGCATAGTCACATACTAAAGTGAGTGTGTGCTGTTTGACCTGTTTTATGCTAGTTTGAACCTACTCAAAAGTAGATATGATAAAAGTTAATATTGATTTTTATAATTTGTATTAAACTGAACTGAGAAATTTGGGAGACAATTGGTCTTTTACAGCTGTGTCATTTCATGACTATAAAGCTTCTGCAAACCATGAATAGCAGAAGGAAAAAATAGATACCATGAAGTGATGTGGTTTGTGCTGTTTGGCAGAGACTTCTCTGTTTCAACAGATGCTGTTTTCCTACAGGAGCTTTATTTACTTATTTATTGTTACTTTATCCTTCTTCCCCCTCTGCTCATTACTTCTCCATTTCTCATTTTACCAAGGATCTAACTCCATAACCCCTCCCCCCCCGAATCTTTATAGGAATGTTTTTATTATGATCTAACTTTATTCTTTTTACTGAAACTGCTTACCCTTGTAGGTCTTGCTGGTTCTGGAATCTTAAACCATAAAAGGAGCAAAATTCAGTTGTATTTTCCTGTTAGCATTTTTGACAGTCATATAAAAGGCTTGTCCTTTACCCTTGCAAGACCAACATGTCTTGGAACACTTCCCTTCTGAGGAAAGGCTGAGGGAGCTGGATCTCTTTAGTTTGAAGGAGGCTGAGGGGTGACCTCATTAATGTCTATAAATATGTGAAGGGTGGGTGTCAGGAGGATGGAGCCAGGCTCTTCTCAATGTCATCTAGTGACAGGACGAGGGGCAATGGGTGTAAGCTGGAACATAGGAGGTTCCATATAAATATCAGAAAGAACTTCTTCCCAGTGAGGGTGACAGAGCACTGGAACAGGCTGCCCAGGGGAGTTGTGGAGTCTCCTTGACTGGTGAAGTTTAAAACCTGCCTGAGTCTAGGTGATCCTACAGTGGCAGGGGAATTGGACTAGGTGATCTTTCGAGGTCCCTTCCAATCCCTAGTGATTCTATGATTTTATGATTAAGGCTGGACATGAGGACAAAGTTGTTGAATCTGAGGGTGCAGGATCCCTGGAATAGGCTGCCCAGAGAAGTGGTGGAGGCCTCATCCCTGGAGCTATTGAAGGCCAGGCTGGCTGGGGCTCTGGGCAACCTGATCTGGTAAGTGATGACTCTGCTTGTTGTAGGGGTCTTGGGCTGAGTGCCCTTTGAAGGTCTCTTCAATCCCTATGATTCTGTGATTCTATGTTCAGCAGAGGACCATCAGGATGGTTGAGGGCTGGAACACTTTCCCTGAGGGAAATAGACTTGTTCGGCTTGGAGAAGAGGTGTTTTAAGAGACAGTGAACAGCAACCTGCCAATATTCTGAGGATGTTACTGGGAAGATGGAACTTTATTGCTGTGCAAGGAGGGAGGATGACAGTGCTCATGAATTGAAATTGAGAGGCTCAGACTGAATATAAGGGAAAAAAATGTACTGTGAGGATAATTAAGTGTTGGAGTAGATTGCCCAGATAGGTCATGCAGTCTCCATTCTGAGAGACTCTTTCCAAGACTAGATCGGATAAAATCCTGAGCAACATTGTTTGATCTCTTCTCTGAGCCTCCTTTGAGCAGGAGGTTGGGTCGGAGACCTCCTGAGGTCCTTCGCAACCTCAATTATCCTACAAGTCTCCAGCTGACCTGATTTTCAGAGAGCTCAAAGTCCACTCCCTTGTAAGCAGTTTGAATTTGGCATGGGAGACCTCAACACAGCCAACTCCTCTATTGACTAGCGTGTCCTAAACCTTCCCCAAAGCCCTGTGCATATGGAGTGGCCCTTTAGTCAGACTTCCTATTTACACGGTTAAGCTAAACCCAGTTTTGTTGCCGGTGTATTGCAATAATGGCTTTTATTAACAAGAAAGCGGCTGGAGGATGGCAAAGAAATGGGCAATATGTGTGCAGAACAAACTCTGTCGAAGGCATTCAAGCTATTCATTATCCTACACACAGGGAACGGAAAAATGTGGTAATTTACACCAAAGGCTAAGATGAGCTTATTACTACTGATCGGCTTAAGCCATTCAATGCTGTGCAGGCAGCTGGTCTGGGCAAGCCCAAGCCCAGCAGGCTGCAGCCCCTGCCATACTGGTTTTGGACCCCTGGCTGTAAAGAGCAGCATGTGAAGCTGCTGGAAGGCATGGGCTGCCTTCCCAATGGGATAGAGCTCCCAGCTTTCACCCCTATTTCTGATTAGTGCTAGGATGGAGTAATTAGATCCTGCAATTAATAAAGTCATACTGAGAAGAGAGGCAGCATAAGAGCTGTGTGTCTGGAGGACAAGTTCTTCTCCTCTTGGAGTTCTCTGTTACTGCTGCCATCAGCCGTCCCAAGACCTTTGCTGTGGAGCCCTCCTGGGACTGTCCCTCTGGCTCTGGGGTTGCTGATCGGCAGCAATCAGCTCAATTGTTGCAGAGATTCACCCCAACAGACTTTAATCCTAAATTAAGAAATAATTATCAACTCCTACAGAACGTGGGTCGGCTCTCAGATGAGAGCATCAGCTACTAGTGATTCTTGCCCCTTGTGTGCATCCTACTCCTTTTCTCACCGGGGATATTCCCTGTTCCCAGTGATCCAAGGAAAATGAGGGCTTCCTTGCGAGGCAGCCATACAGTTTTCCCCACCTCAGGGCACCCTTCCCTCCACCATCCAAAGGGTTTGTCCAGAGATGTCCTTTCCCCAGGGGTGGCAATGGGCTGAGGAACCTGAGCTTACTGAAGTTGCACCCACAAACCAGCAAACTGTCATAAAACCTCTGAAAGGCTTCAGTAAATAAAATGAACTGCAGAATCATAAGGGATATTTTAAAGATACGAATGCTGCTGCTAAAGTTCCTTTGGACACTGTCCTGAATAATTATGCAGCAATGCAATAATGCAATGGGTTGAGGCAATCCCATGCACAAATACCGATTGGAAGGAGAAAGGATAGAGGACAGCCCTGAGCAGAAGGACTTGAGGGTGGTGGTGAAGCAGAAGTTGAACAGGAGCTGTCAGTGTGCACTGGCAGCCCAGAGAGCCAACTGTGTCCTGGGCTGCATCAGAAGAAGCAGTGACAGTTGGCTGAGGGAGGGGATTCTCCCCCTCTGTTCTTCACTGGTGAGACCCCACCTGGAGTTCTCAGTCCAGTTCTGGAGTCCCCAACATCAGAAGGACACAGGGCTCCTAGAAGGTGTCCAAAGGAGAACAACTCAAATGATCAGAGGGCTGGAGCACCTCCCCTATGAGGACAGGCTGAGCAAGTTGGGGTTGGAGAAGAGGAGGCTCCTAGGTGACCTTCTAGCAGCTTTCCATTTTCTGAAGGGGGCTACAAGAAAGCTGAGGAAGGGTGGTAGCAAGAGGACAAGGGGAAAGGGTTCCAGACTTGAAGAGGGGAGATTGAGGTTGGACATGAAGAACAAATTCTTGTGAGGGTGCTGAGATTCTGGAACAGGCTGCCCAAGGCAGTTGTGGCTGCCCCATCCCTGGCAGTGTTGAAGGCCAGGTTGGGTGGGGCCCTGAGTAACCTGCTGTAGTGAAGGTGTGCAGGGGGGTTGGAACTGGATGATCTTTAAGGTCCCTTCCAGCTCTGCCCATTCTATGATTCTATGATATAGGCAATAAAGCAGACAGGACACGATGGCAGTGACACCGGTATAAGAATACAGGCAAACAGATTTCCATTTGAACTGACAGTGTTTGTGCCAAGCTTCTGTCCCATGTGTTTGATGGGAGCCAAGCAATAAATAACCTAAAACCCAATGAGATAATGGAAATGTCAAGAGGTGCTAAGCTGTAACGGAGCAGCTCTTTCCTTTTAAAAGTATTTGCTGGTCTGAGTCAAGCAGAAGGATGAAAACCAGTTCAACTACACAAATATGTTGTGATAGACATTTAGACTCATTTTTTTAGCCCAGCTACAGCCTGTTGGATGTTCTTTCCTCACTCAAGCAAACATTTACTCACAAGACCTCTGTCACATCAGCTCCAAAGCTGGCAGAATCGTTCACATGATTATTCTCTTTGCAGGATCAAGTACTTAACAGCATCACGTTTCTTTCAGCCCGAATAGATAATTTAGACGTTTGAGCATGAAGGAGCCTTGAATCAAACACGGTGTCAATAGCACTATTATAATTCAGCCTCGAATCGCAGAGTAATCCATGAGGTTTTGCATCCTACAATAAATCCACTCAGCTTGTAAAGTACAGAGCAGGAGACACTCACTCCAACGGCAGATGGGTTCAATCCATCACAGACACCGATGGAGCAGGCTGCGTTGAGTAAATGCATTAAACATTTAATAACAAAGTTTGGGAAGGAAAAAATCAAACAAAACATTTTTTACAAGGAGTGAAAGATGTTCACAGATTCACTGTGAACCTCTCTGTACTGTGACTCCCGGAGAAGCCCACCAGCAGCTCAGTGATCTCATCCTGCTCACGGAGATAAAGCAATGCAGTGAAGGAAAGAGTTGAGTTACCTGTCTAGGGTCAGTGAGTACTTCTTGGTGTCCCTCTCACCCACAAGACAAGCTCTTTCAAGACCTTTTCTGTCAGCCATGAGGGAAGTTGATAGGGTTTTCCTTGGGGTTTTTCTTCCTTCTACTCGCTTTTCTCTCTTGGAAGCAGAGGTGGGCAAAAGCCTCCTCCTGACTTACAAAGAGACCTCAGCCAAATTTGAAATGAAAAGGTTTTAATAATCTCCTCAGTAACCCACCAGCAGGGAAAGCTGCTTTTTCAGTGCTGGTGGCGTCACTAACCTGCCAACCAGTGGCTTGCTGAGTGCGTCACATCAGGGGGTTCAGGCCTCCCTCCTTGTTTTGCCCTGCTTTCCCTCTCCATGTTCGATCTGTTTTGGTCACACCATGGGTGCGTGCTCTCCCAGTTGCTGGCTTGGGGTGGGATCCAGGCCAACGAGAGTGAATTAAGGTGATTAAACCATCCTGATTTGCCTGGAAACATTCAACCCACTGTTTGTCTTTCAGCTCCCTCAGCTTGGGAGGAAAGTCCAGCTCCCTCACGCTGGCTCGGCACAAGCCTCTTGATTCTAAGGCATTGCTCTATAGGCTTATTTCCACCCCTGGCAAATTTGCTTTGGATGGTTTGAAGCAGAAGAGACTCTTTATTATTGCAACACAGGTTATTGAAATCTTCATTTCACCAGGAAGGGCTGCAGGTTGTTATTTCTGCTTTATTTAGTTTGTTAGCTCTGCTAGCAGCCACAGTCCCCAGAGGGGATGAGGAGACCTCTCGCCTCACCACCCTCACACTGTGGCCTCAAACTCACTCTCAGTGCTAATGGGAAACTTTGCACCATCCCTGTCAGTGCTGCAGCCTGGGACTGCAAGCCCTACCCGTTCCCTGCCTTCACAGGAGATGCAGAGTGGTTTTTAATCAGGTGGTTCTATTTGGATCCAAAGTGGGAACCTTCTGTTTGTAAAGCAGATCAGCACCAGGATAGGAGAGGTGGGAAACAGGCACTGAGTAAATGCTGAGTGTAAGCTCTGCAGCCTCCTTTTACCATGGGTAGCCTCCCATGAGCTGGGATCATCCCGTTCTTCCCTGAACTCGCACAGCACATCTCTGTGTGAGATTCATGGGGGCAGGGGAGCACGTCTGTGCATCACAGACATGAGAAAACTTGGGTCTATCCACATGCTGCCTCCTACATGTCAGCTGTGCAAACACCTCCCTGGAAGCAGTGAGGCAAGATGCTGATGGTACTTCAAACACCTCTCTGAGCTGACACCAGCACACAGCAGAAACACATTCTATTTCCACCATGTGCTGTTACCTCTGTCTCTCTCAAATCCTTTATTTAATAGCCTTTTCCCAGGTGCTTACACCCCACCTACACAGCCCTTTTCTAACTCATGCCTGGGACTTCCTCACTTATTCTGGGCATTAAAAAGTTTGATGTTTCTTAGGTTTAGAACCACTTACTGGACCTGACACCTTGTGTGGATGGTTGACAAGGCTGGTGTGAGAGGAGACTCAGCTCCAAGGGTGAATAGTTTGGCCCCATCTGCAGAAATCTTACAGAGCAGAAGCAGCTGGTAACTTACAATCCTCGAAATGCCATTCATTAGCAGCTTTATTCTGCCACCAAGAGGGAGAAAAGACAGAACCAGAGGAAATGGGGTCAGGTTGTGCCAGGGGAGGCTCAGGATGGAAAACCTGGGGTTTCTGAGGAAAAACTTATTCCCAGAAAGTGTGGAGAGGCCTTGGAACAGGCTGCCCAGGGAGGGAGTGGAGGCACCATCCCTGGAGGAGTTCAACAACCAGGAAGATAGGGTGTTTCAGGAGTTGGGTTAGTGGTTAGGGGTTGTAGGGCAAATGGTTGGACTTGATGATCTTGAAGGTCTTTTCCAACCTTGATGACTCTGCTGTTCTGACTTTCCAGCTGTGGTTGCTAGAACCTGATACAGGCTCATAATTCAGAGCCAACAAGGGCTTCTGCTCACTCCTCATCCCATGAATACTGCTGTTATTGCAGTGTCCTTATGTGCTCCTCAACTTTTCTTTCCTCAACAAGCATCAACATCCTGTCACAGGCAAGGGGACACCTGAAAAATAAGCCTGGCCTGGACCTGATTTACAGTGGATCTCAGCCTTTGTGCAGTGCTGAGCCAAACTAGCAGGTCTGAGCATCCTCAAGTGAAGAAAAATTCAAACTCCAGCTCAGAAGATTTCAGATCTGGTCTGTTTGTGTTCCAAAGCACTGGAAGCAGGGATCTGTGGTTAGTGAGATGGGTGAGCTTCCATCAGTTCGCGAAAGGGTCTTGAGCCTGGGGTGCACACCAGCAAAACGAAGCCGTACATCACGCTCAGCATTTAATCTAGACCTTTGCTTTGTGTTTCTCGTTGACAGCACTAATGGTTGTTCTTCTCAGGAGACAGGCTGTGAGGCAGAATAGAAAGAAATTTCAACAGAGCTTTCGACAGAGACTTGGGTTTCCTCTTTATACAGAACCTGAAACTCATTAAGAGAGAGAGAGAGAGAGAGATGGGAGCTGTCTGTGCCGTTTCAGCTGCAGAAAAATGATTCAGGCCATCATGATGAATTCATCTTTGGCTTTTAATAATAATGCAGGTTGTTTCAGAGTCAACTTAAAGATGCCACCTATCCAATCGTGTCGCCTCTAATCACCCCAGGCAAGGGCATCACTCAAGATTTGCATCCAGTGCAGACGTGGGAGGCATCATGCTGGCTCCTGCAAATGAAAGCTCCTCATCCTTATTATCCAAAATCTCCATTAGTAAAAGCAGCACATCCTTGATCCCATTTCAGTTTTCAACAGACACACTTCAGAGATAAAAAAAACCACCCACCCCAAGCTGCCATCCTGTCGTTATGAGGATAGATATTGAGCCAAATGCACAGAGGGAAGGTCGGTGTGTCTGTTACTTGTAGACGCCAGTGCAGTCAGTCCTTAGATCAGGCAGGAGACATCTCAGCCATCACCTGCAAAGTTCTCTTCCACCTTTCTGTGGCATCAGCTCATGCAGCTCTGTACCGCATCAGCAGCCCAGAGACTCAGGCGTTTGTGATTTCTGGAGCTTCATTATTACAGATTTCACATTTACCCAGTGCCTTCAGCTCAAGTGCCTTCAGCTGGAGCCTCTCCAGCCATCTGTCACTCAGGAACCCAAGGCTGGAGGCAAAACAAATTGAGGGAAAAAGCACTTCCCTCTTCTTGTGAAACCACTACTGCAGTACCCTCTTGTTAAGTGCCTGTTAGAGGGAAAATATCTACCCTTATTTAAAAGTCTATTTAAAAATCATTAGAAGGATGTTAGCCTTCGACATTTTAAAATACTGAATTTTTAAACTTCCCTGTTTTTAGCTTCTGTTTGATGTCAATATTGCAAGAAGACGAAGACTCTGATAGCCATGGATGATGCAGAGGTCCTCTGCAATGGGTATTTCAAAGTACACAAAGCAGTTGGTGAGGGAAACACTGCTCTCCAGGCCCTTGTCAAAGACACTGGAGTCTGTGTTGTGAGGACTTTGTCCTTTTTTTGATTCTATCAATTCACACTTTTAAAAATCTGATGTATTTTAATCTGTTTTTCTTAGGGCCAGGATCTCAGAAGGGTTCTAGCATCTCAGCTCTCATGGATCACAGAATTGCAGAACATTAGGGACTGGAAAGGACTTTGGAAGATCATCCAGTCTAGTCCCCCCCACCACAGCAGGATCCCCTAGATCCAGTCACACAGGAACATGGCCAGGTGGATTTTAAATGTCTCAAGAGAAGGAGACTTCACAACCCTCATGAGCAACCCATTCCAGTGTTTTGTCACTCTCACCATGAAGAAGTTCCTTCTCAGACTGATGTGGAACCTCCTCTGTTCCAGCTCACACCCATTGCCCCTTGTCCT
>JAOXOE010000705.1:9126438-9143649 GCA_028565055.1 Phoeniculus purpureus
ATATGGAACCTCCTATGTTCCAGCTTACACCCACTGCCCCTTGTCCTATCACTAGATGACATTGAGAAGAGCCTGGCAGATGGCTCATCCTTGGTTCCGCTCCCAGCCCTGGGCTGTCTTACAGAGTTCATGCATATTATCAGTACCTTTGCTAGCATCCCTGGGAAGTATTTCCATATGTTGATTAAGCTTAGAGTCTGAAAACTGAATGTCTTTGATGGTGTTTCTTTGGATCTCTTGTTTCCTAACATCTGTGTAGCACTGACAACTAATAGTCCCGTACCACTCAGGAACGTTTAGCCTTCACTCTTCATTTGGTTCCAAGTCTAAACATTTCGTAGCTAAAGCAGGCAATGTGTTACCTGTTATTACAACCTGTAGGGTTATTTGTACCACTTAAGACAGGCTTGGCGAGATACTGTGGCACAGAGGGCAACTTGAATTCTTGTCGCTGCTTTACAGCGAAGGTTGCACTTTGTCTCTCGTGGTGTTAAAAAGTAATTGAAATGTGGAAGGCAAGTCCGAGTGTGGGACATCTGTACTTTAAGCAGCGCTTCTGTTGCTGGCTTTTCAGTGTTTGCTTCCTGACTAGTTCCTCACAGGTACCTGCAAAACGTCTTGACTGGCAAAATTCCAGTTGGTTTTGCTGTACCGTGTTGGAGTAGGAACTCCCAGTGTGTCACTGCAAAGTTGCCTTCAGGGTTCAACAGCGTGGTAATACTGTAGTGAGGGGAAGGATGCTGGTAAGAGCCGGGAAAAGAGGCAAATGCTAGTGAGGACCAGGAGTGTGACAAGTTTCCAGCATGGATAAAACCTGCGTCTCCGTTTCTTCTTTGCTGCATCACCCAAAGCCCTGGGCTTGCATGCAGACACAGGATGGCTGAAGTTAAACATGACCTTTGGAGGTTCTCTTGCTCAAACCCTGCTCAAGCAGAGCCATCGAGAGCAGGTTGCCCAGGACCATGTGCAGCCAGTTCTTGAATACCTTCAGAGGTATTCAGATGCTCCTTGCATTTGCATGTGTGTCCTTGCTAGATGAGCCAAAGTCTTCCAGGAGGAAAACTTCTCCAGAGAGGCCTTCTAGGACCTGTTGGTCCACAGTCAGTCTTAGATGTCAAGTCTTACTGGGGGGTGGGCTGGAGGGGTGGCTGCTGAATTCCCAGAGAGGAAATGGGCGCGTAGGGAGGAAAGCCTGTGTAAATGTGAGCGTCTGTTGTGTCAGATCAAAGAAGTTTCTCCTGTGACAGGATCTCTCAAACTTTAAACAGTCTCTGAGGCCCGCAGGTGGATTCAGAAATTTGTATTTCTGCTGGCATGAGGGGCTGGAGTTGTGGAGTTTGATTCCTAAATGCATTCTACACGGTACTGCCCTTTTGATGAGCGTAGTGTCTTTTGGTAGGCTTGGCGTGAGCTTGCGTTACGATCTGTTCGGAAGTGCTTGTGCTCAGAACTATTTGGGGGTTGCTGCCATTCATTTTTCGGATGCATCGTGTGTTGTCATTGCTCACCTTAAGTCAAGCAGCTGCTTTTATGTCCTGTTTTTCTGTCTCTTGCTAGCTCTGTGCCTGGTGCAGGACATCTTCCTGCAGTCATTCTGCTTTGGATGCGTCGGTTATGTAAGCAGAGAGTGGGGATAGGTGTTGCTTCCTTTGGACGGTGTGAAAGTGGTGCTGGCAGCAGAGACAGCGCTGGGCTGGAGTAACTTGCTTCCATTACGAGAATAAAAATCTGAAAATAACAAAGGTCAGAGTTGCATCTAGAGGTAAGGTGACTTTCTTTTAAGATCTAAAATATGGGTCCTCGTTTGTTCCTCTCCTCTCCTGAATTCCAGAAAATATGGCTTCTCTTTGATTATGGATGGGCTGAGGTTTTTAAAGCAAATGTTTTTCGATGGGTGGTTTCTTTGGTATGCTGAAAGAAAATAAATAAATTCAAAAGGACTGAGAATTTAACCCCAGGGAAGTGGTAAAGAAAACCTAGACAAATTCTTGTGCTGGCTCCACAAGCCGTTTGAGTGACAGGTTCAGCACCGTTTCCCCATCTGCTTAATGAAATTTGAAGTCACCATGAAGTTCTTTAAGTTTTTGTCAGGGCTGGTCTGCGGAGCAGAGTTACACAAGCAGAGCGGTGCTGTGACAGGAGCTGAAAGTCAGACCGATACCGATGCGGGCGCTGCTGCGATGGGAGGAGGGGAGAAAACCAAATCTCTAGCAAGTTACACCCACGCTCACAGTTCCCACAAGGCTCTGCTTTTACTTCTGCTTACTCTCAGGGAGGCTTTTCCTGCCTTTCAGTCATCAGCCCCTGAATACTTTTCCTCTCCAAACACCCCCAGCTGCCCCTGGGAATTGCAGCAAATAAGTGAGTAGCCTGCACGGGCCCCTTCCCTGGCAGACTCTCCCTTCTTTTTCTGGCATTTTATCTAGACGTTACCTGCATCATCCCACTCACAATTATAAATGTTTCCTCAGATTAGTATTTTCTGTATGGTGCTAAGTACAGAACTGGAAAAATCACTGAAGTGTTACTGAAGTAATTTGTATTTAGATCTGCTGGGTACTGTGCAACACCCAGGAGCTTTCCCTGAGTTAAAGCTTCAGATCAGCTTACGTAGTTTCTGTTACAAAACACAGACCTGGCTGTGGAAAGAAAGAAAGAAAGAGGTGGTTTGGAAAAGAAGATGGCATGGCAGGCTCTAAACCTCCATGTTTCCTGATGGAACGTCAGTAGCTTACCAGTGATACCATTTCCTCCAGTTGCTCCTTTGTGTTTACAAGGGTTCTCCTGACAGCTGAGAAGGAACTAGTTGGCAAGGGCTCAAGGTTTTTTTTTCCAGCAGCACCCAGAAGTCTGGCACCTTACCCTGACCTTGTAAGTCTGCAAATCTGGCCTGGAAATTAAATGGAAACAGACTCTCTTGAGAGTCCAGCTCCCTCCTGCTCCTGGTTGGGCCAGAGACGCTGTGAGAACAGAGATTTTCTAGCAGTATCCTGGCACTTTCTTAGCCATTCCCCAGTAAAACCACAAAGTGTTAAAAAATCCCAATATTCTGTAGGAAGTGGGAGGAGGGAAGAGCTCTGGGTAGTTCTAAAACACACATCTTTTCTGGGTTTGAAGAAGAGAGTTTAGGGTCAGTTACTTTGTCTGACTGGTTCATCTACCTGTCTCTTAAGCCCTGTGTTTACTGCAGAGCTCTGTGATTTCCTTCCTCCAGTCCCTTTGGTTATCTAGGTTGGCAGAGAGCCTGGCTTCTGCTTCCCTTCCCCCTTGCGCACCTTTGTGTCCCCAGCCACAGGATCCTGCTAGAGGAAAGTCTTAATTCTGTTTTTTATGATCTGCAGCTACTCAGGGGTGCCCTTTGCAGGCTGTTGTGCAGTGCTTTGCCTTCAGCTTGGCCTGTGGTTTTTCTGCTTGCTTCTTTTTTTTCTGACTGCCCTGAAGTGCTCAAAGAGCTGCTGACAGCCCATGGAAACTCAGCAAAACATTCCACACAGAGCATTAGCTTGCATTCACCCTTCTTTCCCATGCCACCTTTATTTTTATTAGGGGCAGGCGAGAGAACAGGACCTTTGGGCTTTCACTGATCTGCTCCTGCTGCTTTCAGACACATGGACCTACTTGCTCTTATCGTGGCAGAACCAGCTGGAGCACTGTCTCCCCTGCATCTAGTGCAGCCTTCTAGCCCTGTGACTTCTTTCATCAGCTCCTCACTGGGAACTTGCTTTTCAATCAGCTGTACAAGCAGTTGCTTACAGCTTTCCCTGGTAATATTTAGCCCCCAAAGTTGTCCAGACAGTATCACAGTACACTAGGGATTGGAAGGAACCTCGAAAGATCATCTAGTCCAATCCCACTGCCACAGCAGGATCACCTAGACCAAGTCACGCAGGAGCACATCCAGGCAGCTTTTAAACATCTCCAGTGAAGGGGACTCCACAACCCCACTGGCAGCCTCTTCCAGACAGCTAATCCTTCTCTCTAAGTTCAGCTCCTTCATTTCTATGGTTCCCAGTGGCTACTTGCACCCTTCCTTGTTCTGAGAGGTCTGGCAGCAAAGCCTCAGATGTTTCAGTACTCATGTTTCAGGAAGTTTTATTTGCCTGGCAGAAAAGTAATGCCTTTGTAAGGAGTTACGGAGGTGTCGTTGAACGTGATCATGGCTTGGTGCTTTCCCAGCATCTTAGCTTGATCAGTGCTATACCAACTCCCAGGTAGCGTTAGGCACTGGGTTGTAAGCCACTGTGAAAGACATTTAGCAGCACAGAAAAAGGTGGTATTACAAGGTGAGCCCCATCCTGTTTTAGGCTGCCTTATGAGAGAAGCCTGGAGAGGAGGCTTTCCTAGTTAAAGCATTTCATAAGCTTGCCGGTCCATCTTTAATTAGGAAGGAGTGTTAGCTAAGGTTCTTTAGAGATCTCTTTAGACATAAGTGTCACAAGCAGTTCAGTATGGCCACAGGCAGAGACAGCATGTGAACACCATAGCCTGTCTCCTTTCACATAGTACCAAATACGCTTTGAAGCAGTTTTCAAGATCTTGCTCAGCATCTGTGTCCCTCTCCTTGCATTAAGAAGGAAAATGTTGACATTGAGTAGGATGAGCTGTTGGAGGCAATCTCCAACAGCTTTGAAAGTCTTGTTCCTGGTTTCTTGTAACCACACAGACTGCATCTACATTGTAGGGGTCTGCCTGCACATCCCTTAGGTACCATGCGTTGAAGAACATGACTGTCCTTGTGTGTCACTTCCATATTAACACAAAGCAAGCCTGGAATAAAAGAAGCCAGGGTAAAGGCACACTGGTGATGGTGTTTGAAGTCATTTTCAAAATGAGGAGCTGTTGCTTTGAAAGCCAGTTGCACGCTTTAGGTTCCAAACTCTGAACCAGGTAGCCTTGTCTGTGTTTCTTCTTACTTCACAAGGTCCTCATCATGCGCTGGAACTGGTCTTTGCTTTCCATACTTCTTTATTGCAGCGATAGAGCTTCCTTTATTTCATCCTTAATAATTGTGCTGGGTTTTATTTTGGAAATGGTGTCTTTGTGTACTCCCATCTCTCGGATTGCATTCCAAACCAGTTTTAAGCATTGCAACCCCTGCAGGAGTCCCTGCAAATCTTATGACTGGATCTCATGACAACAGCCTCTGCAAAACACTGTTGATTAATCTTTGCTCTCTTGAAGGTTAAGAAGTTTGCACAAATAAGAAGGATCTTTCGATTACTCAATAACCACTCCAACTTGCATCCCAACACTACAGTGGAAAATGTGACTGCTGTAGGCCAGAAGAATCTAACCGTGTTACCCAGGGCATTATGCAAGACTAAATGAAGTTACATTTCCTTCAGACTGTTCAACTCTCTGCATAATTTACTTAGTATTTTAATCATCTTTTTGAACAGTCCTTACTTTCTGAAAGGTCAGAAGTAGCCTAAAAATAGTTACCGTCATCTGATGGCTGCTTTGCTGGGTATGAGATTGGATTCCCAATAGGCAAGATTTTCACATCATAAACCCGTAGTTACCCTGGCAATAATTGTCATCCCTGCAGAAGGTCTGATGCAGAAATGCAAAGCCCGACTGTGTGCTCTTTGCTTTTAGAAGTGCTATTTGTATGGTGAGCTCTTTGGGGCAGGGACTGTCTTGTGTTATGAATGCTTCATAATGCAGCCCAGTCTTGAATCCGTTGAGGCCTGAAGGCATAAGTCTAATTCCAAGAAAAGCACGTCTGAACGGACATGGAGACTAAGCAACGTTCTCGGTCCTAGACATGACGTCAGAACAAGACTGACGTGAAAGTGGGAGAACTCGCAGCGTGCGGGCTATCTGCTGTTTGGATGGAAACAGGACTTCATTCTCTAGGTTTGTCAATGGGTCACTGTTAGCAAAGTACTCCCAGTTCGCTTAAACTTCTAAGATCTTTTTGAGTACAGGAATTGCTCTTAAAAACTTGAAATAGTTTGTTTCCCTCTTTTTAAACACCAAAGAGAGAAAAGTTTTACTTGCTTTGATTCCGCCGTGACTGCTGTGGCTGCTGCTGATGGTTAGTAACGAGGGTACGTGCAATAACGAGTGCCAAGCGCTGGGGTCACTGTATTAGGATTAAGGCGTGAGTGGACACTAAGTGAGACAGATCTCTTCGTAGGAAATTAGTAACGTTTTTCTATACTTGTTTTGGTGAAAAAAAACCAAATAAAATCCAACCTTCTACAACCTGATTATGACATGTAGGAGAAATGAAGATCTACACCTCCTTGGGCACCTGTTCAGTGCCTCACCACCCTCGCAGGGAGGATTTTCTTCCTAAGATCTAATGGAAATCTACTCTGTTTTCAGCTTGAAACCATCCCCCTCATCCTATCAACTAGTCCATCATAAAAAGTCCCTCTCCAGCTTTCCTGTAGGTTCCCTTCAGGTACTGCAAGGCTGCTATAAGGTTTCCCCAGAGCTTTCTCTTCTTCAGGTGGAACAGCCCCAATTCCCTGTACTGATTTGTGGGGGACACTGCTGGTGAGAGGTCTCCAATTCAGCCCTGCACTGACTCTCTGAGCTCAATCACACAACCAGCTCCCAATCCACCTCACCATTCAGTCATTCAACCTGCACTGCATGATTTTCCTAATGAGGATGTTATGGGAGACAGCACTGAAGGCCTCACTGAAGTCAAATAGACAACATCCACTGCTCTCTCCTCATCTACCCAGCCAGATATGACATCATAAAAAGCTGTCAGATTAGTCAAACATGATTTCCTCTCCATGAATCCATGCTCACCACACCAAATGACTTTCTTATCTTCTAAAAGGACTGGAGGAGAGCTAATGTTACTTTGGCCTTCAAAAAAAAGTAAAAATGAAGATCAGAGTGACTACAGACCACTTAGTCTCACCTCTATCCCTGGAAAAGTGATGGAACAATTCATTCCAGAGGTCATCTCTAAGGATCTAAAGACTACAAGGGTAATCAATAGTAGCATAGATTTAGAAAGGGGAAATCATGTTTGACTGATTTAATAGCCTTCAATGACATTGTGATAGAATTGGTACAGTCCCCCATAACATCCTCGTAAATAACCTTAGGAATTGTGCAATCAGTGATCAGATTGTGAATTGGATTAAGAATTGGCTGTACAATAGAGCCCAGAGGGTGGTGATTAATGGTGCAGAGTCTAGCTGGAGATCTGTAACTAGCGGTGTCCCCCAGGGATCAGTCCTGGGTCCAGCGCTGTTCAATATCTTCATTAATGATATTGATGATGGAATAAAGAATCTACTCAGCAAGTTTGCTGATGATACCAAACTGGGTGGATTGGCTGATTCACCCAGTGGCTGTTCAACTATTCAAGAAGATTTGGACAGGCTGGAGAGTTGGGTTAAGAGGAATTTAATGAGTTTTAACAAAAACAAATGTGGAGACCTTCGCTTGGGAAGGAATAATGGGAGCATCAGGACAGGCTGGGTATCACTGTCTATAAACACATGAGGGCTGGGTGCCTAGAAGAAAGGAAAACTTTTTTCAGTTGCATCAGACGGGACAAGAGGTAGTGGATGCAAGCTGGAACACAGGAAGTTTCACCTCAATATGAGGAGAAACATCTTTACAGCCAGGGTTATTAAATATTGGAATGAGTTGTCCAGGGAGGCTGTGGAGTCTCCTTCTCTGGAGATGGTTCAGGCCCATCTGGATGCAGTTTTGTGTAGTTGATTTTAGGCGTTTTGGGTGGTTATGGTTTTCAGTAATTTGTATCCTACTGGAGCAGGAGGGTTGGACCTGATGGCCTTTGGAGGCCACTTCCAACCCTAATAAACTGTGTAAATGGTTAAAGGTAGCATCCAAAAGAATTTGTTCTACCGTCTTTCCAGGAACGGAGGTGAGACTAACTGTCCTGGAGATTCTCACATCATCCTTCTTGTCCGTCTTAAAGACTGGAGTGCCATTGGCCTTCCTCCAGTCCTCAAGCACCTTTCCAGTTTGACATGACCTTTCAAAGATGATGGAAAGTGCTCTGGCAATAACATCTGCCAGATAGCTCAGCACTTGTGAGTGCATCCCGTCAGGGCCCATGGACTTACGGATGTCCAGCTTAGCTAAGACCTCTCTAACCTGGTCTTTCTCTACCAAGGAAGAGTCTGCTTCTCTCCAGACCTTGTCTCTAGTCCAGGGCTTGGGCTTCATGAGGGCTGGCTTTAGCAGTGAAGACCTGAGCAAAGAAAGTGTTCAATAACTCTGTCTTCTCTGCGTCTACGTCCACCAGGGTGTCTGTCCCATTCATCAGTGGGCCCACATTCCCCCTAGTCTCACTTTTTCTGCTGATGTACGGGAAAAACCCCTCGTTCCTACAGGCATCGTTAGAAGCACAGTGCAGACATTGCTGCACCCTGACTCTGTAAAATGGGTCGTGTTTCAGAATGCATTAGTGCCTGTGGGTTAGTGAGGCTCCTCGCTCCTTTCCAGACAGGTTCTGCTTTGAAACTTGGACTTCTTAGCACTTTTGAAAAATATCTGCCTACACCTGTCTCTCGGCACCCTTCCTTCCCCAGGGTGGATCATGATACTTTAACAGAGCTTAAATAGCAGTACATTGGACACAAAATTGTGTTTAATGCTGTGTTTGCTTCCGTGTTTAGACACGACCTGTTCTAGTCTGGGTAAGTCAGAATGGAGTTTAATAACAAAGTGGAGTCACAGAAATAGAGAAGATACCACTACAGGACATTCTGTGCTACGCTTTCATCCAGGCAGGACTGAATAGAACTGATTTTTATTCCTGACTGGCTGCTTGACATTTCTGTCTTCTGCAGCAGTTGAACACCAGTTTGTACTCACATGCTGATGCAACAGCTTCTGCTCAGTTTAAAAGGAAAATAAAGAATAGAGGAGTCCTTGATATGCATCTAAGCAATAACTTCCTCCCACAACCAAACCTCGCTGGCATAGGTCACTACATCAGTGTTCAGAACTGAGTCTTGTAGATTAGCAGCACTGAAAATTTACACAGCTTTTAATGTGCCCTAGGACAGCCAGCTTTCAATTATAGCCATGCCTGCACCTTCTCTTTGATGTACAGTGCTTAACCCTTTTGATATCCTCTCACAGGGCTATCTGTGCCAGTGATGCTGCTCACTTGCCAGGAACAGATCAGCGTTTGCCAGCACACTTCCCAAAGTAGGGAGTCAGACGTGTGCTCTGTTGTTTCCTTTTGTTGTTGTTATTGTTTTTAAATGCCATTAGTGACCCAAGACAGTCTTCAAGGTTCTATTGGCAGATTATGTCATTGTCTAGGGCACAGTAAGGTAGTTTCTCCTCTGCTCTACTACCGTGTGTGAGTGGTGTTTGGGCTTGTCCACTTCCCCCTGGGAGCCGTCCAGCTGCAGGGAACTATCAGCTTCTTTCTGGGCACTGGCACCAGCTAGTAGTGTATTTGTCTTCATTTGATACCCCTCTCACCCTGCCTGCTCTGTGCTTTGTGCTGTATTTTGGTTCTCTGTGTACTTCTAGGCTCTGCTGTTCCTATTGTCGTTTGGCAGTTGCAAGAATTTGAAGGGTCTGCAGAAAAGGCTGTTGGATGGGTTAAACTAATGATCCCTTAGTTATGATCCCTAGCAATCGTAACTTGATTTGGCAGTGGGAGCAATTTAAGGAGTGAGCAGTGTATTAAAATGATCTCTACTGCACGTGTCTGTACTCAGTAATTGATACAGGTTAGCCAGGAGTTCGTGTAGCTTTTGATAACAGATTAATCCTGGAAAGCTGAACTTGTTTCTTGAGAGCAGCTCAGAACAAGCCTACAATTGCTGCACACGGCTCTGTTCTCTATCCTCTGCAACATCCCCTTACTTCAGCCCCTTGCCAGATCAGCACATCCTCAGGTCTCCTTCTGAAGGCAATTTGTGCTGTGCAGTTATAATGGTGCCTTTTAGCAGAGAAAGCCCTCAAAACAGTGGCATAAAACTAACCTGACAGTTCTGAGAGCAAAACAGCTGTGGGATTTAGAATAACTGGAGATATTTATTTCATTTTATTCTGTACTGCATGTGTGAGCATATTAGGGCAAGCGAAACACACTGTCTGAGGAGCGTGGAACAGCAGTTCTGTACGGAAGAGCAGTATTTGGCTGAGGAGTGTTGATGTTCTTGGGAATGCGTACATGTACCAGTAGAGGGCACGCAGGCTTCATTAAATGGGGACGTGCTAATTAATAAATCTCAGGAGTAGGCAGGAGCCTACCTGCATCCATGTCGGTTTTGTGCAGACAAAGCACTCGTTCGTCTGTGTAGAAAGTGCCCCTTCCAACAGGCGTGTGTTATCTGCAATAGGCAGGAAGCGAGGGGGCATAACGCACATGTTTGGAATTACATAACCCGTAGGCAAGCTGTGATCGTGTTTCTTGTTCGTGCTTAGTCAGACTGTGGCAGTGATTAGGCTTGACTAAACAGTTAGTGTACCTCCCATCTTTTCTGTTGCGTGGCATCTGCTAGCTCTGTTCATCGTTAAAGTCTCAATCCAGGCAAGTGACACATCCGTAGTGCGGATCAGCCCCATAAGGAACTAGAGGAAATCCGGGAGAGTCAGCAGTTTTTTACCGGGTATTAGCCCGGGATTTTTGGGAAATGTGAACTTAAAAGGAAGGCTATCTGCATTTTAGAAGCTAATTCACAGATAAACTGTACTCTGGACTCCTCTGTTTTATCCTACCCAATGCACTTGCAGTACATTCATAATCTTCATAAAGGAGAAAATGAATTGGTGGAAGAGGCTGTTTTGCGATAATATCCCATATGCTATCAGATTCATGCAGGCAGAATCACACTAATGAAGAGAAATTGCAGTTTATGTAGGTCTTGCAGGCCTTGCTCAGGCAGATTAGCGGTGGTGAGGGTAAGAGGCAGCACACTGCCTTGGCAGGCTGCCCGAGAGCTAATCAATGCAGATGGAGTCAAAGAGACCACAAGTCTGATTCCCAGCAGTTTCATCTCAGAACAGAAATGGCTGTATCCATCAGTGCTTCCTGATAAGACATCCTTTAAGCTTGTGGTAAGAATGAACCCATTCGGGGAGGCAGAGGCTGAGCAATACTAAAAGCGATGACTCCACATGCAGTGCAGGGGAGAGGTGGGTGTTTAATTTTAGCTACTGACCTGATTTCATGCTGAATGACAAGTATCTATAGGAATCCTCAAGGGCCAATCAGTTGCTATGCTAGTGAGCCTTTTGGAGAAATGCATTTAATTTTATTCAAGTGATGCCTTTAAGGAAGCAATTATGATTTTAGCTCTCTGAAGTTCTGACTCCTTCAGGTTGATTTCAGCTAGTGCTAAGCTGAACTTACTTTGTGTTGCTGAAACTGAAGTCTAACTCGGTTGTGTGTTTAATGCAGCACAGGCTAATATGCTGAAGCACCCTGATTTTTCTCTGTGCTATTCTGTTTTTTCACCAATAGAAAGCAGATTTTGTGCAGAATCAGAGCAATTTAAGTCCTCGTGCCATTATCATGCACATCCTGAAGCGTGGTTTAGGAAACAAAGCCACTGCAGAGCCTCCTCACTGAGGTACTCCTTCGCAGAGGGTTCTCCTTTGTGGCTTTGTGCTTGAGGAAAATGTACTCCTGGTGACCCAGAAGCCTTTCATTTTTTCAAGAGGAAGGCTGGAAAAGATCTCAGTCCACATATCAAGTCCCTTGTCATAGAAGGTACTCATGAAAAAAATATGAGAGTTGGGCCCACACATGGGGCAGATGCTTTGCTTTTCCCTGGTGATAGAATCCTGGCCACTATGAACATTAGTCACTTGGAGTACTTCCCTTGGTGTAGCGTGTTCCTAAACAGAAATGAAGGCTGCTTTCAGCCAGGAGCTAAGCATCACATTGTCCCATATTATTGAATGTTTAGATATAAAGTGGCAGGGCTTTTACTACTGCTAGTAACATGCGGTACCGCGCTCAGTTGTGCTGCTGTTGCTGCCTCATAGAGGTAGGGTTTGGATGCAGATTTGGTTCATGCTCATTTTCACAGTCATATGGGTTGATTTGAAAGATTATGTTTGAATATCACTTTGTATTATCCCCCTCCCTGCTCTTGACGTCAGTGAAAAATGGCTGAAGCCAAATGCCAGGCTTTATGGGTGGGATTTGTTTGTTTTCTTCAACCGGTTGCTGACTGGAACCTCATCTGCATGTTTGTATTGGCTTTCATTTTCAGTTGTCTTTGAATCTGTCCAGTGATTAGTTTGACAGATGGCTTTTCTCTTGAATAAGATATGGTGACTAGGTGTTCCAAATGTCTCTGGCATCTTCTGCCTACTTCAAATTTGCCTTTCATTTGTGTGTTGTATGGATTCCTCTAAGGATATGGAAAGAAATACGTGAAAAAGTCGTTACACCAGGAAAAGCGACAGTTCAAAACAGCCTTTTCCTCAGCATACCTGCAGGTTCTGGGTATTGCAGGTCACACTTTCGTGCTTCAGTGAATAGGTTTTTACCATAAAAACACAGCAAAAAGAGGAGGATAGGTTTGATTCCACTTGCTTTGTCTTGTCAGAGTTCCCATTCCTTGCACCCGTGCAAAGGTTCAGGGTCTGAGATTGCACAAACTATTCAGTCAATACAATAGAAAGACAACAGGGTTTTCAGGTGGAATAGTGGGAACTGAGGGCATTTCCTTAGTGCTGATGTGCAAGGAGAAAGGAACTTTATCCGAGTCTGCCTCCAGTTTGAGTGCGCAGGGTTGGTACCTAAGGGAGAGGAGGATTCCACTATTGTCAATATGTTAACCAGTCCTTAAATGGAACCAATAAAATGCAATCAATGAAACTGGGCGTCCTGTGGTGCTAGGTCTGGTCCCTTTTCCAAAGGGAGAAGAATCCCCAAATTACAGCACTTTATATAATCTCTCCTTCACAGCTCTCGTGAGACAAAAGCCTTCTAAGAGCCTTTCTTTGACAGTTACAAACAAAAAAAGCTTCATCTAAGTAATACTCTTGCTGAAGCCACTGTGCTGCTGCAGCTCAGTTCTAGGGACAAGCTCACCCTTTTCCCCAGTGACAGCCCTGTGCAGAAATCTATCCTCTGCTTGTATTTTTTTTTTCCTTTTCTGCACTGAATTCTTCTTTTTTGCAGCATGTGAGTCAACTTGTAAAAATGACTCAAACTCATTCCAGCCTTCTGAATTGGGAGCCCAATTAAAATACTACTTGTAATGCACATATTGAAGAGAACGAAAAGTGTCTGTTCCTGAGTGTCAGGCATTAGCACAGCATATCTGAAGACCCGTCTTGAGCTTGTCTGATACTTGCCAGCAGGAAATCTGGTGTTTAATTAAGACACAAGTAACAGGAAAAAATATTTTGAGAATTGATCTGGGTAAAAAAATTATATAATTAACCTACACAATTGATTAATTATAAATATGTAAAAGTGTATTAATTTTTAATTATATAGTTGGTGATTTATTTATATACATACAACACCATTGTTGGATAGAATGTTTTATTTATAAGACGCTGGAAAGGTTGTTTTCCTGCAGAGCTACAAGACCTGGCAATCAGCTTCTGCTGTGGCTGGTTTGAGTTTTCAATAGGTATTGTCTTAGGTTTAACTCGGTGTCTGTCGTGTGGGCAGATGTCCCTGAAGGGGCGATTCTTCACAGTCTCAGTCTTTGACCTTCAGTGAGCCTTTATATCAGGACCAGCCAATCTTTCTGATATTACCACCCACATACCAAAGTCCTCTCTGGAAGGTGATCTCACAGAAGAAATGGCAGTAGCTGTACGACAGTGTTTGAGGGCACTGCAGGTCATAGAATGAATCAGTCGTGTCTGTCCCAGCTTTCCTGACACACTTCCTTTCAGAGGTGAGGGCTCAGTCATGCTGCAGGTCCTGTTGGCATAGTTCTAGCACTGACTTGTATTTTCACTTGTGGAAGTTGTATATAATCCAAAACTAGGCACTGTCCTCACCATCATGACATCAGCAGTCAGATTGTTGCCATCAGGCAAAGGACTCCACAGAGAGCATGCAGGCTGAAACCCATGGCATCCGAGTGCAGCAGAGATGATGTCTGTGGTATTCACCTGTGACTGTTTAACTAACATTACTTCTGGCAAGTGCATCACAGCACTTTTACCTCCAAGATGTTTCTAGGGCATCACTGTGACTCTTAGGCCAAGAAGGTGAGAGCTGCAGCGGAAGGCAAGGAATCACTCAACAACAAGATGTTTCCCTGGTATTATCTCCTCTGTGCAGCCATGGCCCTCTTTTTCACAGGCTTGTCTGTGATCTATGAGCTGTGCTTGCCCAAATTCTCTCCTGTGGTCCCACACCACCATTGTAGTCTATGCCCAGTTTCCAGAACAGTGAGTATAAAGCCTGTAAGCCTGGTGGTACCATATTACCAACCTTCTGTGTTTGAGAAAACCATTAATCTTATATTAAAGGAATTAACTGACATAAGCAACAGCCTTCAATGACAGGTATGTAAATAAATAGCTATTCTAAGTTCTTACTGGAAAGAAGCAAATAAACTGGTCATGTATTATGGGAACTACAAGCACAGGGTTCTATTTTCCCTCAAATACCAGTAAAGTATAACTGTAAAGATGAAGCCCAAACTTTGTCCTAGCGGAGTTCATGCAAATCAAACCTGCACGTGTTGTTACCGCTTATCAGTATGTAAATAACATATGTGAATAATTGCCAGTAGGTGGAGTGTGTGTTTTCTCAGATAAGTTTGTAGGTTAGTACTTAGAGTGTTTCATGTTTAAGATGATTTAGAAAGATCCTGTCATCTTTAATGTATGATCTCAAACCATCAGTGCTTTGAATTCAGTCCCTGGTTTCACTGATTTAATAGTTCTGTTTCACAAACATCAGCCCATCTCAAAGAGGCATATTTTGATTTTCTTTTTCGAGCATACGAACAAACCTAACTGGGAACATTTTGAAAAGTGCCAATTAGTATGAGCCTGGAGAATTCAAAAGCAAGTGTTCATTGGAATGATTGGATTGCTCTCTAGTGTTTCATTTTAGGAAAGCTTTTGATAAATAAATGCGTTATGTCAATGATTTATAAGCTTAGAATTGCTCTGTCATAGAAGCCATTTTGAGAATTCCTTGGAGAGTTCACTGAGGAGAGTCCATACAGTTACTGGACGTCCAGTTCTTTCTAGTGACTCATCATGCTTTGTAAAGAAAGGAAAGAAGTGGCCATCAGGAAGAGACTAGTAGTCTCAGTGGAAATCATCGTTTTCTTGGCCCCTGTGTTTCCTTGCTGAGAGTAAGCTACACAAAATCAATGCTGTTCCTCCACCTCGCCACGCAGGAAGAGATGCCCACTGTCCCTCCTGTGAGAGCAGTTGCTGCATCTTCTGTGAACATGTTCCTGGCTGCCTGGGTGTGCGTTCCTCCTTCCCCAGGTAATGACCAAACTGCTTTTGCAGCTCGACTGGTCTCTTACTGTCTTTGCTATGCTTTTGGGAAGGGACTGCATTTTTGTTTGGTGGAAGAAGGGGATGCCGGTGGTAAAGATTCTGTCTGTGGCGTTCTCTGCCTGGAAGTGAGGCAGACGTCAGAAAAGGTCCTCTAAGTATTTCTGCAGTAACTCACAGGCAGTTAATGTTTTGGTTGATTTGTTTTTCCTGGGGTGTATGGGACTGCTTGCCTCGGTGCAGGTGTCTGATTCACGTGGGGCTTCCTTTTTCTTTCTTTTCCTACTTGTTTCCTGCCTCTGCAATTGTTGCTTGCACTTGTAGCACTTTTACTCAGCCCGGCAGTCCCAATGAATGCAATTAGGTTATTTGTGCAAATGCTTTTCATCGTGAATACAGTCTGCAGAGTCAGACCTTTTGCTTCTTCCTTCTGCCTCTAACCTGTCCCTCCCAAGTTTCCTTTCTCATTGTTTTTCCTTTCACTTATGTCTGCCTGCTGTTAGAGCAAGCTAGCAGAGAAGGAAGTGGGGGAGGGTTGTTTCTGCAGGGGTTTCAGTGCAAATAGCTGCACAGTGGATAATTCCTTGAGCAGTTTAGGCTCTTCTTGGAATGCACTTAGTCTGCAGGAGACTCGCTCAATGCCAGGTGAAGTTAATGTGCTTGTGCCACCACAGTCCACAAGCTATGCTTGCAGGAATTCTAGTGAAAGTAAGGAAGGGAGTAGCGATGGGCCCTTCCCAAAGGCAAAATTAGTGTAGCCCGGAGGAGCTGTGCAGAGGAGATCTGTGTCTGAGTCCGGTTGAACAGATTCCTGATAAGCTCAAAGTCCTTCTGTTCATGGAGGAAGGCTTAGGCAGACTGATGAGCCAAACTGCCAAATCAGAAACTTCCATCTTTGGTGGTGAATGGGTCCTGGTTTCACTTTGCTGCAGCTTGATCGGTATTTCCTTATCTACATTTTCCCCCAAAGTAATACTTAACTATCCCCCATAATGAAAGAGAAGGCAATGTAATATAAACAGGTGTTGGAGGTCATTGTGCCTCCAGTCCCATGTCCAGCCGCTCTGTGGTGGAGCTGAACTGTAAACTCCCCTGTTTGCCTTCTTGTATTGCCATCCTTTGTTTTTAACCTGTTCCCTTTGGATCTATGTTGACTTTGTAGTAGGTGAGATGGAACTGGATTTTTGTGAAGAAAATTACCCTTATTGGCTGGAAGTGATGTCAGGTTAGCAACCCAACATCAGAATCAGTTTAGAAAATGCAGACCTTACTCTTTCTATTCAGCTTTCTGTGTTTCACATGGTAACTGCTAGAGGCAAACTCAAGACATCCATGATTCCTTGGTGTGTGTGTCCCCCAATATAAATGAAGTGTACCAGTGATTATATGTGTAACAGAAAACAGAGTTGTAAGAGTTGGTTTCAAGCATGGAGACTGAGTTTGATGAGAAATGTAGGCTAACAAAGGAGGGAATCTCTGGGTTGGAAGATGGTTGTATCGTGTGGAAGGCAAGAAACCACAAACTAGAGAAGTGTGTAGATAAGTGTTGCAGAAATGAGGAGATGTAAATTTAGCAATAGAAATCAGCCATGCTGGGGAACTTTTAACTGTTATTTATAGAGAAACAAATACTCCATCTTGGAGCAACAGCATGTCTGCTGGATGTTTCTGTTTCTGGTGAGACCACATTGTGTCCAATTCGGGGCCCCTCAGTCAGAGAAGGACACAGAACTGCTGGAGAGAGTCCAGTGCAGAGCCACAAAGATGATGGAGTGGAACATCTCCCTGATGAGG
>JAOXOE010000705.1:9155279-9306383 GCA_028565055.1 Phoeniculus purpureus
CGGCGCGGCCGGGCCCGAGCACCCGCTGGCGCGGCGGGTCCGGAGCGACCCCGGCGGGCGGCTGCTTGCCGCCTCCTTCCCGCTGTACGGCAACGGGCTGGGCGCGCACCTGCCCGCGCTGCCCTCCGACTCGTCGGGCTCCTCCTCGTCTTCGTCCTCCAGTTCCTCGTCCAGCTCCTCCTGCTCGTCGTCAGGAGCGCGGCGGAAGGGCAGCCGCGACTGCTCGGTGTGCTTCGAGAGCGAGGTGATCGCAGCGCTGGTGCCCTGCGGCCACAACCTCTTCTGCATGGAGTGTGCCAACCGCATCTGCGAGAAGACGGAGCCGCAGTGCCCCGTGTGCCACAGCGCCGTCACCCAGGCCATCCGCATCTTCTCTTGAGGAGCGGGGCTGCCGACAGCGGTGCATGCTATAAATAATAACGGGCGACTCCGTTCTAGTTCTAGGCTAGTTTTTACACTGTACTTTAATACGAAGCTTCCAAAACTCCCCCCTTTTTTTTATAAACAAACTTAAAGGAAAAAAAAAAACGGAAAAAAAATTATGTCGAGAGTAGAAGATGCTTATGATGATGACAATGGTGTGTGGACTGTTAGTAAAACGTGCTGGTAGTTCCTAGGATGCTTATTACAAAACAAATCTATGGGTGGATACTTTTCTGAATGTTCTTGAAAGGGCAAGAAGTTCCTGTGAAAAAAAAAAAAACCATGATACTGCAGCTTTATCAAAGTTTAAAAAAAAAAGGAAAAAAAAACACCCCACCTGTAACATATCTCTTATATATATTAAAAACGTTTAAAGGTTTTAAAGATAAATTGCATTAATACAGATTGAAGTATTTTATTCTTTTTTGACTTGAAAAATTATATTTCATATTGCAAAGATGTTTACAAGTATTTTAATTTAAGTTCAGTGAACTTTTTGTAGCTGGGTTAAATCTTTTTTATTTTAGTATGGCCTTATGGCAAAGAACACTGTATTATTTTAATATCACACAGTTGTGAACGGAATTACAAACCATAAAATGTGTAATGCTTTGAACAGTATTCTGTTGGGATGGAGATTTTATAGGTTCAGAAAAAAAAATCTTTTAAATCTGCTTCACCCAGCATATTTTCTATTCAGTGATATAAAGCATATTTTATTCTATATTATTACAAGAAATGGAAATGTATAAAACATATGTCAAAAGGAACTGTTGAAGCTTTCTAACATTTGTATAAATAGAATTCAGTGGAAATTACAAAAAATTCTGTTGCACCACTATAGTTTTAGTATTTCTATTTTAATACATTTGTTTACCACTTGTTTATGTATATGTAGGTGACGTTACTTGAGCTTAAATGTACTTTACTGAGCAAAGTTTAAAAAAACAAAGTATATTTTATTTTATGATAAAGGGCCTTTAACCTCATGGTCAAATACTAATATTATATTTGCTGAGACAAGATTTGAAATTGTATCAAGAGTTTTATTTTTCTGACATTTAAAGTTCTACATAATAAAAGTAAAACTTAAGTAATGGTGCTACTTCATGTTTTTTTAAGTATTTCTATATAAATAAAATATTACAGAAAAAAAAAGCACTGGGTGTGGTGATTTGATTTGATGTGCTGAAGGATGTCTGTCAGATATCTTGTTACTTGCTTGTAGCCCTGGAAGGTGTTGGGGGTTTAAACTGTGTGGTGTTACTGTTGCTGGAGCTCTTTAGCCTGTGAAGGTTTCCAGAATGATCGTGTAGCTTACTGTATTTTATTGCGTCATTTTATGGAAAAAAGTGTGGTTCAGTATCTGGTGTATTGCTTATTCTACATCTGAAATACTGGGGATCTTATTCAGAATTTTTAGTCGCTAAAAATACTTGGTTGCATACAAGTTACATGTGTGAGAAAGAGAGCTGTGAGCTGGTTTAGCTTTGGGATTAAAAGAATACAGCAGGGGAGGCCCCTTTATCGTATCTGCTGGTAGAGGGCTGAATCCTGCCCATCCTGCCTCTGCCATGCCCAAGGGACCTCAGAGCCGCACCCCAAGCCCTGCATTTTCCAGAGGGGAACCAGAGCTTTAGTCTCCTTCCTCAGTTCTTGAAAGTGCTTCTGGTATTTGGCAGTTGTGGTTCGGGTAATTGGTGTTGACAAGCTTATTTGAATAAAAAATTTATTGCTGTATAAAATTTGTTTGCTTTTGATGATGCCCGCAGTGGTATTGGGGTGAGGGAAGTGCAGATGCTTTCTGACTAAGGAGCCTGTGGACCCACCAAGCAAACACAGCGATATTTTTGTTGCTGATTGTAGTCAACCTGTTTGGGTGAGCCGTTGGGCACAGTGTGTTAGAGCAGATTTCAGAAGGTGGCTGCAGATCACACTCTCGGTGTTTGGTTTTGAGGATGCCGGGCCACTTCTCAGTGTCCGAATGAAAACAGCAAAATAAACCCAACCCAAAGTAAAATACACATCTTGTGTATTTTACTTTGTGCTCAGTAGTGTGTGCCAGAGCTGCTCTGCTCAGATCTCCCTTATGGACTCCAGAGCTGCTGGTTGGGTGGGAAGGGGGAGGAGGGAGGATGCGGCAGGGGATGATGGGATCTCTTTGTTTGATTTGAGTTGATTTTTGCTTCTTTCATTGAACTGTGGTTGTGGTATCATCCGATTTATAGGGTTAAAATCCCTCACCGAGTGTTGCATTTGTCTCGGGGAGCTTGCTTTGAATGGTGGAAAAAAAAGGAAAACAGTGCTGTGGAAAAGAATCAAGAGGGGGATGGAGAAGATGGGCTGCAATACAGGAGTGGTAATGACGTTGAGAAAAACCCTGGACAGAACTGATTACTGTTAAAGGGATCAGGAAGTTTAAGTCCACGTGTATATTTTGTTAATGATGGGTGTTTAGGAATGGCACTCAAAATGCGTCAATCAATTTCTTGTTGGAGTGTAAACATCCTGTGCTGGTAGCTGGGAAAAGTTGTGAAAATCGCTATACGTGAAAAAGTGAGTGTGGTCACTTTTCTTCATTTCCCAAGCGCAGTGAAACACAAAGGTAAATAGGAGGAACAAAAAGTGAAAAGTAAATTTTCCACCTTTTTTTTTTCCCCTCTGTCTTACAAAACCGTGTGTCTCTGTGGTGTCAATAGCAGCAGCATGGACGACTGAGCAGCCGCAGTCCCTGCAACGAACAGCAGCTCGACCAACGTCCCGACCTGAGCAGTGCGGCCAGGCATTGCTCAGCTAAGGCACCAAGGCCCTTATTAAATATAACTGGCTTCATCATATCTGTTTCATCTTGCAGGACTTACTTTGATATTTTCCTCACCGAACTGTGGCTGAAACAAAGGCAATCCTTTCCCTGGCTCTGGCCCCGATTGCCTTTCTGGCCTCTGTACACTGTTTCAGCTCCCGCACATGCTCCACATCTGTATCGTTTCAAGACTGAAAGATGGGCTGCAGTGCCTTCATCCCTCTTTGGGAATTATTACACCTGCAGAGGGACCAGTCTGGATTACTCTTGTTTTGGCTTCCAATGACACAGCAAATGCATTTTGCCCTGTCTTACAGATGTGTGTGGCTGCTGGTGAAGACAGAGCGTGCCAGTGGGGTCTGCAGCATCTACCCCAAGCACAGTCCCTCGGGCTGCTGCAGGGCCAGGGTGTTCCACTAAGTTGGAGGGAGTTTGTGGTGGCACGTGTGTTGTACATTGTGTTATGTCTCCTCGCTTGCTGGGTTGTAGTGATGTGCCCTGAACCTAAACCTGCTCCTGCTGGTGGGATGTAAAATCCCTTGTCTTTGGCTGGAGGGGATGAGTGCATGTGAGCAGAGCGTGGGGAGCACCGCACAGGCTGCACACGTACGCTGCCCCCAGTTACGCATCCCGAGCCAGATTTATGCCGTAGGTCAGTTCCTCAAACCGCAGAGGCCATAAATCAGTGCAGAATTTGTCACAGGCTCTGGGGCCATATGGTGTGCGGGAGCGGGATGCCTGTGCGAAAGGAGAATAAAGGCCTGTGTTTGGTGCAGGACTATTTCAAAGCCTGAGAAAGGGGCAAAGTTCAGGTTCTAATGGAGTGCTTTGAAATACATAGATGTATATGGTCAATGTTTATCTTCCAGAACAAGGATCACTTTGTTTTACAAATGTTTGTGTGTTAGTGCTGAAGCTGTACGCAGGGGGTCTCCACCACCAGAGGCTGGTCCGCAACCTCTGCAATTGCTCAAGTGGTGGGTGAGCCCTGTACGGTGAGCTAGGCACTGCCTGAGTGGAGGCTCGGTGGGCAACAGCTTGTTCAGGGTGTTTCCTGTCTTTGCTAATGTACGCGTATGGTTCCCTGTGCCTGTACACTTAATTATATCAAAAAATAAGGGATACATTTACATTTGTAAGAATTACTACATATGAAATCCTGAGCTTAATTATTCCTCTGTCCATATCTTGTACTCCATGGAATTTGCATAACAATCAGACATCAAAGCCAGAGCCCTTACTGGAAAGAAGGTCTTTCCACTGTCTTATTTTAATAAAATAAATTATAATGATCAATTTAATCTAAATTTACTCTTTAGGTTCTTTTTCCCTGCAGATCGATTGAATTGAGACTTAAAAGCAAACTTTAAATTTAGTAGTGAGAATCTAGTACAGTAAGTTATTTAAATCAAATTGCTTTTTGTTTGATGTTTCTCACTGCTCTCTGCCAACCCCCCTCACCCATCTTTTTATCTCCGTTCTTCCTGTCTTGCCATTTTGGCAATTGAAATGATGCCTTGCTGTCACTGGAGTGAATGGGAATTCTGCTGCTGGAAGAGCAGAGTTGTGCTGGTGAGTGCTGCGTTTAATTGATCTAGAAATAGAAAAACGTAATTATTCACCCCGCCTCTGCTTATCTGTGTTTCCTGTACCTGTTGTCTTTCTAGTAGAGATGATTCAAATAGAGAAGACAGATTATTTTAAATCTAAGGTAGTTAAGGGATGCTTCAGTCTGTATAATCATTTGAATTTCTAATCTACCTTTTTATGATAGTCTACGTGGAAAATGCCAAAGGGCCTGAGTTTGCAGGTGAGTAAGTGCTCTGTCCAACAGGGACTGCTGTGGGAAGACACTCCTAGCACTCTCTTGCTTTCTTCTTAGGGAAAAAAAAGGACCGTATATTCAAAATATTATTGCGTGCACAGGTGACTGCTTCACGTCCTTCGGAAAATCATGGATTGCAAAGTATTTCCTTTTTCAGTGCATTAATGTCAAGAGAAACTTGCTGTCATGCTAGGAAAAAGTTTTAATACTTGTAAAAGTTTTATTGTAGTTTTGTTACTTAATAGTAAGGATTTTAAGGAAACCTTGATGGTTGGGTATGCAAAATAGTTACATCTCATGTTATGCCTAACTTTGATTAAAAAGCTTATTCTGACTTAGTTTGAGTGCAGTAGGTTGTGTCACAATGTGCTTATACAGTGGTGAAGCTGCATCAAAAGCGTATGATGGCACATGGCTTTCTCTTAACGTCGTCTGTGCACATTTTACCTCAGCAGCACTGCCTGTGACCTGTGTATGTATCTGTACAGCACTGTGAGGACCATCTCCCCTTATCTCTTTCAGATTTGTGCAAATTGGTAATAAACTCAGCTGTGTGGCATTGAGACCTTAAGAAATACAAGGTGGGGCCATGGCTACCGAAACCACTTGCATCCATCCTAGGCTGCATTACACTGAGTTTTTTGCTCCATGAAACCAGTAACAGATGCCCTGCTTGATCAAGACTCAATTTCCCCCCCATACATTCAACTCCAGCAAATAAGGTTTGTTTGGATATAAATGCTGATCCAAGGTATACAGGTGGTATTTCTCCTTCATGTGGGTTTGCTGGGTTTCTTGGGGGGGGAAATTTTTGTGGCATCTTTCGTAACAAGTTGTGTTTCTCCACTGGTTGTTGGTAAGAAGATCAGTCAGTAAAATAGAATCATGCAAAATGCATCTTACACCTTTTCCACTGCAAACATGATTGATTAGCTGTCGTGAGGAATTTATAGCCTTTGACAAACTTGTGCCAAGAGAAGTGCCATGTTGGTTTTAAATGGAGAACAAAAAGAGATTTTTGATGCTACTCATTGCTAGTTTTCCACTTAGGATGGAGATAAAATACAGTAAAGTGCTTTTTCCTATTATGTATAAGGGCTCTTCTGCCTTTTGTACCTAGTAGAATTGTGTGGCCCACTTTACATCTGTATGAATGGCAATTGCCTTGTAAGTGTGACTGCCAGGAGAGGGTGAATAGTCTGTTGTCTCCTATTTTGTCCTTTGTCTGTATGTTTTATTCACTTTTACCCTTTACAAAAGAGCCTTAATTTAGACCTGAGAAAACAGTAGCAATGCTCCAGTTCATTATAGACCTAGTGGCAGGTTTTATTTGATTTTTATGTTCCTTATGTTTTGATGGGTTTACTAAAGAGCAGAAGCTATTTCAATCGAAAGGGAATTTAAATGAAAATGTGACCTGTAAATACTCGGTTTGGCAATCACGAAGTTTCTGTGACATATTTGGAAATCATTTCCATGATTTGACAGCAAAGGGCAGGTAAATCACACCCCTCTAAGAGTTAGGAGTGTTTTTCAGGACCTTTAGTTTGGCTACTGAGTCATTGTATCATCTTGGCTAATTAATTTCACCCTTTATAGGCTTTGGATTTCCATTTGTGAATGAACGAGAGTATTGTGAAGATTAATTAATTGACGTGATTGAAATATTCTGAGCTGGAAGTCCTGATGTAAGTACAAAATATTATTACTGGTGCTTCCTAACTGATCCGTTCACAGTAGCCAGCATGTGTGGATCCTACCGGTCCAGAGCAAATGAACACAGAGCTGGATCATATTTAACATCTGTGGGTTTGGATTTTTTTCCAGGTTTCAGGTTTTATGTGGTGTTTGAACAATCTTATACAATGTGTGTAAGACACTCTCTTCTTCCTGTGGCACCTACAGGTGTGGTGGACTTGCCTGAGGAGAAATACCTGATTCGAGCATTACACTTACACTCTCTGGTAGGCTTTGTTGAGGATACAGAAAGGCAAATTCAGCTTTAAAACGTGATGCCCTCTCTTAATGGAGATGGAAGCATTTGCGTTATGTGTGATGGAGGCAGCAGGAGTGATGTCTTATGTCACGAAGCATCGGAAGGGAATCGATGTTGTGAAACTGTTCTTAATTTATATGGATAGTAAGATCTATTCTTACTCATAGCTGGGGTGCTGTTCGCATGATACAACAACAGCCGTGCAGATCTCAGACCACATATTTTAAAATCACAAGAATGGCTGGGAACAGTGGAATTTGTGTGAGCCTTGCTGTAACTAAATACTGTGAAAGATGTACCTAGTTTTTTGCAGTGTTGAATACAGAGCTGACAATGAGGTGAATGTAGTTGCTATCTAATGCTTTCCAGAGACTGATCATGTTCCTAAACGACTTGATGCAGTTTTTGTTATTGGAGATGTAAGGCACAAGACTATTTTTTTGGAATTATGTGCAACTGTTGCACAAGTGCAGGCAGGAGGTTTAAAGCTTCACAAACATTCATATTTCTTTCTCCTTATGTCATTGCTTTGGAGAAAAAAAAAGGAAATCACATGCAGTTATGAAACCGCTTTGTGTCTGACGCAGCTGAAGATGTTTTCAGGCCACAAAAATGTAACTTTCTATGACTAATTTGAATTAAAAACCCACTAGGGCAGAAAATGTCCTCAGCCTTTGGAGTCACATGGTTCTTGGAAAGCTCTTTCTTGGATACACAGGAGGTCAATCTTTAAAGGAGAAAGTCTCTTCCCAAATGTGCAGTGCTGCTAATGAGAGGAGTTTCACACTTCCCCTGACACAAGCTCGGTGCCCATCCTGCTGCCTCTAAAGCCTCTTGGTATTAGATGATCAAATGAATGCTGGGCCATTACTGAGAGGGTTTGGCAAAACACTGTAACTCTAGCTGACAAGATGGCTTCCAGAAGGTAGGGTCACCCACTCAGCAAAGATAAAAAGTAATTAAAAGTGGGGTCTCCTGTTCACCCTTGAGTGTGTCTCTGTTATAGGGCTGCCCTTCCCTTCCCCAGTAGAGATTTTCAAACCAAACAGCCCTTTCATCATCACTCTGGCTTAGCAGTGAAGTTGCCTGTCAATAATAGCAGGTTTCATTTCTTCCCCAGCTCACTGGTAGTCAGGCAGCCAAAGAATGGCCTATCCAAAATCAGGATATGCTCAACATCATTTGCTGGTGTTGTTCCCATCAGCCTAATTATATGACTTTTGGGTCAGACAATGTCTCATTGTGTGGCCCTTGGCAGCTATGGGCCACCTAATGCTTCATGAATGTCTAATGTGGAGTTTGATGGCTATGACTGAAGCTGCAGCTCCACACTGGAATTGAAAACATCCGTGTAGTTTCCATAGAAAACCAGGTCAATGGTGCTTCCAGAAAGCCTTAGCCCGGGGGAAAGATACTGGTTGCACATTGCTTCTACAGATCCATGCAGGGGGAGCAGTTTGTGGTGCATTTTTCTTTCAGGTAAATATCAATTAGGGAGTCAGATCGGTTTTGTCTTTAGCAGCCTATTTCAGAGTCCTAATACATATTGCAGGCTCTGTCCTTCATCCATTTATCTTCCACCTTTTCTTGTGTTTTGTGCATCTAAGAACACTTGTGAGGTGCCTTACAAACCCTGCAAGCACAATGAATATGGCTTTGTATCAGTAAGCTAAACCCCACCACCACACTTTATGTTTCCCTTGACTGTAAATTTTTTTTTACAACGTTTCCTGTAAAAAAACCCCTGCCTTCTCACAGGTATGAATGTAAAAGGCAATTCATTTTGGATGAAGGCTGTAATATGCTTGTTCATTTCTAAGGAGAACCTATAACTAATTATGTTTTAATTAAATCTCTAACGTCAACAGCTGTTTTAAAGGGATCTTTTTAAGCCACATTTATTTTTAGAATTGTGTAAGATTGTCTTTCTTTGCGTGCAGCTCCCTTCATGCATTATTGCCTTTAGAAAAGTTTTTCTTCTTAAAATATTAGCTAACTCTGGCACATACTAAAGGCTAAGCGACAGTAAAATTAGGTTTTTTTAAATGCTGGCAGTGACTTTTATATTTAGATTTTTTTCTAAGTAGAGAGCAAGAAGTTGTGACACCACCAAACCACTTTTTTTTTTCTTTCTCTTCTCTCCCAGAAGTATAAGGTTCCAGTTCCAAACCCCAAATTGCTGAGGCTAGTGTTCAGCTGACAGTGGTGTATGCTGGCTGGCTGTTATCAGTTCCTCTGCAGTGCAGCTGCTAATTACAGCAATAGCACAACTATCTCTTTAGACTGAGTGAGGCACACTGGTTTAATCCTCTCCCTCCTAAATCGATAGCAGCATCAGTCAGTATTCTTTAACTTGTAGAGAAAAAAATCCACCCTCTTTTCACATAAAAATACTTAGCCAGACCTAGTGTTTCACATGTCAGGGCTTGGTCCTGTTGATTTTTCTGGAACTCATGTCATCCCATGAAGCTTCAGGTGTCGCTGCAGTTTCTTAGAGTTCTTGGATTGTCATTCCCAACCCAGAAGCAGAGAAGAAGGAAAAATTAGTCTCTGCTCAGCCTGTAGAAGCCTGGAACCAGTTCTGTTCATCAGATGCCGCTGTTTCCTGGCTGCTGCAGGACTTTGAGGTGAACTCTGTGCTGGGCATTAGGGTCAAAGCCACATCAGAGACCTCCGTGCCTGGCCTGACAAGACCCAGATCCGTTTCCCACTGCCTGCTGTAAGAGGACACAGCTCTGCACTTCCCTTCCACTTCCGGCTGCACCAACCCTCTGTAATCTGCCCCATCACCTCTCCTCTTGTTGAACTGCATGTTTTTGCATGATTCAGCGTCTTAGGCACTCCAGAAACTGAGGGAATTATTTGAGAGATGATTAATGTAGTGCTGTGCAGGAATATGTAGCTAATACCAGTTTACTATCTAAGCTCTAATTTTCTGCAAGCATCAAAACCTAGTAATCACGGGAGCTCTCTTCTGGTTTTGGAAGGTAGTTGCCCCATAGACTGCAATGCCAGTGTATTAGCTAAAAATTGCATAAACAATAAATAAAAGTTGATTATAGCTTTCAGGAAACCAGCCAAGATGCTCAGAAAACATTGTTGTCTGAGGCTAAGATAATAGCAGTGGCAGTAAAATAATGGAAAACCACAAAACCAGACGGATCTTCTAGTTAACACCTGCAACGGCATTGTGATTTTATTTTTCACTGGTGAATGGTGATTTGTGAGACCCACCATTTGCAGAAGCAGAGCTGACCCTTTGTGTTTGACTGTCAAATTTCTCTTCTCTCCTTATAAGTGCACTGCATCCAAGTTTTATCTCAGGCAAATGTAAATCGCAGGTAACACTGGTGACATCATGTAATTGTGCATAGCTGAAGTCAGTGTATCTGAGAGACAATCAGACATGTTCAGTCAGATTCCTCAGAGGGGGAGTCTCTGAAAGCAGAGCAAATTTGCACGAGTGATGTGAGTTATCCCCAGCCCACCACTGCTGTAAATGAAAGCTAAATCTGACCAGCTTAGTGCCATGGGTTAAATAAGATTTTTGATGAAGCACACCACAGCTCTCTCTACAGAAAAATGTATTTTATTTCAATAGGGTGAAGCAATCAGAAATACTAAGATGTGTGGCCGTTCTTCAGCATGGTGAAGGACATTCCTGTGTCTGCTTCTGATGGATGGGTCAGCTGTTCTTGGAGCAGCAGGCAGCTTAAACCATTTTAATGGATTTATGGGGTAACTGAGCCTAAAAATTATCCTTGGGGTGCTTGCAAGCATTTCTGAGACTATAGTATTGAGCAAAAACACTTGTTATGGTCTTGTGGGACATACACAGGATGGAGAGTTGAGTTGGTCTTGCAGCTGTGCCTTCTGATGCGAATAAATCACTGGATTTCTCCTCTCAATTTAGTTATTAAACAAGAAAATAGTCTCAGCTTGCTGTGCTAGGGTGCTGTGAAGATAAGTTAACTTCCATTACAACATGCTTAAAATTCTGGATTGGAGAGCACAATAGAAACACGAAACATCTTCTTATGTTAGATGCCGTGGAATTAGCAAGCATGGTTAATCCCTGGTGTTCAAGAACAATTTTTCTGCGCTGGAACGGAAAAACAGAGCCAGTAAGAAATGTGCAGCAGCCAGGCTGAGGGTGGCTGCAGAGAAACATAGAATTATAGAATGGCCTGGGTTGGAAAGGACCTCCAAAGGTCATCTAGTCCAACCTCCCTGCAGTGAGCGGGGACATCCTCAACTAGATAAGGTCCCCAGAGCCTTGTCAAGCCTCACCTTGAATATCTCCAGGGATGGGGCCTCAACTACCTCCCTGGGCAACCTGGTTCAGTGTTCAAACACCCTCATACTAAACAAGTTCTTCCTAATATCGAACTTGAATCTACCCTTCTCTACTTTGACACCATTGCCTCCTCATCCCGTCACTACAGGCCTTTGTAAACAGTCCCTCGCGAGCCTTCTTGTAGGGCCCCTGGGCTACCGGAAGGTTGCTGTCAGGACCTCTCCCCACGCCTCATCTCCTCCAGGCTGAACAACCCCAGCCCGTCTTCACAAGAGAGGTTCTCCAGCCCCCTGATCATTTTCGTGGCCTCCTCTGGACCCACTCCATCAGGTCCATGTCCTTCCTGTATTGGGGGTCCAGAGCTGGATGCAGGACCCCAGGTGAGGTCTCACCAGAGCAGAGTAGAGGGGCAGAATCCTCTCCCTCGATCTACTGGCCACACTTCTTTTGATACGGCCCGGGATGTGAATGGCCTTCCGGGCTGCAAGCACACACTGTCTGCCGACGTCCACCTTTTCTTCCACTAGCACTGACCAAATCCTTCTCCTCAGGGCTGCTTTCTATCCCTTCCTCCCCCCGCCTGTATTGACAGTGAGGATTGTTCCAACCCAGGCGCAGGACCCCGCACGCGGCCTTGTCGGGCCTCACGAGGTTCACCCGGGCCCATCTGTCCGACTTGTCCAGGACCTTCCGGGTGGCATCCGGTCCTTACGGCAGCACCGCGCTGCTTGGTGAAGCAGCATTTTGATTCCCTGCTCTTTGCAAACTTTGCTCGACGCTGGAGCTCAGAGCGGCATTTCGGGAGGTGAGTCGTGTTCAGAGACTGGCAGTCACTCCGGGATTGCCCTCCTGACGTCGACAGCGCACACGGCACACCGGCGCCCGGCTGTGCCAGAGGAGCTTTGCTATGGCTCTGGATGAGCGTCTCGTGCGTGCCGAGCTATTGGGAAGTTAAGTAACTTGACGAGTGTTGTTTTCACTAATATTTACCAGCAAAATCAATATATCGACTTTTACCCTCTTGTTTGATTCCCCTTACTATCAGATAGTAATTGCAAACTATTTGTGTGTGTTTTCACAGGTAACACCTGGCAGAAAGCTGTGTAGAAAGTTTCTGTTGTGGTTTTTTTAATCCATCTCCTCTTCTACCTTTCACTCCTCGGGTCGTGGCGGTGTACAGATGAGCTGCAGCAGATGGGCTATGGGGAGAGATGATGAGGATTTGCCCTGAAGCACTGAAGCTTTCAGAATTTCCAAAGTTCTGGGGAATCCTAAGCTACTCGAGTCAGCATGTATTTTCTTTCTGACCTTGGTGGAGTCAGGATTTTCCTGTCCTGGGCAGCAAGGAAACGTTCCTTTGCTGGTGCGATCACACACACAAGGCTTCACGGAGCAGGTATGTGCTGTGTGGCTGATAACTTGGGGAGTGTGCAGTGTCTCCAGTCAGAAACATGCTTTTCCTGTTGTGAAGGCTATTCAAGTTATCTGTGTGCAATAACGTGAGTTGGAAGAGAAAGGGGATTTTGTGCCCTTGGAAGAAACTCCTCCAGATTCTTCTCTGTCTCTCTTCAGTGTGATGCACCGCTATTTACATTCTTTTTTATCTCTGTATTTCCCCTGGTTGTCCTTTCTCTTTCCTTTCACAGTCAGAACCTGGCTTTGCTCTTGCTAGTGGATGTAAGTTTTCATTTAAACATGTTACTGGTTTTTTTGTTTCTGCTGCAGAAGCCAGGCTGTTTTGCAGCATCTCCTCTTTGCATTAGCCCTTGTCGTGTTCCTCCTGCACTGATGCCCTTATTAAAAGCTTAGTTATTTATTCATTTCCTCTTCACTATCTTTAGGTATATGCCTGGAATTGGAAATTATCAGTCATGTTTTTTTCATGTTGCCTTGCTCTTTTTGTTCTCTTATATCAGTATGGACATCCCTGGTGTTGGTACAGAACTCTCTCCTGGAAACCAATGTTTTTGACCCATTTATCTGGACAAATTCTTTTCCTGGATTATATTTTCCGCTTTTTCTGAATTAAATCTGCTAACATTGAAGACTCCAAGCCCTTCCTTTTTGCCTTACTGATTCAACAAAATGTATGGACCTGACTGACTAACCTGACATTTTCTCATTGCTGTGGGAGTGTTTAAAAAAAGATTCCATTTTCATGTGCTGTTTGTGTTATTGTTTATTATTTATATAACTGACTTATGTATTCTTTTACTTCTTAAGGCTGTCTTAAATGAAAGTATTTAGGAAAGAAAGAAAAATAGCATTTTATAATAAGTCATATTGGCCTGGAGCAGCCTGGCTGCTCTGTTTCCCAGCTCCCACAGCTGTGAGAGCCCACAGAAATGGAAGATGCGGGTCAAAAGAGAGGACGGTGCTCTGGGGTTTGGGAATGCTTTCCCACCCAGCCCACCACAGTGCTGCAGTAAAGCTCTAGCCTGTGCTCAGGATCTGCAGAGATCTTCCATTTATACAGCCCTTTTAGCCCTGTTATGGCAGGAAAGTGACACATGAGCTGACTCTGCCCTTGCTCCAGGATGCGGACTGGGTGCCTTGAGGCCTCTTGTAGGGAAGGGAGAGCAGGAGTGACCTGGGTTGTGTACTGGAGAGGAGCTTTGGAAAAAGCTGCCTCTCAGTGGGTATGCCCAGGAGGGCTCTCATGTGACAATTCTGCCTCAGGTTCAGTTTTTGTGGAAGGTTTTGTGCTACCTGGACTGACCATGGTGGAAATGACTTAAGGAGTGGGTTCTAAGTTGCAGCCTGCTACTCTTCCTTTTAAGATGTCTAGTTTGGAGATGCAAGCAGCATATTGCTGGAGCCCTTGGAGACCGCACTGGAACGTGGAGGGCAAAGGGTTCTGGAGGGATTTCTCCCCCTTTGCTACATCATACAAACAGCTGAAAGCAAGTTAGGAATTCCAGATTTCAATGGCAAATAGCAAATCACACCACAGAGGAAAGGCCAAGGTACAGAAGAAGCATGAGTGTACGTCAAGACAAGCAGCTGTGTGTTGAGCGCTTGCACACACCAAGTGGGCAACAAAAGACGTGGAAAACAACTGGGCGGAATAAGGGTTTTTGAATCCAGAAGTTCCAATCATGTGATGAGATGGGGTATATTGCAGGGAAATGAGCATTTGCAATCACCTGGGTCACCTGCTGTTATCTATCTAGACAGGTGCTGCTAAATTGAAATGGTTTGATTTTGAGGGAAAATTCTACTTGTACAGACCAGCCCAGAGACACTCTCCTGCATGCAAATGGGAAAAGGGGAAGCTTGCTTCAGAAGTACAAATGGACAGGCAGAGTAAAACAGAGGAAAACGTAGGTTTAATTTGCCTTTTTATATTTTTTAAGCATAAAATGTGATTAGACCTCAGGCAATTCCTTAGATTTTGAAGAGAATGGATGTGAGGCAGTCCTGGGGCCCAGCAAAGTTCATTTTCACAGGTGTCATGATCAGTGCTGAGGGGGTGTCCAGGATGCAGGTTATCACCTGGTAACGCAGATTTGATCTGAAATCAAGAGGCCCAGCACAACCACACTTCTGTCAAATTAGCCAGGATGAATGATGTAAAGTTTATGCAGCTTTATGTTTTCAGATTAGCTTTATGCTGGCTGTGGGAGGACGGCTGACAGTGAGCCAGACAAGGTTAGCAGCTGATCTGGTGTAAAATCTTCCAGCACAGAGCTATCCCATTAAAAAATTCAAAACAAGCTTGCAAAGGCAAAGTGAATTTGCATTGGCCTGGTGCTTCCCATCAGGTGGTCACAACATTGTCTGATACTGTAAAAGTAGAGTTGGCTTCCCCTCAGGTTGCTAGCACATCTTGAGGTTCCATTCTCCAAGGCCTGAGTCCCTGGCTGCCCCAGTCTGAGCGAAGCAGGAGCTAAGAGTGTCAACAGGCAGCCTGATGGGTACCATAAATGCATGTGAGGGGTGTGGACTGGTTGTGGCTGTGTGTGGAGAACCTCAAACTGCACTTGCAGCTTAATTTGGGGAAGCAACTGGCTTGAGGTTTGGTTTCTTTACATAACTGTATGCAAGTTATAATGTTGAAAATATACCTGTAGATGTTTCCAGTACAGCAAGATGGAGAACAGAGAGCTCACCTGAGGTCACGTCTAATCTGGTTGCATTCCCTGGAGCCAACTGTCAAAATGTCTGCTGATTTCTAAATGGGTGTTAAAGGCTTCCTCCAGCCAGTTCTGTCTCCCCTCTGTGCCTCTTCACAGAAACCATTACAGAATCACAGAATCATTCTGGCTCGAAAAGACCCCTGGGATCATCGAGTCCAACCATCTACCCTACCTTACAAGTTCACCCCTAAACCATATCCATCAACACCTCATCCTAATGATCTTTAAACACATCCAGGGATGGTGACTCAACCACCTCCCTGGGAAGCCCAGTGCCTGACCACCCTTTTTGTGAAAAAAAGGTTTCTTAATATCAAGTCTAAACCTACCTTGTTGTAACTTGAACCCATACCCTCTTGTTCTATCACTAACTGCTTGTGAGAAGAGACCAGCACCAACATCTCTACAGTGTCCTTTCAGAAAGTTGTAGAGATTGATTAGCTCCAAGAGGGGCTGAGGCTTCTTCCTCTCCCACCTCCTTTCTCCACCTTACATGATCACATTGTCCTTGTCTCCGTCTCGTTGCTATGTACTTATGGCTACCACTTACTCTGTCAACATATCTGTGGTAAGAAGACAATGTTCAAATCCAATGCAAGTGAGATGGTCACACAAACGGAGTACGGAGGGAAGCTCTGGGCCCCTCACTTCAAGAAAGAGATTGAGGTAGTGGAGCCGGTCCAGTGTAAAGCAACAAAGCTGGGGAAGGGACTGGAGGGAATGTCTGATGAGGAAAAGCTGAAGGAGCTGGGGTTGTTTAGCCTAGAGAAAAGGACACTCGGGGGGGACCTTGTCCCTCTCTACAACTACCTGAATGGAAATTGTAGACAGCTGGGGGCTGGGCTCTTGTCCCAGGCAACTAGTGATAGGATAAAAGGGCAGGGCCTGAAGCTGTGCCAGGGGAGGTTTAGGTTGGATGTTAGGAAGTCCTTCCTCATGGAAAGGGCAATCAGACATTGGAATGGACTGCCCAGGGAGGTGGTGGAGTCCCCATTCCCGGAGGTGTTTAAGGACAAACTGGATGTGGCACTTTGTCCTATGGTCTAGGTTGTGATGATGTTAGGTCATAGGCTGGGCTGGATGACCTTAGAGGTCTTTTCCAGCCTCAATAATTCCGTGACTCTTCTCTGGTTTCATTGATGTGATTTGCTTTCACTTGAATTATGCCTCTCCAGGACCTGGTCTGTGAAAGGGACTTGTCTGAATGTAGCTGGTTGCTAATTTCAAGAGTAGCACCAGTACCAGGCACACTTGAAATGGGTGAAGATGGCCAAGGAAATCTTCAGCTGCTGCTTGCTAATATCATCATTATACCTGTCCTGCCTCTCTGCTGTGAGATGGGTTATGTAGCATCCTGGGAACTGGTTGAAAACTGCCTGGGGAATCTTGAATTTATGGACTTACTACTCTTTAGGTTGTAGTGTTAATTAAAGAAGCTGTCTCATAATTTAATCTCTACTGGGACTGAAAGGGTGTCTTAAAATCAAGCCTCTACTACTTTGTGCTAGTGGTGTTTTTTCTCCCTCCCAATCAGTGATTATTTCTGCTAGCACTGCTACATCAATGGCTGCAAACAGGTCTCAGGTTTGCTCATGTCTTGCCATTGTTTGGTTTTACCTTGAACCATTTTTGCACACTGGTTTTTTTCCCCCGTTGTCTCCTCTGACTAGAAGAAACTATGAAAGAGCATCAGATTAATGATACTTTTCTCATAGTATAACTTTAGCTGAGTACGGTGTCATTTCCTACTTTAACAAAATGGATTGCTGAAAGATGTATGAGAACTGGTGAGCGTTTTCTGTCTGAACAACTGTACTGGGGACTATACATTTTGCATAGGTCTGCTTCGTCTGCAACTTGAAGAGCTGGAAAGAAGCATCGTAGGCACTATAGTAACTTGGTAGCATACAAGAACTCCCTTTGAGCAGAGACTTTCTTTGGCTGCAGGTAAACAAAGCCCTTGCTCTGGGTATTCACCTCCGGTGGAGAAAAAGAACTTTGCCCCATCATGACTGTGACAGATGACTTTCTTTCTCCTCTGGCTTTTCAAATTGCCTGGGTACCAATTTCTGATCCTTTGAATTGTGCCAAAGATATTTAACACAGGGCTTGTTGGTTTGTTTTTGTTTGTTAGGGGGTTCCACCCCCCCCAAACCCCCAATGACTGCAAGAACAGTATGTCAAATTTCCCTTCAGAAAGGATTACTCAGGTGTATGTTTGTCATATGGCTGCTCTTGTTCAAATCTATGGAGGGAAAAAGGGAAACTGTGATAAGAAGGCAACTGCTTGAAGGTGTCAGTCTTTTTTTCTGCCCACTTCTGGGAGTCTTCTTGACATCAGTAAAGCTTTCAGCCATACCGATGATTTTTTTAATTCTGTAAGAACAATTTAATCTTGTCTATTAATCTGTAGATGAGCTTTTAAACTGATGTTTAAACCTATTTGTCTATCCTATTTGAAGTGAAAGGAAGTTGACTAGGTAGGGGATGAGAAACAATCCTGTTGTTTTCAGGTTCTTTGTGAGAAAATGACTTTTTCTTTCCCTCCATGGAAAACGCATGTCCTGCCTCATGTCAGAGTGGATCAGTGCTGGCATCTAAGCAAACCTTCTTGCTCAGGCTTCCCTGCTGAGAGTTTTCTGACTTTGCTGCCCATACTGTATCTCAAGAAAACACCTTTCCATCCAAACCCTTCAACTGACTCTGAATGGTGCCAGAAAAGAGCTTGACCCCATTATACATTCTCTGAGTCAAGCCTCGTTCCTGGCAGAGGGACTCTCCATGTGGTTCAGCTTTCTTTCTGTTCTTCCCAGATATGATGACTGACCAGGGAGTCCACTTGGCTATGACACAATTTAAGCTCTAGATATCACATGAGCAAAACAAAAGAGAAAAACTAGTAAAAGTGTGGTTTCTGGAGCAGACGTTCCACTGGGCTGTGGCAGATCTACTTTGGGTTCCCAGATCTACAGATAATAATCTGTAATTTTATGAATGTCACATAACACCTCCATGTCTCCCTTTCCAATTTAGCCAAATGGAGGGAGCCATGTTTCTGCTTCATCTGATGGCTGTGTTTTCTGCCATCCATCCTTTGGAGCAGAGCTTCTCTTTGTTTATGAGTTATCCAGCATGATGATTATATGAGCTGCTTGAGGTCTGTGCAGTCTCCAGTAATCGTAACTCAGATAATCAGTTAACTGAAACAGAAGCAAATAGTCAAACAATACGCCTGTGAGGTTTCTCTCGTCATTGGATTTTATTATGATGTATTCTTTGATTTACTTTACACCTCTAGGAATATTTATTTATCTTACTTAGGACATGATGGTTTTCCTAGAAAATCAGGACGTGGTTCTGAGTGATCAGGATAATGCCTTTGTTCTTGCTGCTTCTCACGTAATAATCCATAGCCTTTCCAAATATCTACTTTGGGCATTGAATGTGTTAAAATTCTTGCATAGTTTTTCCTCTTTCAGAGATGATGAAATACCCAGCCTTAGCTGGCTGTGTTCAGACCATTGGTTCAGGCTGTGGCAGCCACCTTACTCCACAGTCAATACCACTGCAATTGCCAGACTATCAGCATGAGTCAGAGAATCTAGCTAGCAGCAATAGTATGCACTTTATTTTTGCCTTTCAGAGGTTATATCTGGTGACTGTGTGACTGGAACAATGAGACTAACCTCAGTTTTACAGTAACAAAGCAGCTATGAGTTTTCTGGGTAAAGTGTATTTTGACTGACATGCAAGTAGCAGTAGCTTTGCTGCACAATGGAGAAAATGACTTCATTTAACAGCTTTCTGTGCCAAGAAAGAAATAAAACGCTTCTGAGAATGTCAAAGATTTTTGTTCCTGTTTTAATTTTAAACCTAAAAGAAAAAGCAGTTGCCGTGTAAGTCCAAGTCAATAGACTACATAAATCTTTAAAAAGGTTTAATAAAGTAATAATGACTTTAGTATATATACCAAACGAGATTAAAGGGCTGCATTTGGTTCTAATACAGTTTCACATTCAAAAGGACCATCGGTTTCCTGTTTAAAATCTACTTTTATTGAACTGAATGGGGTTCAAACATAATGCCATTGTATTTCAGAGATTTATCTTAATTCAAAACAGCTGAAAAACATTAATAACAGAGCAAGAAGATGTGGAGGTGTAGGCATACCTCCCTTCCTTCTCCACTTTTTAAGATAATGAACTCAGATATAACATACTCCTGTTTACGCTGTTCTGCCAGTCTTGTAAGAGACCAGGTGCACAGCCTTTGAAGCCGTAACAGACTTTCTAAAGGGGCAAAGGACACAGTGGCGTCATTTGCTTTAGCAACTATCTGTTTCTGAACAGGCAGATTAAACGATGATTTATTGAGGCGGTTTTTACCTAGGTCATCTCGATGAAGCATTTGCTGTACAGGCACACTAAGCCGAAACTGAGTGACATGAACACCTTCCCACTTCTTGGCTTCTATTCCCAATGTCTTTTCTTCCTCTGTGGTGAATGTCTTTAAACATGTAACGTTGCAAATCATACCACTGTGCATTTTACATGTCCTTCACATGAATTTCACCCTCTCTGTTGTAACTCCATAGAGGGATCATTAATCCCCTGTCAGCTGAGCTTTTCAGAATTGTTCAGCATCTTGAAGCTCTGAATGGTGGTCAATAAAAATCAAAGTGGATTTCTGTTTTCCTATTAGAGTGTTGTCTCTCAGGAGGAGATAGTGAGTGAAGAAAATGCATGATAAGGGCATTAGAGGTCAGTTTTAGCATAAATACTTGAAATATGCTAATTAGGGTGGGTCATTCTTGTGCTGGGTGCTGTACAAACACAGAGATGAGAGAAATCCTGCCTCTGAAAGTCTGTAATTAAGAATTAAGATGTATAAAAATTTTCCAGTGATGTTTCACACTAAAATATTGTACCTTAAAACCCCTTCAGAATGGTAAAGGAATCTTCTAGTTTGAGGTTCTACTTGTTGGGGGAAACCTTTTCCTCAGACACCAGATATCCCACCAGTCAACATATCTGTCTACAGGAACAATGTGAGAATGTAGTTTTTATTATCAGGATCTTCCCAGAGAGCCGAAGGCACTTTGCAGAGTTGTATTCTTTGCAGTTCTTGGAATCATGTGCATTAAAGGTTGCTTAACAGCTGGTGAGTCACATAGCTTGTTCTTTGAGCTCGAATGCTCCATTAGGACGCATCCACTAGAGGTATTTTAACCTTTGAAAAAATCAATACAAGTGGCTTAAGCATTCTAGGTTTTAAGAAAAAAAAACGCACAACAACAAACCCCTAAATACCAGCAATCTGTTTGCATGATGTTTCATAAACAAATCTCTAATTCTAGTGGATGTATTTTGGGGGGGTAGCGTTTACTAGAGAGCAGCACAGCTCTGGTTGAAAGCCTTTGTCCTTGAGCACCGAGTGAAGCTGAGTCTCTAGAGGAAGTAAAGAGTTTTTGGAGTTAAAATTCCCTCGTTCATTTTGTTCACAGGACTGGCACTTGGAAGAAGACTACTCCCTAATTTCACAGGGGAGTTAGTCCTTTCCTTAAACCATGAGCTGTATTTACTGTAGATAATTGCAAAGATGACTTCAATGTAGCAAGTCAGAATGAGAGAGGAATTCTGTGGGCAGTGTGTGTTTTCCTCTAGTTTAAGTGTACCTGATGCTAAATGAGTTGAACTAGTCTTGTTTTAGCCAGACATCTTGAGGAAATGAACTATATGTTCCCGCTTTGCTGGTCAGTACCAGTGCTCCTCCTCTGTGATGTAACAGGGAGAAAGCTGAATTGAACCAAATCTGACTGTGAGATGAAGGGCTGAAGGATATTGCAGTCCTTCAAATTTCAAAAGAGGCGGTCCAGCAGAGGGAAGACAAATCAGTGCTCCCTTTAGGGAAAATACCGAAGAATAAGCGCAGTTGCATCAGTACACACCCGAGGATCCAGCCCTCTGCCATGCACATACATGACATAACTGAAGAAAACCAGGTTTCCAAAATTCTGTCTGTGGAATGATTCCTTTGCATAGGAAAGGCAAAGTGGTTTGATTTTTCTCTTACAGCGTAAACTCGGTCGTTTAATTTCTTATGAAGTCTCCCTGGAATAGCTGCATCAACTCACTAGCCATGTACCGTAACTCATGGATTTCTTCTGCTTTGACCTCTTTGGCATCAGTTTTATCCTGAGTACAAGATGGAGAGGTCTTGCAATGCCTGCATGCTCTGAGCCATTTGGTTTGTGAGTTCTGCCCTATGTGTGTAGCCAGGGGTTGGGTTGGTGGCAGGTTTGGCAGGGAGCAGTTTGGAGTCACCACCTGGTGCTGTGGGCAGTGTGTAAGCTGGCAGGGAATCCCTGGCCAGATCGAGGTGGGTTCAGGATTCTGCTACAGCCACTGGATGATGAGCAGAGGGCAGTGCCCAGAATTTGGCAGTATTGAGCTGCCCCTTATTAGGACTCAGTCCAAAGCTGCTGGGCAGTCTCAAAGTCCCAGGTAGGGCGAAGGGTTGCTGTCTCTCTGCTAGAAGAGCTTGGATCTGGTGGAAGAATGGCCAATTAGTCATGCTGGGGGGCAGGCTGTGCCAACCTCCTGACCGATGGTGCGTTCTGAATGCAACATGCTGCTAAAATTTGTTGGGATTACTGTGAGGCAGAGCACAGGGAGACGAACAGTATTTAGCATGAGGAGAATTTTCTGGTACTTAATGCCACCATAATGTCAGAAGAGTTAATGGCAGATGTGGTTGTGAAAATGTTCTGTATTTTTAGACAACCTTTAATTAAGACACTTTGTATGTAGCAGCGACCAAATAATATGCTGCCACTTGAAAGCTGTCAGAAGGGAAAAAGTGTACAAAGCTTCTAAATGCAGCCCTCTTTATTTTTATCTGAAAGTGAATTAGGAAACCTTTCCAGTAACAATAACCGTCCTTTCACATGAAATGATTTATTTAATGCACACTGTAAATACTTTGGGCATCTATATGGATTTATACTTAACCCCTTTCACTTCCCATTGTTTAATCTAGCTTCATATTAAAAAGATTACATTTGAAAGCTGAATGGGTTTTTCTGATCCCAGCCTTTTCTTCTGAGACTAATGTTTTGTATAATTATTTTGATAGGGCAGATTTTTTTTATTTCCATCGTGTTGTAAACCTTTGTAAGGGATGAACAGGTCTTTCAGGGTTTTCATTTGGACTGAATTAATAGAAAGCAAGTTTATAGAGTGCAATTCCATTTTGAACTTTATTATGCTTTGCTAATAGATTATTTATTTGTCTATAGGGCTAGAAAATTCTGACAGATGAGTCTCCAATAGAACACTTATTCTTTGATATGTATCAGAGAAATAACATTGCATAGGCTTGGGCTTGGATGGAAAACAGTGAGGTTTTGGTAAACCAAGAAAAAATAATCTAAAAGAACTTTATAGGTATCATGTTGATGTTCCTAGAATTCTGATACCCATTGCTGTTAGGATTAACACACAGCAAGTAGTAATTTGATTATTAGTTAGTCCCTTTATTATGCACATTTACAGAATTAAATTGGTTAATGTATTTAAGCGGTTTCCAGCCTGGTTTCCCAGGCTGCTCTTTGAGGACAATGGGTGTAAGCTGGAACATAGGAGGTTCCACATAAATATAAGAAGCAACTTCTTCATCTTGAGGGTGACAGAGCACCTGGAAGGGGCTACCCAGGGGGTTTGTGGAATCTCCTTCTCTGGAGACGTTTAAAATCTGCCTGGGTATGTTTCTGTGCGACTTGATCTAGGTGATCCTGCTGTGGCAGGGAGATCGGACTAGACGGCCTTGGGAGGTCCCTTCCAATCCCTAATGTTCTGTGATTCTGTAAGGAGCAGGATATCTGGGCACTGCTACATCTCTTGGCACTCAGCTGGCAGAATGAAAAGGGGTGAGTAGCACCCACTCAAACTGTGAGTGGAAGCACTGCAAGTTTAAGAACTGCAGCAGCAAGAAGTCTTCAGTGTGCAGGTGGCTATTCATTGACAGACTTGCTCTGTCTCCTGGGGAATTGCAAAATCTCTAGAAAGCAGAATTCAGCTTGAAGCAGCCCGGTGCAATTTTGCCTTCTACAGGGCTGTTCCTACTAGCTGGAAGTGCACACGAGTGGAAACAGTGTCAGGGGTTCTTATTTTCTGCTTTCTCAATTCAGTTCAGTGTGTCTCCATTCTTGGTGTTTTGTTAATCTTGGTGGTGGATGCTTTGATATGTTAATGTGTAGGGAAAACTTGCCAGCAGTTGCATAGGGGGAGACAATCTCTAATCCTCCAAGGCTGAGCAGGATGTACCTACAAGCCCACATCACTGCACATCACCACAAATGGATGCCATCCTTCTTTCTCCTGTGCACCTGTCATCAGCTCATTGACACCTTTTGCAGCAACTGCTGTTTACTGAAATTATTTAAGGCACCTATGTAATGCTGCTAATATGTGTTCTATAGCAATGCAAGCAATAAAAAAAATGCTAATATTATCTGTAGTCAGTGGTAGTGCAGAGGGAAATTTATCTTTGGTTTTCAGGTTCTAGCTCTGTTAAGCTGAAGTGCAAAAGCTCACTGAAGTGCAAAAGCTCATTGAAATGCTCTTCTTGCTGTAAGGATGATAAGGATAGAGAGAGGTATCTAGTGTTTTCAAAAAACAGAGGGGCTACAGTATGTGCAGGCTGATTGGCCTTTGTGCATGTATGGCTATGAAGTGGTGTTAGCAGTGTCCTACAGGTGAAGCACACCAAAAACAAGCAGCAGCAGAACATGTCCTAGTGCTAAAAGCACTGATTTCTTCACATGTTAATTTTTTTCTTAAATTCAAAACCTCTCTGTGGGTCAAAAAAGGTGTTTATACTTCTTAAACCCTTGTTTCTTTGGCAGGTAAAGTACAAGTTGCCTGATAACCTTGTTTCTACAGCTGCTTCTTCATGTATCACTACTTCATAGTGGACTGGGAACCAGAAGAGGAGGAAAATGGAGGATCCATTATTCAGAGAATTTCTTATGCTTCTGGAAACGGAGGCACAGATCTTTGAATATTGGCATCTGAACTAAACCTGGTGTCTTTGCTCACATCGAATAGCACTTTGCTCTGCTTGTAGACCTCCAGAAATGCTTGAATGCTGTTACTCACAAAAAATGCTACCTCCCCATCCAGTGCTCAAGGCACTTATACACCAGAGCCAAAAATCAGTGGGATTAATAGTAGTGCAGGTGATAACGACTGTTAACAGTGGTATGAGCCTTTATCCCTGAAAGGTTAAAGGATATCCTCTTTTTGAGCACCCTGCCTTGGTGGTTAACTGTGTTCAAGTAAATATTATTTCTGAAAGTCAAGTTTTGCTCTGAAGGTTATGTCTTCTGTAGGACTGGCTCATACAGTAAAAAATCCATGGTCACAGCTACAGGCATACAAGCCCTTCTTCAGGGTTAATACTTCAACCCTAGGCAAAAATTAGTCAATTTATAAAGTACAGAACTTTTATTTCAGTGCCAAAATACCCAAGCTGTTCCTAGCAGTGTTGACATGCCTGGGCTCAAAGCTGTGGCAGTTTCCCATGCCACCTGGCCTCCATCGAAACCTGTCCTGTAAACATGACTGACATACGGAAAGGGGAGGGAAAATAGAGATGCATCAACAAAGAGACACTGTCCTTGCCAGGTTTGGTAAAAATAAAATGATAGACCTGTCACCGTCCTGGGTTGCTAATGAACTGTGATGGACTGAGACACCTTCATTAGTTTTCTGGGGAGGTGAATAGCGGGCACCAGCTCCTGGTGTCATCAGTGGGTGTGTCTGTGCTGCAGACACATATTCATGAGCTTTAATAGAGAGATTCTGAGTTCATTGCAGCTGTAAAACACAACCAAGACGCTGGCTAAATTCTTTGGAGAGCAAACCATGTTACGTTACCATCAGTTTAAAACTAGCTTTGATAGCATCTATGGGAGTTGCAGTGCGCAGATGTGTGTCTCAGTTATTACTAGTGATGCATGAATCTACCTAGCATTACAAAGGCAGGCACTTTTCCTGGTGTCACACAAACTGTGAGAGCAGAGCTGAAGGAAAGAGGAGTGAGCTGGTCACGTGTTGGATTTTGGCTTACTCTAGCTAGTAGACAGTCAAATAGCTGCTTGGAAGGTGGCATCTGCTCTAAAAGACTCAATTACCTTATTAAAAACAACTTGCAGGCTAGCAGGCAAGTTTAGCCTGGTGGTACTGGATAAAAAAATCAGCTGGTGCCATTTTTCGGTGTTCGTTTCGTATCACAGAGGGCTCAGGCCTGGTTCTAATTGCTTTTCTACACAGCTGAATATCAAGAAGCTGTGTGACAGATGACGGTGATCCCTAGAAGCCACATGGCTTGGTGTGCCTCAGCTGGGGAGCTGCTAATGAGCTTATCAAGGAATTAGGTCTCCCCAGTGCTTGGGTGGGTGGTTTAGTTGTAGGATGGGGCTTTGTGTTTGGTTTTGGTTTCTTTTTTCTTTTTTCTTCCCCACATTTGTCCTCTTTGCTTATTCCTTCTCAGGGCTTATGGTGTCAGCTGAGTTTGAAAGTGATTTGGCATGATCTCTATACCTTTATCAAAGCTGCAGTATACCTCTGAGGAGGTGCTTTTTAGCTGCTCTTTAGCCTTATCTCCAGGATTTTTTTCCTCAAAGGCATGCTGTAGTGATTTTTCTTGCAGGATGCTGCTATTGTAGTAGCAAAGGGCTGTGGGTCCTCACCAAGAAGTATCAACCCTTTGCCATGAGGCAGTGTATCTCTACCTGCAGCACTTCTGATGTGTGCTGTCATGACTTAGTGAAGAGACTTAGGTGCCAGCACTTCAGAAGGTAAGTTAAAAGCAATATGCACTTGCTTCACTAAGCTGGAAACACTTGTACTTACAGTACCTGCTAACAAAGAGTTGTGATGATTAACCTTCCTTTTGAGGCTTCAATCTCAGGTTATGTATAGTTTGTCATTTGAAATATGTCTAGAGACTGTGTGTTCAGTAAACTGCATGATGCTCAGAGATACCGTGTCTGTGTGTCTCAGAGGAGCCCTCACTGACCACCAGAAGGACTTGGAAAGTGGACACCTGATTGCTCTGTGCAGAGTGTGTGGCATCTATTTTCTGACTCTCAGCATGCTGAGCTGCTTTTTGCTAGAGGCTGCTGGGCTGGGTCTAGGACTGGCGTTTGCTGAGAACAGCTTTGGTCTCTAGTAGTTCTTGTGCTTGTGGGCCAGGGTAAAGATTGTGGCTTTGGCTAACAAGTACTAGTGATCTCCATTTGTTTGTTATCCTGAGTATTATTTGGTATCTTCTCTTCCACATTAAGCTTTTGTACTTCCCTCTAATAAATACTTCTTGCTGGATCCCCTCTCTCAGAGCCTCTTCTGGTAAAGCTGAGATGCCTTGGACACCAGTTCAGTTGGACTCCTTCTTACCCATGTGTACAAGAGCAGACCTTTGCTGAGTCAAACAGGAGATATCTTTCAGCTCTCTGGGGAAGTAGCTACTAGTTGACACACCTAGACTTGCAAGTCTCTTCACCACAGTGCTGGTTTTAGTTGATGTGAAGATGCCTCTGTCTGCCCAAGGGATGGTGGCACATTTCATGGGCAATAGGGGACAATCACTATAGCCTGTTCTTTATTATCTTTGCACTTCTTGCCTTCATCCAGTCAGCAGTGTTTTTCTTGCACCTTGTTGAACCTTCAGCAATCTGTCTCCTGTTCATGATGCTTTTTTTTTTTTTTTTTTTTGTCTCTGGTCTTCTCCAGCTTCTTTGCTTGCATGGGATGGTTGAAAATACTTTGCACAACATTGACTAGTATCTACCTTGCTGCTTCCAGAAGAGCTCCCCACCACCCTCCAAAGTACTTTGGCTATCAAGCACTGTCATGCTCTTCTCATTGGCATACCCAGCTTGTGTCATGAACTCCTTGGAGTTGAGGAATTTCTTGTTACATGCCTGTCTGCCATGATCTGATGTTTACTCTGGTGTGCTGGGCCAATGCCAGTCCCAGCCCAAGTCACACAAGGAGACATGCTGTATTTGACACAGGAACACGTGCTTTTCCATTAGCATTTGTTATTTGTGGCCACGGTCAGACAGATAAAGATTGACATTGATAACTGCCTGAGGAGAGGAGCTGTGCACCAGCCTGCACATTGCCTACTGCTTTGATAATGCTGTGATGAAGAGGGAGCAGCCGTGCCAGCGAGCAGTGGCTCCCACCTTGCAGTGGCTGGCAGGTGCTTGATTGTCATCTTCCTTTTTTCCCTTTGGAGAGGCAACACTGGAAAGGAATTCCCATTAACAATTCATATTTATATAATTAAATCACACTGAGCTGGTAGCTAGTAGACAGATAACTGAGCTACCTCTCCGTACAAATGAAACCAGACTTACTGGCGCATTTTCTGTTTTGCTATTTCTTCGTTTCATATTTGCTTTAAAAAAAATACCAAGTTAATATTAATTTTTCTTCATTTTTTGGCAGTGCCTAAGCACCCCAGCATTCTGCTGGGCTCTAAAGACAGGCAATAGGGCAGCTTAAAAGATAAAATTATGTTTGCGACATCTTTCCTAACATGGACTCTGGGGTTGAGGCTTCTGTCTTCTGTTCATTTATAGGGTGCTGGCTGCAGTGGGGGTTTCATGCTCATGTTTTACAGGAGTGACTAGGTATACATCAAAGTACTGTTCTGTTTCAGGGGTCTCTTGATATATGAACTGTTGATCAAGACTTTAAAAAATGGTTTCAAAGAGCTCTTAGTGCTGTGGTGTCTATTTTATGTGGCCTTTTTGCCTGCAAGCAAAATATCTCTTAGCTGCTATAAAAAAAAAGGCAATTACACAGATAGGATTTTTAAATAAATCAAAATTTCCAGCTGCAAAATTCCCCTTTAAGGGTAGTCAGGAAATGGGTATCTAATCAGAGTGCTTTGGAATTGCCAGCATTACATGGCTTATAGCTACCAAACGGGTTCTGTAGGAACCACGTGTATAGAATAGGCAGACTGTGGCTTACGAGCCAGCGAGCACATTTGTAATGGGATTGTTTCTGGGAGGTCTCTGTCATCTTTGAGAGGTGACCGTTTATGCAAGTAATAAGAAATTCTGTGTTGCTTGGGGATGCTAAGTGAAAACGGGTTATTAAACAGGTTTTACTGGAAAGTATTTATGAATAATTATCTTCAGAATAATCTGAAACATTAAAATAAAAAAGATATGTCATTTAGAAAGAAAAAGAGATGGGATCAAAAGGGATCTGGAATTAGCATTCCTCATTATTTTAATGCCAGAACATGCTTCTGTACTATTAATAGATGTTAAAGTTGCTGCAGAATTTTCTGACTGCAGTTCTACAGCTTGAAGAATCATAATAATCCTAGTGCTGAATGTCCCTTTTTTTGGACAATAGCACCTGTTTTACCTTCCTTAGGTTGTCTCTCAGAACAAAAAAGGTTCTGTGAGGTCATCTTCAGCTCTATCCAGAATCAGGGTATTTTTTTTTTTTCAGTTTACTCATCACAGTCCAGGCAGACAAGCTCTGAATCCTTTTAAAAATTTATTAGTAAGGTATTTTTCTTTCTTCCTATAAGCATTTTACAGTACAGCATTTTATTTCTTACCTCTTTTAATGGTATTTCCTTCCAAATACATTTCTCTTCCTATGTAACATATCATTAAACTACAGAGCATTTCAGTCTGGACTTTCCCCAAGCATTACAGGCTGTTCGCAGCCAGCTCTGTGAAGCTGGCTATTATTCCTCATAGCAGGGTTTAAAAATAATTGCCCAGCTCCATTAAAAAAAAAAAGGGCAGTTAGATAATGATTTAGTCTGTAAGGTATATTTATCTGTCACAGAACTCATTAATGATAAAGACTCATTTGTATATCAGACCAAAATTGAGAGATTGATTATTTCTGTGTGCATAGAGGGGCCAGTGGCACACCCAGGCTGCCTCCCAGGGGATGCTGGAGTGGGAACACCCATGGGTGCACAGCCCCACCTCTGTTTCTGGCAGCTGGCACCAGTGAACCCCTGTGTCAAGCTCTGGGGGCTCGGGTCATGCTGAGACACCCATGCTGAGACATCTCCCTCAGCAGCAGGGTTGGAGCGTGGGCGTAGTCGTGCACCAACATGTCTGAGGTGTAATTTCTTGTCGAGCGGTTTTGGTAAGGGGCCTTCCCAGAGATGCACTCCTGAAAACCTTGTAAAAGGATGATGAAAAGGTTAGGGAAACCAACCCTCATTTGTGTGAATGCTGGGGGGTTTTTTGGGGTTATGATTTAACAGCTCTGTTTTATTTGAAATAAATGACTGCTGTTGGGATCTGATACAAAGTCTGTTGGAGATGATGGAAAGGCAGCTGTTGCTGAAGTAAGCTTTGGTAGTTGCTGTTTAAGAAGTTTTTATTCTTTTAAATCCCAGTTTATTAAATAATTCTCTTTTGTTTTAATTGCTGAGACAGGTCTGAGTGGCACTAAATCATTCAGAAGATACTTGAAAACTATGTTTTCATGGGGCAGAGGATTATTATCCTTTCCTAGAGCACTGAATTAGTCCTAGAAAAATAGCAAATATTAATGTAACAGGAGGATATAGCCAGGCAGCCACAGTTGAGAACAGGTTCTTTTACTTACTTGCCCTGTGAATCTGTGGTAGAAATATGGGGTCAGCTAATAAAACCAGAACACACTCCTACTTAAATGAATGGAGCCATTCATTTCAAGGACAGCTTCAGGGTTTTTTAGTCTAGCGGTGTAACTAACTGAATTCCCTATAGGCAGATGAGCTGGTGAAGGAAAAACGTTCAGAGTAAGGATTCCAGGTTTGGTGGTTGTTTTTTTGCTCCCCCTCCCCCCACCCCTTTCTTCTTAAATGTTGAGGGTAATTGCTCGGGGGGGTGTGTGTGAGGGGGGTGGTGATGGAAAGGGGGAAGCTGGGATCTTTGTGACTGCTTCCTCCAGGCTGCAGTTGAACCACTAGAGCTTTGCAATTCTCAGATTCAGCTACATTCTGTATAACATAGGCTGCCTCTAGAATTTGTTCCAGCGTTTGGAACAATCCAGCGAAAAATCTCTTTGAGACAGAAGTTTCTGGGATCTGAACAATGAAACAATATTGTATTTGAATGTAATAATATATTAGATAACAATAATGAGTGTCTTGCTCTGTTAGAGGCAAGTCATAAAGATAAGCACTTCTGGAGCACTTCGCTCCTTTCAAGTGCTGCTGTATTAACAACAACATCTGAGATGCTGAAAGATGATACAGAGGGCTCTTCCGTTTGCTTTTGCAGAAGGCTGATCTTGACTGTGGGGAGACTCCTACTAAAGACTAGGAATGGCTTCGTATAAGCCTTTTCCTCACTCAGGATAACAGTTACTTTCTAAACAGATTTTCAAAGAGGGTTGAAGGAACATGTCAGACGGTCAGAACAGAGCATTGCAGGAAAAGAAAAGGCTTTCAGATGAGCACGTCTTGTGGATGCAGCTCTCCTGATGGAAAGTTGGAAGCAGAAACGTGGCATTATCCTTTGCAGGCCCAAACTGCAGGCAGTGCGTCAGAATCCTCGCAGGACCTTACTTACATTTGCACTCGTTTTTGATTGTGGGCAGTGGTGAATAACTGGATGCTGCTTTGCATTTTTGTCTGAGTCATTTGGTTTGTCCACTTCAGCAGTGGAGGGCAGAGGCAGTCAGCAGGGTTCTTTTGGATCATTCAGAATATGAATCTGGGAGAAGGCATCGCTGTTCTTTTCCTGAAGTAGAGGAAAAGATCATCTTGTGCAGTAGAGGCAGAGAACAGGAACTAACAGATGGGCTCTCTGCTGCCATAAGACATCACTGCTGCTTTACAAGACAAGAAGGATACTTGGAGACTCAGTAGTATTTTTATTTCCCACCCACCCCATCATAAACTGAGTGCTCCCAGCTCTAGTTATCATAAGTGCTCACTTTGTCCTCAGTGAAAAGGTAGAAAGGGATCCCTCATAAGTGAAGGGGGTTGTGTAGGATGTCAGCCCTACCTGATGTGTCACAGATCTGTTTCAAGGAATTAGCAAAGGCTTTCCTCTCAGCTGGCCTTCTTCCTGTCTAGCCCTTTGAAGACCTGCGTCTCTATGCTTGTGTGCTGCACCATCTAAGGTGGGCTTGTGGCAACTCTGTTTAAAATTTCCGGGAAATTCAGCTCAGGCTTTAGCAACTCCTGGACTTTTTATATTAAGTTGAAAAGGCTGGCTTTCCTTTTTCCCTTCTTGGCCATATATTGTTGTCTATATGATGGCTGGCTGGCTGGCTGGCTGGGGATGTATAGATACAAAAATGGATGAGGAAATGGGGAGATGATTTCTGCTTGTATTGCTGAGTGAGCTTAAGCAAGCTCATTTTGTACCTCCAGCCCCCACAGCACAGCTTTGAGCCCAGCCCAAACCTGTGTGGTGGTTTGATGCTTCTGAACAAGAAGAGTGTGAGAGCGATTGCAAGGACAGGGAGCTCAGCCTATGGTTCCAGACTGTCACTTATGTCTAGATCATTCTTAATAAATGTTCAATGCTGTTTTGAAGTCATCCAACACTGGTGCCTGTCCAGCTTTCCCAGCAGCCGGTCCCTGCATTTTCTTATCCTTATCTTCACCCAACGTTTTTGTTGCAGCCTGTGCCTGTGCTGCCCTTTATGTGCTGCGTGTGTAGTGGAACGGCACTTCCCTTTCTTTTGAAAATGTAAAAACTGTATGTATTTACTCACATCTCAGTTTCTTCCCATGAACCAACCTGTTCCTGGGTTTTATGCTGTTTATTCATTTCCTCAGCCCTGTTTTATGTCCCTCCCTGAATTTTCCTTTATTTCTTGAAAAATAAAATACCCTTTTCACCAAAGAGAAAAACCAGTGGGCGGAAAGAAACCTCTGAATGTAAGATGAGTTTTGCAATCCCTCACACAGCATCTCAGTCCTGTGTCTGTCGTCTCTGTTTAGACAGCAAGCTCTTCAGAGGAGGGGCTCTTTTCCTGTGTTTGTACAAGTGCTCAGCAGACTGAGGCCCTGCTATAGCTGGGTTCCTTAGGGGCTATAGTAATGCACAATAATAATGAACCATATGTTGGTTTAGCCGGGAAAATACTAAAGCAGCAGGCCAGTGGGCATGCTTTCCCCTAATGGACCAGGTATTTCTTAGACAATGCGGACCATTTCCCTTTCTGTCCCTCTAAAAATGCTCTTCACTTCTAGAGGAAGCAGTCCTAGGGATGGTGATGTATTTTAAACTTTGTGGGGTTTATTGTTAGTCTAATTATACTGTAGATATTCAGAAGTCTGTTTCTGGAACACGTTGTGAATTGTAACCCTCTGCACTGTGACCTCGTGGGGCAGCAGTTGTGAACTGGTGTCAGTGTGGGGCCAGCCCTGACCTCATATGCGGACCACGAGACAGAGCACATTGGCTTGGGCTCAGCATCCTGCCAAGATACTTGTTTTGTTGTTTTTTGGATTACTTGTAGCTTGGTTCGCTGGCAGAACAAGTTGGTGTGCAAAGGAATGCACAGGTGTGCCCCTGGTAGTCTACACAGTTAGCAGCCTGTTTCACATAGGGGTGATCTTTGAAGTTCTCAGCCTCTTTGGTTGATGGATCTGATAGGTGTCAGCAACACTGGTTAATTTTGCATTTACAATACATAATTAGGAAGAATAAATAATTTGATTTTCCTTCCGGAGGTATGTTATCAACATGTTTTTTTCACTCTTACAATTTTCATCTTGATATCAAAATATTTTGAGCGAAGTCATAGTTGTATAGAAACACTTAGAAATGTTGACACTAACATGAAGCTCTGAGACTTTTTTTTTTTTAGGAGAAATATGTGAAATTAAAATTCCAAGTTAAATTTTTCAATGTCCTGAATCAAAGCAAAAGGGATAAAAAGCTGTGTTTAAAAATATTCAGAAGGATACCAAGATGCCTCAGCTTTCAAATAGAGGTTTTGTGAGACCCCTGGAGGTCCTCACCAGCTCTGTGTGACCCTGGCAATGTGATGATCAATGCTGACGTGGTCACCATGGCCACTCTGTCCTGGTCTCTGCTAAGAGATCAGCTGGAGCTAGCTAAGGCTGCACCTCTTTGGTGTCAGAGCTCAGTTTAGCAGGAGTCACTGGGAATTGGGGGAGGGAAATCAAAGATTTGCTGCTTGGTAAATCCTCCCACTTCCCTCTCCCGGTGGAGACATTTGTGATAATCATGGAGAATGTTACCACTTCAGCCTGCAATAATAACCATGGAGCAGCTCTCTTGCTCGTAATTGCTTCACTGCCCAGGGGAGAGAGAGGACCGTTTTCCTTTTATCATTGTCTTTGGCATTGAGTTTGGTTTTTCCTTCTGATGGTTAAATATCCCTCTGATTCATCACCATGACTTCCCTCACCAAGTAACCATGAGGTTATTTTCAGGTGGTGGAAGGGATGTGCAGGGTACCTCGAGTCCTGAGATGTTGGGGTCAGTATTGATGAATGCATTCAAAGTGAGTATGATCTGCACGGTCTTGTAAAGTGCAGATCTGTTTGAATCGAGAGAAGTATTTTAGTGGATTTATTGTTGCCTTTGATATGCTTTTTATGTGTTCTTGTCAGAAACGAAATTAAAAAAAAAAAGTGCTGCAGTTCCGTGTAAGCCTGTAAAAACATAAAAATCTGGCAGAGAAAGACCTGTCATCATAACTTTCATCATGTTACAAATCCTTACTTTGCCACATCTGCTCATTACATGAGACAGGCAAGAATTCAGAGCAGCTGAGCTTGGAGAAATTCTGTTGCAGAAGGTAACAACTGATTAAAAGGTCTGAGGATAGCTACAAAAATTTTCTTATGGTCTCTTTGGTTCATGAATTATATAAGTGGGATGCTGGTAGACTGCAATGCTGCATATATTTAGATACAGATTAGGCTGGGGAATGAATTACAGTGAGGTGTAAAATAAGTGAAATGTAAGCTGTGCAGCAAATGTATTTTTTAAAGTGGTTGGCGTTTTTCTACAATAAAAGGAAAAAAATATACCCAGGCCATTTTGGGAGCACAGTAAGTGAGATCAAGCACGGAGCAGTAAAGTTAATGGTGATGTGACGATTCGTCTTAGCCCATGATCTTGCCTACGGGCTCTAACTCTGCAACTTGGTCAATAAATGTGAGTGTAGTTATTATGTTTAAGAGTAGCTATGGATTTTCAGTCAGAATGATCTTTGCTTTTGTTTTCACACTTACTCTCTTTCCATCTGAAATAGTCTTCCTGCAAGAGCTCTTTTTGGCTGCATCTCCTCTTTGCCGTGAGCTGTCTCTGATGGCAGAATGGTACCTCTGGCAGGGGTGGGATGGATGCCCCCCTCCCTCTGCAGTGCTTTCCGTGGGGATGCTGCTCCTGGGGGCTGTGGGGCAAGCAAATGGCTGCCTCCCTCCTACTGCTCTACCTGAGCAGCTTTCTCTGTTACTGGAGGCTTAAATTCTCTACCACAATTCCAAGACGAAAAGAATTACAGTTTTAGTTTGACGTCTAATTTTCTCTTTTTGGGAGGTTTTAAGCAAAAGAAGAGAAAAGCGAGGTGCTAACACAATCCAAGTGTTCCAGAAGTGGAGGATTTAAAAACATGAATTCTCAGACATTGCGCTATTCGATGGTTACCGCAACAAAGAATGGAATATGGGGCGCGAGTTGTGTTTTCATCTGCTCAGATGATTTCAGAGGCTTCATATCTTGTGCACAGAGGCTTTCTTGGGGGCAGTGGGCTAGCCAGATTTTTGATGTCTTTGGTCTTTCTGAGTCACCTGGACAAGTAACTTCACAGCTGGATGGTGTCAAGACCACACCCAGCCCCCCTGTAGCTCTTGGGTTTTAAATGGCAGTGTACACAGCCCTGCGTTGCAGTTGCAATATCCTGTAACAGATAACATTTTAAAACGTACAAAGATACATTTGGTATAAATATAGCTCACAGCATGAGACACTGAATAAAACATTTCTCTTCACTCATCGGGGAGGATCATGCATAACTTACTCTTGGATCTGCTTCATCATTCAGGCGTTAGAGAGTCACCCCTAATTTGTGAAAACATATGGCTTATTCCATCCTTCCACACTGAGAATTTGTTCGAGGCATGCCTGCCTGCAGTCTTGTGTTCACCATCTGGATCGACCTTCTGCAAGTTGAGGTAATCGGGAGTCAGGGTAGGGGAGAGCAGGGAAGAACCTTCTTCCTCCTCTGCTAAAATTGGAGGACATCTCTTCTAGCTTTTGGCTTCGTTACAGCCCGATGGATTGAATCTCGGAAAAAAAAATCATGGGCCAGGCAAATAGCCAGGTTACTGAACACACATTCAGCAAACAATTAGGAACTACAGGATAATTTAACTTTTGTAGACTGCATCCTGATTAACTATCTAGCAACAGTGTGTTCTGGACAACTTGCTGTGGATCCAGTAAGAAATACGTGGTATATCACAGACCTGTTGTCCATTCTGGACCGTGATGCCCATCTTCCCAGAGGTTTGAGTTGCTGCTGTTCCTGCTCAAATTTGATGCAATGGGCAAATCTTAGACTACGTTCACTACCCTTCAGCAGAAGGCTGTCACAGGCCACACATGACTTGAGCAGGAATGAAGTACATACTGTCAGCAATTTCTCTGTCTTGGCTGGTCAACAAGAGACAATTGATTATCTACATGAAGCAGTTTTGACTTCCTGTTATTTACAGCAGTCATTCAGTCAAGTCAATGACAACCTGTTTGCTTGTTCTGGTTAATTAATTTGATTTAGAAGTCCTCATGTAATCCTGTTTTGGCTCAGGAAAGTACTGTGTGGCCTGTTCAGGTTTTCCCACTTACTCTAATGCTGCATCCTCAGTGACTCTCTCCAGCTTTCCTGGAGGGAGCATCAGCATGTGCTCAGAGCCCCCACTGTGTTGGGGGTTGGACAGGCTGCACTCCCCAATGCGTGCCTTGAGCTGGGCAGCCCAAAAAGACCTACTGGAGGCATCATCGTTGCAAAACACTGAAGTGCTGGCTGAATCTCATTTGTATTGCAGTCCTCCAGCTTTGACTTTTGTACAAAGGTGAACTAGTAGCTCATTCTGGATTTGAATGTGGAGTCTTGTATTCAGTGCTGCTTTGAGCTCCCCTGTAATTTTAGTGTTACTTCACCACTTTCTTGTGGACCTGCCTGATACATTCAGGTATATTCCAAAGCAGGAAAGAAAGTTAATACTGGCTTAAGTCATTCTTATGCTCTTGAAACTAGTTGCATATAGGGGTTAGTAGCAATGATAACATCTAGACACTATTTTAGAAAGCAGTTGCAGATTTATCCTACATGGTCATACTGGTACAGAGCACCTGTGAAGCAGTCTGTCTTTCCATAACTGTAACTTCATTTTGTTTCCGAAAAAAACCCTTAATGTAAGTCAGTCTTGGATTGGTATGTAGGTACAGCCATGTATGCCTCAAAGCAGAGAGCTGAGCAGTTTTCTTAATGAAGTTCTAAGCCTCTAGCTGTCCATGTGCTGGATTTGTGTAAGGCATGGGATCTGCAGTTGAAGTTCGTTTCCCTGTGCATGCTCCTGTTATCCGCAATCAGCGAGAGTTCTTCCCAGCAGGTAGCAGAACCTTCTGTTCAGGTAGCAGAACAGAGATCCTCCAAATTTGCTGCGTGTGAATTAAACTGGACTTTACCCATTGCCTGTGAATTCAGGCACAACAAGTATTAAAGCCAGTAATGGGGCATACAGGGTTATACTGGGCTCAGGATTTTATGTGATTCCTGGCAGATGGTTGTATTCCTACTTCATGTGTACGAAAGGGTTCCCTATGGCCATGTACACATCAAATTATTTGTCAAGATCTATCAAACAAAAGAAAGTGGCCACCTTAACCTCACAAATTCTTCTGGATTGTTATGTTGCCCACTGGGAAGGAACCCTCTGGTTCACTCTTTGCTATAGTCGAAGGAGCCCATGTTTGTGAGAAGACAAGCTTGTCCACCGCTATGTGCTTGCTTTGAAGATATTCTTCTGTGTTTGCTGGGCACATCTTTCATTACCACTCAAGCTTGTGCTGGAGTCTGGTTTCCTTCTTTTAGGACTGGCTTTCAGGTCCTCCTGGTTTCGGGAATGTTGAACATACATGAAGTAATATATGACTTGTTTCAAAGTTGAGCAGGATATAAAAATATTCAGCACTGGCACTGCCTCTGAATAGCTTTCACAACTTCCTCTCCTCACCACCCCCACGCAGACTTTCTCTCCTATACGTTTCTGCAGCAGCGCTGTGCAGGGCTTTGCGTTGGCTGCAGTCAGCTGTGTCCTCCATCACCCAGGTACTCACTACTTCACACAGTTGTATATCCCCAGGGAATCACCCATCACAGCATGAGCTACAGGGTAGAAAAGAGAGGTCAGTGGAAGTATTTGGTGCCTCAGGACAGTGAGATCTTTCTTACTGCATTGAGGATACTTCACAGTATGTGAGCCTGGAATGCCAGACTCAGTTTAGTTAAGGGTACATATGATATGACTGTGCCTGTCCTGATCTACCCTCGTTATTTCCTTCCTTCTCTCTTAATCATAGCATTCAAAATTATTAAAATAGATTAAAATGCAAAACAGCACCATAATCAAACAGAATGTAATAGCTGGTTTTCACGAAATAACATTAAAATTAAAGATAAATAATTTATGACTAAGTCTCTCATCAACTTTGGATGGCCATAAAACAACACTAATGAGCTACCACCCAATCCTTAAGAATTTGTGTAGCCAGACTACCCAAGCCCATCTCTCCAGGCCCTGAATGTATCTCACACTGCAATATGTTCTGTAGGCTGTCCTTAGACAACCTTATCTTACAGCCTATGATCTTTATGCATGTAGTTTCAAATTTTAAATGAACGCATTCGCATACATCTGGAGGTTTATGGGCATGCTGAAAACGGTCTGTGTTTTACAAATGCAAGCTTTCACTAATGGACCCTCACAAGCTACTTGTATGTGCTCTTTACAGAACCCCAGAGTGGTCAGAGTTGGAAAGGACCTCTAGGGGTCATCTAACTCAATTCCCCATCAAAGCAGGGCTGCCTGAAGCACATGGCCTGCATCGCGGTGGGATTAGTGTCTCTAATCTGAAAACAGTCTGACTCCATCCTCCTTAGACCTACCCTTCTCTAGGCTAAATAGTCCCAGCTCACTCAACCTTTCCTCTTAGCAGACATGCTCCAGGCCCACAGTAGTCTCCATCGCCTTCCACTGGACTCTCTCCAGTAGTTCTCTTTCTTGTTTGAACTGGGGGTGATAAGGAGCAAGAGCCTGTGCAAGGTAGGAAGGAAAACTGCTTTGGCTACAGCCCAGGTTATGGATTATTGGTATTTTTTGAAAAGTTTTGGCACCAGCATTTTCTGTACTTGCCAAATGCCTCTGGGACAGGAAGGTCCTGGAATTTATCTGTTTGGTTGGGTTTTTTTTTTTTACATCTGAGCTATAAATAAGCACCTGTACCTCCCACATAAAAATGAGCCCAAATACTTTAGATGAGCAGAGTGAATATTATCTCTAAAATGGGATATGAATATGTTCATAGATGTAAATTCAATGGGCTGAATAGCTTGAAAATACTTCAGGAATGCTTGAGGAGCTTCTTTCTGTTCATATTACCAGTTTTCTTGCCATGTGGATGGATGTAAATGGAGATTGATAGGAGGAGCTGTTATTGTAATGTACCCATTAGGATGGTTTCTTTATTTCAATATGTAGATTGCATTTTCAAGATGTGAAGCCAGTTTAACAAAATGAGATGTACAGAAGCTTTATGTTCTGTTCTTTGCAGCTTCTGCTCAGACCCATATAATTTTCAGAAAAAGGCTAGTAGTTTGTGGCATAGCATACTGGTGCAGAACAAAACTTGTCTTCACTCATGTTTTGAATGGAAACAGCAACATCTGCAGAAACTATATTCTAGTGAGAAGGGTGAGATCATAATTTGATCAGTCTATGCTCATCCATTTTAGAATAATTCTTGAGATAAAACATGTGAGCTATTGGTGTGTAAAGAATTCAATTCACTTCATACTGTGAAAAATGAAATGTTTATCAATCTTGATTTTAAAACCTTTTGATTTGGTTTACCAGTCACCCAGTGTGTGGTAGTGTTCTGGGACACATGGGAAGCTCACGCCTACATATGCTGTTTCAGCACCGTGTTATTCGCGATGCTCCGCAAGGCATGACTGCAGTGCTCCTCTTCCCTACCCTGGTGACCTTCCTCTGTCTGCTGCGAGGGGAGCGTATTATTCACTTGCTTAAACACATTTGGTGAAGGAAGGTTTTATGAATTGGCTAAGGCAGTCAATCAAATCCAGTTTTAGTCTTCTGGGAGGTGTCTTGTACAAAACAATATTCTGGACATTCAGTTAAAATGAGGGAAGTAATTTTTTTTGCTGGACATCTTATTTGCTTCAATTTGTATGCTATTTATGTTTTTAAAGTTCAGTGGCTGTGATCTGTTTACTTTTCCACTCCAGCTCATTTGCAAGCTGACGCAGTCTAAGTTTGGAAAGCGTTTGATTTTGATAAAAGGAGTAGATTGATTGTAATTCCCTAGATGAGAGTACGGTTACTAGTTCTATTGGATATCTCGGAGTGATCTCTTACCAGTGAAAGGACTGTATCTCTTCTGCCACGGTGAATTCATACATTTTAATGTCTACATCTGTAGGGGTTTTGATACTTTCTTTTTAAATTACACCTCTTCTAAATTCTTTCTGAGGCACTGATTATCTGTGGTGGAGCACACCAACCAACGCTAGATTTCTTGGCAGCAAGATGCTATTCATGCTATGTGTATAAACTCCACACTGTTTTAAAGAGTTTGCAGGTAGCTGGGGAAGACAAGACAGGTATTTGTCGTCTGAAAGAAGCTTCCTATGTGATTTCAGCTGAGAGCTGGGTTTTGGAGCCAACTTAGCTTTCAAAGGCGAGGCACACTGTAAAACCTAATTACTATCTAGAATAAACGGTAACATTAATTGCAGTCAATTCTCTATAAAAGGAATAAACTATCACTTAATTGCATTTAAATTCATAATACAAAAAATGTATCTTGATTAGAGAAAGAAATAGATCAGGTTAATTCCTTTCTTTGGTAACGAGTGAAATTTATATAGAAAAATTGCTTTATCCTGTGGAGCTGTCATTGACTTCTTCCTGTAGTTGATTCTCAGTCTTCAAATAGATATTCAAACACCCAACTGTCATTTAAGCTTTGGATAATTTTTCTTCTCAGACAGTAATTCTCTGCTCCCAAAGTTGAAAGCTTTTCAGCTTTCTGCTATCTCTGTTCTGGAGGGGAGGGGGGCTGCAGGTAGGAAGCAACTGTACAAATCTGCATGTATATCTTTTTGTGGTGTAGCCTGCGATCAAGTGGGAATGAAGCTATTTCAGGTTTCGTTTGTTTGTATTTATCTTTTTATGACCGATTCAAAACCCTTGCTTAGAAACTCCAAATGCTATTCTGGGAGGGGTTAGGAAAGAAAGGATATGTGTCCCAGAACACTGCTAGGGAATGAAAGGTGCTGAACAGAATTATTTTCTGGAAGATTGAAACCTGGTGTGTTGTGTAAAGTCTAATTTTAGACCACATTATGCTGCAATATGGTATCAGATTCAAAGAGCAGCAGGTGTCAGAGAATCTGCTAGCTGACACTCCATGTTACAGCAGAAAAGCTTTATTAAATTCATTTTCTAAGCTGCAAATAGGACTCTGACATGGTGTGAAATTCAGCTAAACTGAACTTCTTCAGCCTCTGCTCTAGCATGTCATGGATTTGCTGTAATCACCCACTGTGATCTGGCTAGCCTGGGTTTGGAAATGCTGGCTATTAGCCCTAGCAGAAGAATCCTTTGCTTTCAAGCACTGTGTGCTCCCCACCCACAACCTAATGAATCCTCAAGGGGGTCTGAAATGAGACAAAACCCAGTCCTGAACCGAGTGAGAACAGGAAAATCTATTTCATGCCTTTCCCACAGGAGGCTGGTCTAATTCACTAAGAAATATTTTGTGATGGGGCTGAGGTTATCTGGATGGAACAGCTATTTTTATTTTGAATATTTTAAATATGGCAATACCCTACATTTCTGTGTGTGAGATGTTTCCCTGAAAATCTAAAAGGTTTGTCAGTGTAAAAATATAAATTGTGAGGATACAACTTGTAAGGACAAGGATTTGAAGTGCCTGCTTTCAGTACCAGTCCTGCCAAAAAAGCAATGCCACCCTGGCACAGGGAGGACTGTGCTGCAGCTCCTCCACAGTGGGCTTCGTGCTGCCACCTCTCCCAACCCAAACCTGAGATGCTGTGTGTTAGGTCTGTGTCTTGCGCTCCTCAGCAGCTGGAACTCTGTCTTGTGCATTTGTCCTCCAGTTGTGCACTGCTTGAGCAGGGGGTAAAGCATTTGCTTAGTGGTGCAAAGTCTTCTAGATATGGATGGATGAGAGGGAGGACACATTTGCAATACAGCAGATTTTGATGGTGTAGTGCCCTGATTTTACCCGTAGTAGTTGTGTACAGGGAATTCAGTAGCCATAGCAATAGGGACAGTGTCAGGAGAAGAGCTGCCATTCATTTTAGACTGCTTTGACTGGGTTTAAACATTCTTGAAAGTGTTGAGAAGCAGCAGAGAAGATCAAAAAGGAATTGTCAGGGCTCTGAGAAGCCTGTGGAATTAATTTAGAGAGCTCCCCTTGGACAAAACAGTGTCAGGTAAAGACAGTGCTTTATACAGATCAGATGTGATCAGCTGGGCATCGCCGGCAGTCCTGGGGAGTAGCAGAACACAAATAAAAAGGAAATGTTCAGGCTGTGAGTTAAAGCTCTTTCTTTATATTTTTTAAGATAGGTTTTTTTTGGGGGGAGATGATTCTTTTCTGCCTCTTTTTTGGGAGATAAATCCACATTTGATCTCATGAAGAGCGGAAAATATAGAACATATAGGAATATTTTATAGCTACGCTTGTGTTTGATGGGTTTTCTATTCATAATTTGGGCCCTTATTGGGAATCCAACTGTCTGAACTGTTCATAGCCAGTCTGGCTGCTTTGCTCACAAAGGAAATTAGATAATGTAAAAGTCTTCAAGGAAGAACTGGAAGATTTGGAGTTTGCATAGAGACCCCTTCACAGACTGGCTGCATGATTACTCCTGTAAATTGTGAAAGATCACATATTTGGGTAATGCATGGTACTGGGTTTTGTTATCTTGTTTAAACTGATAACCTAACGATGCAAGTTGCCATACACACACTGACTCTTGTTGCTGAAATAGTAAGACCCCATAATTTAGCTCATGCTTTCAAATATGGTAGTTGTCTTTGGTACAGGAAAGCCTGCCATAGTACGTATGCTAAGCAATGGTCTGAATCAGGGATGGAAGATTGGCTCACCTAATGTGGTTTTGGCTTTGTCAGCAGTTCAGGGATGTGAGCTGAGCAGTGTGCAATCTTGAAGGGTTTGTTGTTCATTTGAAATGTGAAAGACATCGGTCTTGTCAGTTTGTGGGCAAACAGGAAAGAAGTCTATAATAGTCAGTGCAAACCATTCATTCAGAAAGGTCCCAAAGATAGATTCACTGTAGCTCTGATGTTTACTACAAGGATGTCAGAGTGACAGAATGAGAGGAAGTTATCTCAAGTTGCACCAGGGAGGTTTAGGACGAATATTAGGACAAATTCCTCACTGAAAGGGCCATAACACACTGAAATATGCTACTCAGGGAGGTGGTGGGTATTTAAAAGACATACAAGTGAGTGCTAAGTGACATGGTTTAGGGGTGACCTGGCAGTGCTGGGTTACATGTTGGACTTGATGATCTTAAAGGTTTGTTCCAACCAAAGATATTCTGTGATTCTGTGGCATTTTAACCAAGTGCTTGGACGAGGCTTTAAAATGTTGCTGAATTCTGGGTGAACCCTTCAAATTGTTTTAGGTATCTCTGTTGGGCTCCCACTACACAAAATGCATTGAGGTACTTCTAAGAATTGCACAGTTACAGAATTAATGAGGCTGGAAAAGACCTCTAAGGTCATCAAGTCCAGCCTGTCATCACCACAATCACAGAATCATTCTGGCTCGAAAAGACCCCTGGGATCATTGAGTCCAACCATCTACCTTACAAGTTCACCCTTAGACCATATCCCTCAACACCTCGTTGAAACGAACTCTAAACACATCCAGGGATGGTGACTCCTAACATCCAACCTAAACCTCTCCTAGCACAGCTTCAGGCCCTGCCCTCTCATCCTGTCACTAGTTGAAGGGCCCGACCCACCACATGACTACAACTTCCCTTCAGGTAGTTGTAGAGAGGAAGAAGGTCCTCCCTGAGTCTCCTTTTCTCCAGGCTAAACAACCTCAGCCTCTCCTCATAAGACTTTCCTTCCAGACCCTTCACCAGCCTTCTTGCTCTCCTCTGGACCTGCTCCAGCCCCTCAGTATCTTTCTTGAAGTGAAGGGCCCAGAATTAGTAGCCAAAAAGGCCAAGCACCTAAACTGTGCGGGGGGCTGCAGTGCCACTTGCTTTGTGAGTAGGGGTCTCTGCGGGACTAATAACTGTAGTCTTCACCTCTTTTATTCAAAGAGGCAAAACTGCTTGTGTTTGGGATAGGAGATTTTATTCTGGTCATAACTTTCTTATAACCAGGAAACAAGACTTCAGACTAGGCACTTCCTCAGTATTTTGGAGAAGATGACCAGAGATTCCATTTCTGGTACTGCTGCTTTTGTGCAGAACCCATCCATATGAGGTGTTTCCAGTCCACACTGTGTGCAGGGAATCTGAGACTTCATCTCAGAGGTGACCTGCAAAGGAAACTTTACAAGTGGCTTCCACCACTCCTTTTGGTTTCGTTTTTCCCTTTGGGTTTTAAAAACACTGTACAAAGGGCTGGGAGGCTTTGAATAGTCCCAGCTTTTTTTTTGTTATTAGATTTAAAAGTAACAGGAATGCCGAATCTGCTTTTGCTGCTCTGCCCCCCCCCATTCTTTCCCTGGACAAGTCCTTGGAGATGTCGGGGATAGGAAAGTGAAATGTGGCTCGGACTCAGAGGTGTTTAGTTTTTAGAGGAAGGGCTTTCCAAGTGCTTGGACTCAACAGGTGTTACTGCAGCAAACAGAATATTGGACTTGAACCAGCCTGACTTGCCTTTTCTTCTCTCTGCGAAGCATCTTCCTTGCAGTCATAATTACAGTAGTTTTCACATTTTTTTTAGAATTGACTTTTTAATGTTAAAATGTTTTTTTCCCCTCCCTCTACAATTCTTTTGGTATCTTTTTATGTATCACAGATAAGAGGAAAAATGAATTTTTTTAGTTTTTAAGAAGAAAACTCCAGAAGCTCTAGGTTAGGACCAAGAGTGAGATAAGCAGAAACTCCCCAACCTTAAACATAAATATAGAAGTCTGTGTCTTCTGTCTGTGTGCTCTGTCCCCGTGCTCTGCAGGATTCGGTAGCAAGGCAGCCACGCTAAACAGGGAACCATTACTTTGTGGCTGATCTAGCTCAGGAAAGTTGGATTTTCATGTGCAGGAATTTAACATTTGAAATTGTTTTTAGATCAGCCAAATGGTGTGTGTGCATTAGGATCTTGCTGTTCCCAACCTAGTGTTTGAGGTGCCTCTGAGAAGGTGTTGGCTGGGAGATGTGTGTGAACAAAACTGCTCATGTGGCTCAGAGCCTGCTTTTGATTTGTGCCTTGGGGGACTTATGTGGAAAATGATGTCTGGGAGCAGACTGACATGCAAAGCCCATGGGTCATACCTTGTGTTCCCTCTGTGTTAGTTTGTCTGCTTAGCTGGGATACTAACATAATGAATTTTAATTGGAAAAGAAAAATCCTTTGGTGGGAGCATATTCTCAGATGAGGGAGGCAGAAATTACAGAATAATTCATGGACTATTTGCAGCTCTGGAGACTTCAGCTGGTCTAAATAATGTATGTTTATACATACAAATGGTGTGTGTGTCCCTGCATATTTTAAATGTTTGATTGTTTCACATTAAGAAACAAATGAACAAGCGCTGACCGGAGAACATTTGCCATTTTGGTTTTGATTTTTTGCTGTTGATACGGATCCTACACTGATTTTTATTGGTGTGCTTTTCAAACCTGTGTTTTATTGCTGGCCTAAATCTGTATGGGCATGGCAGGCAGCATCTATTTAAAGCCTGAAGGATACTAATGAGGAGCATGAGTATAGACAGTGCAGCCATCGTCCCTCAGCCATTAAGGACCAGAAGCAGCAGAAGTTCTCGTGCTGCTGCCTTCCCTGCCTGCCTCTCTGGTGGGCTGGCTCCATTGCACGGATAGAGCTGCTTGGTACCTCACACAGAATGAAATTCCCGGTAGGGTCTCAGTACTTGGTGCTCTGGCTGCGCTAAGGATGGAGCAGTCCCAGCACACTGGCAAAGCCGGAGCACACCGGGGCTGCAGGGCTGCTGCTGCCTGGCAGTGTTGGGGGGGTTTCTCCAGCTGCTGCAGGCCTGGGCCTCCTGAATCTGCCCTTTTCTAAGTAAAGTTTCCCTCAGCTAGAGGAGCAGAAAGTAAAATGTTGTGTGTTGTGGTGTGTGCACCTGTGTGCAAACATTGAACTCGGGGTGAGGGAGAGTTAAAGAAGTGACAGTAAATACCTGGAAAGGTAAGTGAGCTTCTGGATGGTGGGAATCCAGTCACTCAAATGCCCCAGCTGCTAATGATTTGCTTCTGTGGATGTGTTTAGACCTCAGGCAGTTACCAGCTCTGAAGGACAACCTGAAGGTGGAGGATTTCAGAGTATGGCTGTGTCAAGGGCTGTTGCCACCTGTGCTTCAGCCTTCAGCCTCGTCTCCCAGTGCCGCCAGACCATGGCTGTGCCCACTGCTGTCCTGATGAGGGAGAACAACACATTCTCCTATAACTTTACCTACTGTATCTCAACCCGATCGCGTATCCAAGTAGAATACACCGGTGATGAATGTAAGAAAATAATGATTTGGAGTTAAATGGAAATGAATTGGAAAATCTGAAATAGGGCTGAGAGGATCTGCAGTTCTTCTTATTGCTCCATCACATCTGCTGTGTACCTGCAGGTTATGTGTGTGCTCTGAGGAGTAAAGCAATGCTAAATGATAGGCAGCGGCAAGGGATCTCCCTCATGCAGGTAACAGGCACAGATCGCTGCCAAACACAAACAGGGGAAGCTGCACCCCTCACTGAGCACAGAGGCCAGGGCTGAGAGGCCAGGGCAAGGCACATCAGTGGATGTTCAAGCTGCTTTAGGAAAATTAGGAAAGAGCCCTCCTGCAGTGGTTTTGCTTGGTGTTACATAAAGTTCCAAGGAGTTGTACAGATTGAAACCCAAATACACTCATAGTGCCAGAACATAGTGAGATGTGGAGCAGGGAGAAGACCTTTTCCTGAAGAAATTCAAGTTCGCTCTTTTGCAGCACTTCTGTTAGAGGGGGGGTTATATAGTCCAAAGTTAGATTAATTCGCTCACGTGTCAGGGTAGTGTCTAGTCTCAGCCATAAGGACTGTGTGAAAATGGGTCCTGGTGAGACCCATCTGACAGGGCTAGATTGTGTTGGTGTCAGAGAGGAGCTGGCGTGTGTCACAGGTGCTGCCCAGCCTGGGCATCCCATGGACAAAGTACAGGAGTGGAGGATGAATGGAAAAAATTGATGTTTCAGAGCAGAGGGTGAAAGGAAAAAAAGATTACTTGTTTCTTCCTAATGAAACACTAAATTCAGTTAATTTCAGACTCAAGCACACGGGATGAAGGTGATATCGGCATATTCTGGTCACCTGGGTGGTAAAGTGACATGGCTGGTTTAAGGTTGGTCATGGAGATAAGCAGCAGCTGTGTGGCAAGTGGAAACTGCAGCAGGACTGTACCTGCAAGCTCGGTGTGCAAACTGGTCACCGAGCATCTTCACAAAGTAGCCGGTTTTGATAATCACTGGTTTGAGTTGCCTACAGGCAAAGGCTGTGGTATTTGCAGGGTATTATGTTTTATTGAAATGCAAAATTCTGGTAACTGTGGCTTCACCTTCGAATAGAAAACTATCAATAGCTGCCTCTTAAACAGCCTTGTGTTTTAAACAAGATATTGGTAGTAACCAACATTCATTCTGAAGTACAAACGAATCCCAAATGCCAGCTCTGAGGTTGCTCTAATCTATTGCTATTAGAGCTGCTTTTTTTTTTTGCAGACTCGATTAGCGGTATTGTAGTTATTTCTGTCACCGTTCCTGCTCCTTGCAGGTGCGAGGAGTTGACTTCTCAGCGAGACAGTTGTACCGCTGCACTTTTTGCTTTTTGGGTTGGCTTACCTGGCACCAGTGCTGCCAAGGCCCCAGGAGGTCCCAGTTTGAATGCTGGCTGTGGCTGCATGCAGATTGCATGCAGAGTTCAACTACCAGATGGGGGACACTAAATCGCCTTTGTCTAGCCAAGAGCTGGCAGACAGAGCATGACTGCTGCTCTCAGCCAGAGAAATACTGAAAATTGCTCAATCAACATAATTCATGAAGCTTTGTGGCAGGTCTGCAGCTCCACAGGCCAGTGCGATGGTGCCAGGTCAGACACAGAGCTGCACAAACCCATGTCTGTGCTCATTTGCTCGGAGGATGTGTGCAGCTGCCTGCTGCTGCCCAGCGCGATGCCTCTTTGCAGAGGTGCTTTCAAGGGGGAAATGTGAACGACACTGTTGCCCAGTGATTTCTGCTTTGTTTGCAGAGAGAGGTCATGGCTAAGAGTTCTGTCCCTGATCCCTTTTATGGTGTTGCCTTAAAGCTCTCTGAGGACCATTGAGTTACTCAGTTGCCCCCACCCTACCCACCCTCCCTGCTTATCACAAACCACAGACTCAAGGTGAGGGGAAAATAGCAAACAAGTCTAAATCTTTATGGGCAGAGCTGGGCAAATACTCCAGCAACTCCTCTCAGTCAGTCTTTCAAACAGAAAAAGGTTTCATCTATGGGATGGTATTTCCAGCTCTTATTTGCTTTTCATGCTCTGGGGCAGTGGGGTTTCCAGAGAGCTCACCTTGAGCAAATGGAGTCTTCAAAGGTCCTGGCAATAGTGGAAAGTGCTGGGAGCTGTGAAAATGTGCTGCTTTGTGGTGCTGGGCGAGGCATGCGATTGTACCTGGGTGCTTGAATGTCCAGCTGAAATACCATCTTTGGTCAAAACCTGAAAGAAGTATTTTCATCTAGCCTCATTAGTGCCTGGCAAAACTGTTTTGAAGTTGACTGTATGGAGTATATCTTGTAAATACTCTTAAAGAATCAATTACAGAGTTAATTCAATAGCTATTAGGAATGAAACATAAATGCAACTCCACAGCTCTGCCAGCTGGCTGGAGTAACTTGCTTTCATCATCTACAGAAGCAAAACATTTATCAAATCTCTGGCTGAATATTAAAATCCAAAATTAAATTATAATTACCAGAGGGTTTCACGGCAGTCTGTAGCCAGACCAAAGAGAACTCCTCCCTCTTGTATGTCCTTCAGGAGCTCCACTCTGAAGCCTGGATCCACAGCTCATCACATCTGCTCAGGTGAGGCAGACAACTGTCGAGAAATCTGTGTTTTTCCAGTACCAGCAGGACTCTGGTTAGGAGGTGTCCTCAACTGATTGATTTATGTGAAAGAACATAAACTTCCGTGCGTTGGGTTGTGACAATAGTATTCCATTTGGTTTGACCTTTTTTCCCACACCTGTCAATAGCACCAATTACTTTTGTTAATGGCAGCTGTATTTCTAGGTCTTGTGAGGATGTAGTACTTTTGGCTGCTCACAAGAGCAAGTTCCTGTCCCCACACAGAATGCAGTTTCATGCAGGGTGTCTTTCACTTGTGCATCACCCCAACGTTTTCCTTACCGTAGCACTCCTCGCTAATCGTGTACTCGATACCATAACCAAGGCACTCAGCGGCGTTTTGGGAGTGGTGATCCAAGGAAACGGCAGATTGCTGCCATGTTAATAGAGGAGTTCAGTAAACAGGGTGGTTCTACACTGTGTGTGTATGAGGTGATTTGTTTCTGTTCGTGGCCACTGGGTGGAGGAAAAACTGAAAAAGCTGAGAATAGGAGCTCAGAGCCTGATTTCCAGGACATTGAGGGTGCCTGCAAGTCCTCCCGTGTTGCTGACAATACTCAGCAGCTTGTTTAGGTTCCTGATTTTGAAATATGGCAGGCTGGGACGGGGCCTGTGACAGTGCCAGTGCACAGCTCAGCAGAGAGGTCAGGAGTGAGGAGCAAGCAGCAACTAGGCGAGTGAGGCTTGGGCTGGCTAAGGTGTGCACTGAGCTGGCCCCAGTGGAAACAGGGCTTGGAGGGGAGGTTTTCAGGAGAAGCTTGCTAAGAGATGGCAACGCTAGTGCTTTCTTTTAATTCATAATTTTCTTAATAATTTAAGATCTGGGAACCGGAGGATTCGTAAATTCAGGGGAATGTGACTTGGCCATGCAAGTACATTTTCTGACTGCACTGCATACAGAAATCAACAGTGGGTGCCACAATTTAAAATCCCGTTCCTTCTGATCCCCTGTCCTCAATTAATCTGAGGCTGTATGCCTGAAATTACTGTTTATTAACCCAGTTTCTTCACTCTCCTGCAGGCTGGGGGTGAGACTAGCCCCTTAAGTTGCTGCTAATGCTTCTTCAGCTTAAAATGAAAAAGAAGCAGTTGCTTGGAAACCCTCCTCTTCTTTGTGTTACTTATTTTACTTTCTCAAGATGCCTTTTACCAGACTATTAATTGTAAGTGGCAAAAATATTACAGGCGATGCTGCTGGCGTCTCTTACTGTGAGATTGTGTAACACTGCCTCTTACAAGCCGCTGTTTTGATTGCTATGCACTTCGCCAGACTTCAACAATTTTGAATGAAATTTGAGGAAATTTTCAGTGGTGCACGTCTCCCTAAGCTATTTCGGAAAGTTTTAGCCGAAATGATTCCTAAGAGTAGACCTAGAGAAGAATACGGTGGCAAAAAAGATGTTGTGAATTGACAAGGTAAAATATTTTGATGCTTTGAAGTAAGGACCTCAAATTCAGTGGGGGAAGAAATGGATGGCTTTTTACTCCGGGATATGTGTTTTACTATTTCTAATCTACACACATTTGGTAAATTGCAGGGGTTTCCATAGCTTACAATTTGCATGTGTCCCGCGGGGACAGCTTTGGTATATTTAGCAGCTAAAACCAGAAGCAATTTCAGGCACACTGGCTACTCTCGACCTAACTAAAATCAGTCCTCCAGGGGTTGGGTCTTATTGAAGGGATGTGCAGAAAGCAGATAATTTATGTGCCAAGAAATCCTAATTCTGACATCTCTGAAATTCTGTGTACTTCACTTTGCAACTTTAATGTCCTTAAGGGATAGTTTTCTTGTGCAAAGTCTATTTTGTTTTTTTAATTGGGCAATTTAAGCATTGACTGCGCGTATCTTAGGGCTTCTGCAGCATTTTTGGTATGGAATCCGTACTGTCAATCTGTTGGGAATTCCAGTGGGCATGGGATCTTGTATGTTTGATAAAGGTAATGTTAGTGCAAAATATCCTGTGTAAAATTTAAAGTGTATGGATACATACAATGCCTCAGGGTTACCCCTATTGTGTGAAGGAAATAGTGCCACAGAGAGTACAGTGGGACTGGATAATACTGAGAAGGCAGCTCTCCTGACACCGGATCAATGATTTATTTTATTTTGAATGTCTCTTCTGAGGAGTAGGGTGGGAGCGAGATAATTCTGAAAGGGTTTAGCAGCATGAGCTCTCTTGTGCAACTAAGCAAATAGTTGGGCAGTCTGGTTACACAGAGTTTCAAAGTACACTAATCATGCAAATATTTTTTGAGTGAAATAGTAAAATGCTGTTTCAGTGGCACGCAGAATACAATACATACTCTAAAATTTTTATGTGGAAAAACTACTGGTGGAAAGCCCTGGATTGTAGGAGTGAGATAGGAGTTATTTGCTTCTATATTTTTGGATGTTACTACAAACCACTTTTTGTCCTCTGTGCTAATGGCAGCGCTAAGTAACCAGTCGTCTGGAGGCACCGCAGAGCCGTTCCTTCCTGTCTTTCTGGGACTTGTGCCTCATAAATTAGGACAGGATGATGGGTCTGTGTAGCCTAATTGGACCATGAGGAATAATTTGCATAGATTTGCAAGGGTTGTGGGGTAGGAAAGAGAGTCGGACACATGGGGTTTTTGGATGTGAAATCTGGTTTAAAACAGATGTATTGCTTTGTTAGTCAACAAAGGACTACTATCTACCTGAGCTCCCTGGACCTTTTTATACCTAAAAATTTTGTTTGAATTTGAGGACTGGTGACTTTTTTAATGTTTTAAATATCTAGAGATTCAGTAGTGTCCAGACACCTTGATGTAGCCCATCTTGCTGGGCCTGCTGCTCTCAGAGCATCTAGGCACTTTACCCTCTGGAACGTCCTGGTTAGAAATGCTGCAGCTCAGTCCTAACCTGAACACAACATGGATGTTAGGTGTCAAATTTGTGTCTGCCAGAAGGCTGGCAGAAGCCACCTATCAGCAGTGCTAAAATATGGCTGAAAGCCGTGTGCCTCTATCCAGAGCTGTGTGCTAGCATTCCCTCACTCAGCAGGGGTGTGATGAGTTTTTCATTAATATTAGCTCTCTGGAAGGAGCAGATGGTGCCAAGATCTGGCTCCTCAGAGCCAGAAGTAGAGTTTGAAGCCAACTGCATTCTTTTTATTAGCTCTAGAGTTTCCCAGACCCCTTCTAGACTTCATTTACCTTTGTGAGTGGGGCGAGAGTGCCAGTTCAATGAACTGATGTGTTAAACATGAATAACATGAATGATTATTCTGAGCACAAGTGCTGACTGATGGAGGGGTGCCAAATTTCCAGCTTCTCTCTTGCTGATGGCATATGCCGCTTTCACCTCTAAAATCTGTGGACTCTACGAAACTGCTTCTCAAGTCATCTGGAGAAGGCCATAAGGCAGCAGCAGCAGGACTGCTCAAGGGGTCGACGTCAGGAAAGTCTCTGGCATAGCTGCTACCTGGATGATGAGAGTCTTGAGAAGAGGTAGCAGAGAGGCAACCTGGGAAGACTGGATTAGATCCAGACTTTGTGCTTGTATTTTTGTGTATGGGATTGTTGAATATTGCATCAACGCAAACAAGTTTCATGATACTGAGATGAAAGAACAGAAGCATTTTTAATGCAGTAAAGGATAATGATAAAATGAAAATGTCTAAAAGAAAGTAAAGACACTGTTGTGGACCAGTAAGATGTAATCTTTACAGATAGTGCAGAGAATGAAGAGACACATCAGCGGATTTTGATGCAAATTACTCAAAGGCTTCTAAAATAGAAACTTCAGATTGCGCTGATGTAGGATTCAATTAACAGTAGTCTGCTTAAGCTCACTAGGAATGTGTTCCAACACGTTGAAGGAAGATACAATGTGTGTTGCTTGTACCAATAGCAAGTGGAATTTTGAACATTTGGCTTAAGTAATGCAATGTGTCATTTGCTTCCCAATGCACTCTAATCTGCTTTAAAACACAGATGGGTTGTCTCAATGCCGTGGAGTTACAGACTTTCAATGTCCTGTTCATGGCAAAATAAGTTAGCTCTAAGAGAAAGGGTATCTCCATCTTCGTGTTTACGTTCATTTGTCTGACTGTTCTGGCTCTGGCATGCCAACCTCTCTTTTCCAACATCTGACCTGCATACAGAAGTCAATGGGAGCATTGCTCTCAGCTTGGCAGGGGCTATAACCAGTGCTGATGGAGATTATTGCTTTTGCTGCACTGTAAATTTGGACAAGCTAGCTAAACAGTGCAGTCTTTTAAGTGGGTGGTTGTGAAAGGTTTTAAAATCTTGTCTTTTGTCCCCTGTCAGCTTTTCCCTGTTTGTTTTTTCTTGTTGATCCAGTTGGTTTGATGGAAATGCAGTGAAACCATCCAGGAATACAAAAGAAGTATTACAAAATAACTTTCAGAACGCTCTAAAAAGAGCTCTTTAAGACTTCAGCTAGGTATAAAGGGGTCTCTTGGTAGCATTCCCTTTTCAGAAAAGTACTTGTGGATTAGTACTGTGCTTGGATGTAACGGTGTAATTTATTCCTTTCCCTAACTACTGGCAATTAAACACAAAAGGTGAAATAATTCCACTAAAGCAAAGGGCAAAACTCCCACTGTCTTTGGTGGGACTAGGAATTCACCCAAAGTGTACGTGGAGAAATAATCTGAATAAGATGCTAGAGACTCTTCTGTGTGGTGGTAAAGAGCTTTTCTTAAGCTCACAGCTCTAGCTACTCACGTGGTATATGTGAGTTGCGTTTGCAGCACTGCTGTTCTTGTGACTCCTTAAGGGCATGTAGAGCTAATTATGAAGGGGAAATTGATGGCTCTGTGTGCGTGCACGTGTTACCTTCAGGTCATAGATATAAACGAGGCCTCCACGTACCAGTCTGTGTCTGTAAGAAGAAGGAAAAGTACTTTTCAGAAGAGAGGGAAATCTTGTCCCCAGTTTGTTTTTGGACCAAAAGAAGGCTTCATCAACTCTACCAGATTTCTGCTCCAGCCATAATCACTGGGCTTAACTGACACTGTTAACCAGTCAGGTTGGTTAATGAGTCTGTGCTTCTTGTCTGGCTGAGACCCACTCCCCACCTTGCAGAGTTACACACCTTGCAGTAGGATAGCAACCATGGTAGTCACTTAAATCCATAAAAGTGCTGTCCAGCCACATCACTTTTTGCCTGCCTCTACCTGCTTGCTTCACTAAGAAAATAACTATTGACCTCATTAGTTGATTTATAAAAGTTGGTTTAGGAACATATAAAACATAATTTGTGGGCTGAGAGGGAGTACCTAAGGCAGCAATCTCCCACAGCATTCTGCTAGAGAAGCTGGCAACTCAGGGCTTAGACAGATGGACCCTTCACTGAGTAAAAAAACTGGCTGCATGGCCAAGCCCAGAGAGTTGTCTTGGATGGAGTAAAATAGAATTGGTGGTTGGTCACAAGCTGTTCTCCAGGGCTCAGTATTGGGGCCAGACTTGTTTAACATTTTTATCAATGATCTTGATGAGGGAATTGAGTGCACCCTCAGCAAGTTTGCAGATGACATCAAATTGGGAGGGTGTGCCAATCTGCTTGAGGAAAGCTCAAGGGTTGATGGGCTGAGATCAGTTGTGTGAGATTTAACAAGACCAAATGCTGGGTCCTACAGTCACAGCAACTCCGTGTAATACTATAGGCTGGAGAATTGCTTGGTGGAAAAGGATATAGAGGTGTAGACTGACAGCCAGCAGAACATGAGCCAGCAGTGTGCCCAGGTGGCCAAGAATGCAAATGGCATCCTAGCCTGCATCAGCAATAGTGTGGCCAACAGGACTAATGAAGTGATTGTCCCCCTGTACTCAATACTAATGAGGCTTCATCTTGAATGCTGCGTTCAGTTTTGGGCACCTCAATACAAGAAGGATGTGGAGGTGCTGGAGCAGGTCCAAAGAAGACCTATGAAGCTGGAGGACAAGTCATATGAGGAGCAACTGAGGGAACTGTGGTTCTTTAGTCTGGAGGGAAGGAGGCTGAGGAGTGACCTTATGGCTCTTTACAACTACCTGAAAGGTAGAGAGGTAGGGGTTGGTCTCTTCTCCCAAGTAATTAGTGATAGGATGAAGGTTCCCCTACCGGAGGAGGTTTAGATTGGATATCAGGAAAAATTTCTTCACTGACAGAGTGGTCACATACTGGAACAGGTTGTCCGGGGAGGTGGTGGAGTCACTGTCCTTGAAGGTGTTCAAAAAATGTGTAGATGTGGCCCGAGAAAACATGATTTAGTGGGCATGATGGCATTGGGTTAATGGTTGGACTTGATAACCTTGGAAATCTCTTCAACTTTAGTGATTCTGTGAATCTCACAGTAGATTATTTTTAGCTCCAATACCTTTATCTTGTGGGGGCTGCTGGGAAGCTTATCCACCCCACCAATTCCCAGCCCATTTTCTGCTTGCAGCTCTCTGTTAAGGTTGCAGGAGGAGAGAGGGGTGGGAGGACAAGAGAATTTACCAGAAATGAATGAAACACAGGGCATTACATATATACTTCACATGGAGATTGTTTCCATGGTCAATCGTTGTGCACTGAGGTTCAGTTCCAGCAGGTGAAACTCCTGCCAAAACAAGCCGAAGAGTTTAGTGATTAGGTGCTTTGCTTTGCACAAAGGAGGTTCCCAAATGGGAAAATCTTTAGCTTTCTGTTGGTGCTTTTTCCAAGAGTATCTGTTCTCATGTTTGAATGTCAATATCTTGGAGGTCGTTTGGTAATCCAACCTACTTTACTTGCTTTGACAGAATGAAAACGAGCGCCATGGTGGTATAGATGAATGTGCGGAGTTGTTTCTGGATATTATATTCGCCACATTGTGCTTGTGTGCAGGGAATGATGTAAGCTCATGGGACAGAACGACAGATGCCCATCTCCTCCCAGCTGACATTGTGTGCCTCGTTGATTCTTGAAGTTCAGGTTTAATACTCTTTCACACTACAGCTGTACGTGGGCTTCTGTGGTGAGAAAAGAGGGTCTGCGGCTTTGGTCTTTTTTCTATGCAATTTGACATGAAGATTGACTTGAAGAGATCCTTCTGGGAGAAGTAGAGGGATCACTAAACATGCGCTGGAGCTTTTCTTGTTTAAAGATAGATTTGCTTTGTGCAACCCACGTAAAGAAGTCACCCTTTTGAGAGGGGATATTAACAAAGGAGTTTTTATTCTCAAATAACACTCTGTATGATGAACACTGGCTGTCAGAGACGTCCTATGTACAAATGGTAAGATACATGTGGAGGGTTGACCATGGCTGGATGCCAGCTGCCCACCAAAACCTCTCTATCCCTCCCTGCTCAGCTGGGCAGAGGAGAGAAAATGCAATGAAGGGCTCATGGGTTGAGATAAGGACAGTCATTTGGAGAGGTAATGGGGAAAACACAGACTGAATAATGCTAGGGAGCAGCACGTTTGTGAGAAATTTCTGTTGTTCTAGTGGTAATGGAGGGATGAGAGGTGGATTTTGTGTAGAAAATTGGGAATGAAGTTGAGCCTAGGAAGAAGGGGGGAGGGGGTAGGGAAGAAGGTGTTTCAAGATCTGGCTTCGTTTCTCATTACCCTGTTCTGATTTGATTGCTAATGAATGAAATAATTTTTTCCCAAGTCAATTCTGTTTTGCCTGTGAGAGCATTGGTGAGTGATATCCCTGTCCTTATCTTGACTCGTGATTTACAGAATCATAGAATGGTTTATGCTGGAAGGGACCTTGGAGAACATCTAGCTCTAACCCCCCTGCCACGGACCAGGACACCTTTCACTAGATCACGTTGCCCAGGGCCCCATCCAACTTGGTCTTGAACACTTCCAGGGAGGGGGCATTCACAATGTCCCCGGGCAACCTGTTCCAGTGCCTCAGCACCCCCAGAGCGAGGATTTTCTTCCTAAGATCTCTTGTCCAGTTGAGCATGGGCGTGACAGGTGGCTTTGGTGGGCACCCAACATCCTGCCAGTGTCAACCTGCCATAACAGTTTTTTCAGTCAGTATGATATTAGAAACGTATGGTAGGGTCTTTACAAAGCTGAAAAACGGTGGCTTTGTGGGGTAGTCAGGGGAGTAAAATGGTGAAAAAATACATTTTCATCTAGAGGGATTTGACATACGCATTCGCTTCAGGTTCTGTTAATAAATTAAATTAATTTCCAGCATGTCATAGGAAGGCAGCATTAGTTATCATAATAATGCTGCATTTATGATGTTACCAGCAGCAGAGCTCCAGTGTAGTTTGCATTACAGTGCAGAACTCAGATTACTGAGTATTTAACATGAAAGTTCAATAACAAAAATTTAATATGGACTATGTACAGTCAGAATGATTTTTTTTTCCTCTCTGTCTCAGCAGGAAATAAATGTTTTGGATCATTAATTCTTGCTACCCTGTTCTCCATTCAGAAAACAAATACACGCACAGGTCCGTATCATTCCATGGTCTCACACTACATAGTCACACTGGATTTAGCAGTGTGACACTGATTTACACTGGGAAAGCACCCAGCCCAACTGCCAGAGATGCTATCTTTATATAGCCATAAAAATGATGGAAGAAAACGTATCAGGTTATCAGAAGTATTGACTGTATTTTAATAGATTTTGGCAAAAAAGAAACTATAGGATTGAAGAAAAAGTGTGTTTAGTTTTCAGTCTTTGACTTCTAACTTCTGGTTCAGAGCAAGCTGTCAAAGACCAAACAAACCCTGTTTTTAAAACTTTTTCCAAGTGAATTTATTGTTCATGATCCATGCTGAATTAACAACCCTAGAGACTGAAGCCTTTTGATTTGGCTGGATCTCAGGATTACCACACAAAGCTGGACTGTTTTCATTTTTTGTAAAGGACTTATCCTTCTTATGGTTCCAGGCATGCTTTTGATGCTCAATAAATAATAATAAATAACAATAAAGTCAGAGTAACATGATCTACACAGCTGTCCTGGATGAGGCTTGGAAGATGAGATGCGCCTCATGCTGGGTCCCAGTGCTGCTGTACCTTTCCTGGCTGCTGCTCTTATATGAACTTGTTGTGCTTTAAAAGCCGAGTAGAATCTGTAAGTTTGATTTGTGTGTTTTCTGCAGAAAAGTTTGGGGTTGAAAAGTTCCTGCCCCCCCTCTCCCCAACCCCCCTTTCAGCAACTTCTGCTTTCTTCTCTCCTCTCCATCTTGGTGTCTATTTAGAGCTGTGTCACTGCCACTGAGAGAAAATATTTATGGTGGGAGGAACTGTTGTGGTCTACCAATTTATCCCTGTTTGGTTGGAGAGGCTATCAGAACTTCTGAACTTTAGAGATTTATGAAGATCAAGACTGACTCTTAACATGTCCCTGGACACAGATTTTTGGAGGCTAGATGCCTGCTGCAATTTTGTAGAGAAGCAGGACTGTCTACAGTGAAGATGTTCTGGACATTTGACCTCAGTCCATTGTAGAAGCATTGTGACAAAACTCCATATGTGTGTCTGTGTCTTGTGTGGGCTTTTTTTCTGGTGTTTGCTGGGGAAATTAATTGAAATGTTTTGTTACCTTTTTTCCCCAGTCAGTAGTTTCATTGCCTGCAGATTCATAACTGGTTTTCTTAAACCTTCCCTTTGTTCTGACACCTTCACTAAAAGTTCTTAGTTAAAGAATGTAGGGGACTCTAACCCATGACATTAATGACGACCCAGGTGGACACATGGGGATTCAGACAAGGACCCACTACACCTCAATACATAGACAGGAGCTACAGAAAATTCTCATCTAGCTTCCTCTCAGAATTAAGCATTAGCCTTGAGCTTGCTTGGTTGGTGTGACAGGATAAGAATAGGAGATGTGCTGCTCCTGTAAGGTGTCAGCCCAAATATTGATTCCTTTTGTCAGCACAGGAGCAAAAGCTGGTAGCATCTTGCATTAAACACACACTTTGCAGAACTGGTTTTCAAAGTCTTTATTCTTTCCCCATTCACTGGATGTAGTCAGAGTGGAGCAACAGGCTTAATGTGCTCTATATGTAGGGGGATATATGTTGGTGTTTGGACTTGCTCTTGGGCAGGGCACTCACACTTGGAAACATGAATTTGACAAAAATTACCAGTATAGGGTAAGAATGATGTATGACGAAGTCAGGATGTGGGAGAAATGTGAAAAAGCTGAGCCAGGATTTTGCCCTTTGAAGACAGGGAGATGTCTGTCTGGTAAGCTACCCTTTATACTGAGCTAAAAGGGATCATTCTTTCTTATTGTTGTCAAATTGGCCTGAAGTACCTCTGTGAATACATCTAGCTGTTCCCAGTTGCCTTTAACTGAGCTAGATATTGAATATTTCAATTCTTTATAAACACAAGATTAAATTATCATCATTTTCCAGAAGTCTCACAATGCAGTATAAACAATTCTGCTAAAGTATTTATTAATAAATCTCAAACACTGTAAAGATTATTTCCTTGTCTGGAGCTAGAAAATGCCACAGTCCTGGCCTCTGCCTCCACAGGGATATCCATTGCTGGCTCCCAGGCACTTCCTGTGGGAAGGCAAAGAGTTATTCCTTACTGTATTCATTACCCAGTGTCTGCTGGTTACAGGGAGAGTGATTTCTAGTAGCTGGTATTTGGCTATTTATCAGTGGCCAGAAATCCTGACATTAAACTTCCAAGTCCATGAGCAGAACTTGGGCTCATGTGCTGAACTGATTGATGTCGCTGTATTATCAGAGTTGGCATCCTTCACATGAAATAAAGGAGTGTTTTACTCACTTCAGTTGCAGCTCCACCTGCAAAAGAAATGCCTTCTTTCTCTTTTATTAGTGACATTTTTGAATTTTCTCCCTTCTTGTTCCCCAAACCTTCTATCGTTGCCTTGCCAGCTCAATGTATTTTTGATTAACAGGAAAAGATTGTATCTGTCTCTAATGTTAACGGGGTCTGTCTCTTTGCCCTTGTGGGAATGAAAAATCTGATGGTGTTACAAAAGGAACCATGAAGACTCGTAATGTCATCCCTTTCAGCATTCCCCTTCTTAGTAAAACAAGCTCTAATATTCAGGACATTGAATAAGCTGTAGCAAGTGCCAATTTCTTGCTTGTATACTTGTTGCATTGCCAAAGTCTCTTTGGCTCTCCATCAGGGATGCACAATAGTAGAAATAAGTAAAGTGAAATACCAGATCCAGCTCTGATCAAACTCTGGAGAAGTTTTTATTTAGATTTGAACTTTCTCACACCCATTTCTTTGCAATAGTTGGCTGGCGCTTGGTGGCTTGCCACAGCATAAATATCATATAATGGAATGTGTTTAGCTTTAGATTACCTGGGAAAAAAGTCTTTCCAGTTGTACTGCTTTAAAAGGTCTGTTTCCACTCCAAATTCCCTCACCCATCCTTTCTTGACTTTTAACATCTGCATGTGAATATAATACAAAGTGCAGATTGAAGCTGGCCCTTTACAGAAGGAAGAGCACTGGTGTTGTAATTGAGATGTTACTGCCTGCCTCTGTGGCACATATTAGCTGAATAAAACATGCAGTCAATAAAGTGAAACAAAACAATGAAACTAAGCCCTTTGGTGCTCTGTTATAGGGTGTTATGCAACATAGAAACCTGCAGTCGTAAAACTGAGAATGAGGGAAACCTTACACTTTCAAGAACAAAGGCACCCAAGCATTAAGTTGGAAGCAGCACTAAACTTCCATTCTCTTTGCACCTGGAAGCAGTTAGTTTTAAAAGCCATACTGGTTTATACTGCTCTCTTCCAATTTAAATAGGGCCTTCATGTGTTCGTCTTAGATGCTTATACAGAAACATGGTTTTAATTAAGGCATGCATTGATCCAAGTCCAAAAGATACATTTATTTCGGAAGATAAATTCATTACCCATAGGCATAAAAAGTTAAGAGTTCTTACCGAGACTGTTCCAGCCTTGGGAATGATGTTCCATATCCTTTCTAAGTGTGTAGTATGCCATACAGCTCTGTTTTGTATGGCATCAATCACATATACAGTATCCTTAAGACGTTCAGCATAGTTAGTTTTGAGAAATAAAGACAAGCTGAAGGAGGAAAATTAAGATGTATAAGCATGGAGGGACAGATGTTTTCAGTTGTCAGGTTTCACTAGCGTTTATCAGTAATTTATGTGTGATACTTAGTTATGGAAAATAAATCCTGATGAACAATTTATTGAAAATATGAGTTTCAGTAAATTGCCCAGATACAGTAGCGAGTTTCTTGAATGCCTCTGTAGGTACGTATAGCTCAAAGATATTTTTTCAATACTTCTTGGGTTGTGAACGAATAGACACCTTGGGGACTGGGTGTATTTCTCATAAGATGGTCGTAACTCGCTCCCTGTGTTTAGAAGCTGACAAAGGTTTATCACTTTGCTTGGTTTGTTAAATTCCCCCAAATAGCCTCACGTATGTATTCTTTAAATTTCTGGGGCACGTGGAAAGCATAAAATGGAAGAAGTGATGCACAAATAAAATTGGCTATTTTTGATCATCCTTTGCAATGGCAAGTGATTAAAATATCTGTGTAGTCTTATAAACTGTATACAGAGAAAAACTGCAAAACAATGATGTGAAAATTTAGGGAGTTAGGTATTTTGAAAAATAATGTTTCTGCCTTGCTTTCTCCCTCTTTTAGATAAAACTTGTGTGAGCTTCCAAAACCGTAGCAGTGCACATGCTTATAGGTGCTAAGAGCGATGCATCATTTTCTGATAAATACTTTTGTAAAGTCTGGTCTTTTTCCATTAGCTCAGGCTTGAAATGATTTCAGGCAAACACATTCTTGACCATCTTAATTCACAAGAAAGGCCCCAGCTGATTCCTGACTGTTTTTATGCTTGATGTTTTTTATGGACCTCGTTTAAAGTCAGAGCGCATGACAGATGTGCCTTGACATCAATGAACTTTGAACATGGCACTGCAGGTTCAAATGCTTGCAGGCCTGGGTCATTAGCGTGCCATCTGCTTTCCATGGGGCTACGGGAGAGACCTTATTGTACCATTTAAAGTGATCAGAAATGCTCTCCAGCGACATATATATCTTCTTTGATTACGCTGGGCTAAGCTAAAGAAAAGAAGATTGTCCACTTCATTCCCGTTATATTTAGGCTTCATTATTTGCACCTTTCCTTAATACAGAGCTAAACAGTCAACATTGCTTGCAGTTTCTTGCTCTATATACAACTGTTAGACACTGTGCATCTCCTAAATCAGTAAAGTGTGAACAGCTCAGCACCAAGATTTTAGTCATGAGACACTGCAGAGATAAATGAACCTTCACATATATTTTTACTGGTATCTGTAAATGGAATGATCACAAGGCTGGATAAATGCCTGAACGGAAAACACCAAGGTATGGATGGGGACAACATTGATAGTCTGGTTCAGAGGGAATAAACTTGCTGTGAATTGGTTTGTTGCAATGCTAGCTTGCTACAGAAACTTCCCAGCCTCTTCTGCTTTCTACTCCGCTTCACAAAAAGGTCAGCATGAAATAAACTGACGTTGTGCCAAGCTACCAGAGATGCGTTGGAGAAGTTTCTGTTGTACTGTTTGTGTCTTTTGAATATAGATTACTTAAAGCCCCGTTAAAATATGAATTAAGGTAATCAGATTATTGTATTTACCTTTAGTATGAAATGTTGTTAAAAAATGCATTTACCTCAGCTCCTTAAAAATCTAATCCTGTTTTGTTTTGAAAAGGGAAAAGTATGTGTTTTCCTCATGTTACATAGGACTGCCCTTATTTCATTTAATCTCATTTCCTCCTATGTAAAGGCCAGTTTATGATTTTCGAGAGGTGAGAAGTGTCAGGGTGCAGTGATTGTGGGAGTTAATAGCCATCATACATTGCCTTGCTTCCCCCTCAGCATTTGCTTGCTTACATTTTTGCTCGTTTGAAGAATGATTGCAAAGTTTTGAAGTGAACAAAGAAAGCAGAAATGTCTGGTGGCATTTCTTTTTCCTGTATGGAGACATCCGCTCACCACCCACCTCTGCAGACAAAGCTGACAGCTCATGTTTGCATCGTCACTTGGAGAAGATGTAGTAGAGAAAGAGGAAGAGGTGACACTGATTTTTCTCAAAAACTTTGTGTTCCAGTAATGTTCATTAAGCACACAGCCTTCAGCCCAATGAAATAATTTTTCATCTCCGTTTCGGTGTCTCATTTGATGATCTTTTGCTGGCATTTTGAAGGACAGTGAAAAAACTCTGCATAGGATATATTGTCCATGTTGACCCGTTCTTTACGTTGTAAGTCTCTTTTGTTTGATGTCAGTATGACACCTTTTATAAAAGGACCTTGTTCTATGATCAGAGGTCCTACCTGTTACTCTGATATCCAGACGAGAAAACTGCGTAGAGAGTTTGTGTCCTCCTTGATATTTTTAGATCAGAAAAAGCCTCTCATGTCAACGCCAGCTTTATTTGAAGAATTGTGAGTTGATTTTCTTATTTCAGGCAAAATGCTTACCCAAACTACTGCAAATGCCTGAAGTTGGTGGCCTCTTAAATGGGTGAGATACAAATGGGTGCAGTTCTGCCTTCAACATTGCTCTCAAAGCCCTAGACAGAGAGGCTCCGGTAGAGGTGAGCATTCATGAGTTCTTCTAACACTCAGAGACACGCTCCTTTCCTAGACAGTCCTTAGAGCTTTTTCCTGTTCAAATGACTCTTTATGCTCTTGTCTCTCCTCCTGAAAATTAGTCTCTCAATCCATGTAGTGGCAAACAAGAGTACTACATACATGGTGTGATGTCCATCCTTGTTAAACACTGAACATACAGCCAGTCAGTAAGCACATACGTGAGAGTTATGGAAGATGATCTAGTATATAAGATACGGTGTAAAATGTAAGATCAGAGAATTGTGATGGTTTTCCAACATATTTGTTTAGACTTCAGCGACATGCTATTTATTGAATATTAGAGACAAATTTTATAAGACTAAATAATGGTTGTTCATGAATTAAATGCCAACACACAGATTTACTGTGGTGAGCTACAGCGTTTGTTCCTTGGAGTAAATCACAGCCTTGTTCAACGTTCTCCAGTAAAATAAGCATTTTAAAAGCACGAGAGTAACACAGTAATTTATAGTTATCATTTTAAGCACTGAATTTTCAGACCATTTCCCTCTGTTTTCTCACTTGTGAGGAATGTTCAAGGACTGTAATATCAGCATGTTTCCTATTACAAAGCTGAAATCCAGAAACATTTAACAAGGTGAAAGTTCTAAAATTAGCCCCTTTTCTCCAGCCCACACATCTCACACCTGTGGGAGAACGTAGCCATGTACAGTGTCCTCTACACTTTATTTCCTCATTACAAATCAAAACATTCTAACACAGCATACAAAACCAGGTACTGCCTATTTTCATTAAGTCAGGAGATCTATTAATTCCAGATGTAAACCATTCCACTTATCCCTCTCAAACTGGAAAGGGTATTTTCCTTTACTCGAGTCTGGCTTTTAGCATGTGATCTTTCTTCAGTATTTCCTGTCCTGCCTATTGCATGGTGCACCCCTGAAGGTTTGTTGATTCAGTTGTGTGCCTGGTGAACAGAAAAGGTATCACAGTATCATTGGAGTTGGAAAGGACCTCAAGAGATCATCTAGTCCAAACTCCCAACAAAGCAGGGCTGTCTAAAGTGCAATGCACATTACTGCATCCATATGGGATTGGAGTGTCTCCAGAGAAGGAGATTCCACAACTTTCCTGGACAGCCTGTTCCAGTGCTTTGTCACCTGCATGGTAAAGAAGTTTTTCCTCATGTCTAAATGAAACCGCTGGTGTTCTAGCTTGTGCTGGTTGACCCTTGTCCTGTCACTGGGCACAAATGAAAACAGTCTGACTCCATCCTCCTTACACCTACCCTTCAGGTATTCGTAGAGTTGAGTAAGATCTCATCTCAGTCTTCTCTTCAGTTTAAAAGTCTGAGCTCTCTCAACTTTTCCTCATAAGAGAGATGCTCCAGGTCCCCAGTCATCCTCATTGCCCTCCACTGGACTCTCTCCAGTAGTTCTCTGTCTCTCTTGAATTAGGAAGCCCAGAACTGGACACAGTACTGCAGATGTGGCTTTACCAGGGCAGAGTAGAGGGGAAGGACGACCTCTCTAGACCTACTGGCCACATACTTCTTAATTCAACCCAGAACACCATTGGCCTTCTTGGCAACAAGGGCATGTTGCTGGCTCATGGTCAGCTTACTGTCTACCGAGACCCCAAGGTCTTTCTCTTCAAGGCTACTCTTTAACATGTTTGCCCCTATCCTATGCTGATCAATGGGGTTGTTCCTGCCCAGGTGTAGGACCCTCACTTGCTGCAGTTGAATCTCATTAGGTTCCTCTTTGCAAAACTCTCCAGCCTGCCCAGGTCTCACTGGATGGCAGCACAGCCCTACCATGTGTCAGCCACTCCTCCCAGCTTTGTATCATCAGCAGTCTTGGTGAGGATGCAGTCTGTCTTCTCATCCAAGTCACTGAACAAGACTGGATCCAGTACTGACCTTTGGGGAATACCACTGGTTACAGTGTCCAAGCTGACCCTGCACTGTTGGTCACAACACTCTGTCACACAACCAGCTCTTTATCCACCTCACTGTTCATTCATCTATCTTGCACTGCATGAGTTTTCTAATGAGGATGTTATCTGCATCTACACGTGAGTTCAGCTTGTTCAATGTTTTTCAGTTTCTCCCACACACTCCCAAGATATTTGATCAATATATGCCACTTTCCACAGTTCAAGTGTACTGCCTCACCTCTGAGTGCTGGACTTGTGCCTACAGATTGCAATGGCTACTTTTAAGAGGTACCTGACAGTTATAACAAGCCTAAGAAAAAGAATATGTTCTCTGTGTTTGTGTATCTAGCTTGTTTCTTAGAAACTGTGTTTTTTCTGGTGGCTTTGCAGTTTTCTAGCTGGTCTGTTGGTGAGAGCGTCTTATTGATCAAAGATAACTTCCCAGGAACCACCACAGCTGAAGCAGTTTGTGGTGCAGGTGGTAAATCTCTAGTAGTAACTAACCAAAACGACCACACCACTTCATGCACACATGGCTTTTGTTACAACCGGTTTAAAAGGTTTTTTAAGCGTTGGTGTGATGGAATGAAAGGATCCTCTAGTCATTTAGTCAGTTAAATGTGTGTGGATTTCAATAATCTGGTTGACTGCCACTTGACAGTAAATGAGTCTGTGGTAAAGGGGCCATAGAAGCTGATTTAAGCTGCAGTCCTGATACAAGAGGAAGTGAGGATGCTGGTCCTAGCACGAAATGGGCACTGGATGTGACTTAGCAGCCTTCAGAAAAACTTGCTAGCACTGCAATATAATGTGTACCAGTACCAACATTTTATACTTGTGTTGATCTGCACAGCAGTAAAAATTGATTTCGATCCTAACATTAAAAAAGAGGAACAGAATTGGAATATATGAATAAGCCCATAAAGAGCTGGGCTTGGGCATAAATTTTACTGAAGTTTTCAGGTGCAGCGATTGCTTCTTTGATGTGTGTTGGAGTCGTGACTAACACTAAGGGGTAGCAATCTGTGCCTGAGGCTCATAAGTGCCATGGTAAGACAAACAACTTTTAAATTGCCCTCGTTGCTGCCGGCTTTGTGACATATCTGAGTACATAAGTGTTTATAAAAATTATTTACACCATGTCTTTGCTTTCGTTGTATTTCAGGACGGCGCTTAAGCAAGACACAGAATTAGGTCTGTGAACAACCAAGGGGAATAAAAATTGTCATAGTATTGCTGGTAGATTTTGTAATGAAAGTGCCGGGTAAATTTTTGTTCCCTATTTTTCTTTAAATAAGAACAAAAATGTGAGTGTTTAAGGCGTAATTCAAGTTGAAAATGATAACCATTTTTGTTGGAAACACGATGGAAAGCAGAAAATTAAAGAGAGATGAGTCACGTGATACTTAGGTACAGACCCACCATCTGAAGTTCTGTGCTTGGACTGCTGCCTTTGGAGCTGAAAAACACATTTTTTTACTAATTTTTTTTTAATAAGTGATTCCTTTGGCACACTGAAATAAAAGGAATTGAGACAAACGTAATCTTTTTCAAGCCTACTGTATGTGTGGTTTGGAGATAGCAATATACAAATATTTCCAGTTAACGTTGTCGTGACGTTGCTTTGGGTCTTGTAAAAAGTGAGGATTTTATAGCATTTCTCAACTATCTGTTCTCTAGTGGATGTTAAGGGCAAAAAGTACAGAAGAAGCCTCTCCTGAAAATTTACTTGTATGCCACTGAAACACTGTTAGTAAATGAAAATAAATATTCCTTGTACAATGTATGATTTGGTTGCTTTCAAAGCTGGAGTACGGTGCTCGCTAATGGACTGTATTTCGGTTCTTTTATAGCTGGCATTGCTTGCACAGAAAAAAGCATCATGTTAATCACATGTAAAAGGAAATGCAGGTTTCTTCTGAGAGATGACTAACATTTTCCGCTGTGTTACTGTAATACAGTAAATTGGGAAAAGCCAAGCAGTTCTCGCTACAGGCTGGTTGTCGCTGAACATTCCTACCCAGTGGTGCCTGTGAACAGTGGGATCAAAAACAACCGGTTTGGAAACAATAAGATGAGAAAGAGATCAATGATGATGAAGATGTCTCCGGTGTGAATTCCATCTGCATGGTGCTCATAAAGAGCTGTTGACAACATACAGTGCATTAGCATGTTAAACTGCCTAGGAGAGAAGCCCTAGAGCAGGAAACTGGCTTGCTGATAGCTACATGAACTACCTAAAGGTTGTGAGGGTCTGAGCACTGCGCCCCTGCACAGCTGGTGTTGGATGCCATTGCTCAGAAGTCTTCATGCTACTTTTGAGCAACAAGCAAATCTCTGTTTTGAATATGAATGAGTGAAGTCAACTGCCCCTTAATTTATACACATTGCCAGAGACTGTCCCAGGGTTTGGAATTAAATACTCCAGCACAAATCTCTTTAAACCTCTCCTAAATAAGAAATTATGCTAAAGCTCTTTAGTAAGGAGGTTCTCCCCCCTGTTGAAATAAAAATCAATTATGTTTGCTCTGCTGTGAACAATGTTGCTCCGTAGCCTTGCTTTCTAATTGGGTAATGCCTTAATGACCTGCTGGGAGGCTATGATGCATTGCTTTGGACCCTCTCTGCAGGCTTTTAGACTACCAGTCAGATGTCAATGAAGCTTGACTCAATAGGGGTTCTTTTTCTGAAATTCCATTATTCATCAGGGTTTATGCACAAAAATGATCACAAAATAAAACCTTCACATCAAGCAGAGTTAAATAGATTTATGGATGCATTACTTCATTGTTAGACTCTGAGATTGTCACTGGATTAAAATTAGGTTCTTTTTTATTTGTTAAATTTGATGAAAACACTTTCTCAGCTTTAGGTTTTTCTGCTAAGAAGCATTGAAAGAAGCAACTGTAAAGGTGTGGGATTCTTTAGTTTTGCTTTTATAAGGAAATGTATATGTATTTAAAATGAGTTTTATCTATTACTGTTCATTTTAAACCATGAAGCAAATTATCAATAGCATCTTATTCACTGTTAATAAGTGAGAAGCATGAGAAAATGTATTTGTCTTAAAAGCTTTGTTGGGTTTTTACCAGAATTGTGATAAATAGCATAAAAATTCCACATGTGCTTTATATTTTATTCCTAATGTCTGAGACTAGTGAAGTGGAATTGTAAAAGCTCTCCTTGCCTGTTTTACAAAGTCAATGCCTCAAAAGGGGATCCACTTGTCCTGGAGAGCTTCTCTTCTGGAGCAACAAGGACCATCATCTCCTTTGCATGGAGAAGATGCTTTCCGTAACTAGAGCCCGATCACATGTAAGTATGAGAAAGGTAAAATTAAGCTGGAAAAGCATCTTTCCTATTTAAGATATACATATGCACACACAGATCCATGTATCCAATTTGAAAAGTAAAAGGAAATGATGAATGTTTTTATAGCAGCCTCAAGAAAAACTTTATTGCCACTTAAACACAAATAATTTTGTTACTCAGTACCAGCGTCGGACTTTCCAGGACAACTGCGGGTAATAATTTCTTCATGCTACCTCTGGAACACATACCACCTTCTTAACAGGACTGACTGATAGCTTGTGTGAAATACATTTCCACATTAGTAAGGAAGTCAGTCACATCCTTAGGATGAAAAGACACAGAATTTCAAGGGTGGGGTGTCCCTGCTCATGGTGGGGCAGTTGGAACTGGATGATCAGGTGGTTCCTTCCAACCCAGAGTGATTCTGATTCTATAACTTCTCCAGTGAAGTGACCCTGCTGTGGCCGGGAGATTGGACTAGATTATCTTTTGGGGTCCCTTCCGATCCCTAATAATTCTATGATTCTATTCTATGGTTCTATGATTCACAGAATCACGGACCATTAGGGAGCGGAAGGGACCTCGAAAGGTCATCCAGTCCAGCAGGATCACCTAGATCAAGTCGCACAGGAACAAGTCTGGGCGGGTTTTTTAAACGTTTCCAGTGAAAGAGACTCCACAACCCTTTTGGGCAGCCCGTTCCAGTGCTCTGTCTTTCCCTCTAGTTTATAAAGGTTAACAAAATGTACAAAAATGCAATTACAAGTAATTGAAATTTACAAATAAGTAGAACATTTTGTTTTGCTTTACCTTTTCAGGTCCATATGCTTTGGAAAAATACAAAGTTTTTAGGTTTTAACATTCTGGTTTTAATCTAAGTCTAGAATTGGCATCTCTTAGGATTCACAGCATTGAGATAATATTTTTTTGTCTAAATCCTCCCTATTCAGAAAGGTGAGGGATTTGTGCAGATGCATCACACCTTCTTCTCTCACAAACTGTACACTGCATTCTTGTTCTTTCTGCCAGAACTTCCATGTCATTTTCTCCTGATTAAAGTAATCATCTTAACTTTTAAGAAATTTTAGTACTATATTGTGCTTAATTGTCTAGTGTATGGGTGCACTTTATCTTTTCAAACCTATAACTGGTAATACACAGCATCTCATCTAACTGATCGTATATCACACAGAGAAACATGAAATTGTTTCCTTTCATGCATGAAGGAGGTTGACACAGTTGTTTCCTCAAAATCTTGGAAAGCTGTTTCAAAACCAGGATCCCAGTCACTCTGGCAATACTAATTAGTCCATAATTATATATTTTTTTTTTTTCCCCACAGTTATGAAGGTTTCATCAACATCTATATCTCTTAAATCACAAACTAGACTGTGAATGGTGGTCATGACTAGAGTCATGAATGGTGGTCATGACTAGTTTCATCCTTCAGAATAAACTTCCTTAGAGGCTCGTTTTCTCCTCTATTGTTCATTACATACGCAGCCTGCCCAAATGCGCTGTGTGCTAAATTGTCTCCAGGAATGAGCACCCACCGTGGTTACGACTGATTACACAGATTTCTCAAAGCAACATTACCCAGCCTCCAGATCCGGTCTGGCTCTGTGCACAATTACAATGATAAGCTTTGAAATCTCAGAAGTTTGCAGTTTCTTAATACGAAAAGCCTGTAATCCTTGAATAATGTATTGCACCTTATCAAGAACAAAGCATATTTAGAATAATTGGAGACTTCGTAGTTTAGTATTGATCTGTTACTTAAGGTGAGAGCATGAGCTGGAGATCTGGAATGCTACAGGCTTACCAAGCACTGGTTTTAGGAATTCAGAGAGGCTTGTTATAGATGCAGCCCTCCTGTTTAATCTGTAAATGCTAAAAAGCTGCTCTGTTTTGCAACACCATGCCCCCATCCCTGTCGTGAAAGAACCATTCCCTGCACATCTAACTCTAAGCAGCAGAGTAAATAAGCTTGCACTTGGAATACTCTCAAGAACACTTGCTCAAGTTTTCGTAAACACTTAGGAACAGCCCCAAGTTTCTGGTAGCTGATATTAAAGCCTTAGCTGAAATATCAATTCCGGCTGTCCCAAACTAGAATGTCTTCCGCTGTGCACTTGGAGAATTGTGGGTCTCTGGAAGGTGACATGACACTCCACAGGAAACCATAAAGTCTTCTGGCCCTGAAATACAGGGCTGCAAAACTCATTAGGTTTACTTTATTCATAATCCTTCTGGATGTGTCTTTTCTGCTTCCCTCTTCTCCTCCTGCCTCCCCCACAGTAACAACAGAAATCAATGTAAAAATTATGTGATTGCCTGGTGCTAAGCTACAGTTTCAATGGTTATAGAAAACCAGTGAGCCAGGAGTCTTGCCATTACCATCTTCACCTCACGCTCCAGACCTATCTGCTCCCCAGAGAATGAAAGGTTAAATTTAATTTTTCTATACATAGAATTTTATGGAAGGCCAGTGTCTAGCTAATGGGTGAATTAACTGGATTTGTTTGAAAAAGCTGGACTTCAAACTCCAGGTTGGATCAAATCCTGTGGCAGGGAAATTTTTTGCTTCCTTCAATGCTTCTGGGTCTTAAATACCCCAAAATGTTTTTTTTTATTGCTTGAGGATTTATATTCTGAAACAGTAAGATATTGGAGTAGCTTATCCCATTTCAGATTTGTCCAAGCTTGTTCAGAACTGAATTTCTTAAAATAGCATTTAAGTGTTATCTGGGTTCTCTTTGCAAGGAGCTGGGTCACCCTGAAGGATGGGATACTTAACGTGTCCCACCTGTAGAGATACAGTTATGAATTAGGCTTCTATCTAGCTATAGGACAGCCCATGTAAGTTTTCAAAGAAAGAAACAGTTACGCTTCAATGAGAAAACCTGCTAAATTATAACTTAATTTTAAATATCCTCTCTCTGCTTCTTTATTATAGTATGGGAAAAACAAAAAGAAGAAAGGAAGTGTTGGTTCAGATCCAGTCGTGTAGAAGAAAAGCTCCTAATGATAACAGTGGGCTTGATCCTGAAGAAGATAACTTTTGCTCACTAAGTGGCCAACAACAGCTAAATTAGCTTTTTTCACACTGAGGCACTCAGGCATGTACCTCTGCATAGATGTTCTCTGGGAGAGTGAAACTCCTGGTGTAGCCCTGAGAAAACAGACCAGCAAATTTCTGGTGTAACAGGTGTTCAGCTCAAACTTTTGGCTGCTACACTTATCAAAGATGAGAGATGAGAGGTACAGAAATAAAAGAACCGCTGTGGATTTTCAGTAGTAACTTCTCTTCCGATCGGTCTTAGCATATACAAAGTGAAATTTGAGAATTAATTCAGTAGCGTAAGATTTTGAGGATTTGCATGATGAGCCATAATCAAACTCCTTGGATGGCTGAGCTGTCAAAGATGTCTTTGCTACTGGCTGATTACTGCACTTTCCTTGTGCCCTACTGATGCCCATGGGGTTCCCGGTGGACTGCCTCTGAACATCAGGATCGTGTTAGAGCAAGACCCAGCAGGGTGTGTCTCATTATGTCTAAACTGAAAACTTTGGCTGTAACTAAGATGTCTACGATGCCTTGTCTGTTTTGTCTCAGATTCATAGCAGGATCTCAGCAGATAATTTTGCAGACTTCTGCAAACTTTTCTAATGTCTTTAAAGCGTGGTCTTGCTTTTGTGGTAGGCTTGCCTGTGATGGTAGTGTTGTGGCTTGGGACTGAACGACAACTTCTTTTCATCTTTACTTTTCCTCGCTTACAGAAACGTTGACGTTATTAGAATATATCTCCACAGTTTTTGGTAAGTTTTCAATTAGTGGATTTGTAATGAATAGTTTACATATGACATCATCATTTTCTCCAGGCCAAACCACTACTCTGCGAGGTCATATTAAAAATACTAAGCTGAATTCATAGTTACTGTGTTACCTTCGAAAAGAACATTTACAGAAAAATAAGACTTCACCATTAGAGTGCTGGCATTTCCTGTCTCTCAGATATAGAATTTGGTTTTGCAGCCTCTCTACTGGTAAAACTCCTGCTGAAATGGGTTTGCTGTGAAACCTTTCTGTGAAAAGACATCACCTGAAAGTGACTGGGATGTCTATGTCTTTGTGTTAACACAGGGATAGTAATTCCTGTCCTGATCAAGAAGCCACTGTGATAATTTCACAGAATCACAGAACATTAGGAATTAGAAAGGACCTTGAAAAATCATCCAGTCCGATCCCCCTGCCAGAGCAGGATCACCTAGACCAAGTCACACAGGAACACATCCGGGCAGGTTTTAAACACCTCCAGAGAAGGAGACTCCACAACCTCCCTGGATAGCCTGTTCCAGTGCTCTGTCACCCTCACTGTGAAGTTCCTTCTCATATTGATGTGGAACCTCCTATGTTCCAACTTACACCCTTTGCCCCTAGTCCTATCATTGGATGACACTGAGCAGAGCCTGGCTCCATCCTCCTGACACCCGTCCTTTCCATATTTATAGACACTAATGAGGTCACCCTTTTTTCCAAGTTAAGGAGGCCGAGCTCCCTCAGCCTTTCCTCATCAGGGAGATGTTCCACTCCTTTCATCATCTTTGTGGCTCTGCACTGGACTCTGTCAAGCAGTTCACGGGCTTTCTGCTGTGTCCTTCCTGTTTTCTTTCAATTAATCTGACAAATAGTTCTTTTTTTATTGCTTTTAATTTCAGGAACAGTTTGTGATTTGATAGCATTTAATGACATTCACCATGACTTGTCTATACTATGGCTACATTAATAAATAAATCAGTGCAATAGAGACAGACTGTTAGTTGACTAAATAAATTAATGCTGAGACTTCTGCATCTACACTACATATTCTTTGGAGATTTTTCTTCAGAATAAATTAGTCTGGTCTCCTGGACTACATTTCAGCATCACACATGGTATAAAGCTGACCAAAGGAGCAGCTATTGATTCAAACCCTTGTGTCCTTGTAAGTTGGTTAACACCTGATGACAGCTCAGTCCTCTCTGAAATGAATCAAACAGAATTGCTCTGTCAGTCCAGCCAGCATGAGGTGACTGGGTCAGGTGGGGGCTCTCCTCAGAGCTGCTCTGTTGTTACAAACCAAAACACCCATGTAGGCATAGGTCACCTGGCTCTGATTTCCCACAAGGCAGGTCATCTGACATTCTGAAAGTTAGATCTCTGTAAGATATCTCAAATTGAACAATCAAAACACTAGTGGCTTTGGAAGATGTAGATAGCAGTGAATAACTGATAAATGATTTAACAATGTCAGGGTGTAGGAGTAATTTCACTTCCTTTAGACACAGTACTCTGACACAGAACTGGGTAAAAGTTTTCAAGTAAAGACTTCACTGGGAAACGAAGAGATTGAAATATTTTAAAATTTGGGGAAATTATTTCAGCCAAAATGTAGAAGTAGGATAACATTTTAACATATCAAAACATCTTATTTTATAGATGGAACTTTTTCAAGCTGTTTAAAAATGTTTCACTTTGGGTTGAAAAATGTAGCTGTCTTTTTTTTTCTGTAACTTCTGCCAAACAGCCAGAAACAATTCAGGTTCAGATATCTGATTTATTGACTTGCTGTTCCTTGTATGTTTAATTACCTTCAGATGTCAAATCTTATATTCAGATCTTCTCCAGGGTAAGACTGTGTCAAAGTTTCCTGCAAAGCAGTTTTTGTAAATAAGAGGAATAGGTGCTTCACTGCTCTCTTTATGGGCCAGAGGCTGCACTATTTTAAAAAGATTCTTGCACTCTACTTCTGGTTCCAACCTGAACCAAGAATTTAAGTTGCTTGACAAAACACAGAGAGAAGTGAAGCAAAGGTACATATTGTTCTGGTGTAGCCCTTGCTCCCTCTGAATCAGTTCACTCACTGCTGGCAATGAGACTCTGATATGATGAGGTCTTGTGGTCAGGCATGAACAAACAAGGAGAAGAACGAAACCCAGGACTGTGCTAAAAGAGCTTGGGTGGATTCAGCTGCGTCACTGTGAAGCACTACCATCCTTGGCTATTTGCCCTTTGTAGGCATTCCTTGCCCCTGCAATGAAGCAGGAGAGACGTATGCCTGCGATCTGCCCTGTGTCTGAGTGCAACCCAGTTGCATTTAAGCCTAAATGTCACTTCTAAGCAGAACTACATCTACTCCTGCTACATGGCTCTGTAGGGCAGAGCAGAGTTCAGCTGCTGCCTATCTTCTTATGAGTCTGGCATCGTAAGACGTGCCAGACTTTTGCATCTATGTATTTTGTAGAGGTTATTTGGTAACACACCACCCAATGTATTGGAATATTAGGAAGGAGCCACCTGTACTGGTAAATTGAAGTCCTTGAACTGGAAATCAGACTGAAGGCTAATGCTCCCTAGGCTTTTAATATCCTCCTACACTTCCAACAAACTCCATCCTTAGAGTAGTGCTTTCCCGGGCATTTGCTTCCTTTCTGAGGTAGTACACAGAGGTCTGGCTTTGAGAAGGTTGGCTGATTTGTCCAATGTCACCATTTGGTGGCCAAATTAATTCCCAACCCAAGGTCGAATCTGTAGTTACTGCTACGTCTCTTAGGGATTGATTCAAGTGTCATAAATCTTCATTATTTAAATTTGCTAATAACTCTGAACTACCCCAGTGTAGCTGGCAAAGGGCAGCAAACAGCAAAAAAAAGAAAAGGAAAAGCACTTGTCAGGATTTTACATGTGAATACAGACATGGCAAATTGCATCAGGCTGATGAAAGGCGTAAACTGCTCCTACAGCACATCTTTACTGTGAGACCATATTTGACACAATCGGTGCTCCTGGTTTTAGTGGGAGCTGTTCCTGGATTTTGTCTGTTTACAAGGAGACAGAAATGCTCTGCCCTAAGGAGAACAATTGAGAGGAAAAAAAAGTGTTTCTTGAAATCCTCAGCAAAAGGCCCTCTGCTTTATCTAGACCTCATTAGAGGCTTTGAAGAAAACCCAATGTCGTGCTTAAATGCTTTCCCCCCTCAGTTTTATAGATAGTTAAATGGCACGCAGGTTGTGGCTGTCTCAGCCATCAAAAGCTAAGAAAGGAGGTTAAAAGACCCCAGGGATCCTTCACATTAATTACTACCAATGTCAGTTGGTGTGAAACCATGTTTGGGCCTTTTAGAAGGGAATCGAGTACAATTTGTGCTTTCAATTTGGTCTGAAACAAATCCTGCACAGGCTGATGGTACATACTCACGTGTAAAAATGACTAATTTATTTCCATTGAATTCCTGTAGTTAATATAGAAAAAATTTATGGGAAACCCCCTCACCCTTCTCAATAATTCCAAGTGAATTTTAGCAAGCTGAATTGGCAGAGTCTGTAAAACTGGCTCGAATTAATTGGAAGCCTAATCCACGGAAATTCACTAAAAAATGCTTTATTCACTCTCGTGTAGCAGCGGGGAGGAGAAATGAAAGAAGCAGAGAGGAAAAGCAGAAGCAGCACCTAAGGCAAAGGGCTGTCATTTGAATTTCATAATCGAAGCTGAGACAAAGAAACCTCTTTGTCCAAGTAAACTACCTTCTGAAAGGGAAAACCTGAAGAAACTACTGAACTATGCAGTCAGAGCATTGGGGCTTGCTGGGCTCTGCATTGACCATCATTTACAGTGGTGCACAATAACAACCAAAGTGAAATGAAGTTTCTATAGCTCTGAAGCACAGTGTATAGGATGCATTTGCCCCAAAGTCTGCCATTCAACTTTGTCTTTTGCTGACAACCTGCAAAGAAAGACATGTACAAAATAAAAATTGAGGAGCACCACAGCCACAGGAAGACTGGTCAGAAACTCCATCCCCTCCCTGCGTCATGCCCCATGTGACAGCAAACCAAAACTAGACATTATGTGTAAGCCCCTAAGCACCTGTATGCATGCAGAGAAGTGGCAAAGGTTGAAAAGACAGTTAGAAATTATCTGGAGTATGTAGATGACAGTAAACTTCACAACGGACAATTATTTTCATTACCTAACAAATGAATCTCAGGAGGCCAGAGAAAGAGAAAGGGAGCTGAGAAGACAGACAAAACCCTGTTTTTCATTCTCAGCTGAAAAGCCATGGACGGCTGCATAGTCCTAACCCTTCTAGTTATCGACTGTCAACTTCATATCAGGTCCTCTCCCGAGTAGTAGAAAATACCCAGAGAAATTATTGATGCTGTCCTATTGAACAGCCCAGGTCCTGAGCAGGGCACAGCAAGATGCCAGAATGATTGTCCTAGGTTTAGACAGCTGAACTGGCTCTCTCCCAGCCCTGGCCTTGGACTGGTCCCAGCTTCGACCCAGTCCAGCTCCGGGCTGGTGCTGCGGACCAGAGAAGCAAGAGCTTAGTGCCAATCTTTACCCCAATGGAGCACGTGAATAATAGAGAGGGTGGTGGTACCCATCTCTACTTGACTGACATGTTCTTTCCCCAGGTCTCTAATGTAAAACACCCAAGGACTGATACAATAGTGATCTCTGATTGTATTTTTCTCAGACTATGTGATGGCATTTGTGACACGTTTTCTAGTTTGTGTGCACTAACCTGCTTAATCTTTTCTTCTTTTCTGTATACAGTTATAGAGTTAATACACCCTTTTCCATCTTCCCTAAGCTATCCATTGTTTGGAAAATTCTATTTGAGATCTCATTGAGACCTAACTGCTTTGTTTTCTTTTCCTTTATCTTTAATTGTGGTCTCGAACCCACCACAAGTAGCAACGAGTTAGATGAGCTCAGTCACCTTCTGAATCCTCATCCCTGTCCTCTAGTTTCACTTGGCTGCTTTATGCTTGTCCTAAAGTCCTTGGTACAACTTTGCAGGGTACTCATCCTTTTATGAGAAAGTGTTGTCACAATCCACCCCAGAAAGGTGTACGGTTTGCCTACCAGGATTGGGCACGTAAGTATGTGTTTATCACATATTTGATGGGTCAAAAAAAGACAGCAAATAATGCCTTCCTTAGACGAGGGGAAACTAAGAACAGTCTTGTTCTTGCAGAAAGAAACCCTCTCATTTTCACACTCCTCAGGCGAAGCACAAAGAATAAAAATATGGAGCTGGGTTATTATTTTTAAGTGGTGTTGCATCCCAGATAAACTTTGACCTACTTTTAGGCTTTGCCACGAACATATTTTATGATGTAAAACACACGTGTGCACACACACCTCACAGGGGCACGTGCAAGTTGTGAAATGCTGTTTGTGCACTGCTGTTTGTGCACTGCTTTGAGATCTTTGGTTGGAAGTGCAGCTGAGTATGAAGTGATTAAATTAACTGGGGTTGGTGTAACCGTGGCAGAGTAATCATGGCCTGTATCTGCCTTTGGTGTTGACCTTAACGGGCACACATATGAAGTGCTTCTGCAGTCCCCATGATGAGCAGAAAAGGTACAGGGCAATATTGCTGTAGTGTGAACCATTTTGCTAGACTCTTTTGGAGAAGGAGGCAGCTTCAGAAAAGCTTAACAGCATAAACAGCCTACAGCTGATTCTAATGTAAGTCACTGGCCACGCCTAACACAGGTTCCTTGGTGTTTGGGGATGCGATGGGATGGGTTTTGTCATTGGGCAGTGACTCTACAAATTGCTAATGAAGAGCACGATTGCTTAGACTGAGGAACTGACTAGAAGTAGCTGCTGTGTGACTGCCCCAGTCAAATGGATACAGGAGCCACTGGAAGGAAAGAAGAGGCAGGCTGCAGGGTAAGTGAAGCACAAAATTCTCTGTTGTTTACCACATGTTAGTGTTCTACAGTTGGAAGAAGGAGAAAATGAGGCTTGAATAGGCTCCTTTTTCCACCTCATCCTGGAGGAGATGCAAAGGGTGAGTGAAGTTTGGAGTGCTGTATACCCTATGCATCTCTAGCCTTAGATACATGGAATTCATCCTGTTTTCCCTCTGGGAGGGTTGAGTCCTTGAGCTCTGTAGATGTAAAAGTTTGTGTGTAAAATATGGTCTGAGGGGATTGCCTGGAGGTTCTCTCAGGGCCCTTTTGCAATTTCAACCTCATTTGCTGTGAAAACTTCATAAACATCTCTGTAATCTCTCACGTTTGATTAGAGAACTTACACGTGGGTACTGACCTGAGAAACTGGCTACCTGTCTGATTTTTCTGGAAGGTAACTTCCACTTTGGTTTGCAAACCTGTGTTGCTTGGGAACTGATTGCAGAGGTCAATCTCCTCTTAATCCTTATTGATAGTGTGCACGTTTCCCTTCTGTAATGTCCTTTCATCATCAAAATCAAACAATATTTTTAGAATTTGGGGGCTGGAAGAATTAATACTACTGCAGTCCTTGTTCTCTTTTCCTATCAGAAGAATAGAAATTCTTCCATCTGTGCAGTATTAAGGCTGCCGTGTGGTTGGACAGCGCTTTATCTGATAATTGAGATGTATCTTAGTTTTTAAAGAAATCAGAAATCCAAGCGATAATGTCCATTGAGGTTTGACTCTAAAACCTATGAGTCTCCAGTTGCTTGGAGGGCTTTTGAATTCTTGCATCCAGTTGCTAAGGCAAGACTAAAAGGATTTGCTACTCTTTTTACTTCATGCATCTCGGCGAAGAAGGCTTGATTCTGTTTCTAGGTGCTCTTCTGGTGTTATGCTTTGACTGGGAAACCCTTACTATTTCCTGGGAGCAGTCTGTTAGTTACTAATGTTGGAGCGTGTGGCACTGGTAGTCTGATTTCACAAGGAGCCATATGCCAAGTTCTATACCAGTTACTTAGTTTAAACTTAACAGAAATTTTGCGTAGAACTTCTCATTTAAAGGGAAAATGATACCACAATAGGGTTTAGTGAACTATGTGTCTGTAAAAGCAATACCGTTCGAAAACCCCTCGGATAACAGCATTGTCCTGTAGGCACACAACAGGAGGTCTGTGTTGCTCCTCCTTTCTCACGCATGGTCAGAACCAGCAAATCAGTTTCTGCAGTGGCAGGGTAACAACTAGATTCTAGCAAGTACTACATGTGTGACTGGTTTTCTGCAGATTTAGGATGCCTGGTGATTCAAGGGTTTTGCATTTAGTGATGTTAATGCGGAGGCCAACATTGGTTTCTTTGGAGAAGCATCAGGTCCTAATTACCAATTTACAGGTGTGAGCTTGACATGGTGCTCGGACACATGTAACCGTCTTGTCGAGGACAGGAACCTAGTGCTTCCTGTTTGTTTGAGTTCTGTTTGTTGGACAGTAAAATCAGTTCTGGAGGTTAAGCTAAACAACCGGTTTGTTCATCACTCATTTCTAGCCTTGTTCATGGCTTGAACCACGGTGGTTTGCACATTCTCTCTAGTTTCTGGAGCTTTCCAACAAGCTGCATCTGGCACTTGGGACTGGGGTGCAAAAGCAGATCAGTGGTGGTGTGCAGCAGTAGCACTGCCCTGGGCTGTAGCATAGTCTTGTGAATGCCTCTTGCTCTTGCTGGGTAGTGATGGATAACCTAAATGAGGAGGGGAAAAAACAAAGGGAGCCTCATGCACTGGGCAAATAAAAACATCAGAGATGCTTATATAAGAGGTCTTCCTCTTTGGGATGTTGTGCAGAACAAACAATTTATGATCTCTTGGTAAGAAAGTTACAGCAGTGACAAAGTACAGCTAATAAAGGGAAAAACTTGAAAAGACTGAAGGCAAGGTGAAGTAGTGGGGGAAAAAAGAAGGGTAAACCACCAAAGGTGAAAAGGAAGAGAGGAGTGTCAGATTTCTGTTGGCATTCGTGTGCTCTGTATATAGAGTTGGAATATATTTTCCAGGAGAGGATTTCCCCTCGCGTTTGCAATTCAAAGCTTCTAGCAAATTCTACTGTTTCCCTTGGCACATCTTCAGCCTCTGTGGATTTTCCAGTTCAGCTTTTCAGATGCAGTGTAACTGTCAAATTGTGGAGTGGAGTTGGTTGGGTTTTTTTCCCCCTGAGGTAATGTGGCTTAAGGTATATCGTGGCATTCCTGAAGATCTCCCTTAAAAAGCAAAAAAGATCCAGGGACTTTGTTCTCTTCTGGATTTGTTGTTTTAAACTCCCAGCTTTTAGGACCCCTTGGATATATGACAGTGTTGCCTGTCTCTTCTCCACTTTGTTCCCATGCATGAAAAATAGAAAAAAAGATTTGGGTTTCCCTATGGTATAGGCAGATGTTGGATCAAATACTGCATTCGAGTGGAGTACAACTTGTGGGATGCTTGGGAGATGCTCATGAAAATTAAATATCATCAAAGGGGATGATATAGTTGGGATGATAAGTAGAGAGAGAAATGAGACTTGCTGTCTTTAGGAAAAATAATCTTCTCTGTGTTGTATCCAGCTCCATCTCCCCTGTATGCCTCACAAAAATGTCCTTTTTAGGTACTAACTTTGGAATTGCCTGGATAAGGTGATAAATGCTGTTGAATAGTAAATAGCCTAGATGTTGCTAGATGCTCTAGGTGTTATAGATGATAGCTGTAAATGCTAGCTTGCCTTTTTTTGTTTACCTCTCCTAGTGTATAAAATGTAATGACTTTTAGTGAAGCTTAGCTTGTGAATGGCATCCATGTAAAGCAGAAAGCCTTCGTATTTGCCGGAGCGGGACTGATGTCCAAACCCTGGATATCTGGAGAGAGAACCTCTATGATGGAGAGCAGAGAAGTAACTAACATGTGGCCCTTCAAAAGCCCACATGCAGCGAAGATGTGTTAAGTTAGTGAAAATTGTTTCAACTTGTTCAGAACTGAAGTAGGACCCTGCTAATGGATCCATTACCAATATGAAGCCATGCAATAAGGTTTTTCCTAATTGCTGCTGTGATGGGCTGGTGAAAGTATTTGGGATAAGCTGCAGCAATAGCTAATTGTATGTGGAGGCCCAGCAGCTTGACCAGGCTAGGGGTTTCAAAGAGCTGCATGGGAGAATTCACTTCACAAGAGGCCCCTTTCAGATACTCTCCAGGTTTGGAGCTCCTTTCCTTTTAGTACACGTTCTGGGAAAGCACGTTTATAATCCTCCTTTAGAGTTATTGCAAGCGAATGCAGTGATGGTTCAATGAAAAAGCATGAAAACAGTAATGGAATTTCTTTTCTTCCCTTTTTTTTAACCCCTTTCCTAATAGGCCCTTTAGAAAGTCAGACCATGTGTGTAGAAGCCTTATTAACCGGAGGCCAGGTTTGGAAAGAACTGTGGTAAACTACCAAAACGAATTTGGAAATAAACCTCGAAAGCATGCGTTGGAGATCTAAACTAGTGCTTGCCAAATAATTGCAGGCTTGATTTATTTTTAATCTTGTGACAGATCAAATAATGTTTGATGTAGTTTTTAACACAAACTTAGTAGGCAGAAAGAGTATTGTTGGGGGAAGTTCAGAATGCTGCATATTTCACTTTGAGACGGCTTTCTTGTAAGGGAACTATAAATTCTCTGTATTGCAATACATTTATTGCAGAAAGTGGCTTTTTGTAGACTATGTAAATGTTCTGGGTGACCTACATATGAAACACATAAAAGCATCAAAATGCTTTATGTAGCTGAGACAGAGAAAACTAAGACTGGGGGTGGAGGGAGAAGGCATTATTTCTCCTTCAGTGCACAAGGATTGGGTTTTTGTTTGGTTCTTTTAAATAAAAAGTATTTTTAGTCTGCAAGTGTTTCTCAGCTTATAGTTGTTGCTAACCTCTCACAGTAGGGTCGGTTTGGGGTGGTGGGTTTTTATCTTGTCCTTTATGCCACCGTAACCAGAAAGGATGACTAGCTTAGAGGTTTTTATACCCAATTGAAATAAAGGTCTCTGTTCAGGTATTACCTGAATGTTGTGTGACTAACATGATTATTCTGCTGAAAGATCTCTGAAAATGACCCTTCTCACCTGCTCATCCATAACGAGAATCTATCAGCTGGTCAATCAGTGAGAGGTGAAAGAGAAGAGCTGTTAATTCTGATTCACATGAATTATTACCTCAGGATGCTTGGACTAAATTTGGTATATTTGAGAACAATATGAACTGCATAGCTAATGTGATTGTGGTGTTTGGGGAGAACAATTCTTGTTTCCTTCCCTGGTCTATCTGGTTGAAGCTATAACTCTTGTTTTCCATTAATAATTTATTTATCATTCAGATTTGCACGTGATCCTGCAAACCATTAAGGCAACACAATTTGCAGACTGGTCTGTCTTTTATTCAGGGGCTTTGGAGCAATTTAACTTCTTTGCAGCTTGGGGCTTTTTTAAGCCACTAACAAAGTAAATATTCTTATCACTAAAACATCTTGGAAATCACCAATAGTGCCTATCTTAGTGAAAAATAAGAAGTATAAAGTAGTGCAGGAGAATTTTGTATATTACACAATTTTCCTTATCTATTGTAAAATGCACATTGCTCTCACTTCTAGGTTAACTGCTTTGATGTTTGGTTTGGGGGTGGGGGTGGTGATGGTCGCTTTGTTTAAAATCCCTAGTATCTAGTGAAAACAGGGTAGACTTGCTACCTTTCTCACTGGTCACATTAGGAGCAGTTGCTGTCTGACAACTGAAACCTGCCAACTGAAAAAACCCAGAGCGATGTGGAGTGCAGTGGTAGCTTCCAAGTCTCTGTGCCCTGTTACAGAATCACAGAATTGATTTGGGTGGAAAAGATCTTTAAGATCAAGTCCAGCTACTAACCCAGCACTAGCAAGTTGTCACTATGGTCCCTAAGCAGGATATAAATCTTTTAACTACCTACAGGACTGGCAACTCCATCACTTCCCTGGGCAGCCTGTTCCAATGTTTGACCCTTTCACTGAAAAAATTGTTCCTAGTATCCATCCTAAACTTCCCTTGGTACCATTGCAACCATTTCCTCTCATCCTGTTGCTTGTTACATGGAACAAAAGATTGATCCCCCACCTTGATCCAATTGCCTTTTCAGACGGTTGTAGAGACTGGTAAGTTCTCCCCTCAGCTGCTTCTTCTCTAGGCTAAACAAACCCCCATTTCCTCAGGTGTTCCTAATAGGATTTGTTCTCTAGACTTTTCAGCAGCTTTGTTGCCCTTCTTTGGACCTGCTTGCACCTGGGTGTCCTCCAAGTAGTGAAGTGCCCAAAACTGAACACAGTACTTAACTGGCACTGGTGAGGCCACACGTTACAGGGGGACAACAACTTTGCTGCTGGCCACACTATTTCTAGTACAAGCTGGGATGTCATTGGTCTTCTTGGCCACCTGAGCACACTGCTGGCTCATCTTCAGCTGGCTGTTGATCAACATCCCCATGTTGATCTTTTTCTGCCAGGCAGTTTTTCAACCACATTTCCTCAAGCCTTGAATGTGTTATTGCATTGGGTTCTTGTGACCCAAGTGGCAATTGGCCTTGTTGACTCTTATTCTATTGGCCTCATCTTGTTGATCTGGCCTGTGAAACAGCAGTCTTGTAGGAATAGCAGGTTCTTATCTCAAAATACATTTGACTCCCATATCTTAAATTGCTGGAAAATGTCAGCCTTCTGATTCAATTAATTTGGGCATGTATTTTAATCATCATAAAAGGCAGTGTTTATTCAGAAATGTGGTTTTTCCTATCTTGATAGTTACTGGACACACTAATTGAACACAGCTCTGTGGTTCCTTGTGGCATCATGCAAATTAGCTAGAAATTCTGCTGTGAATTAACGCAATTTGGTTACTGATGGAACTGCAGGCAAGTCATCATCATTATGGTTTAAACCTATTACTGGTTACAACTGTTGTTTTAAATCAGTTTTGTTTTTAAATAGGATGATTATGAGAATCCTTTTGTGTTTCAAAGATGAAAGGAAATGAATGACGAGCTGGTTGCCTGTAGTATGATCCAAGAAACTAATAAAATTGGCAATGTAGAAACCTTGCTCCAAGATTTCACTTGAGCTTTTGGGAAAAAGATATTGTTCCTGTAGTCACTTTTTGCAGAGTTGTTATTGTAGATCTCAGTGGTGCTTATTGTCTGAGCCTCTGGAAAAGCTGGCTGGATGAAATTACTTACTTAATGTAGAATATAATAAACTTGCAGTATAAACGCTTCTGCTTTCTCAATTATTCCTGCTAATCTTAAACAGGACACATATTACTAAGCTACCAGTTTAAACTATTTAGTCAGAGTATCTAATACTCCATCCTAAATGTGATGGGATCCAATTGTATAAATGTTTTATTTCCTTTAAGAAAAAGTCTAATAATTTGGGCTAAAGAGCATGTTGGAAAGCCTGGGCTGGTGTTGGAACCTTCAGGAGATACTGAAGCAGTATGTCAGGCAAACAGCTGACCATAGGAGAAAGTGAGGCATAGGTATCAGGTGATGAAACTCTGTAATGCCTCACCAATCTGGACATGAAGATGTACGTTAGCTTCTGCACTTCACAATCCTCTGTGGCCTTGTGGACTTGACAGAAACTCTCCACTATGCTGGTCTTGCTTGTATTGTGGGGGGGGAAAAAAACACCAAACCAACAAAATACATGACTCTTAAGAAAAACCCAATCCCCCAAATACCTCCAGGCAGAGCTCACAAAGAGATTCCTCTTTTGAAGAGGGTGATTAAGGGAGGGTGACCTGGTAAGTAAAACTGGAGTTTCAATTAAGTGGCAGAATTATGTCACCTTTTCTTAGTTTACTGGGGAAAGCTTTGCTATACTTTGAGCACTGCATTTGTTTTCCCTTTTCAACTACAGATTTCCATTCCCCCTCTAAATTGGGATAGTAACAGAGAGGGTTACTTGCAGATCGAGTGCATCTCAGCAAGCTGTACGTGCTTTCTGTAAGCTTTGATTCATGTGCAATTGGCCATGCCTGAGGAGCTAATGCCAAATTTAATACCCTTTGTGTTCTTGACCCCAGTCCTCAACAGCTCATGAAACACACCTGTTGCAACTTCTGTGTCTGTAATGCAGCAACATGCAAGTTTAGAATGAGTTTCTGAGCATCAACCAGCAACCAAACAACTTCTTTACTAGCAACAATCAGAAAACCAAAGTTCTGAAAGGACATTGAGCTGTGGCTCCTAAGAGGCCTTGGCTGATCAAGAGCTGTGCTATCTGTATAACACCAATAAATACAGGATTGCTTCAAACTAGATCATAGAATCATTAGGGATTGGAAGGGACCTTAAAAGATCATGCTTATATTGTCACGATGCCGCTGCCATTTGAAACTTTAGGACACCTTGAATTCAGGTTTCGAAGGTGATATCTTTGCTAAGTACAGCTGCTGTTCAGTATCTAAATGTCAGAAATGTAATATTGGAAAAAAACCAAGGAGAGCGTATCCTACACCTGATGGGAATAACTACTACAGATAGGTTACGTGTGAAGGCACTAATGGGATTATTTTAGAGAGAAAAGTAACATTTGAGGGTTTGCTTTTGGAGGTATTTTCATGGTGAAATCTAACATCTGCCACTCAATGTGTTTCTGCCTGGCCAAGAACCATTAGGCATGTTACTTCATTAAGTGCAGTTACATCACTGCAGAGGAGAGACTGCTGAACTTGCAGGCTACTTGTTTCTGCTGTGCAAGCACTCAATATTTCATATGATAACTTTAATAAATTTCACGTCTCTGTTTAGAGAGATGAGCCCAATAAAAAGCCAGTCACTTAAGAGTTATTTTTAGTTAACTTTTAACATGACCAAGGCAAGTTTCAGGCAGGTTAGTGGGAGGTGAGAGGTTTGTGATGTCCTGAGGCATCTAGTTTCCCTGATCTCTCGTATGTGATTAAATTGTTGTTTCTAGATGTAAATTTTGCCAAATAGCTGCTGGGTTCTAATATAAATTACAAAAATGTAGAAGCATAGAATAAACAGGATAAGCTGCATTAAGGCAAAGAGCATGTTGCTTAAGCTCTTCTTTTGGCTAATTGCTTGTATTCACTGGTTAGCAAGACCTCTCTCTCCTCTCTCTTTTTTTTGTAGCTGCTATAAATTGCTTTGTGCATGAGTGGTTAGAGTTTAAAGAATATTTTCTGTAAGTAGATGCAGAAAAACATTGCTGCTTTTTTAACATTTTTTTTTTTTCCGGTTTGTGTTGGGGTAGACAGAGGGAGAAAACCTGAGCAAAGAATGGACAAAGCAGACCTCGTACGTTCTTGATGTGTAAGAGGGAAAGTCCTCCTGTTCCCTAGTCATGGTACTCTTGTTCTGCTGAGCAGTCTTGGCTGGACGTGTTTTCATTTACTTTAATTTAAGGAAAAGACTCCTAGGTTGTTACTTGAAGTGAGGTCTGAAAACTATTGCTCTGTTTTGGGAATATTTGAGGGGATTTGTGTCTTCGTGGATGATGTGACTTGGGAATAAGGAAATGTGCTCTAGAAGGTGGCAATGTTTCCCAAAACAATAAGCAGCTTGAGCAGGAGGGTCAGAAAAGCAGGAAAAGAAAACTGAGAGGCTGTCCTGTGTCTCTTTCTGTAGGAAATCCAGCAACACGGGAACGAGTGTGCATTCTACTGCCTTTCTGCAGCAGTCTTGCTGCGCGAGTGCTCTTGCCTGTGATGCTATCCTTGCCCTCTCCTTGGAGGGGATGTAGAAAGGGCCAGTAGGGTTGGAGCAGGAGAAAAAATGTTGCTCTCTCTGGCATGGAGGTCTGTAGTTACTACCTTCGCTGAGATGGTGAAATGTTTTTAAAAGTAGCTGCTCACCTCTGGGAAACCAGACTAAATGCTCAGCTTGGCCCATCTCTGGGGAGTGATCTTGAACTGCTTGGTAGGTCTGAGGCCAGAGCTCTGTACTGAGAGCTGTTTGTTCCTTGTGATTGCCCTGGGTGCTGTGATAGTGCCATATGGAACCGGTAAATGCAAACTCGCCTAACAGGGCTTAGGTCAGTGTGAATAATTAAAACCCAAGAAAAGCATTTGCAGCAGCTTTCTAATTCACTCTGCCTTTTCACTTACGTTTTGTAGCACAGCTCTCTGAGAAGAGCACCTGTGGAGACTGCCTTGTCTCAAGCCTCCCCCTGCTCCCAGAGGGGTTTGTGGGGAGCACTTCTCCCAGGGGCTCACAAAATGCAGTGTGGGTGAATGCTGCAGATCCTCTCAGGGGTTGGCTATGTAAGCAGACCCTTACGAGTTCTTAGCAACAACTGTGGTTTTCATACCCTCGGAGTCTTAGGCAAACTTTGCCTCGGTTTTTGGGCCTGGTTGGCAGAGAGGTGCCAGGTTGGAGGGCTACGGCTGCACTTGCTGTGCCTACTGAGCAGCTGGCTGGAGGCTGTAGTTAGCAGCTTCTACTTGCAGGGATTTGCATCAGAATACGGCCCTAAGCATCCTGTCTAGAGCAAAGTGCGAATTGCAGCTCCACAGGCAGCAGGGGGTCTGCCCTTTGTTCCTCCTCTCTTAACTCCAGCCCTTTACCTGCACTCTCTGTGGGACACTTGTGTGAGTCAACGCCAAGGCGCAGAATCACAGATCCTGACCTGCTGCTGCGGAAAACAGTAATTCCTGCTGTCCATATATTTTACTGGCATTGTTGATGTCCTTGTGTTATACAGCATTGGGTTTGTTGTTTGTTTTTTACTAGAGTTCATAGTATTTGGGTCTATAAAGGAATCAAAGTAACTAAGATCTCTTTCAACTTGAGCGTCTTATCGCACTCCATCCCAGCACCATTGTCCCAATGTTACTTACATCAGCCTCCTCTGAAGAAGGATGTTTTTAAAAGTTAATTCACCTGCACTGTCACACTTAGCAGGCTGATCTTTCTCCTCTGTGCTGCAATTCTGATTGAAAAACAAATGTTTAATCTCACTGCTGTTGTACATGGATGGTAACTGCTGGCAACCTCAGGTTAAGGGACTCTCATCATTACAGCCCAGTACACAGAAATATTGCAGGTAGGAAGGTCACCCACAAGAGTGGACTTGATGGAATAAACTGAAATGTTAATGTAGGAGAAAATATGGAACCTTAAATGTAGCTGGGACCTGCAGGTCTCTGTGCAGATCCTGCACTCTGCATTTTCCTGCTGGAACATGTTGAGGTATTGGAATGTGTGTGTATGTGTGTGAGAATAACATTAATTCCTCTTAATGTGAGCCTCTTCTTAAAGAGTTCAGTAAGTTCAAGGAGAATACTTTACTGATATTTTAATCTTGGTGACAAAATAATCTAGTTCTTAAATTCCTATCTGCTGTTCTTTTGAGGACAAAGTTTCCATGTCCTGCCATCTGTATCTGCAAGAATAAATTCAGGAGTAAAATCAGCTGTGATTACGTTCTAACACAACCTTGCAAAATAAAACACTAATGTTTGTTATCTCATTAGATGCTTAAATAAAATGAAATTCAGAGTTTGGGTTCTATCTGAGTCATTGTCTCAGACTTATACCTGCAAACAAATATGCGATAAGATGGTTTAGGGTTCAGGTGTTCTGAGCTTATAATTGTTCAGAGCTTATGGGTCAATATTTACTGTATTTACTATTATAAGTGTAACACCTCCATATAGGGTAGGTGCCTTATGCTTGCCCTCTTGCGGAATTAGTTTCTATGTGAGAGCAATAATGGGAGCTCCAACTATGCAACGTTCCTGTTGAAACATTTAATTCATGTTTAAATATAGTTGAACTCTGGTCTTCCTCATCTTGTGGCTATTCATGTTTTCTGCATGCTGGGCTTCAACAACAGTCCTCTTAATAAAAGAGGAGTTTCTCTGGCTCTGATTTAAGTTGAGCCTGTAAGTGTAGTGTGACCCAAAAAAAACCAGGGAGATTGAAAAGATCCTCTTTAATTTTAGAGAAGGAAAACCTAACTTTCATTCTGGAAAGCATTGGGGAAATGATTTTGTGTAAAACTGCATCCTGTTTTCTGCATGTCCCTTTGCAGTATAGCTGAAGAGACATGGAATTCTAATATCTGATTATATTATGCAGCTTCATGGCTTGCATGGGGTACGCTTTTGGAAGGTGCCTGCAATAGTGAGGAGCCTGTAGCAGCAATTCAGCTCAAGAATTGCTGGGTAAGAGAATTAACCCCAGGCAAGCTTCAAATGTCATAGGAGGAGGATGACCTCCTGAGAACTCTGTGACTGTACAATGTTTGCTGTTCAATTCCAATAGTTAGACTGAAGCAAAGGACTAGTCATGCACTTATGGCTCAGGAGGATTTGTATTTAACCCTTAGATTTTAATCCAGTTCACCAGGTACACCTTAAAGAGTTGACTAAGTTGTAAGCTGTGTGCTGTGCCACTGGTTGTGCTGAGCCTGAAGAAAAATCTCATTTCTCTTGAGGTGCTCTTATGTTGTGCTCGTGTGTGACAGTTCTTGATTTGAGAAAAATTAAATTATTTAAAATCAGCCCCTTCTTTCAAAATCTACTTGAGTTTCATGAGTTTCCTTGACAGAAAAGCTGGGATTTGCCAATATTCTGCTTTTCATTGCTGTTGGGCTGGCCTGTACTTGGGGAATAAGATGTTGATGAAAACTAGAAAGAAAACAGCCATCCCACACAATCACCACATCTCACAGACTGATCCTCCTGCAGTTTCCCATTATCTTCATGCACCCAGTTGTTGTTGTGAAAGCAAATAGATACTACAAAGGAAGGATGAAAAAGAACCAGGGATGCTGACAGTTGGAAGCTAAAAACTGTGCAAGTTCCAGATTTGGCATGTGTGTGGTGGGAATTCTGTGCATCTACCTTTGCCCACTTACATTCTTTTATACCTGGGACTGTTGTGTGGGTCCTTTCAGAATGGTTATTTGGAATTCATTTCCTACACCCAGTGTCCAGTAACCTCCCAGTATGTGGAAAACTTGCTGATGTGTGCTTCTGTGTGCACTGCATGGTGCTGTGTGCCTATTTCTGACAAAGATTGTTAGACTCACATTTGTATATGAAAGTGCAGGTTACTTTGGGTGCAAATCAGACGTGGTCTACCTTAATTCAATCCCTTGAGCTGATTTACTTTTAAAAAAAGGTTGAAATTTGCAGGGTCATAGTCATAAGGAAAAAATGTGTGATTTTTGTTTAAAAAAAAAAAAAACAAGCCACCAAACAAACCCCCATTTGTTTTCCCTAAATTGGTTGCAAATGTGCAAGTATAAGTAACATTCGGGTTTCTTTAACAAACTCCCAAGAGATTCAGTGGTTGCCAAGGTAACAGTGCTACTTTTAATAACAATAAAGAAAGCTTAGAAAGCTTCCACATTTCTCATTGTCTAAGGTAATGCTGCCCGGATGCTATAATAACATTATTAGCGAGTACTTTCTTTTCTTCATTGAGAAACAAGTCTGGTTCATAAATTGTACAGTAGTGTTCTAGCACAGTGGGGTCTGGCTCATTAGGACTCCTGGATACTACAGTAACATGTAGAAATAATGAAGTAGTTTCTAGCTCCCCATCCATTTCTTAGAATGTCCTTTTTTCGATTGTACTTCCTGTGGCTGTCACTGTAGTGTGTGGTTGCCTTAGATTAATTAGTTGAATGTTACTGTGATCTTTTCAATGCTAAAGCATCACTGTAAGTAAGTCCTGCAGATACTCCTCATGACTAAGCTATACTTCATAAAACATTGAGAGTAATATTTTATTATTAATGGGAAGCTGGGCATTACTAAAGAAAACTCCGTTTCTGGTAATAAAATATTGTTGTTCTCGCATCTTTTAAAGCTGCCTTTTAAAAAATCTAAATGGATGTCTTCTGTTGTGCTTTCCACACACCCTCCACACCCACTCACCCCCCCACTCTGAAATTTGAGCTTCTGCTGAACTTTGGCAACAGCTCAATGTGGTTACTGTGGGTATAAACTCCTAGGTTTGGGTGGATTATTTGCATTCTGAATACTTGACCTCATGTTTCATTCTAGCTGAGTTTTCCACCTTTCTTTCAAGGTTTTGGCACCTCACAAATGAGAGGAACCTGTTCTGTTGCTTATTTCTGCTGTCAAGTCTATGATTTAACTTTTATTTTTAAGAGCCTTTTTCATTCCTCCATGGTTGTGGCAAAATGGAGACTTTAATTAAGGAGGTCAAAATAAACATTCAAGACACTAACACTGGAGATGTAGGAAATGTTAATTTCTTTAATAAAAGCTGCTATTGACTTCTTAATACTTTTGTTCTCACAGAATCACAGAACATGAGGGAATTCCACTGAAATTACATGAGTAGTTGGAGACAACTGTCACCAGCTGGAATTCTTGTTACATTGGAGATACTGGGGTTTAATCTGTCTCTAAATACAGACTAATTTTGCCTAAAAATTAACTTACAGAAAGAAACCCCTCATGAGCTGAACATATTTGATGCAGGAGAAGAAATAGCATCCCTATTTGCTATTTTCCAGTACTGGCTCCCTTAGCTGGTTGTCTCTCACCAACACTTAATGACCTCAGGAGAGGTTAAAGCAAGATTTTGTAGTTTGCTGGATTAGATGATAGTTTCTGAGGTATCACTTAAACACTGAATTCAAAGCGATGTGTTTTTGAATTTATCAGTGTCCTATGCATCACTGCATGTGAAAGCAATTCTCTTTTTTATCTTAAAGAAATGCAATTATTTCCAGGAGACCCTCTGCAGTTGTCTGGGCCTTCAATCCAACAGTGTTGTGGACACAAGGGTCTGAAACGGTGTCCCACTCAAAATTTTCCAGTGTGTACTGAGCACTTGTGCATGACAGCCTGTCCTTTAGCTGCTGAAGGACTTTTACCACACCCTTTCTCTGAGCTTGCTGTAGTCTTCAGTGCCTGTCACACAATCATTCAGGTTGGAAAAGTCCAACCACCAACCGTACTCTGCAAGTTCACCCCTAAACCAGATCCCCCAACACCACATCTAAGCATCTTTTAAACTAGTCCAGGGATGGTGACTTAACCACCACCCTGGGCAGCCCATTCCAGTGTCTGACCATTCTCTCTAAAGACTTTCTTCCTGATGCACAATCTAAACCTACCTTGCTGAAGCTTGAAGCCCTTCCCTCTGGTTCTGTCACTCATTACCTGTGAGAAGAGACCAGCACCAACATCTCTACAATGTCCTTTCAGACAGTTGTAGACAGCGATGAGGTCTCCCCTCAGCCTCCTCTTCCTCAAACTAAACAGCCCAAACTCTCTCAATCTCTCCTCATAAGATTTATTCTCCAGGCCCTTGACCAGTTTTGTTGCCTGACTCTGCGCTCGCTCCAGCATCCCGATGTTTCCCTCGTACTGAGCTGTTCAAAACTGGACCCAGCACTCAAGGTGTGGCCTCCCCAGTGCTGAGTCCAGGGGGACAATCATCTCCCTAGTCCTGCTGGACACACAGTTTCTAATACAGGCCAGGATGCCACTGGCCTTCTTGGCCACCTGTCAATTGGAACCCCCAGGTCCCTTTCTGCCAAACTGCTTTCCAGCCACCCTGCCCCTAGCCTGTGGTGTTGCAGGGGTGGTTGTGACCAAAGTGCAGGGCCCAGCACTTGGCACTCTTGAAACGCAGACAGTTATCCTCAGCCCATCGACACGGTCTGTCCAGGTCCCTCTGTGTAGCCCTCCTGCCCTCCAGCAGATCAACACTCCCTCCCAGCTTGGTGTCCTCTGCGGACTTGTTGAGGGTGCACTCAATCCCCTCGTCAAGATCATTGATAAAGGTGTTGAACAGGAGTGGCCCCAGCACTGAGCCCTGGGGGACACTCCACTTGTGACTGGCCTCCATCTGGATTGAGCTCCACTGGCCACAAATCTGTGGGCCTGGCCATCCAGCCAGTGTTCCACCTGGCAGGTGCGTGCCGGTCCGAGCCACGGGCCGCCAGCCTGTTCATGAGGGTGTTGTGGGAGACAGTCTCAAAGGCCTTACTGAACTCTGGATAGACTACATCGACAGGCTTCCCCTCATCCTCCAAGCAACGAGATCAGGTTTGTAATGCGGGATCTGCCTCTCGTGAGCCCACGCTGACTGGGCCTGATCACCTGGCTGACCTTTAGTTGCTCCCTGATGGCTCTGGAGATGATCTGTTCCATAACTTCCCCTTGTGCTGAGGTGGGACTGACAGGCCTGTAGCTGTCAGGATCCTCTTTCCCTTCTTGAGGATGAGAGTCACATCTGCCACACTCCAGTCCATTGGGACAACCCTGGGTTAACCAGGACTGTTGAAAGACTATGGAGAGTGGCTTGGCAACCACATCTGCCAGGCCCTTCAGTACTCTAGGGTGTAATCCCATAGATCTATGAGCATCCAGCTCATGAAGTAGGTCCATAAGCATTTCCTCATGGATTATGAAGGGCCTATTTTGTTTCCCATCCCTATCTTCCAGCTCAGGGGGCTGTGCACCTGGGGAATTACTAAACTTACTACTAAAGACAGAGGCAAAGGCAGCATTAAGCTCCTCAGCCTCATCTTGATCTCTGGTCACCTTGTTCCCACAGTGTTCTCTGCGTCTAACAACATGTTGAGATAATCCCTACCCCTCCTCTTACTGTTAACATACTTATAAAACCTATTTTTGGTTATCCTTCACAACAGTGGCCAGTTCTAGTTCTAGTTGACCTTTGGCCTTCCTGATTTTTCTCCCTACACAACTCAAGTTACCTGCCCCCACCTTCCAGAGGCTACAAACTCTCCTTTTACTCGAGTTCCAGCCAAAACTCTCTGTTCAGCCGAGCTCCGTTGTCTTGTCATACGTGACTTGGGGATAGTCAGCTCCTGCACCTTTAAAATTAATTCTTTAGAGTATGCCCAGCCTTCCTGGGCTCCCTTGTCCTTCAGCTCTGTCTCCCAAGGGACTCAACCACAGAGAACAAGACCACAGTCTCCCCTCTGGAAGTCCAGTGTGGCAGTTGCAGAACTACTGCTGGCCCCCCTCCTTGCATCACGCAATGTCGATTGCGTTGTCCAGGATGGCCTCCAATCCACAGGATTGGCTGCGTGATATCGGTGAGGGCTGACTGAGGGTATATGCTGCTGGTGCTATGAGGTTCTTGAACAGATCTGGGTAGGAGTGCACCTTGGAGCACATGAGCCCAAGACTCTCATGTGGGAGAGCCTGGAAGACAGTGTTATTTTTGATACTCATCCTTGGATGTTGTGAAATCATGATGTTTAGAGACATGTCTGTGGCCTACTTGGTGCCACTGTCAGTATTGGAAACCCCCTGTGTTACAGATGTGAAATCATTAGCACCCGTTCTGCATCTGCTTTGTTGCTGCTGCATAGGCTGTACAGGACAGATACACTGCTTTAGCCCTAAACTGAGTGCATTTAGATCTTCTTGAGTTACATCTTCATCAAGGGGTTTTCACTGTCTGAAATAAGAGGTTATTTTAGCTAATCCTATGTAAAGACATTTTATCCATGGCTTCATCAAATATTCAATATTTATTTTAAAACATTATTTATGTTAATACAGAAAAACTTATCCTAAGGTGGAAGGTTTGCTGAAGCCCTTTGACCCATTGAAGTCCTCCTTTTGTTTGGCTTTGATGCAGGAAACTGTTCCAACTTGATTTTTGTCATTCAGATATTTTTGCTTACACTAAGATGCTTTGGGGCAGGGACTGTCTTTGCCTGGTTTGTTTGCACAGTGCCCCAGATGATGTGGTCTGTGCTCCTGGTGGGGACACCAGAGCCATGCTGCAAAGCAGATAGCAGGTTACTGCAATGGAGAAGGATGGCTCAAATATCTCACTTGCTTATTTTAGAAAGAATATTTCCAGAGAGAATGTGTAAAGAAAGAGCAGAACAGTGGTGACCATTAATAATCTGTTCTAGGAACGGACTGCAGCAGATAGTGTAACTGCCATAATTTACAGCCTGAGCTATAGCAGTACTGATTTAAGTACTGGAAAAGATAGTGTTTATAAATCTTTTCACCTCTATTCTGGGAAAACTTGTTTTTAGGATAAGTATCTGGTAGGCTGTATTTTAACAAGTGCGGAGCAGTTGTTTCTTCGCTGCAAATTTAATTCCACAGTTAGGATTGCAGTGAAGGGGCTTTCTAAGCTGAAATTACCACCAAAACACTGTCTCAAACATAAAGAGATCACATTCTCCCTCTCTTTGTCTAGGCATGCACACACCAAAAGTGCAAATTTGCCATTTCCAGACAAGATTGTTGCATGTTAGTGATGAAAGGCTGATGTAACAGCGGGCTGATGAGTTCAACATGCAGTTTTCCACGTCTTTACAATATTGTTGTTCAGCTGCCGTTCATCCTACTGCTATTTGGTTTTGCTTCAATGCAAATATTGTTGATAATGTTCCTAATAAGAGTCAGTCCTTAGTATCCCATTTTTCTATTTCACTGCAATTAGCTGTTAGATAAGAGTTTTAACAGAATAAACTCTGTAGCTTGGTACTGCTCTGTGGGAAAATGTGTTTTGGAGTTTGGCTACATTGGTTTGTTTTATTTTTAATATTTGGTGAGGGAACAGAAGTATTTGGGAGTAATTTGAATTGTGTGGCTGTTTTGTCAGTGTGTTCAATATCAGAGCCCAGTACGTGCCTTCTGAGCAACTGCCTCGTTTCTCTTTAGTTCTTTCAAGGCATCTGGGAGCTGATCTGCTTAGGAGATGTCACTGGGTGTTCTGTCTCCTCCTGCTTATGCCCGTGGTCAGCACCCTGTCTGCCATGGGCAGACATGCAACGTCTGATTTTGAAGTGCAAGACGATGCTGGACTAAACCATGTGATGCTGGAAAAAGTGTTCAAACAGTGTCTTAGAGAAAATGGGGCTCGAGCCAGAGGGAGTAGTCAGAATCAAAATCAGTGTCAAGTTTTTCTGAGGTTTTTCTTGGATTGATAGGCTTCTGCTGATTCATTAGTGCATCTGCCAGTCAGATTGCTGCTGCAGAAAAGCACAGGCCTGCCCAGCCTTGGATGGGAAAGCAGGAAATAGCCTAAATCCACTTAAGGGCTGAGTTATTACAAGCTTCTGTCCTGGCCTAATTGGGAGCAGCACTGGACTCACTATACAGGCTAAGGGAGTGTTTGAGCTTTTGCTATAAAACTACATTTTTCAGCAGGAAAAACATGCCAATTACTATTCACTTTTAATTGTAATAATTGGCTATGAATGAAGTACTGACACTGTTTAGATGTTTGCTTAGAGCTGATGTGGTAACATACTTGAATGCAGAGACGCTTAGGTGTGTTTTGACTGTGATGCTGCACACAGCTGCTCTTTAACTCTTCCCCTGTTTGCGTTGTGGTGGATGTGGTGTCGCTTGGCTCACACAGCACATGAATGTATGGATGCAGGGCTCTCTTTTCTTTACTGTGTAGTGATTTTTCTAAATGATCAGTTACAAATAGATCATGCAAGGAGTTCCAAGATAACTTCTGAAACTTTTAAGTAAGTTGCATCCTGTGGAATATTTGAATTTCTAGATACCAGTATCCTGTTGGCATCTTACCGATGAACAACTAAGAGTGGCAGAGCTCTCTTGGATCATTGAAACAACGGTATCGTCATTAACGATCGATGCTAAAGTTCAATCAGCTGTACCAAACAGAATTTGGATAGAGCAGCCAAAGGTAGTGCTTTTTATATTTAAAGAAATTAAAATTAGAGTGGCTGTAAGCCATAGAAAGATATTCTGGGCTGAAGCATTTAGAGACTCTTCATAAATGTTTGAAAGGGGTGATTTTTTTTTTTGAGAGCAGAAACCACTTCTATGTAAGAAAATTCCTTAAAAGAAAGGATGGGCTCGTCAAAAGGTTTAAACCAGTCGAGAGCAGGCAGCTGATGTAATTGAGCAGCCTTTCATGGTGTTGGAAGGTGCTGCTGCTGAGAGATGTTTAGTGTGTGTAGAAATCAAACTGTAAGGCTGCAAAGTATTTGGGAGCAAAGACAGCCCTGCAGAAAGCTTTCTGGCAAGTTAAGGTGGCTGAGGATCATTCTGGCTGTCACTGCATGGTGGAGTCCTGCTTTTAAAGGTTTTTTAGAAAATATTTTTAACGCATGACACTCGTGGTCATGCCAATGGCCTTAACGAGGGCTTGAGAATGGAGTGTAGAGCTGTGAATTCTGTCCGATTATAAATCACGCTGAACATGTTGTGGCAATTACTGCACGAGATCAAAGATCTTTGGTAACGGCATGTTGTTTCTGCCAGAAGGAGTTTTTAGTAATATTACAACTTAAAAAATGAGAAAGCAATTACCTTTTGGGATTGACCCTCCCAGTTACACTCAGAGCAACATGTTCTCTTTAACTTGATCATAATTGTTTAAAAACAATTGTACAGAGATTCAGCAGAAGCAGAATGCAGTGTATCCAAGGAAATGGTTCAGAAGGAGGTTCCTTCTAATCACTTCAGTATGAGGCAACCACTTAACTGGACTTCTTGTTAGGAAACTTATCCATGATTGGAAGGCAGGTTTGAAATGGATTGCTCTTCAGCTGTGGTGCTGATCAGGCTTTGATTTGTAACTGGCTGAAATAAAGCTAATTCCTGCTGATCTCGTGTGTAAATGAATAGTTAGATGAACTCAGAAGGAGTCAGACTACGAAAGAAGGAATGAAGAAAAGCTGACACAATAAACTCGGGAAATGGGAACTGTATGTACCATTAGTATGTACCATTCAAGAAAGCTGCATTTGCTGAACACTAAGGCAGTGAAGAAGCAACCTGTGTGGTAAGACCCTCTGCCATTCTGGTGTCTTCTAGAACTTGCACCGTAATGTCCTCCCCCACACCATTGCCACAGCATTTGGATGTCAGTGCTGAACATCAAGTAAACAAAATCTTGCAACCTGCTCAGTGAATGGAAAGCAACCTTTCCTCAGACATCCTCAGACAGCCTCCAAGAGAACCCTTGCAGCCAGGAGGTCAGGGTAGCTGTTGCATTCTGATTTCAAACAGCTCTTTCCAGCTGTGGTGGATTGGGACAGTTTCTCTAAGGAGCAAATGGGTGAATGCTGTGGAGCTATCAACTGAACAGAGATTTGAAGACTGGTAGATAAGCAGTGGCAGAAGAGACTACTTAAGTGTGACTGATGCTCTTGTGCAAAGAGCTGAGGCTGGGCCATGACAGGAAAAGCTTTTGAGGTGTGAGTGTACTGTGGAGAATTCAGAGAACTGCAATTCAGATTCCATTACTTGCTTTAAAATGCAGGAAAAAGCCAAAACTCCCATTTTTACTACTGTCACTTTGGTATTCAGTCTCACTTTTTGGTCAAATGTCATGCTGATGACATGGAAAAATATTACATCTCTCACCCGTGTGAAGTGCATGCACAAGGCTGTACACGCATGAAAGGTAGGCTGTTACTTCTCAGTGTTGTCAAGCCAGCTTGTTGCTTTGTTAGGGATTTATAAACTTAATGATGGCTCATACTTGTAATACATCTTGCTTAAGGTCTTTGGAATCAGACTTTCCATAGGATACCATATAACTGAAATATATGCCTCTCCATTTTCCTGTTCAGTTTACAATTCCTTTTGTGCTTTGACTGACCTTGCATAAAGTATTCCTGGGTGCAAAACGGATTGCCACAGAAACTCAAAATGCTCTTCTATGGCTTCCCTTTTTCCGCTGGAGAGTTGGTTTCTTCTAGGCAAAGTGTAAAAAGGACTAGATAGATAAAAAATCGGTGAAGAGCTTTGAGTCATTTTATGATGTAGGGCCTTGCTGTTTAGACTGTAAGGCAGATTTGAACTTTAACATTCTGCTTTCTCTTTGTGATGGGCCGGTGGACAGCGAGATTACACCGTAATGCCTTAGTATGAGTCTCTCAGGAATTACAAACACTGTCAGGTGTGTTTGTGTGGACTCGTTTTCTTTCTTTCACTTGAATGGATGCTTTTGTTTCAAAGGCCAGTACATGTATGCCTTCTGTGTCTCTTTGTGGTTGTAATGTTGTACGTGAAACTTTTTTGATGAAAACAGCATCTTGCTTTCATTTTCAGTAAATAAAATAGCCTGGCTAAAGGAAGAAAAAATCGGGGCTTTCAGTATACATATTGCACATTTATAATTAACTACAAGTATTGTAGGTGAGTAAACTTTCATATCTAAAACTCTCATGCCCTTGATTATGACTTACAGTGGCAGAACAGGCTATTTAAGTCATTATGATAAAATGAATAGAGCATCATGGCACTTAAACTTCTTGAATGCTAATGTATTTGAAGCACAGACTTTTTGAAATGATGCCCACTCATGCTGTTCATCCTGCTTCTGTGGCTCTGCTCTCTTTTAACCAGGGATGGTAGTGCTCAAATATGTGGACACTAAGATAACCTGAAAACATGTTAAGTAGTTGATTTAAATGGTACATGCATTATCCTCTTGGATGAAAGGAATGCTAGAAGGATGTAGCATGGTGTTATTTGCTATAGATACTTAGAGTCTCCTGGAAAATTAGTTTAGTCAGCAGTTCTCAGGAGAAGTGTCTAGAAGGATGGGGGGGGTTGTGTGTGTGTGTAATTTTTCACTTATTTGCCACACTGAAAATCTTATGTGCTGATAATTGTAAGGCTTGTACTCTCCACTTTCTCTGCAATGTTCTTACCTTCCCACCCTACCAGTGCCTGTTGCTGGGAACAGCTTGCCTATGAATTTTAGAGAAAATTGGTAGGATGGGCATAGCTGCTGCTTGGACTTCAAGTCTTCAGACTACCTCTTTTTTTTGTTTTTTTGCAACTTGTCTGCAGATTTAGTAAGAGAAAAGTAACCACGTACCTCTTTAATAATGTGACTCAAGTTACTTTATTGTTTGAGGTGATTACTGTAAACAGGACAATGAACCAATATTTATTTTGCTTTAATGTTTTCCAGATGATTCACAGCAACTGGCAAAATGAAGCAATAATTAGGATATTACTCCATTCTAAGAAAACGTTTGCCGTTTAATATGTGGTGTTCCTCTGGTTAGCAGAGGGAATTTGACTTAAGAGAAGGCCCCGCATATTTACCTCTTAGTGAAAATGCAATATTACTTCTGACTTTGGTGTGGCTGCATCTGCTGGAGAGATTGTATGAATATGTAAGTTATGCTGGATGAATGGCCTATAAAGTGGTTTTGGGATCATAGGATAAAAGCTGCTGTATTGGATGTGAATTAAGTTATCTGATGAACTGTAGCTCTAGGGCAGGGATGAGGGTGTTTGGCTAGGGCAGCTTATTATACCTGCTCTAAAGGCACTAGAGCATGGTGTATCTGGTTCTTCCTTGTTGACTAACTGGGGGGTTGATCTAAATGCTGCTGTATCCTGCTATATGACAGGCACTTCTCTGGGCACATGTCACTGTGATAGCTTAAGGGATATGCATTCAGTCACATCTAATAGAATTGGCAAAAAAAGAACCGTGTGATCGTGACCAAGAGAGACTAAATGATAAATACCAAGGGCTGAAAAACTTACGGAGTCCTTCCAGCCAGTGACTCCATGCCTCCTTGTGAGGAAGGGTCAGGAAGTTGTACAACCAGAGAAATAATGCTGTTGCATGATGGAGCCAAAGTACTCTGCTTTCTGGGAGAAATCCTCATGCACTGACTCCTAGGATGCAGGGCTTCTCCTGGGGAGTGATACCTACACTCGTGTTTCTTAGTTTTCTTTCCTATTCTTCCACACGTTACCACTCTCTCACTTCTTCTAGTCTCCCCCTGGGAGTTTACCCGTTCTTCTTTAGAATCTGGTTCTTCCAATTTTACCCTCTTCTTGTTTCCCTGTCGTTTTCTCTAAATATCTTGAGTTTAATCTTCCACTCTTCTGTTGCCCTTAAAGACCTTCTGACAATAGAGAGGGAATGGAAAATCTAGATTTCAGCTCTTCATCTGGGCATGTTTAGGAAAGAAGAGCTGCATTAGCAACTGGAAATTATCTGTGTGCTGTGCTCTAGGGAGATGATGTATGCAAAAAGCATGCCAAGAAAAGATTAGTCAAGGTCAGGGGTAATCTAGCCTGGACTTGTCTGGGTCAAAACATGACAGTTATTTCCACATGTAAGCAAAGTATCTATTTTTAATACTTTTTCTAAGGTAAGGACATATTGCTTTGCATAATTCCAAAGCCTTTGTGGGCTGCAAGCATAACAAGTTTCTTCTGTGCTCTGTAAAGATGGTAGGTAACTATCCTTTGTGTGATGCAATGAAAATCTACTTTCAACCCACTTGTGTCTATCAGCAAGGCAGCAGCATCTTAGGTTGCTGTGTAAAATTTGTCAACGGTGGATCCTTTGGAGCTAGCAATGTGTTTAATCACATCTGCTGGCAAGCAAGGCCAGAGCGGGAGCCTGGCCACTGACTCAGGGGACTGCTTTCCCTAGCTGTTTGCTCTGCCACTACCCGAGTTGAGAAAGCAGCAAATTTCTGAAAACATGTTTTGTTCAGTCCCAGGCTGCAGGGGGAAGGGCATTCCCTGCCACTCTTCCTTCTGGTTCTCTGACAGTCCTCACCTCTGTCTTGCCTTGAGGGTTTAAAAGGGCTGGAAAGGGGGAAACCAAGAGCTCTGGGAGAGGAGCTAAGATGTCTGTGAGGTTAGGCAGCAATTAAAATGGGATTGTCCCGAGGGTGGGAAAGACAGAGGAGGCAAACTGTTCTCTATGTCCCTGTGCTGGTAGTCTTATTAACTCCATCTGTTCACTCAAAAGCAGGAGATCTGTGAATACTAGTTTTGAGGTCCAGTACTGGTTCAGCAGATTGCTAATTGGGGCCTGTGAAGGAGAAGGAGTTGTCAGTCAAGGCTCTCGTTTACTTGTAACATCAGAGATGGATGTTTGAGAGACCTCGACGGTCATTTTTTCTCTTGCAGCATGCTCTGTTCCCGGGCATCTAAGCACAGGCTGTTACGATTGCAAAAGATACAGCACTGTGGGTCAAGGAATGGCAAACCAATGTGGATGAGATTAACCGATATCTAGAGAGTTATCTGCAGGCAACTTTTTATTTACTGACTTCTAAACTTGTCTTCTTGCTGGCCGCAGATGACTTGCTCTGCCTCCCACTTTGGGCTGAAACTATCCCAGAAGAACTTGCAATGTTCTTGATGCCAAGTAAAAACTGCCCGAACTTGCAGGTGTGTCTTATTTGGACAGGTGTACGTACTCTGTTAGGTGGCCAGATTGAAACTGAATATTACAGTTTCATTTTCAGTAGACATACTAAAAATGTTGGTATTAGCTGATATTCTTTTTCCTCCAAAAGCGTTCTGATCTACTAAAGTTCCTGCCAGTAAACTCATCTGTTAGGCTATTCCTGGGAGACAAACAGGGTGATTTATAAACTCTATGTAAATTATTTCTTTTCATTTGAGCAGTTTTAAGACAACTTGTTTCATGTAAAGAATTCGTTTGGCTCAAATAATGTCTGCTTGCCAGCTCTACCTTGACCTTTGTTTACCTTTGGGGCCAGCCAAGTCCTCTTTTAATCAGTTTGTGTATTGAAATTAATGGATTTTGGCTGGTTTAGCAGAAAATACCTAGTTTCCTGAAAAGCACAGAAAGGTTGTTTTTACAGTGCTGTTCATGCTTGAACAGACATGGTAAGTACCAGAAAGTCACACTCCTAACAGTTCTCTCGAGACTTCCGGCTCCGCTTTGCAGACAACAGAATTTTCTGAACTTTTGAGTTCCTACCCAGAATTTTCTGAACTTCCTATCCTAAACCAAATTTCTAAATCTCTTCTGAAGCCTGCCTGTCCTTACAAGAAACCTTAGTACAGAGGAGGCTTGTTTATGAAAGGATGTACTAGACTCCTTCATTTGCAGCCAACAAAAGCAACTCTCTCTTCCTGGCTGCTCTAATTGATTTTTATTTTTTATTTAATGTTTTGAAGTTAAACAAATCATAGATTAAAAAACCTCCAACCAGTGCCTCTGGATATTTTTGCCACATAGTAAAAACATAGGTGCTAGTGCAAACAAAAAGGAAACCACCAAAGCGTGGAGGATGACATTGCTTGCAGATGCTTTGTCCATGTCTATTAACTTCTTCGTGAGTGCATCTCCTTTCATGGGCTCTGCTTCCGTTGCTCTGGGATTCTAATGTGCCCTTTGGGTTAGGGAAGCCAAATCCAGACAGAATTACATCTAGCCAGGGACATCAAGGGCAACATGGAAAGATTTTCTAGGTATATTGATGAAAAAAACAAAAAATAGGAAAATGTGAGACTCCTCTGGAAGTAAATGGGTGACCTGTTAAGTTGGGATGTGAAGGAAGCTGAAGTGTTCAATGACTCTTTTCCCCTCAATCTTCACTGAAAAGCTCTCAAATCACCAGAGGCAGAAGTCAAAGGCTGTGACTGAGAGAAGGAAGAACCACTTGTCGTTGGGGCAGATCACGTTCATGATTTACCTGATATCTGAAGGGCTTCACCCATGGGTTCTGAGGGAACTGATGGATGAAGTTGTTAGGCTATTATCTATCATAGTTGAGAAATCATGGCAGTCCAGTGAAGTTCTCATCAACTGGAAAAGGGGAAACATAATCTCCATTTTTAAACAGGCAAAAAAGTTGACGTGTGGAACTACAGGCCAGTCAGTCTCACCTCTGTGCTTGGCAGGATGGTGGAACAGATCCTGGAAAGTATGCTGAGACAATGGAAAACGAGGGGTGATTGACAGCCAACACCACTTCACTTAGGGGCACGTTGTGCCTGACAAATTGTGGCCTTCTACAACAGGGTTACAGCTTTGGTGAATAGAGCAACTGTCATCTACCTGAACTTGTGTACCTAACAAACGGTACGCTTAGATTAGATCTTTGGAAGAGTGTTTTCCACTATGAGGCACTGGAACAGGTTGCCCGGGAAGATTGTGGATGGTCCTTCACTAGTAGTGTTCAAGGCCAGGTTGGATGGGCCCTGGGTAACCTGGTCTAGTGAGAAGTGTCCCTGTCCCTGGCAGGGGGGTTGGAAGTAGGTGATCCTGAGGTCCCTTCCAACATAGAATAGTTTATGTTCAAACCAGCAGTGGTAGCCTGAATTCAGATAACAGCGGCAGGTGAGTAAGAAATACAAACCTCCTTTTGGTGCAGCTCTAAGAATATCTGAGTGATCATAATAATGCAAGACTTCAAGTGGACTTGATTCGGTATTCCCCAAGAAGAGTTTAAGGGGGGAAAAATACACTGTCATGGCTAATATCAAACAGATAACTCCGCTTTTGACCCAATTCCTAAACCTAGAAGAAAAATTACAATTACAGAACTTTGTTTTCTTAAGAGGGGTTTTTATTTCCTCTGAGGCTGCAGCACAAAGTAAATCTTGTTATGTTTTTGACTGGGTTAGACTTCAGCTAACTGGTAGTCTTTCTCATTCCCCTTCTGTTGCACTACTGCTGCATTTAATGATTTATTTTTTTAAATCCTTGTCATGAATACCCTGGGTCACTTGATAGAATGTGAGAACACTTCACAAGAGAAGAAGCAACTTTTTCTATATTTATGCTGAAGCTATTAAGAAAAATTAACTTACTAATTTTGTTTCTGAAGATATAGAATGTAATTAAATTTGAATTCATAGTGAATATGCACTTTGATCTTAGCCTGTGCACATACATTCACGAGCCTTTTTGCACTTTTTTACATGGCGGGCAGACTGCAGGTCTGGTTTAGCAAAGTCACTTTGAACCCACAAATTTATGCCTAATCTTGGCAGAGAGCAACCTCTTGTTTTGTTTCCTAATGACATTTGTTTAATATATTAGTAGGGAGATAACTTTTCACATGCTGAGAGCCTGTCTTTGGAAATGGTGCAGTTGTCTATTGTACTGTGTTCTGTGTTGCTAAGTAAAGGGATTATGTGAAATTTTAAAATACACTATTTTTGGCGTGTTCCAATGCAGTGAAATTGATGGGTTATGCTACTCTCTGTGTAGTAGCATGACTGCTTTCGTGGAATTTAACCAGCAGTCACTTGCCTGAGGTATTTAAAAATATAAATTAAAATTCTGTTCAGGGAGAAATTGTTTTGCCAAAGTATCATCTGCCATTCATAACACCTAATGCTTTAGGAAGGTGTCTTGATATCTGTGTCTTCCCCCTTAGGGTAATCTGAGAAGTCTGCTTATAGAAAACAGGTAAATGGTTAAGTGTTCTAAAGGAACTAGTTATAAAACTGTAAGGACTACTAATGCTAAGAACTCGATTCTGAGTTCTGTTGTAAAAGTGGGCTGATGCAGTCCTGATCAGTCAATAGCTTTGCGGACAGCGCTTCGAAACAGTCCATTAAGGCAAGAGATTGCCCAATTAGATATTCACAAGGCAGTTAAAATTGCATCAGAATGTTAACCGCTTCCAAGTCGCAGTCAGATGGCCTTTTAAAACTTTGACTGAAATGGTTTTCATTCTTACTGCATGGCAAGAGAGAAAAAGTGCTTGAAATACTTGTTAAAAATAACCAAAACCCCACGTCCACATTAACTGGATGCCAAGTTGTTCTTTGTGTAATTTGAAAGGGTTGTGATATTCATTCAACTGCAAGTTCTGAGAATTTTAAAGGAGAGGTTAATATGCCCTTGCAAGTTTGCCACGCCAGTGATGCAAAGGTTTCTTCTGCAAACTGAGCTATGAACAAATGTTTTGAGCCCTCTTTTCTTCAGAAGTTTGATGCATTTGATAGTTTTGGGTATTTATTGCAAATACTAAGGGAAGACAAAGAATCATGGCCAGATATTCTGGTTGAATTAACTTTATTTGAAATAAATATGAATGCAGCTTTTGCTGTCCTTGAAGAAATTACAGCAGTCACTTGGTGTGGGGAGCTTTACTATATGGTCTACAATTGCTGTTACATTCAGTCTCATTAACCAGTCTCCTGAGAGCTCCTGGGTCAGAAAATAAGTAGTTGAAGAGTACCTTGAACTAATGGAGCTGAGCATCCTCCAGAGTGACACATCAGTAGAGTTGTGGTATTCAGTAAATCCAATATGAATAAGTTAGACATTAAAATACTAGAGTCAGACACTTGTACCTGGCTAGTGAAAACAAGACAAATGCACAAGTAAGATTATTTGATGGTCTGCGTTAGTGCTCTGTACTCGTGTGTGCCACACAAATATGGTGTTTGAGTGTATTAGAGCAATTCCTTCATGAATGACAAGAACTGCTTCAAGACTGAGGCTGTGTGCATGCAGATGGGTACTTATTGCTTGCAGGGATGGTTCTTTTAAAGACAGTGTCAGGGCTGCACATTTTAGAAACTGATAAACATCTCCAGATACTCTTAGAATTTATAGCCATGACAGCAGTGCTGGAATTAAATTTAGGAGGCTTGTTTTGAAATGTTTATAGGTGTATTCGAATGTGATTAATTTGAAGTGTCTGATGTCTTGATAATATGTTCTGCGATGAATCAACCTAAGAAGCCCTTTACTCAGGAAGGGGGTGGGGGTTGGTTTTTTCAGTTGTTTTAGTTGTTTATGTGACAATGGAAGTAACTCTTTCAGGCAGTAAACTTATTGATGATTTGATAATTTATATCTAGGTATAGTGAAATGTTTGAAGTTTACTGAGGGAAGTTGTTCTCAGTGGCTCGCACTGTGGAGGGCATACATATTTGGTTTAGGTTTGGTCAAGATTTATCAAGAAAAAAATCAACACAATGGCCTGTACGAACAACACTGCATATTCTGCATATCAAATGAGGTTACTGTTCTTGCTTGAAAAGTCATTAGAAGAATTGGGTGGAAAAGAACTGATATTGAGCTGTCATTGTTGTGTTTCTATCAGAACAAAACTTGCTTGTCCTGCTACTAATACTTTGACCTAAGTGTTCTGACGTGGCATCTGTGTTGCACAAACCCTGCTCAGCAGGACTCCCTGATAGGTAAAGAGCATTAGTACTTTCTGTGGCACTGTGGCAAACCTGAGCTACTCACTGGGTCTGTGTTGTGTTGAAAAACATAAGAATGCTTTTGAGAAAATGTTTGTTAACAGTCTTGTTCAGCTCTTCTCTCTCACGCCTCTCTACCCGCAGGGTAAAATGGTATAACTTATCCCTCTCTGTGTTGCTCTCAGTAAAACGGAAAATGGAGACTTTATCAATCTTCTCTAATACTGTGAAGCTGTATTACTCTCTCACTTGAGGCTAATTCCTAAAGTTCTCTGCTCATAATGTAACTCCTCAGTTGCTTTAAAAAGTGGGTGAGTCTTTCTTCACTGGAAGAGATCTAAAGAAAGTACAGAGTACCACAAAGTGGGGAAAATTGCAAATGTGGTGGGGGCCACTCTTAATTTTTGGTGCGAAGGGCTGGGAGGCCATTAAGCTCTTCACGTTTACATATACTGTGTATTGTGTGTTAAATGCCAAATAGTTGCAATGAGCATAGGGTTGATGATATTTTGAATTTTATGTGGCTGTAATGGTGTGAATACAGACGTTAGGCTAGAATTCATAGGAGTATTACACCAAGTTAGGCTCTATGAAAGTAAATATTCATGAGCTCTTGAGATGTCTGACTTTATTCAGTTGAAAAAATAAACTATTTTAAAACAGACTTGATATGAAAAAATTCTTCTACAGCATGGCTGGCAAAAATATCCAGTGTATGGTTTCAATTTGATTGCTGCTACAGTTAATAAACAGTGGATGCTATTAGATTGAGTGACTGAGGGAGCCCTTCACTGGGCTACCTACTGAGGTAGGATAACTTTCTCATTACTTCAGGTTTTTAAAGCCCAAAATGTAGTGCAAGGCAGCTTAGTAAATCCTTCAGTGAGGAAAGCAGTGATTGAAAAATGAGAAACTTATTCAGACTTATGAGAGATCTGCAGGTGCAGTAACTGTAGGCTAGAAAATCCGAGATGTCTTTTAATCATCATTCAGATTTGTTTCTACCAAAAATCAACGTGGGAATAATTTCAAGATGATAGAAAATGCAAGCAGTGTGTGGCAGGGGTAATTGGTATCTGCCTGTGTTGCATGGGGAAAGGGGGATTAAAAGCTTTAAACAGACTTAAAACCAAACATATAAAAATAATAATACTCAGTTTAAGAGATTCCTGAGGTTTAGAATATGACTTACGTTACACTTTGATTGGAGAGGGTCAGGTGACACCCTGGAAAACTTTGGACTGCTCTGTTTGATGTCATTCATGTGGAAAGTCTTAGAAGCTCTTTTAATGTTTAAGTGACTTTTAATAGTCAAAAAGAGCAAACACTTGCAAAAATGTCTACGATTAACTGTTTACCTGCTGAAGTATAAACCTGTCTCATTGGCAAGCTGCAAAGGAGTATGAAAAGCCAAAGAGATCCTTCTGGAATCATGAAAGCTCTGGACAAAGGTGCACAGAGGTGATTCTGGTTGTTACAAAGTGCCGTGGAAGCTCCTCAGCCACCAGCATCTTGCTGTTCTTGATAAAAGCCAGACAACAGCAAAAGTCTTGCCTTGAATATGCTGAAAATCTTCTAAATTGTGAAATAGGGTATTAGCTTAGTTCTTGAAAAACCAACAATATAAAACAACAGCAGCAACCGAAACCAAACAACCCAACCTACTTGGTGGGGGGAGAATGGCTCAGGGAGCCAAACTTGGGAAGCAAATTGAAACCGTTACTAAGCCTTAGAGGTTATGAGGGGAATGTACAGTGAGATCTTAGGATCTGTGGCTTTACATGTGTCCCGTAATGGTCTCTGACAACACTATACAAAGCAAGGATTTCAAGGCTAGAAATCAATGAGAAGGCAAAACAAATAATGAGGCCTCCCTTACTGCAATTAGATAGAGGAGATTCAGATCATTTAAGTTTCTGCTCATAAATTGCAAGACACCATCAGTTAGGAAGCTATAAAGGGGCAGAGGTGGGGGGAAGGAAAGCCTAACAGACAGTTTAAAACCTTGTATATAATGGGTGAGATTCCAGAGTGTGCAGCCCAGGAAAGACACTTTCAAGTGAACATAAAAATCCTTGAAGTGCTGATCTCAACATGCCCAGCTGCAGTAAAGAAGGCAAATAGTGTTACTGCCAGAGGACTGCAGTGTAAATAAGAGACCTGCCATTCTTGTTATCTGCTGGGTAGAGCATGAGCATGGGGTCTGCTCAGTGTATCTTTGACAGGAAATAGCCACTTTTAATAGGATATGAGGGAGATGAATCCAACTGGCACCATAAATCTTGGTGGTGTTGGTAAGTGTAAGGCAATTAGGATCCTTTTCACTGCAGAAAGATGACAGTTTTATTACTTGTTTTAAAGTGTGTGTTTTCCTAAGTGATATAGGTGCCTATTTTGAAACCATTTCGTTTAAATACCACAGTGAGTGAGGGAACATAACCTTAACGGAAGAAGCAATCTCGGGTTTGGAATAGGTTATTTTACACAACCATGGTCCAGGACTGCTCTGAACTAGTTTTAAGTAATTCAGAGTAGGTTTGGTGTGTTCACCCATAGTACAAATATACGAATTTAGAAATATACGAATTTAGGCTTCTGACACAGTTGCCCAGGCTGTGTTGCAAAATACCTGCCTGGTAGATGATAATTAATAGCTCCTAATGGTGCATTGCCTCTTCCTCTGCTAGTCTTGGCCTCCAGCATCTCTCACTTAGAAATCCAGTTGTCAATTTTGGATGCAAGCGGTATTTCTTAGACTGGGTGTGGATGTGGCTTTCCAGGCATCACAGAGGGATGGTAAAGGTGGATGGGCAGGGGAAGTATGTGCACATCAGTGCACCAGCTTCTGTGAACAATTTTAAAGCTATGCTTGCATCTAGCTTGGGAAAACTTGATTCCTGGATGTCCCCCTCCTTCCTGCCCCACATTCTAATGCAGTAGCCAAAAGAAAGTTTAAAGTTGTAATCATCAAGGACCTACCTGGGTGCCTCCTGTGCCAAGGGATGCCTTTTTTGGGGTTCTTTTGGTGGGGTTGTTTTGAGCAAACTATGTCCACACCCATCTCATAGATGGTTCCATTATAATAGTCAACTGGATAAGCTGTCACTCTTTGCTTTTTTTTAACATATTCGTCACCATAGTGTCTGACTGCTATGCTTTGCTTTGGGAACTTTGGAGTTTCTGCTAATGCATCGAATTAGGTTTTCCTGCTAATGCGTACAACCACGTGTGTGTTTCCATTACTTTTCCCAAAAGGCCATTACCTATTTTCCTGTACCAGCTGGAGTCTTAACTATGGATTAACAGCCACCCCCCTGCCCTAGCTGAAGGAACATGGTTAATTCAGATTTTCTGCTTTCAGAGCTGTGCAAATCCCTCAGTAAAGGGGCTGGAGCACACACCATGCAGCAACGTGTGGTTTTTGTCCATGTAGCTGGACTGCAAACGTGTCACTATCCGCAAATTGTTTAAATTCTTTGTGCCCTGCCTTAAAAAGTTTCGTTGGAACTGTTCTCTATGAAATCTGTGGTACGATTCTTAGTTTTTCTCCTGCCCTCTCAGAGATACAGCTTTACATGCAACCCAGATGCTAAACTACTATGGATGTTTAGTCACATATCAACGGAAAAGAAATTTCATGTGACAGACTGAGGGTCTCGTGTTGTTGTCTGACTAGAGTTCTTGGAGTGTCAGAGTAAAAAGCCTTTTACTATATGGAAGGGCTTTGAATTCACCTGTATTTGAAAGGCAATACCTTTCTGTCCTTATTCACATTGTTAACAGTGGTTTCAGTGGTTCCATTATGAGCTGAATAGTGCTAGTTCTTACTCCATTGCCTAAGTATTTCTGGTCTTTACAGGATCATCCTCAACGCTGGTGCTAACAATAATGAGTGGCACCTATTCCTTTGAGCAAGCTTCTAGGTTTCAGTGGGCACTGTAGTTGTAAGTGGTGTCAGTGAGGTACCTTGTGAAAGGAGCTATGATAGTTTGTCAAGGAAAAGTAGTTTCATGCTTCTGTGGGATTGAACTGTGTAAATTGGCTGTTTTTATTTGCTGAAGTGGTACAAAATGATCACATTACAGCTCATTTGGCTGGTGTCTCCAGTTGCAATTCCTCATGTAGTCTTTGCAGCACAATGGGTGAACTGAGCTTTGAGCTATTCTGTAAACTTTCTTGTGTTTTGATTAGGGCTCTTCCCCTCGAGAAAACTAGGATTATAAAACTTTTTTAAACAAGGGTTTCACAAACCAGAAATGCGGAAAAATAATAGAGTGGTAGTGAATTCTGTAACAGCTTCAGAGAACCTCAAAGTAGAAAAATTCCAGGGGTAGGGGTACCTGGCCTGTGGTATTGTGTGTTTTAGTAGAAATGAAAAGTTGCACTTAGCAAAATGGAAGATTCAGAATAATTCAGAATACAGTAATGCAGACTTCGGGAAATGATCAAATGGAAACGTGTCTGCAACAAATTGCTTTAATGATCAGCATAAATGTGTTTTAATTTGGATTAATTACAGCCTGGGAAGACTTTACTTCTAAATAAACTTCAGGAAAATGTCATCCGTAATGAATACACTGAATAAACTTCAGTATAAGTAAATGGGTCATGGCTCTCCCACTGAAGACTTGCTGTGTGTGGAAAATGTAAACAAAGCCCCGCACATACACTGTACCTTAAGGTATTTATGTAATGACAAAAGATCACTTTTTCATTTGCCAACCATCACCAAGGGATTGCAAAGCAATCAAACTTTAACAGCCAATTAATCTCTCTAGATGATGTTTGTGTAGCACTTAACCAGTTTCAGTAAATTAGATCCCTGTGGGCTGGGCTGTTACATTGACAGAAATGTTAGTGCTTGCTGGAGGCATTCGTTGCTGGTCTTACTAACTAGTGAGGACTGAAAAATCGTGAGCATATGGAAACAACCTCTCTGCACCTTTTTAAAGAAATGCTGTTTGTAAAGAACAGGAGGTTCTAGGAGTCACCCAGTGTGCAGCCTCGCTAAACCGAGCGGTTTGTCAGCTCTGTTGGACTGGCAAGGTTGCTGTTAAATTCCCTGTAAGAAACAGAAGAAATCCATTGGGAGGCAGCTGTGGCTAAAGAAAGATAATTCATTGCAATAGCATCCCCTTAAGTAAGCTCTTAAAGGAAAAGATTTGTTTGAAGTCCTTCTTCTATGTACCTCAGCAAAATACATTAAAAATAGTCAAAACAATAAATTCCAGCTTAGCAAAAGCTTTCACTAGATAAGAAATATCTATCAGCAAAGAATCATCTTGCTAATGAGGATGTAAACTTTCAATACAGTGGTTTAAGGCATCTGCACTTATTTTCCGACTCCTTGTGTGGAATTTGAAGCCCACAAAGCCCAAATGGAAAGACACGACCGCTGTCCCTGTACCCGGGGCTACACTTACTAGGTGGTGGAGTCTTTGTATGTGTTCCTCCAGGTTCTTAACAGCACCATGATTTTTGTAGCAGTTTGGTATAAGGATTCTCTTCCCTGTTGTGACTTTGGAGGAGGGAACTCATTCACGACTTCAGCTCTCTGCTCCTTGCTTTTGTCAGTTCCAGATGGGAGCAAGATAAGAGTCCTCTGTCAGAGGAAAGGCTTCTGCTTGCAGCTGCACCAGCGTTGTACTCAGGATGCAAAGAGGGAGAAGGGCGCTGGCTGACAGCACTTCAGTAATAGTTTCTGATGTATGGAAATGTTGTGAGGTCTTGAGGGAGAAACTAATTCCTGGCGGAGTGAAGGCACTTGTTAAAATTCCCAGTCTAGATTGCTGCTTTTGAAGCAGGTACGTAGTTGGTGACACATGACTGGGATAGCATCTGGTGCTGACACAGTGCACGTGGAAATTCTGTGTGTGAGGTTGGCTTTTTCTGGTAAGGATCAGGGAGACTTGAAATTCAGAACTTGCTGTTACGTGGGAGATGTCAAATCAGAAGAGCCATGGCCTAGACTGTCGCTAGTCCAGTTGGAGATGCATTTGGTTTATATAGGATTTTAATAGTGACTGAATGTGCTCAGTGTGACAGGATGCTTGCCTTTGGAAGCACTGTCTGCCAAACCCATCTCAAGCTTGTAGTCATTCTGTAGTAACCAGAATTCAAGGTGCTTGTGAATATCTGAAGATTATAAAAGCTGTTTACCAGTCTGTGGTTTTTTTGCTGAGGAAAAAATGGGGCCATGAGCACCTGCTGAGAAAGGCAGGTGGTAGCAAAAAGAAGCTGACCTTTCAACATGGCCTTCTGCTTTATTTCTTCAGATATCTTACGTTGTCTTGTGGTGGCTCATGATGTGGCCTGACCATATGGTCTTCAGCAAGAGAAGGATTAATTATATTGTTAGATGGGCAGCTCTTATACTTGCAAAGCCAAAGCAAGATATGACAAATAATGTCTGTTCCTGTGTCTCATTGCCATTGATGAACTCGCTGATTACAGCCTAGAAATCATAGGTCTCTTTGGACCACAACCGGCAGAGGTCATCTGGGCCAAACTCCCTGCTCAAGCAGGACCACCTAGAGCTATTTATTGGGACCATGCCCAGATGAATTTTGAATATCTCAAAGGAGTGAGACTCCATAACTCTCTGGGCAGCCTGGGCAGTGCTTGGTCACCCTCACTGTAATGAAAAACTGTTTCCTGATGTTCAGATGGAAACCTCCTGGTTTTTCGGTTTGTGTCGATTGGTTCTTATCTGGTCACTACACACCTCTGGAGAAAATTCTGGCTGTGACCTCTTTGCAGAGTTGAGTAGAGGGGAGGATTTTGCCTCCCTCAACTTGTGGGCAATGTTTTGTCTACTGTATCCCAGGATTGCATTAGTCACCTTTGCTAGCTCACGCAAATGATGATGTTTGCATAGCTCCTGCTGTTCTTAGAGGCCTGTTTGGCAGGACTTGGTAGTGGCTGTGAACAGTTTGAACTCTTTAAACTGAAGTGGAGAGTGCTGCATTTGTGACAGTTGTTCTTTGTGCTCTCCATCAAAAGTGGTCCCTACCTTTACCAGATTCTAGGTGTTTGTGTTCTTGTGCCTCTCAAACTCTGCTCTGGACTTCTGCAATAAATATAGGGGGATAAGTAAGCTGAGCTCTGGTTCTAGATTGTTCCTTGGGCAGAGGGAAGCATGATGGGGAAATGCCACGTGTTTAAATTACTGAAGACAGCAGCATTCTTAGAACGAAAAAGAGATTAACAGAGCAGGGTACAGCACAGCGTATGTGGATGCAGTTAAGAACAACTCTACAGGCTCTCATAGTACTCTGTCAGTATTTCAGCAGGAGTTATGCTGCAAGTGTTTATAAAAGTTCACAAATTTCACTTGAAAATAAAATGGGAAATTTGCCCCACACTGTAATAACTGTAGCACTTGTAGGAACGCACAGGAAGGGTTTTGAGTGTGGGTATTGTGGTCAAAACCTAGTTTAGGACCCGGGGAAGTCTGTAGCACAAATGTGCTGCTAATCATTACAATTTTCTAACAGTCCGAATAGTTGCTAATGAAATGCTTTGCCAGTGCAACGATTTTACTTACTGTTTAGATGCACAATGGACAAGTTTGGACAGAGGTTCTCTTTTTTGAGAATAGATGAATGATTTCGTATGTCGAACAAAAATACTACTTCCTGAAGTGACATGCTGGGAAAAGAAATGCATCTAAGTGATACTTGGCTGTAGAGGTGAAATGAAAGAACAAAACTACAGGACTCTCTCCAGCCAAGTGAAGCTCTGGCAAGGTCAAGTAACAAAAGCATAATAATATCACACAATAAACAGAAACTCTGTGTTTCTAGTTAACATTTCAGTATGTGCTCTGACCAGGGAAAGCATTGCTAATTCTGTTTTGCACAGCTGTCCTCAATGTCAAAAGTCTGTGTTTTTGTACTGTTGGATCTTGCTCTCTTCAAGATATGTCTGTTTGCTGTATCTTCTGCAGCAATAAGTAGCTTTGAGAATGTTAAAATAATCCTCTCGTAGTTTCAGCTGGAAGTGACAACAAAATATTTTTCTGCAATTTAATAGCTGGTTATAACTCTGAAGGGCTTTACGGCAGATCTGCTAAATGTCTTCACTCTGCAATGCAAGCAGGCAAATGCATCTCATTTTTAGACTGTAGTTCATAATCAAGTGCTGTCAAAGCAGAAGTGGTATAAAGATTCAAGAGGTGATGCTTCCTCCTGTTCAAACACTAGAACTTCACCGAGAATGTTAATAGAGTGGGAAGCTGCGGAAGGAAAACCGTCTGACACTTTAATCGTCTTCCTGAGCTCTGCAACTTGGGACACTGCCAGCCAGAAGGTTATGAGTGGACACATTGCTCTGTCACCTATATATGTGCCCCCTCTGCCCCCCCTCAAAAACCGAAACCCGGCTGAGATTTGTTTAATGTAGTAGCTTTTGGAGACTGTAATAGCCTGTTGTCACCCACGGCAGGGCAGCTGCTCCTTTCTGGATGATGTCAAACACACGAAGTGAAGGAATATGGCGCAAGATGTCCTGGGGACCAAACAAGTTTATGCTGAAGTCTGGTCCACAGAACTAGTCCTAGATCATTGAAGTGGTGACTTCAAGTGACCTTTAGGCTATCACTCTATCAAAGCACTGCTCAGCATCTGAAATGCCAAATACACTTTGTCCCAGTATTTGAAATGTTTATTTTCCACTTTCTTCAGACTAGGACGATGTAATTCTGAGTCTCAGATATGAATCTTCTGTGAACTAGATCTGTCAGGCAATAATTAGTGTGCTCACCTGCTCTTGTCTTCCCTCTATAGAAGAGGAGAGCACTCAACTTCATTACAGTTTGGTTCTGGCAGTAGGTGTTTCCCTCATGATCATCTCTTATGCCAGTGGACACTGGCTTTGGTTTTTATATTGTTCTGATACATAGGCTTCAAGAAAGGCTGTGTTCATCATGCCCAAAGGCAGTCATACAAGAAGTGCTGGCTTAAAAAGTACTTCTCTGGATTCACAAGTGGGGTTTGGTACAGCACTAGAAATGTGGAAGGGGACAAAAGAGCTGCTTGTCTGGGGAACTTTTGGGGCTGGGAATTGAAATTTCCTATTTGGTGAGACTGGTCGAGAGGTCTCTGGCAAAAATTCTTGCTTTTAAATTTTCAAGTGTGGGGGCTCTTTGCATTAAATTACTTCCTCAAAACACCTACAGCAGAGGTCATGTTATAGGGACGAGTATCTGCTGCTTAAGGCAGTGGAGAGAGTTAATTTAATTTAAAGATGACTTTAAAGGAGGAATAGATTTCATTTTTTTTATCCTCTTCTGTCTTCCAGACTATGTTGCATCTACAAGAGGGGTGTGTGGGGAAAATACCCAACACCTCTATTTTCTGGAATAAAAATTCTGTGCTAGGAAAAAAACACTTTCAAGCTCATGTGCATGTATGTGTGAACAAGCAGGGGTACTCTGTGCCCCTGGGACTGGCTCCCATCCAGATGCTTCCTTACATTAGAAGGGGGAGCAGGTGGCATCTTTGCACAATCTCCAATTTCAGATTACATGTTATCTTTAGGGCAGCTTTAGATTCTAGCCAATGCTCTGTGGGAGCCTCTTGGCATACACCATCTGGTAGAAGCACTGAAGCCTGTTTTGGTTCTGTTATCTGGCTGAGTCGGCGGTGGTGGGGAAAATCCTGTATACTTTTTTTTTAAATACGCTTTTTCCACACTGTGTTCAAATGACCTTTTGACTGGGGACTGTGAGGATCTGCCAACAGCCACCTGGCCCTAAATCAGGTCTTCTGAGCTGTGCTTTGAAGTGTTCTAGCATTGATGAGAGGTTTTTAAGTCTGTGATGTTATGCTATATTTCTATCTAAATCAATTGTTCCAGCCTGAGAGAGTATCATAGTTCTTGTCTTTTCCAGTGTTGGCGATGTTTTGGATGTATAATCAGCGTTTTATTTTAGAATTTTCCTACCCCCAGTGCTCTTTTGGGATTAGAAACAGAACTGAACACAGGTTAAGAAAGCAAAACCAAACGTGGATGCCACCATAGCTCTGTAGTGACAGGCACGGGGTGTTTAATATATTTCATCTCTACTACTTGGAGGAGTCTTCTGTTTAGTTCCTTTTTCTGTTATTGCTGAACGCCAGGCTGACACTTCCCTGGTACCATCCACAGATTTCTTTTCTGAGTGGCAATAGCTGAGCTAATCACTGTGTATCATGGTTAGATTGATTTCCCCATCGCACCTGTGGAGCCTGACTTTGAAGTTACTGATGTTGAATTCCATCAGATAAGAGCTCCTGGTCTCTGCAAGAACCTTTGAGGACTGGCCAAGGAAACTTAGAAGTCACCAGTCGGGGAATAGAGTTATTTTGTATTTGGACTTGTTGGCTTTTGCTGGATCGCTTTCATCAGTTCACACCTCTGGCTTATTAAAAGTTTGTCCAAAAAGAAAGTGGGGGACCAGGGAGGGAGGTGGGGGATGGTGTCAGACTAGATGAAACGAGTGCTAGCTGTTCACTTGTCAAGGCTGGTAGGTACTAGTGTGCTGGGGAGAAATGGTAAATCTAACTCTTAAGCTCAGAGAGGGTCTGATCTACAGTGTATAGAGGTTAGGGGAGAGAAAATGGCCATCCAGCTTGGAAGAACACAGACAAAAAATGCGAGTTTCTTGAGCCCCAACCCTCTCAGAACGCCTGCAATGCTCTACACAAGTAAAGAAATACTAAATCATTAAACAAATCTAATGACTGCATTAGACGTCACTGAAAATGCAAGACAAAACTGCAAGAAGCTAAATATTGCTGTTAGTCCTAATGTATTTTTAAAAGTTTTTAAATTTGTTGTGTTTTCTCATGGTGTACGTTTCCAGTTAGACAGTGCCACAGGCTAACATTTTCATTAGTATTCCTATTTATCTTCAGTAAAAATTAGTTACATCTGAAAAAGCATGTGCACAGGATACATATAAACTGTCCTGGTGTTGGCAATTCTGTTGTTCATGCTTGTTAACTTTAGTGTAGCCTTAGGGTTCTCATGCTCACTCTGTTAAGCGTGAAGTGCTATAACTCACAGAGTGCTGCTTATGTGTTAAGACTTTAAACCTGTATTTACAAACATTTCCTGTAGTGTCCTCTTCACTTTCCAGCAGTTCAAACTACAGCCCCTACTTCTCTGCTTCTGTGTTTCCCCCTTTTCCCACCCTTGTTCTGTCTTGACTTTTAATGGAGGAACGAGAAGCAGCTCAAAGAGCAGAGATCTTACATGTGGACACTGAGGTTGGTGTAATGCCCATGCCAAGTGCTTCAGTACTGCTGTTTGGAAGTGAGGACAGATGTGGATGAGTACAAGAAACAGGACAAAACAATTTATGATGATAGAGTGTAGCAGGTCCAGTAGGTGAAATTAAGATTCACAATGTCATCCCCCAACGCACTGGCATTTCTTCAGCAAAAGTCCAAATTCAATTTATGTTAAATGTAGTTGAATAATTTGCATTGATTCAAAAGTGAAAAAGCACCAGTGATAGTAGTTCGACTAGTGTTTGGTGCGGCCTGACATAAACTAGGGTTGTTTCAGCACGCTTTGCCTGTCTTCCATGTTGGTTCATGGGAACTGTGAACCCAGAGCTTTCAGGACCTCGGCAGCTTGCTGTAGGTATGAGATCTCATCTGCTGTAGATAGCTCCAGTATGTTACTGCCTGAAGATACTGCTGCTGTTTGCTCAGCCATGTGATCTGCATTACCTAAGGTAATGCTGGAATCTGCAGAGTCAGGAAAGAGGATAAGGAAGGAGCATAGATGGGCAGGAGGTGAAAGACTGGTGCACCGGGGGTATAGGACTGTGGTATTAGGATTGCAAGACAGGCAATGTGATGTGGAGTTCCTGATTTGGGATGGTGAAATGTACCACCCCACAGTGGAAAGGAAGAGGCTGGAGCTCAGGCTTGAAGATGAGGTTTAGGCAGGCAAACCCACAGTGAAATAGCAGTAGCAGAGTAATAGAAGAGGCTTGTGTTTCTCAGCACTACTTCGAAGCCTTAAAGACCAGTCCTATTTTTACATCTGCCATCCTTATCTCTAAACAACAAACATAAAAATCTGTTGCAAGTAACCCATCTACCAATTTGTAGCTTTGCACAGAATCAAAGTATTTTCTTTCATATCATTGCTAAACTAAACTCAAACCTGTTGGACCTTGGATATTGATCCAGTACCCTCTAGAAGCAGCTGTCAATATACCATAGTGAACATATTCCCTGTTGCCCTGTGGCTGTGTAGTTTTACTAGCAGTACGTGTGCCAGGGTATTCAGAAATGTCCAGTGAAATCCTTGATTGCTAGAGCCTTCAATTTAGACCATGTTAAGAGTTGTGATTTGAAAAAAATTAATGAAGATATTTTAAAGGAATTCTTGCTTTAGAAGAAAACAGTGCTTGATGAGCTGCCTTTGGAGGAACACCTGATGGTTGGGGCTCATCAGTTGCTTTTTGAAAGCCCTGACTCCTCATTTGTAACCTGACAAGACTTTGAATAAGTGAAATGCCTAACGAAAAGGGAAATGTCTATTAAAGAAATTTTGCAGCTTTCCCCTGTAGGAGGATGTTTTAAGTGTGCAGCTTCTCCTTCAAACATTCTGTGTGAAAGCTGCTTAAAAAAGAAATGGTTGATGTAATACTACTATTTGGAACATATTTTGACCTTTCATTTCTTGGTATGCTGCTGTCTCGGCAAGATCCTGCACTACCTCAGAACGTCAGTGGAAGTCTGAATGAATGTCCATTTCTATGCATCTAAGGATTTAGTCACAAGCAACACAGTTATGTAAAATATATCCCGGGGAGGGGTGTTGTGGTGTAGCTCCTCATGGTGAAATTCTTCCAGTAAAAAAATGTCTGTTGAATCTTGTTGATGAGAGTGAGCTCTGCTCCTCTCTCCGTGAACTCCAGAATCCTTTAATCTTTTGCATTTGCTGCAGTTGCACCTACTTCAAAGCAATTGCTGCAGGCGTTGGAAAGGATCCTGGCACTCAGTGGGAATAGGGCGGAGATGTGAAATTCTGTCATCACTTGGAAACTGCAGCCATTTCTGAAGTACCAGTGTGATCTGCCTCTACAAAGGGCAACAGCATTATGCAACCAATTTGGGAATGTAGGTAAAAGTGTCTGTGTTGGCTGTAGTTCTGAAAATGTGTTTTTCTGAAAACTCTTTACACGAAGAAGCACTTAACAAAGAGCTGAGTGCAGTTTGGTAATGACAGCTGGACATCTTTACGGATAAATGCCATTTTGTCTTGTGGTGCTGAGCAGCTGTAAGAAGACAAACCCTGGATGCAGTCCAGCCCTTGAAATATGGGATCTGGTGGTACTGAAATGTAGCAGAGGGTCTTGGGGAAGAACTGAAGAAGGGGTAGTGTAAATTACTTTGAAAAGTCAGTGCTGTTTAGTTTTCATAAAGAGAGTATTTTGAATTCTAGCTGTTATCACTTGTCTGTCAACTGATCTTCTAAGCAATTAAATCTGCTTTAGGGTGTATTAAGTTTTAGGTGAGCTAGCTTAGTGCAATGGAAGCTGAGGGTGGTGATGGCTTACAAGTAGCCAATCCTATGCTTCTTATAGCAACAAGCAGCCAATCTTATGCTTCTGGTAGCATTCAGACTAGCATGTAAAACCTCCTGCTGACTGTTGTGAGAATGATCAAATTGGTAATTTTTGTCCTTTTTCAAGACAGATCTGTTTGTACAAACACACAGAACAAGTGTGTGATTTGCAGACACGTTGGTGTCACATTGCCGCATATGTGGAGAAAAGGTTCAGTCATGGAAGTCACAATCATCAATGCTGTCTGCTTAGACTGACTTGTGCTTTCGCACATACAGATGCTGTTTGTGGTGGGTTGTTTTTTGTAAAACTGCAAGATAATGCTTTTGTTGAAGGAATTTAATTGTAGAAGAAGCTGTAAGTAGTTTTTATTGTACTTAGACCATACTTTATTTTAAAGGCCTTATTAAGAGCATTCTACAGTAGAGCTTCCAAAGAATCAGGCACTGTAATGCATTTCAAGCTGTCACTGGCGTAAACAATTATGGTATTTGGAGTATAAAAAGTTATTAAACTGCTCCTAAAAGTAAAACCTAAGTGCACTGCTGTTTTCTGTTGTGCAGTTCACTGAAGTTATAAATTCATATGATGCTAGGAGCAGAAGGCAATTCCTAAGGTGCTTCCAAGTTGGAGGAATATTTTGTTTTGATGTAGAGTTTTCATACAGAATGATGGTATGGCTTAGGGACACCTCTCACTAAACCAGGATGCACAGGGTCCCATCCAACCTGGCCTTGAACACTTCCAGGGAGGGGACAGTATCCACAGCTTCTCTGGACAACCTGTTCCTGTGTCTCAACACTCTCACAATGAGGAATTACCTTCCTAAGGAATAAACTTGTTTCCTCACAACTAAACATGTACCACCAATCTCTCAGTGAATACTCAATCATTTGGAGACTTGTCTTTTATGGATAGGTGTTAAGGTAATGCTTAGACTTGGAAATTTTGCTGTATTTCTGCAACAATTTTGTTAGCAGTTAATGAGTGCTAGATGTCTGTGCTCCCAATCAACATGTACCCTAATATCAGGGGAAGAAGAGCAATTTTCAAGACAGAACTAGCAGAAATGTGGACCACAGTATCCAGAAGCTGATTTTCTGAATATTAGAATAGGGCATTCTATGATTGCAAAGATAAGCCATAAATGTAAACATTTTCTTTAGAAATTTACCTCCAATCCTTAATTGCTCTTGGAAAGGAAGGAACTAGGCTGCACTTTGATCTGTACTTAATAAACTTGATCTTGTTTTACACTTCCTTCTGTTATGAAAGATCAAAGGACACTTAAACCTGAGACCTTCTTGGATTTTGCATGTTTAATGTGATGTTATTTTGGTTTTGGTGTTGGAGACGGTGCTGTTTCCTCAAGGCAATAAACTGGGAATAGGTAGCTGCTACTGAGCCTTTGTGATAACCATTCTGTATTAATGCTATAGATGCCCAAGCAGAATGTAATCTGCTCGTACCTCATGATGTCTCCTAGCCCCCTTAGTAGCCAACCCACCCAAACAAACAAGAACCCAGCAAAAAAACCAACTTGTGTGTTGTCAGTTACACTACAAAGGTAACTATCTTTCTCTACAGAAATTGTAAAATCCAATAGTATTCTCAATCAGAAGTTAGTACATCCTCTACATAAAATTGTAATGACTCAACTTGGCCAATGCTGACATGAATTAATTAACGTGTATTACTAGACATGACATCATTCACAAGGAACACATGTTCCTTCTAATGAATCTTGAGTAGGACACAACTTCTTACCTGTCCAGGCAGGACCATGTTAGGGATGATTGTACATCTGTATGGTAAGAGATCAGTCTGTCATTCATTGCTTTTTGCACAGATGCATTTTATAAGCACCACAACATTACTGCTGGGTTTTTAATTGCATGATTAATATGATTAATCAGTGCACTTTGTTCTGCAAACATTTTGCTGCGTACCCATATGTGACATAAGCCATGTTTTTGTTGCATGACTGTATGCATGATGCAATTAGTAGGTGGAGGATTCTATGGGTGATAATAGGGATCTGGTGAAAACAAGGGATATAAAGATGAAACTCCTGGATGATACAGACAATCCTTTAGTTTTTAACCTTAATATATTCATTTAATTTATGCAACTATTGTAGTCACGCACACCCTTAATTAGGATTGACCCTTTAAATTATACTTTTTGTGTGGTTTCTTGAATGTTTCATTTTTGTTCGGCATGATATAAGGCAAAATGGTTTGGGATGACTGGCAGATTGGGTAACTAGAGGAAAAAATTACAAATACAGTTCTACCACATGTTCATCTGTGGTTTTACTTCTTTAAATTTCCCAAGTTTCTTTATTTTAGAGACAGTCATTCATGTCAAAGCTGCCAGATGTAATCATACCGGGCTCTTAGCAGAGTATTGGGGGAATCTAAGAAGTACTAGTGTTCTAGGTTTTGCTAGTATCCATGGTATGAACAAAGCATAGCCTACAGATTCTGATCAGTCTATATAAACTGATTCTGCAGGCTCAGCAATCTGAAGCTAGACTGTTTGGTTGTGATGCCACCTGGGAATCCTGTGTAGTGTAGGCACAAACCAAGAGGTCAAGCTCAAACTCTTGGCAAATATTAGACCACAGATGCTGAATGAGGAGAGAGACTTAATTCAGTACCATCACTGCTGTTGAGCTGACAGATGGGAATAAGACCCCACAAACAGCCATTCCTCCCCATAAAAGTTTCTGTTGTTCAGCGAGCGGCTCATCACTCTCAGAAAGCAGCACTCTTGCTGGGCTAATGAAACCCTGCCTTACCTGACAATCTAAGCAAAAAGCTTTGGGGACAGCCAAAGACTTGTATTTTGTGTTTCTCTTATGAGGCAATGGAGGACAGACACTACTAGGAGAAACAGCTAAGAGGAGGGAAATATGGACCCTGTGGCTTAAAAACAAAATTGGAATTCGGGTTTTGCCAATTCCAGCCTAATGAGTGGGTTTGAAGCAGAATTGTTCCTGGGGAATGGATGATAATATGAAAAGTATATATCTGCTAAGTTTAGTTTTACTGTAAACTTGTAGTAGCAGCAAAAAAGGAAAAAGAAATAAGTTGCCATTGCAGGACCATCATTCCTAATTCTTCTTGTGTCTAATTTGACTTTCCTATTTTCATGACTATCTGATAGCACATTTTTGACTGTGCAGCTCTTGTGTAGTTAACTTTTGAATGGTATTTTTTGCAGACTTGCCAGGTGATTAGTGCAAAGAAAATTTGATTTTCTGCTATTTCCCTGTAATTGAGTGGTGTCTCTCCTCTTGTTACTTTATGACCTCAGAAGATAGTTGGTTTGTGGTTTTGTTTTGTTGTTGGTTTGGGCGGGCTTGGTTTGGGGTTTTTTTTTTTTCAGAAGGTCTTGAAAGCAAAGATTAAATTTTAACTGACATTTAATGAGATTTTCATACAGTTGAGCCAGAAAATGAGTTTGTTTTCCTGTTTCCATTTTTGACAGGTTTGCAATTTTTCTTGTATATGATTTCCCTGCTCTGGTGATAACACACTAATAGTTACAACATTGAGTTTCATTTTCAAGTAAGAGGAAGAGCAGGCTGCTAAGAAGCTCAGTGCAATGGCAGAGGCTTGCTCCCCTTCTCCTGAAAGTTTTGTTACACCTTTCCATATCTGAACAAGACGAGCAGGACAGATGAGCTGATACGACTGATTTTCCTAGTTATAACTATGGTGATGCTCTGTACACATCTCTGAAGAAACCCAGTGCTACAGCAGAAGAGGGTAAGCAAACTGCAGGTCTGTGTGATGCTCATTGACCAGAGGCAGATTCACTGCAGTGATAGTTTTTTGGATCATTGCAACATACAACGTAGGTCAGCTTCTCAAAGTAGCATAAGGTCTGTGCTTTTGAAGAGCTCAAAGTGTGAGTCGAGTTCATGTCTTTCACAGCACTGGTCAGATAACTTGTTGTTCTGCAGTAGGCACTTACCTGGTGGTGTAGACCATGACTTTGTTGTTTGCCCATTGGCAATGCTTTATTTACATTTTTTTCAGTTTTCTTCAGTTCTACTCTTTGCAACTTAACTAAGAGCTAGGTGTGTGGTGCTGGCTTCATTCGGCTCAGCTCCATAGCACAAAATCCCATCTCCTTCAGGGCAACTAATATTGGTTCACTCTCCTCCTAGTAAGTCTCTGCTTTTCAACTTTACTTTTCCTGTGGTTTTTCAGGCCTTTCTAATAAAGGCAGAGAAGGGGTGGTGGTTTGGATTTTTTCAGGTACTTACTGGGTACAACAGTGACAAGAAAAGTGGTTGTGGAGGGCAAATGGTAAATTGCAAATGTGTTAGATGTATTTAAGGGATCTAGCTAAGTATCCCTTTGACCTTCTGTTTATCTGCACGGTATTTTGTGTACATATTTTGTCCACTCATACAACAGAAATGAAGGTTGGAGAACTTACAGATAAGACATCTTTTGGGTTTTTTTTCCAAGATTGTTCTTGCTCTGTGACTTTATGAAAATCAAATTGAGTAACGCTGTCACTAAGCCTTACAAATGTGCTGCCTAAAGTCATAATCACTAAAGACATAGAATTAAAAGATTTATCTTGTGATGCTAGGGCCAAAATTCCACCTGTGTGATATTTATGACTGTTCAGTACTGAGTTATTTTCCACCTTGGTGTATGAAGGCCAAACTTTGTTTATGGACTACACCCAAGCCAAGAACGTCTAGTTTTCCGGAGATGTAACGTCACATCGGTACGAGAGTGTAACGCCAGAGGTGGTGAGGGGTAGCTGTCCGGTCCAGGAGAGCTCACTGTAATGTACTGCCCCAGACAGGCAAGGCAGAAGAGCTGCTGTGGAATCCTGTGAGCTGTTAACATTTATTCTATTCCTTCAGCTGAGAATGTCTCTGGGAGCAGCTTGTGCCATCAACTGACTTGCATCTTAGTGGTGGTTTCCATCCTCAGTCTTCAAATTCTGTAGAATTAAGATTATCAACACACCAGATTGGTAACTTGGTGGACTCTGGCTTTGTTTGTGAAGGCAGAGCTAGTGTTCCCTGACAAATTGTTCCAGAGAAACTGTCTTGTAAAAAATACAGCATCTGCCTGTTTCTTAATACCAAACTGTATTCCTGTTGGAACACAGTGTTAATGATTGAATAGAAAACACAATGCCTAGTGCAGAATGAATCCGAAATCATTTAGCATACTGGGTTGTTAGCTGAGCTAACTGTCCTGTGAGTGCGTTGGCTGCCATCTGTCCATGTGCTTGACAGTCTTGTCTTAAGGGGGGAAGGGAGCAGAGTCTTGAAAGCTGGCAGTGGTCCAGTTTGCCACGGGTCTGCTTTCTAGTGTTTCTGTAACAGATGTTGTGCCACATGCCCAGAGCTGCTGCCTGTAAGCTGCTGTGTGCTCGAAGTTTTAATTTTGGGGGTGCCTGCCTGTCTTTTGACACAAGATTTGCATTCATCTTGGCAGCTCATTGTGGGGTGCTTTTGTTATACAGATCATCTGATCAAAGTGCCAGAGCCAAGACCTCTAGACCTCTGTCACAGGATTTCTGATGACTTCAGTGGACGTTGGATTGATCCCAGACTTGCCAGTTGCTAGTATTTTGCATATTTTCTGTTTAATTCTACATATTTTAAAGTATAGCATTTATAAAACATGTAGGATGGAATTAGGGACGCCTCAAAATGGCATTGTACTTTTAAGCAATTCAGTGGTCCCTGCTTATCCAGAGTGCTCCAAAGGTGTTTGTTTATACACCGACACTCTGCCTCTTCTGCACAGACAAATTGCAAATTTCACTGAATTCTTCCTTCTCTGTTATCTTCCAAACATAACATAATCCCACCGTAAGCCAGGTGATTCTAAATTAATGTAAATTAATCCAAGGTGAGGTGAAGCTTTAGTAACTGCTGTATTTTTCAGTTCCATGATTAAATGCCTTGCTCCTCCTGTGAAGCTTGGTTGTTGTCAGAGTAGCAGGAGGGAATTATCATCTTCCTGCAGCAACCCCTGCTGCTGCTGATAGGAAAAGATTTCATCTTCTCTCCTTCCTTTTCATTAACAAAAAGCAAAAGGGAAAAAACACAGGTCAATTAAGCAATGCAACAACATGTATTTCTGCACACCTTCTGTGTGTCATCTGTTTCAAGAAGTCTGCTATGTGAAGCTGACAACGCTTATACACTGGATCTTTCCTTCGTTCTAGTGCATATTTTCCCTTGATCACTTCATAGTGGACTGGTTGATTTCTCAAAGGATGAAAAATAGTCAGACTCTGTCCAGCTGTAACAGCAACTTCCCATTGATTTGCTGCTGACCATGTGTGTGAATGAAATACAGTACAAGAGGTGCCCTATTTTATGTGTTAGGCATGGGACACTTTCTGATCCCAGTAATTCATTTGTCAGCTCACAATGGAGAAACTTCACACTGAAGAAACAACCTAACTTGCCTTTGTTCATTGTTTGAGCTTAAAATACTTAGTCCAGAGTCCTTGATTTTTTTTTTTTTTAAAGTAGTAATTGAAGGGGTACAAAATAAAAATGTGATTACAAGACTGAATCTTCTTTCTGTTGTTCAGTCTCTTCCTCCTGTGCCATTTATCTGTCAGGGAAATGCACCCCACGTGCAGGGAAAACTAGTGGAGTGCTGCTGAAGTTTATGTATTTAGAATATCTTGAATTCTGGGAAAAGCATTTATAATGTCTCTAACTAGAATCCTTGCTAGATAGTTTAATCATAATCTAGGATCTCAGGCTGAGCAATGCTGCTGGTCCCTGCTGTGTATGCAGACATCTGTTATTTAGCAACAAACATCATTCTCCTTCCAGATGAGTTATTTGCAAATGTTAAAAAGATAGGTATAAAGTAAAAATTTAATGCCTATGAAATGACCTGTAAGGCTGCTGATGCCTTAGCATATGGAAGTCAATTCAGAGTAACAGAGATGAGGATTACAAAGTACTTACGATTTTAAAAAAAATGCTGCCATGTAAAAATGAAACAATTCAAAAATGAAACAAAGAATTCAATTTACTCTTCCAACCATTCAATTTGCTGTTCCAGCAATGCATGCTTTACAAATATACATGCTAAGGTTGAGGGAGGCATTTAAGTGAACAAGGCAACAAATGTTCTATGCTGTGAAGTAATAGAAGAGGCAATATATTTGTCTATGTTTGAAAAAGTGTAGTGGCTCTCCTAAAGATTTAGTAATCTTGCCAAAGTAGAACAAGAAACATTTACAATATCAAGATACCAGTGAAAAGTAGACAGATGAAAATACAGCATTTATCTATCTTATCTGATCAAAATACTACACCTTTCTGTAACGACTAGCATAAGAACAGAGTTAGAGGTACCTATTGCAAGCAGTTCATTTTCCATTTCATACATAGTTTAAGTTACATAAAAACAAGTGTCTGTAGTACTGCTCCAAAGCATAGACAGAAAATACTATAACAGTTGCATTAGGACAGTTTGTTTTCCTCTGGTTCTTACCTGTTTAATCCAGAGACAGATGTTGACAGTTCTGGTACATATCTGCTTGTGCCAGTGCTCCAGGATGCAGCACCACTCTCTGTATGCTGGGTATGCATTGGTATAGATACTGAATCAGATCTGCTTAATCATGGTACAAATAGTTTGAAAGACAAGCAATAAAAACAAAGAACTTGAACTTCATGTGAATAAGCCTATATAGAAGCCTTACTTGTTAATCTCCTATCTATCTATCCTTCTAATCCTAAAGTCAGACTCTCTCTCTCTCTTCCCTGCCTTTTCTTCATTGCTTAGCAACACTCATGGGTGAAGTTAAAGCAGAGCTTTGTTCCCAGATGTGAGTTCAGTAATATTTGCAGGCTCAACAGTTTTGAGATGTGAAAATCAACCCCCTTTCTCCCCAGCACCATTAGCCTTCTTCATTAAATTGTCTCTCTTCTTCTCTCCTTCTGCACCCCAGGCATGTTTCAGTTTTTGTCTCTACTGTTTTGATCTAACCAAGAGTGATGTGGAAGGAGGGGGAGGTTCAAATAAAGCTTTAATTATGGAGGACACTCATACAATATGTGCAACAAAGCCATGTGTTGGTCATAGAATTGGAGTATAAATGCAGAATAGGTTAGGAAAAGATCTATTATTTCCCTCTACTCCATTTGATTTTTGAGGTTGAAATTAAACAAATGGTATTTTTCTTGCCAACGTGCTGAATTGGTATGACCAACTGCATGTTACAATATAGCCTTGAATAATCACTTTGCGTAGGGAGAAGCTACAGTAGCTAATTGCTTCCTACGTAATTTCTCTAATTTCAGGAACACAATGACATATCAGCACTTCCTAGAAATGGTCGGTTTGCCAGGCTAATCTGTGTCTGCATTCAGTCCTATTTCTGGACAATGATCTGGTTTTTCCATTCTGTTTCCTCTTCCTTCCCCTGGCTGTTTTTCTGCAGTTCACTAAACTTTCAGTTCTGGGTGGGTTGTGTGTGTGTTTTCTTCTGCAAGCCAGAAGATGTTAATGTCTCTTTGATCTTGGAGACAAGCTAGATCACTCGCAGAGGAGACTTCTGTTGAAGTGCAAACATTCCTATTGAAGTTTCTCTCCATTTGTTTTTATGTGAAAGGCCTGTGTTAAAACTGGTGGTAAATCTTAGAGACTTCTATTGCTCCAACAGTGCCCTAACCACTCAGCTGATGTTCCGTTGAGAATTCCCTGTTTTGAAATGGAAGACTTGCCAGTCATGGCAGAACTTTGGAGCTGTTGCCAGGCAGAATGATCTCATGGAAAGGCTTTTATTTTTAGACACCTATCATGGGTTTTGAGGCTGAAATTCAGGTAAATGACATCATGGAATCACTAATTTTTGGGTGGCCTGTTCCTCAGAAGGGATGAGGTATGCGCTTGTGCCCCCTCAGCTCTAAACTGTAAGATCTTCATGCTATGAGAATACTTACTGTAGTAAGTAAGTGAAACCTGGCCATCTCTTCTCCAGCAATTCTGTCTGGTGCCCAGCGGAACACTAGAAGTTAACAAGATGCCTACTACTGTTGGGTAGAATTAAGCACAGGGATGGTGATGAGGCTGAAAACAAACTTACCTTGTGCTTTTCCCATTCAAAAAAGAATCTAATTTTTCTATGCTGCAGCCATATTAAATGTCCCAAGTGGCTCTCCAGCTCAGGTGCTTTCATTATTGGCACTGTTCAGGTGATGGGATGTTCTGCTTTTACTCTTGAAGTTATTGCTGCACTTCGTTGAATGCTTGCTGATTTTGCCATTCTGCCAGAAATCCTGGAAAATGCTGGTTTTATTTGGAACAAAACAAAAGAGTTGACTTGAAGTGTGTGTCTGGGGGCTGGAGAAGTGGAGAAACTGGAGTCCTGTTGTGTGACTGTCCTCAAGGATTACCCTGGAGCATTGCTTTTGTTGTTTGCATTTAGAACTTTGATTAAGCAGGTTATGGCTGTAAATCAATATTACACACTTTTTTGGGGGAGGATCACAAACATCTCAGTTTTAAACTTTGGTGGTTATACCAGGTGTTTCCAAAACTTTTTTTTTTGGTTTCAGAATGCTAATGCTGCTGCCAGCATTTGAGGTATGTCTCTCTTCGGCCGCTTTCCTTTATATTTTCCATGCAAATCTTATGTGACTGTACAAATTGGTTGGAAAACCCGAAGATATGGTTGGTTTGGCTTATTTTTTCCGCTGGCACTATGCATCTGGAATATTCTAGTCGTTGAGTTCTAGCACATGGTGCTATCATGTTCACTTTTCAGCTCTTACCCCTGTGATTCACTACTTGTCATACCACAGACTCTCAGAATATCTTTGATTGGAAGAGACCTTTAAGATCATGAAGTCCATCCTTCAACCCAACCCTGCCAGCTGCCCTGGGCAGCCTGTTCCAGTATCTTTAACCTAGGACCCAGAGAAGCAGCAGGCTGCCCAAAGAAGTTTGTCAGATGTGTGTCATACCTTCTGTTCCCTTGAGAAGAGAGTAGCTTATAATAATGACTCTTCTCTTTTTGTTTTTGTGGATGGATTTTTAGTGGCAAGCTTGGGCTTCCTTAACCTTGGGAACAATGCTATGCGAGTCGATTCATCTTCCTTATTGACCGGGTCCACTTGCAGGGCATCAGACCTCTTCTGTAACGGCACATGAGAAGGTGGTGGTGCATCTGGTAAAGATGTCTTGTTTTTTTTCCTATGCTTTTGTACTTTACAGGAGAAAATGTGCAGTATTTGTTCAGCAGAGGTCAGGGAGGTCCAGAAATAAGCAGAGATTCAAGCGCTGCTCTGAATGAAATGGTGTGTAATAATTGTGCAAAGCAGATAGGCTGTTACAGACATCAGCCTTTGTGCTGTACACCTGAAAGTCTCCCATGTGACACATAAAAGTGAGAGATGTTACCTTGTTTCTGCAGGCACTCATAGACAAGAAGTAGGCAATGACACTGATTTTTCCCTTGTTCTTGTATTTTGAAATTGGATAACTAGCAAGCACGATGTGAAATCCTTCAGTAAGTTGTTTCTGTTAACTGTGGTACTGTTTAAAAACTTTTAAACTCTTTAAAAGTGGTGGTTTTGTGTGTTCTTCATAAAAAAACCTGCTAGGCCAACTGTGTCATTTCCTACTCTAACGACCTTCACCTTCTGTGCCAAGTTGTGGCTAGCCTGGAATGGGGTACTGGGAGCAATGGTGGAGCCCTCCTGTGGCTGGTTCAGCAGATGCGCCTTCCCATGAATGGGCTAAGATGGCAGGACACCTGCCATCCAAATCCTTTTAGGATTGCACTCCGTTATTGCTTAAAATACATTGCAAAACCTTGATCATTTCCCAGGTGAGGAGTCAATACGCTTGGTGCACGTTAATTTTCCTTCTGTGCGTATTTTGCTAGTGCTTCCGTTTCACTTAGCCTACTTCTTGTAGATCTAAGGAAGAGGGTAAAATGTCTCTGAGAACCCACCCAACAATTTAGTCTCCAGTTCTGCAAGTTCTTAGGCAACTGACAAATTTTATTTGCAAACAGTTGTACTTATCCTATTCTGCAACTAGCTGCTTGTGTCGGAGAGCTGTTACAAATTCGAGCTCATTCTATTGCAATAAATGATTTTTTCCCCCCGACTTCAGTGAGAGCAAGAGTAAACCTTAAACAGGTAGGAATCTTTCTTCCCTAACATAGCTGCTTTAATAAGGGCATATTGTCTCATCAATTTTTAAGCTAAACTCCCAATAGAAATCAAAGAAGTGTTCTGCTGAAAAATCAATTGTACCGTATGACCTATAGGTAATGCACATCTTGCAAGATTGAACTGCTCTCCTTGTAATTTGGTCTCTTCTCTACTTCCCCCTTTATTAAAACAAAGCAAAGCTTGTGCATTTTCTTTGGAGCACGTATTTAACATGCCATCGAATGGCTGAAACGGCTTCATTTCCTCTGTCTGTACAGGGTAAGTTAGCTCCACGTGAAGTTTTACCTCCTGCAGACACCAGAATAGTATGTGAAATATTTACCATTTTAATTGTGTGAAGCTTCATTGAAAACCTTATTTTCCTTGCTATGTGTCATTTAGAGAGGCAGCGCTGAACTACTGCTGAAAATGGAAACCCTGACAGACAAGGGAGTGTGGCACTTGTTTAACAAAGAACAGCATGCAGGCTTCACATACCGTAATGCTTAGGGCTATATAATTCCATTTTCTTCTGTAGATTTTGTTTCATTGCTTTAGTGTCTGCTACACAAGCTTTTAGTATTCAAGGGAAAAAATTTAAAGCCTGCCTAATGTGATGTCATGCGCAGAATAATTTTGGTTTTGCATAATAGATGTTTGCTTTTATCGTGCACGTGATATACAAAGAATAGAGAACGCTTCTTTTTTGCAAAAAAACCAAACAAACCATGAGACAACCCCCCTCTATTTTCTTGTTGCAGTGTTAACTGCTCGTACAAGAGAAAACATGCCTGTTTTTTTTTTTTTTAAATTTCTGATCCAGAAGAAAATTACCTTTCAACACAAACCCTACTATTAGTTCAATTAGGGGATGCTTTTTGTGACACAGTACAAGAGATGCATCCTTCAGGCAATATCGTTCATTTTTCCTTAATCACCATATTGGGAAGATTTTACTTTTTCACATTAGTGAAAAACAGCTTTAACAGCTTTTCATGGCAAATTTCTTCTCTCCCTTCCTACCTATAGTCATCATAAAAATCTGGTAGGGGAAGACACCTACTATTTGTATAAATTAAGTTTTTCATTGCTCTAGAAAACAGCTCATATCAGTTGTCCCAAGAGCATTGACAAGTGTGAAAAGCTATAATAGCTTAATTATCTGAAAATGCGAGTCAGTGGGATTTTTGTCTCTATTTCCCCTGCCCATCCATCCCAATCCCTGCACCCTAACCCTGCGAAGAGTTCCTTCAACCCACGGTTGAATTGTCATTCCCTGCAGAGACTGTAGTACAGTGCGTGTCTTACACAAACTGAGTTATCTTCAGTATGAATTAACATGTGGCTCACCCAAATGCAAAATGTTTATGTGGCTTTCCTTTCCTTTTTTCCTATGTCTTACACTGCAGTTCCCATCTTCAGTGACTAGAAGTAGAAATGCCAAAACTCTAAATGAGTAGCATGTCTAGTACTTACCAGGATGAAAGCTAAGGGTGGGTTTGCGAGGCTTTGACAGATGCTGCTTCTATGTTCACTTCCATTTTTCAGGTTCATGTAGTTTTATATAAAGTTCAAATAAGATCCTTTTTGCTAACTGAACCGGAAGCTCTTCTGAGATTCAGCACCATCACTGCTTCTTTTTCCTACTTTCCATCCTTTTAATTTGCTTTGTGTCACGTTTCCGTGTAAGTGCAAGCCTCTTAACTCATTCTAAGTAGAGAGTAAACATGAACTTTAACTGTATTCCAGTAAGTCCAGTGATGCAGTGTGTATGAATGTCAGTCTGTGGCCATCACGGATAGGACTTTTCCTCAGTGGTTACCTGTAGCCTAAACATTTATGATATATGTGATCCACAGCTAAGGTAGTGATAACCTGGGAAATATTTGGAGCTTGAAGAGCTGTCAAAGCTCCAAAAAGCTATGGCGCAGCATTTTAGTGGCAGGTCAGGTCACATTGCTTTGTGTGAAGACTTCAAAATAACTTTCTCCCTCCTCCTTTTCTGGGGAAGCTGGGATGGTCAATAACTTTTAATTACATTTCTTTCTAGACAAATAACATGAAACATCATGTTTTTCCTGCTTTGAGGTAACTATGTGAAAGCTTGGTGGCAGAGGGGGAAAAGCAATTTATCGGTGTTTCCAAACAATTATGTTCTTTCTGACTTGACTTAAACTGAGAAGCATCGAGAATCCAGGTAAAACGGAGACTTCAGGCATTGCATGCAGCATGGTTTGTGTGAGAGCATGTGAAAACACAGATCTCCCTACGTAAAAGAACAAGGAAATGTTCACAACTGTGTGGGTTTTTTTTGTATGCAAGGGTAATAAATAGAGAGAAGGAGGAAATGTCACTGTTCCCTGAAAAGGAAAAAACTCAGGTGCAGTCCATTTGGTAAAGTCTATGTCAGCATGGACCAAACATAACAATGCCATGATTATAAACAGTACAGCAGTCTGTAACAGCCCTGTTCCTTACCAGTGTGCATCTTCCTCTGCTTTCCTCTTGAACTGGCAGCAAGCTGCACAACTACTGTCACGTTTGTTTGCATTGAGGGAATTAATCATTAGAGCTGTGGGTACTGAGTGGGTGGAGGAAAGCTGAGGACACTGTGCCTTCTGTGTGTGCTCCCGCCCTTTCTGGCTGAGGAGGTGCCCAGGAGATCAAGGTGTGCTGCCTGTGTTGTGCCAAAACTGGAGAAGGGCCCCAAAGAACCCACGTGGGCTTTGGTTTTGTTCTACTTTGAATATTTTCAAGCATGGGGGAACATCTAAAGTAGTTCAGGTATTTAAAACAAAGCTGTTTGTGTAACAGAAGACACAGCAAAAAGGGTTTCTCTTCATTTTTTTGGGGTACACCCTAGTTTCAAATTGATGTCCACTGTTGCTCTCATGTGGCAACTATGCCCAGGTAAAAACTGTGGATTAGGACCTCTGGGACTTGGCAATGCTGAAGCATTTTTAGTGCTACATAAGTGCAATTTTCAAATGATGTTTTTAATGCTACAATTAAATTTAATCGAGGAAATAGGTTGTTGGGTAAGGAGACACATTATGCATCTTTCTGCGGTCGTCTTAAAAAAACACAACCAAGATGTTTTGGGGATCTCATGACAAAGATCAAGCTGTCAGTTATCTTCAAAGTATTCAAGAGCTTCAATTCCATTAATTTCTCAATAAGAAAACAGTCTCATACTGAGACACACACACAAAAGCCTCAAACACCCTGTAGTCTTTGAGTCCCTCACTTTGTGCTTTTGTGGTAAAGTAACTAACTATGATGGTTCTCACACACCTTGTATGAACACTCATTCAGGGAGGGAGTTTATGGAAAGCTAAACAAATTATCCCTTAGTACCAGTCACCTCTAATGTGTCAGGATTTAGGCTGTGGTTGTATAAAAAGAAATCAAAAGGAAAATCATGTTACTGTGAAATAGGAAGTAGATGCAGGCTTGAAGTGCCATTCTTGTCAAAGGACAAATTAATCTGGAGTTCTGCACTCTGGTCATCGGTAGTTCTTAGTTTAGTCCTGTTCAGTGTCTGTGTTTTGGTCTTGGCTTTGCAAATTATTCTGGGATTACTGGTACTTTTGTTAATCGCAGCCACCATTAAACTAAGTATCCTAGGGCTTTGGGGTGAGATTTAAGAACTTGGGTTGCTAAAAATATTTTGGCCATCTTGAACAACTTCATTACCAATCTGATCCAGTTTGCAGTTTAGTTGAGCACCTGGATCTATAGCATGGTTTTGGAAACAGCAGATTCTGTTTTAGAGTAACTGAAGGGGCAAAGCATATGTTATAGTCAGTGGAGGCTGAAGGACTAGGTAGATGCTTCTATATTTATGCACTTAAGTGACTAGTCAAAGGCACTCAAGTTTAGAAAGCGTCAGTTGAACGTTTTCATACAAGTGATTTCCCTTTGAAAAGATCACAAGAGGTAAGGGAAATGGGATGCAGTGATGCCGTGAATGGAGATATCATTGTCACTAATAAAGACTGAACAGATGTGTTGGCAGAGCAATTTTGGGTAGGAAGAGTTGGCAGGACTGGAAAAGATGCAAAGAATAATCTTTGGGCAATGTGGTTAGAGGTGGAATGCCTTTAGATGCATACAAATCACAAACATGAAGGCATTGCAGTGTTCTATGAGGAACTGTCTTGCTGATTTGGAGGGCAAAAAAGGAGGAAGAAGCAGAGGGGAAGTGAGAGTCAGAGAAAAAATACCTGAGGAACTGAAAGAAATTAATCCCAAGAGTTGTAGTACTAGAAAATCAGAAACCCCCCAAACCACACAAAAACACTAAAAATTCATCATCATTCTCTAAAATCTTGTGCTTTTGTACAGCTTAGTGTTTTTCTGCTTTGTTTGAAATAGTATCTTTGAACACTTCTGAATGTTTTGTATACAGGGACCAGCAAGCTTATGGGATTTCCAGGATGCCTGCAAGTAATACTAGAGTGGTAATTAAATATCCATGTTCTATGAGGTGCTGTTATCAGCTAACATGGGTGAAGAGGTTCACACTGTGTAGTGTGCAGGAATGAACCCTTGTTCCTTGATGTGACAGAACTGATCAGAGTGTAAACTCTGTAGCTGCAAACCAGTAACTGTAGAGCATCCCTACCTTCCAGTGAGGAGATGAGATGATTTGATTTGTGACTGACATGAACAGTAACAGGAACTCAGAAGAGTCTGCGTGTGTGTGTGTATGTATGCACTTCAAACACACAAATCAATTAATAATAATTGAAACACTTTGGAAACAGAAGAGAGAGCTCCATGCAACACTAATGCACATGTTTCAGCAAGATGTGTAAAACATCTGCAACTGTGAATGAATGGACTCGTTATTCTACCATGTGCTCACAGTGCTGAACAGAAAGTAAAAAATACGTCTATGAGACACTTCTATCATTTCCTTTTTTGTCAAGAAATTACATCTGGAATCCTCATGGAGTCTTTCTGAATACTCAGCAATGTAAAATGATCTGCCTGACTAATGCAACTATTACATTACATTGGTTATGGCTTTCTTATGGTCTAACTGTTGTAGCCCCTGTAACATTACCCCCCACAGAATGGGGAGATACTGATCTCTGTCAGATGAGATACTAACCTTTTGTTAACCTGGATCCTTATCTTCTGAGGAAGGTTCTTTCTTCTAAAGAAATTAGTGGTCTTTTGCTCAGGCTGCTGATAGCAATGGCCTCAAGTTAAACAATTTTTGGCTCTTTTTTCAGCTAAAAATTACACAAATTTGTGTTTTTCATTAAATAGACATGAAAAAATCCCAAATATGAAGCTGTTATGTTGTCTTAATGACCTGCTGCATTTTCATCTTGAGATACTGTGTAACTTGGAGCCAAATAGATAATCTCGAAATAGCTTTCCCTGCTTCCTATCAGACACATGCTTTCATTCTGCAGAAAGCAGCAGGAGGCCTCTGCTTGTTTGGTATAGTGCTCATAAATATAAAATTGGACTGGCCACTAGTTTCAGAAAGAAAAGTGAGAGTTAAAAAAAAAAAAAATCTCACAAGTTGGTCTCTGTTTCTTCTTCAGTCCACATCATGAGATCTACCAATTGCCAGGCAGAGCTGTATGGTGGTGTATGGCTGACTCTCTCAGCATCTTAGATGTTTGGTCCAATTGGAGTGCCAAGAAAAGTTTCCAAAGTGCTTGATGACAAATTCATGGGTGCGCTCGTCCAGACAATGGACTGGGGATTATGTTGATACTGGATGCTACGTAGTAGTTACTTTTCCAGTCAGAATTTCAGCAAGGGTTCAACTCATTACTTTGTGCTGCTGAATCTAGTATAGCTTATAAAGCAGTAGTTCTCATCAGAATCAAGTGTTGCGATATGCTCCAAGGTCAGTATTCTAATTGCAAAAGTAGTTCTATGTAAGAATAGCTGACCATCTGGTCTCGGAGTGGAGAAATAACTGGTCATACGTACAATTTCATACTTCATGTGTAGTTTAGGGATATGTTAACTATATTTCACATGTGAATTACGGATTCTGCTCTTGGAGGGGTAGGAGCAAATGTAGAAAGATTTGTCTTAGGTCATAGGGTAAGTGCAGCAGAATAGAAAAGCTTTGGAAGTCACATTTCCCATCCCTCTGCTTTACTCAGTTTTGGTTACTAGTTCTCTTAGATCAGGCTTTCTTCCAAGTTTGCTGGATTTTTAATTGTGTAAATCAGGTTTAGTTGAGCCAATGTGACTTGAAATAGACTTGGAGTTACCCAGGGATATTATAGGAACATTAGTCCTTCTGTGTGAGGTTCTGATTTTGTGATGAAACACAGTGATGGGAATCACAGAATGGCAGGGGTTGGAATGGACGTCTGGAGACTATTTAGTCTTCAACTCCTCTCTCAAAAGCAGGATCACCTAGGGCAATTCATAGAGGAATGAGTCCAGGTGGGTTTTGGCTGTCTACAAAGGGGGAGACTCCACAACCTCTCTAGGCAGCCTGTTCCAGTGCTCTGTTACCCTCACAATAAACAGGTTTTTCCTGATGTTGAGATGGAACGTCCTGTCTCCAGTTTGTGCCCATTGCCCCTTGTCCTATCACATAGCACCAGTGAAAAGAAAGTGTCCCCTTCTTCTCAACACCCATTCTTCAGATATTTATAGACATTCATAAGATCCCCTCTCAGCCTTCCCTTCTCCAGATGTTTCCTAGATGTTTCTTAGATCTTTCTGCCTCAGAATGCAGACTGTGGTGTCTGCTGCCTGGAGAAGCATCCCTTGTCTTTAACTTCACAGTCCTTGTGTATTTCCTGTCTAGCCTTAGGAATCCACACTGAAAAACCACCCTGCTGCAAGGCAATTGAACTTGATGGATGCCTATAGCATGTGAAAACTCTTACACCAACTGAGGTTGCAATATTAGCCAAGACTATCGAGGCACTTGTTTTAATAGTAAGTAATAATGGCTGTAAGCAGATAGCGGCTGTGACCTGAGCAAGGATTTCGCACATTTGACACTGTGTGTCTGGCCAGTATGGCAAAAGCTGTGATGCTGCTGTGTCTGTGCTGTCAGTGAACACTTACCAGCTTCAGTAAAAGTTGTTTCAAGACACTGTTTGCATAGCCCTGAAATAGCAGTCTTATTTTTTGTGGTAGCTCTGCTTTTTCGTATCAACTAAAACGTGGTCTCTGTGTGCCAACTTACCAAGGTGTGAGCTCGGATTTACACTTGTGTTAGAGGCATCAAAATAGAAGGCCAAGAACTGAAGACAAATCAGGATTTGTTTCTTGGTACTAGGAACTAGGAGTGGTGATCATAGAATTGTAGAATGTATTGGGTTGGAAAGAACCTCCAGAGGTCAGCTAGTGGAAACTCAGCCTATCGGTTTGTTGTTAGTGCTCATAACAGGGTGTGTTAAATGTTGCTTCATGCCTCGTCTCATAGTGACAAGGTGGAGATAGTAGCACGTACATGTGTAGGTTAAAAGCTTCTATGAGGTACTATGAGTTGTAAAGAAGGAAAAGATATGTAAGGGGAAATTAGCCTTAGATGCTAAACACTTGAAAAGAAGGAAAATATTGAAATTATTTTGTTATCTTCCAGCCCACCTACTTGATTGTGGCAAAAGAATAGCCTTAAATATAGATGAATTCAAAAGGACAGTAAATCAGACTGCGCATATTAACAGAGCCTCTGGAAACAAATCTACAGGGAAAAGCAGTACTTGGAGAATTTTCACCCTTTAACAAGATAAAAAGATAATTAGGAAGGGTTTCGGACTGAAATAAGATGACATGTGGAAGAGTGGTCATGCAGCGAAAAATTAAAGCCCTGTGAGAAAAGTGCTCGAAGTTCATGTTTTAATGAGAATTTCTCTGACACTTGAGAAGATGCTCCCTGCTTTTAGATTCCACAGAAGAGCTCTGATCAAACAGGACTGAGATGGAGCCTGTCTTGAAGGAAGACTACATGTAGATCATATTAGCCTGCTCATTCAGAAGAGCTCTTGAATTATCTCAATATACATTAAGTGCTTGCAAAGCCTTTCTGATTTGGGTAAGAGGCCCTTATTTAGGGTAATATACCTAATGAATGATGCAATAAACACATTGATGTTAAATATAAATTCCTCAGATGAATAGCTGCCTTGTTTTCTTAAGGAAGATCTCATTTGACCTGTTTATGCCTATGTAAAACTGTGTGGAAAGCTTTTAAAAAACAAAACATGACTGGATTTACTTTCTGTTATGTGGCTTGGGTGCCTCTTAGATCTGCTATGCTTGTTGAATTAAAGATACACCCACAGTGATTTTTCTGAGTTTGCTTCTGATGTGTGTTTTTAATGTACTTTTATCAATCAGGCCTCTAAAATAACTGGATGATAGCGTTGGCATTCCTTACTTATTTTTAAATAATTACTTTCATTTTAATAACAGCTTTCTTTTACGACTGCAATATACAATATCAAAGACACTGTGGTTTAGAATCTGAAAACACTTCTACGTGTTGCCACTATTTTATTGAACTGGCTTTTAAATGTGCTTGTCTATTTGCATAACATACATTGAGATGTAGGGCATTTAAGCTTCATGACAACCTTGAGAGTTTGGTGATCTTGCCTTTGCGGCAAATATTTAACATGAGTTTGTGTGCGTGTAAGTGGCAGCAGTTGCAAGATCTGTAGTTCTAGGGATGAAATACCTTCTAGGGTAATTGACTTTTGTGGTAGTTCAAAATAAACTATGCAGTAATTTGCAGAAAAAAGGAGAGAGCTATTCATGCGGGTCCCTCTGAAAGAACAGCGAGAATAGCAAAACCTCTATGTGTGAACTCGCTGAATTTTAACAGAAAAAACCCCATTCACCAAAGGTTTGACCTAAAGCCTGTTAATTCAGTTAAAAGATTGTGGATAATTAAAATCTGTACCAGATGGTGGATGCTGAGGAAAGGTGAAGGCAGCAAATGTGACTGGAGGCCAGATTTGTGGTCCCAAATGCTGAAACTAAGGATTGATCCAGACTGTTTGCTGGCACAGGTTAGATGAGTCTAATATAGTGTGTTACATGCAGTGCAGAGCTGCCTGGAAACACAACAGCCGCAGAAGTTGTGTGTTTGTAGAAGTTCTTTGGCTTAATTTGGAGCCTTTTATTGGGCAGGCAAAACAAGAATCAAATTTGAAGTACTAAAGGCTCTATTGAGGAAGAGATGTGCATAAACTTAAGACTTATGTTCAGTTAGATTCACTCCTTTAATTAAAAAAACCCTTTCTCTAGCCTCTTAGATAACTCTGTACATGTAAGAGATGTAGAACACAAAGAAGAGTTCTGTCTTTCTCCAATGGTCTAGGTGGTCCTGCTGTGGCAGGGGGGTTGGACTAGATGATCTTTCAAGGTCCCCTCCAATCCCTAATGATTCTATGATTCTATGATAATAGTTAAGTATTAAATTTAATTCAGATCTAGGTTCTACATTGGAAATCACCTGAATTGTGCTTTATGGCCCGCTTTCATCCACCTTAATTTCACCTAAATCCCTATGCTGTATTAAGTATTTTCTGCAGTAAAGTAAAAGTAGGAGAGACATGGGGCAAAACCTGAACTGACCTGGTCTAACCTGAGACAAAACAAGGAAATACTGTGACTCTCTTTTGGGAACATTGTAAGTGTTACAGCTGAGCTTTCTGTAGGTCTTACAATGTTTAAGAGGGGAATTAAAAAATAAGGGCTTGCAGTGGATTCAGTATCTGTAGTCACACAGAATTACAGAACGTTAGAAGAACATTAGGGGCTCAGAGAGACCTCTGAAGATTATAGAGTCCAACCTCCTACCAGGGCAGGACCAAAACTAGGACTGATCACTGACAAATGCATCCAGACAGATCTTGAAAGCCTCCAGAGAAGGAGACTCCACAACCTCCCTGGGGAGCCTGTTCTAGTGGTCTGTAACCCTTACAGTAAAAAGGTCTTCCTTATGTTGAGGTGGAACATACTGTGCTCAAGTCTGATTCCATTGCCCCTTGTCCTATCCCAGGGCACAAGTGAAAAAAGGTTGTCCCTGAAGCCTTAGTGCCCAGCCCTCATGTATTTATAGATACTAATTTGATCCTTTCTGTGGTCTCCTCTCTAGACTAAAGTCCCAGGTCTCTTAGCCTTTCCTCTTAAGCTAGGTGTTCCAGTTGCTTAATCACCCTGTAGCCATCCATTGAACTCTCTCAAGTAGACCTCTGTCCCTCTTGAACTGGTGAGTGCAGAAATGGATGCAATACTACAGGTGAGGTATCTAGTAGGGCAGAGTAGAGGAGGAGAACCTCCCTCGATCTGCTGGATAATCATCTTAACGCACCCCAGGATACCATTGGCTTTCTTGACCACAAGGGCATATTGCTGTCCCATGGATAACTCGTTGTCCACCAGAACTCCAAGGTCTTTTTACACAGAGCTGCTGTCTGGCACATCACCTCCTAACCTGTACTGGTACATTTTGTCATTCCTTTCCAGGTGCAGGACTCTACACTTGCTCTTGTTGAACCTCACTAGGTTCATCTTCATCGAGCTCTCCAGTCTGTCCAAATCTTGCCGAATGGCTGCACAGCCTTTGGGTGAATCAGCCAACCCTCCCAGCTTTGTGTCATCAGCAAACTTGCTGAGAAGACACTGTCCTGTCGTCAAGGTCATGGATAAAGATATTGAACAGGACTGGACCCAGCACTGATCCCTGGGGGGGGGTCAGTTAGGTATCTCTTCAACTGAGTGGAAATCTTGTTCCTATAGGGCTTATAAATGCAATGATTGGCCTTTAATCTACTACTATTTTAAAATGTATTGTCCCAGTAGGAAAGGGTCTTGAAATGCTTCATGAAAAACCTTTTTAATGGATCTATCTACAAATCTCCCATAAAAATACCCTCGGCATTGGGTAAATGATAAAGCATGACTAGCTGAAGAGCATATAGTGTTCAATGATTCTCTAGTAGGATAGTTTGTCTTCCACTTTTATTTCTTCACATGTGACTGGAGATCTTACTTTTTTTTTTCTGATTCATGAAGCTGCACTCAACTTAGACAGTTCAAGGGTTCTGGGGAAGCTTTCTAACATGTCTAGGAGCTTTTCCTACTTCATTGGGCTAAATGAACTTGCCTTATATTAAAATAGTCTGTTGTGGTCTCTGTTACACAAGTTATTTTCTTTGGGCAATGTAGAGGAAGAAGAAAGGGGAGAGCATGAATAAATGTTGTAGCTTTACATCTTACTTCCAGTGCGCTCAATGATAATGCAATACACAGCAGACAGGGAAATCCAGTTTACTGAGCTGATGCCTAGTGAAGGGCACAACTCTTGTGCTTCACTTTTCATGAAGGTACAAACTATCCTTTGAAAAATTGAGGTCATAATAAGTATGACTCAGCTTTAAAAATAGTATTGACTGTTCGGTTCCCTTTCTTCTTCCTTACACAAGTGGAGATGAAATAGAATATTGGCCTGAGTTAATGCATAATACCAGAGTAGTCTGGAAAGAATCTTTCCTCTTGTGATTACAGAGGGATTCCAAGAGAGCAGCTGCTTCTCACTGCACTTTTTCACATGTATGTAGTTGCCATTTTCTTCTTGGAAGTAACATGCAGGAGAACAAGTGATCCTTGCTTTCCTTTAGCTTTGTCCTAAATATTAGTATGCCGTGTGCGATGTTAGCAGGCTGCAGTCTTGATACGGAGCATGGTGGTATCACGTGCTGTCTGCGCAGTGTAAGAGAGCCTTTTTCATCATTAGCCTTTTCCTGTGAAGTTCCTTCAGCAAGAGTGAGGCTGAGGTGCAGAGATTTCAGTAAGCAAAGACTAGGTAAAGAGTAAAACAGAGCTGTGCTGAACTAGCAAATTTAGATTCAATATTAGGAATATTTTTTTTCACATAAAGGGTGGTCAGGCACTGGACAGGCTTCCCAGGGAGGTGGTTGAGTTGCCATCCCTCAATGCGTTTAAAGATCATTTGAATGAGGTATTGAGGGATGTGGTTTAGAGGTGAACTTGTAAGGTAGGGTAGATGGTTTGACAAGAGGATCCCAGGGGTCTTTTCCAGCCAGAGTGATTCTGTGATCCTTTGAAATTGCACTAGAATTTCTTAAATAAAACAATACCCTTTGAATTCTCCTCTCAGGTTTTTTCAGTTGAGGATCATTCGTAATATTTTCCGGGTCACAAGAATGAAGAGTAATTTAATTGTTTTGGTGTTATTGGTTTTATGTTGGGTATTTTTTGTGCACTATAAAAACCAAAACCTCTCCAGAAGCGTTGTTGATTCTTACTGGTAAAATTCCATATTTAGAAGATTCAGTACTTAAAAGCAAAAGAGTCAAAATGCAGAGGAGAAACTTAGAAGGTCCTTTAGTCAAAATTCTTGAAAACCATTTTACGTCTTAACTTACCAGCTTGCCCTGTTTTGTAAGCGAGAAATAACTGGTAGTGTTCTTTGGCAAGGCATAATTTCCTTGTATCCTTTCTTGATCTCTTTTTGAAATGAAGTGGTAAAAAACCATGAGAATTGCCTTGAAAAACTCGAAGTAAAGATAAGATCGAAGAAATTGAAACATACTGAGTAACACAGCAGAATCCTTGAAATCTTTTCATGGGTGACTTGCAAGTTAGAATCCAGACATGCTATGGATAAGATGATATAGTGATATTCTTAGGAAGTTTTGAATGCCGTCATCTCGTTGTCACTGGGCTCTATGAAACTGAGTGTGCAGAACATCAAAGGAAAATAACTTTTCTAGAGTGTTGTTTTAAAATCTCCATTATGAGCGACTAACAAACCGTAGCAAAATGATCTGTATTCCAAACATGCTCAAACAATGGCTTAGCACTTTGAATATGCAATACAGGAGTTGTCTTTCTAATAGCTGTTATGTTCAGTATCAATGGCTGACAACTGCTGTCACCCTGTCGAATTGTGCTAAATCCTCCTAAACAAGACATCCTTGCAATAAAGCTTCACTTGTAATCATTTTTTTGGCAAGTGCATCTTACAATTGTTACTGTTCTAACTGCTCACACTCGCGTACAGCATGAGGTGCCAATGTTTTCAGTTCCAAACGTTAGAGATGTGCTGATAGAGAAGGCAAACCCTTATTAATTCTGAGAGATTTGCTTAATTGGGACACAATGTGAAGATTCTCAACAATAATAACAGATGATGGGGAATAAATAGGCACGGCAGGAGAGAGGCAGTTTCTAGTGTGAATTTTCCTTTGCTTCTGTTTAATTGCATTACATACTGTGGGAAGTATCTGGAGTATGCGCTTTCTAGTTAATTTTTCTTGACTGTGTCTTTCTAGCTACTGCTCCTGGACACTTAAATGTTTGATAATGCTCTCTTTGCGTATGACTACACATCTATAGCTGTCATTAGAACCAATTTACACACATGATTTGCTCCTCGAAGTGTCAACGTCTGAATTTTATCTGGAGACAGAAATAGGGTCAGGAAAGTTTAATTGATTGTATAATGCAATTGAAAAGGCTGGCAGGGATCTAGGGCAATTTTGGGACATCTGTCTTTGAGTCATCAAAAATAAAGCACATAGCAGCTGTGATAACAGCAGGATTATGATTAGATATACAGCATTCACCGTCTGACTGCACAAGGACTGGAAAACAAAAAAGGTAAATAAGTCAGTTTTGATAACATTACAAGAATTTTTAATAGATCTTTGGTTTTTTTTACCTTTTACAAGTTTATATGAAAATGCAAGGCTGGACACAAACCCAAAATCTGTCTGTTTCTAGCAAAGAATTAGGTGCATTCCTCAACCTGCTACCCAACAGCACAGTTCTGTAGCTAAAACTGCACCCACCTTCCTACGTTCTGTGTTAGATTAGCAATTCCTGCTTCAAAATTGCAGCTACAAGGCCTTGTTCATGATTTCTTCTTAAAGGATGCATTACACATTTGTAACTCATTTCCTTCATAATGTAGAATCAGCCTTATCTTTGTTTATCTGTCTCTATAAGTAGAGTTAAAACAATTTCTTTGCAAGCTAATACGGTGAGCTATGCTCTGCTCTTTCAGACATGGTAGAAAATGTCTGAGGTCTTTATACATGCCTGTTATAAATAGGACAAGTATAACTGTCATTTTTTAATCTTATCTGCTTCAGGTTTTGCCTTGCATGACACTTACACTTCAGTACAAGTCACCTGACTTGTCCTTAATTTATAAACTGCTGTCTATTTCAAACTATGCACAAGCACGTAGTAGTTTACTTTTGAATGAGTCACTGAAGGAGATTGTCTGCAATCTGAAATTGTTTCTCAGTTGATTTGAAAACACAAAGTGTTAAATTTTCATTTGAGGATTATATTTTATATAATTTCTAGTTGAGTTTCCTAATTTGATAAAAGCTGAAGATTACAAAGGTATCTACTTAGATAAATGCAAAAATTGTGATACGAAATCAAGTGTTGAACTTATCCATCTAAAACTTGGTTGAGTGACTTTACAGCTAGAGCAGAATATACATTTTTATATTCTGTAGTCACTATGGGAAATAAGAATAATTGTGAAGAAAAATTGCATAACTTCAGCATTCAATTATGCTTTCTACATAAACCTTAATTCTTGAAAACTGGATACATCAGTAATGGCACTTCCAAAAATAAAACACTGGTTTGCTCTTCTGCTGGTATGAAAAGCCACTGTGCCACAGCAACATAAGAAAAGCTGCAGAATGCCTGCAAAAATATGCAGCCCAGAGCTGCTTTCTTGTCCACAGACGACGGTTTGTTTAACAAATTAATATTAGGATCTAGAAGGCTGACATCAGTTGAGTTGCCAAGATGTTCTGTGGCTGCCTAACTCCACGCTGTACTGTTGGCTTTGCAAGAACACTTCTTTGTTTCTGAGATTTCTCAGCAACTGCCCCATGTGGTATAAGGCAACTTGGAATCTGTCACTTGTTTCAGATACTCAAATCACTGTTTCATTTAGAAGTGCATTCTGGCACAGAGAAGCACCAACTGTGGAGAAGTGTGTGCTTTATGCCAACTAGTTTTTTCTACTCATAAGTGTCAGCACATAACAATCATGTCACAATCGGTGTTTAGCAGATGCACTATTGTCTTAATTCCTACAGGCTCTATGGAGTTCTCTCTCGGATCTTGCACATGAACACAACATCTTCATTCAACTGCAGCAAGTGCATGCAACATTTCCGCAAGATAAAAATACACGCTGCTTTCCTTGGTAGCTAATAAGACAACTATCTCATCAGTGGTCTCCAAAAGATACTGAGGTAGTGTTTCTGAAACAAGTGAGAAAGTTCATCACAGAAAACCATGTAAAAGTACTTTGAGAGCCACTGTTGTTTGATTTTGATTGCAGTAATTAGAATCTGTAGATTTTTAATGGAGTTGTTTTCCAGTTCATTTTCTCACCTACGTTAAGGTAGCTCAGTGCTGCTTGGATTCTGAGCTTGGGGCAAATGGAATGGTTCACTGCCCTTTTTGAAATGAAAATTAAGCTGCGCCTGGGAAGTATTAAATATTTGAGAAGTGCTAAAGTAGGCTTACACATTTTGCCTTTGGACCTACATAATGCCAGGCAAAACTGACGCCAGCAATTTACCTCCGTAAAGCACAAATATGTTCAAAGTTTCTTACCGTTAATGATGAGGATTAATAATTTAGGAAAAATGCAAGAGGAGAAAGGTGAATTCTTCTAGGTTAGTTTAGCTCTGGTTTGGGTTTGGTTTTTTTCCCCTCAGTGAATAAAAATATCATTATCAATCTGAGAAACAGTGTCCACATGAGTCACATTGGTATAAGTAGAGCAAAGGTGCTTTCACTGAAGTAGAAATGGTGTTCGGCTTACCTGGCTGAGGAGTTTGGCTTAATCCAGTCTGAAATACCTATCACGAGGTCTCAGATGTAGCAGGATTTTGCTCACTAGTTGCTTTCCTCAGATCTATCTCATATCAGGGCTTCTGTGCTGCTTAAGCACAGGATGTTCTGGGACTGAGATGCAGCAGGTATTGCTAGACCTGCCATGAACCAGAGGTTTGTGTGGCATGTGACAAGTGAAGCTGAAGAAAGAGAAGGGGATTTCGTGAGTGTTTTTTGGATCAATTGAAAGTGTGTGCAGCTGGGAGCAAAGAGTTCAGTCAGAGGGGAGGCGGTTGACTTGTGCACAGCATTTGAGGAAACTAAGTGTGTTCTACAGGGAACACAGGGCCTCAGCAAGCAGGGAGACTTCTCAAAAAGAAAAGATCTGCATTCCCAGTATTTCAGGATTCTGTGCCAGCTAGTATCACCCAGTGCTGAGGAGCTTTGTCTTGAAGCTGGTTTCCAAACTCTTCCTACTTGTAGTATGGTTCTGTGGGAACTTGGTAGTAGTGGCTGTTCCCAGGAGCCAGCAGTGCTGGGGGTGCTGTTGTGCACAGGCTGTCACAGGAGAGATTACATAGCGGGCATCTTGGCTAGCTCTTCTGAACTTGACTCGTCCCTTGTCCCCATGAGACAGACAACCCTCAGATGTACAAGCAGGACACAGTGATCAATTCACCGAGGTTTAAAATTCCAGGTTCTTTCTGCCAGTATTTCAAAACTCAATTCTTGTTGTAAGGGTCGGGTATACGATGTGGGAAGCGTAAATCTGTCGTGCTTCGCTATGCCAAGCTGACATTATGATGTCTTTAGAGCAGGACTTTGCAAAGAAATGCATTCACTTTGTGAAGGATTTGAATGTTAGCTCTTTTCAACTTACCAAGTACACATGAATAGCGGATAATAAAATGAATTCAATATTATTTTATGAAGTCTTGGGAAAGCTTGTGTAAGCCCTAAATATGACTGACAGCTCCATTCAGAGCACAGCAGTTTTGATTCAGATCAAGGCTCGTGAAAGATGGCTCTGTTCTTGGCACAAGAATAAGACAATAGAGTATTTATTTTGCTTGTGATACCTCTGGGCACAAAAACAGTTGCAATTTTCTCTTCCCTTGAGAGATCATGGAAAACAGGGTGATACAGCACCAAATAGAATCTTCCTGCTGAGGTGGCTGGGAGCATAGATGTGCTGTACAGGGTTTGTTGGTTTCTGGGTGGGTGATTTTTTTTTCTTAAGGTTTTAATCTCTTGAGGACACTTCCATTCTTACAGAGAAGCTGCTGCATCAAGTAGGTCTGGCAGTTTTAGGTACCTGGACTGCTGTGTGTGAATTATTTGGCTCACGCCGCAGGATCGCAATTCTTAGAATTGGCAGAGTTCACCTACGTTATTAAACCACAAATACGAGGGTGATGTTGGTGTACTGTATTCTGTTGTGCCAGAACAGTTGTTTCTAACAACTAAAAAACCTGAACCTTAACGTTTTCAAAACACAGTTCTTGCTCTAGAATGGATTCGGTGCTGTGGTGGGTTGACCTGAGCTGGATGCCAGACTCTCACTCTCACTTCCCTGCCTCAGCAGGGCAGGAAGAGACTGAAAAGATGAACAAACTTGTGGGATGAGATAAAGACAGTTCAACGAGAAAAGCAAAAACTGCACATGGAATCAAAGCAAACTGAAGAATTATATTTTGTACTTTTTATCAGCAGGCAGATGTTCTGTCAGGTCCTGGGAAGCAGGGCCCCAGAATGCTTACCGGTTGCTTTGGAAGACATGGGTTAACTACTAATGACACCCCTCGTTTCCCTCGGCTTTTTATTGCTGAGTACAGTGCCAGGCTGTAAGGAAAGTCTTTTCAGTTGGTCTGAGCTGTACTGCCTTCCAACCTCTTGCCCTGCCACCAGCTTAACTAATCTTGGTGGGTGAGATTGGAGAGGAAGCCTTGCTGCCCTGTAAGCAGTGCTCAGCAATAGCTACAACACCACTGCCTTATCTTCTGGCTGCAAATGCAAAGCAGGGTGCTACACAAGCTGCTGTAAGGAAAGTTAACTCCATCAGAGCCAGATCCAGTACAAGTGGGACTGAAAGAAAACAGCAGATTCAGAAAGACTCTGTTAGCCAGATTTCATTCTTTTTTCGCCTTCTGTACATCCACTGTGATGTTACTGTGCTCCTATAAATCCACCTATGATAAATGTTCTCCTCTGGTCCTGAGCATCATGGGTCTGCAGGTAAAGAGGACTTGTCAGCACTCCATACCTGAGTGCTCATGCTGGCAGGGGTGCTTGCATGTATGTGCTGGAGCAGTTCTGGAGGGTATGGCAAGTCATACTTGTAAGATAAACCTGATAAACAGTGAAGCTAGAAAAAACCTAAAGGTGACTTTTCCTACCTGTATGGGGCAGTTTTGCCTTGAAGCCAAAACACAGGTATACCCTGCTGGAGTAGTTAACTAAAAATAGAATGTGTGTGTGGATTTGTTTGTGTGGATTTGTCATCAATGGGCATGATGTGCGTGTGCCTGTGAAACTTACAAAGTTGACAGTAGTTTGTAAACACAGGCACTAAGGATAACAGCTTGTGGTTTTGTCTAGCTTGATCGAAGGCCCATCCATGGACTTACTTTGGAAGCTGTTCTGGAGAGTAGATGTACTGTGAATTTGATCACTTTTAGCTGAGGATCACGATCCAGACTCAGGAACATTGTGCTTAGAAAACACAAGGCTTCTGAAAGTGACAAATGGTGTCCCTCAGGGATCAGTCCTGGGACCAGTCTTGTTCAGCATCTTTGTCGGTGACATGGACAGAGGCATTGAGTGCACC
>JAOXOE010000705.1:9318233-9331963 GCA_028565055.1 Phoeniculus purpureus
GGTGATCCTGCTGTGGCAGGGGGATTGGACTGGATGACCTTTTGAGGTCCCTTCCAATCCCTAATGATTCTGTGATTTGGAGGTAATGCTATGCCTACTGCAAGGCAGACAAGTACTAGGCAACATCCAAGGACTTAATTCCAGAGTATTTCATTGTTCAGGCAATTCAAATTTTCTTCTATATGTTGTAGAAGAATATGTGGATCATGATTTATACATTAAAAAAGTGTGTTCTTGCAGTTGCTTATCAGGCTTGGCAGATGCTACTACTGCACAGAAGAATGTAGCTCTATTATTTTGTCATACAGATGCACACTGTACAGAGCCGTATTTATTTTCTGTCTGTGCATTATGTCAATGCATTTATTATCACTGCGGAAAGATTGTTAACGTAAGGTAAATACCACATTTACAGGAAGGCTAAAGGCAAATTTAGATTTTACTAAAAGAATCCTACTTGGCTACCAGCTGTGCAGCAGAGGAATTTCAATGCATAACCTGCAGGGCAGCCATCCTGCTCTAAAATATACATTTTCTTAATTACATACACACTAAGAAGGATCTCATGCCAAAACAAATGGCTTGTCATTGTATGCAAACTGAGGGGGAGAAATCTGTGTGTTCTGGCAGGATCTAGACACAGGTTACAAATTCCCATTTAAAGTAGAAGCCTGGTCCTACAAGGGATTTACAGTATTTTTAAAGTCTTAGAGGACACTTGGCTGGATTGTTCTGGTAATTTAAATATTGGAATGTATTTTTTTGTAGGAGAAAGGGAGCATACTAATAAAAAAGCCTCTCACCCCTATGTTTTCTTTTTCCTGAGTATGAAAGAGTGAACATTTTTAATTATGGGTTTTTTTTACCCTCCCGCTGTGCCCTACCTTTTTAACCAAGGAATCCCAGTGAGGACGCTGCTAAGGCACTGAAGTAAGACAGCCTTGTTGCACTGAGAGCTTTTTTGACAGCCCTGGTACTGCTTTGAATATTGTTGGAGAATGACAAAGCAGAAATATCTTGACAAAGTGCCCATTCACTATTCCCAGAGATGCTGGTACTGCTGTTGAATCTTACTAATTTCAACTAGTGCTGTAAAGGGAGTATTCAAATGTTTTCCTTGGGCAGAATGTTCCCTCTGCCGTATATTAAGTAGATGAGCCTACCCACAGGTGTCTGCTGGTATGTGTGGGCTCATGATCTGCAAGAAGATTTAAGTATGTGGGTTTGGAGCTAGGAAGGTGGTGGTCTGGGAAATCAGTGCTCCACCACTCACTCTAACAGCAGTGTGGTCTTTCTGACAGTTTGTAGAGTGAAAGCTGTAGACAAGGAAGGACAGCAATTACTGTCACACATGAAGAATGATGCATGGAAATATGCAAACATACATCCACTTTGGGAGTGGAGCACATTATCATTTCTGAAAAGCTAAAAGCTCGGAGTGCTTCTGTGAGAAGAAGTGCTCACTGGTAGCTGTGTTGCAAGGGTTTGTTTCTTCTCTTGAAAACTCTTAAATAAAACATAGCCTTTACAGGATACCTGTACCTGTTCCTACGGCCTGTAATCTGGACTCTCTTAGAGCCCTCTGGAAACTTCAGTGTGATGAAGTAGAGCCAATTAATTTTTGTCTTTCACCATACTGTTGATACCTCTGGTTCAGCACCTGTTGTGCCCACAGCCTGTGCACGTGTGTATCGACAAAAGCTTCTACACCACTTTAATGTTGGTGGGTGGCTTTTCCTCTGAACTTCCCAAAAGATGTTCACAGCCTGCAACAGACCCAGAACCACTTCTAGGACCATCTCTGAGCACTCCCAGTGCACTCCCAGCCCTCTCCCTGGGAAGCATGAGTTGCTTGAGGAGGGGCTCTTGAAAAACACAGTTGCTGGAAAGGGTTGTGGAAAAATAGAGGCTCTGGTGGATGAGTCCTCTTTGAGTAACCACAGACTCCCAATCCGGGGTATCAAAACAGAGCATGTGCACTGGGAAGGGGTCCCCAGTTCCACTCAGCTAAGTTTTCTGCTGCTGCTGCTTTGTACAGGTGTGGAGCATGTCCTGTGGGGTGATGAAACTGCATGTTTTTAGACTACTTACTGCTATTGTTAGTGACAGTAGGAGAAGAGTTACATGAGGGATGAGGTGGAGACAATTATCTGATTTTGGGGCTTTTCTGAAAAAAACGTGGGAAGTGGAGGGTAATTTGTTTTGCAAGTCCAACACTAAAATAATTTTGCAGCTTTCCATTTTTATTTCTCAGGTAGCTGCCAAAGACTTCATACACTGTTGTGTTGTACAGTAAAAAAAATTAATCCTTTAGGAGGGGGGGTTGTGAAAATGGATTTTTTTTTCCCCTTTGTTTTATTACTTCTGTTTTACATGAGGTATGCGTAGAAGTATGCTCTGTTTAATGAAATGTTGGTGATTTCCCGCTGTGGAAGAGGCTGGCTTATCTGAAGCTGTCACACTTGCCTGATATTAATTGATTAAATATTCATTTGCTAATTTTGAATCTTGTGGTTTTGTGAGCACAAGGAACAGCTTGCAGAGGTCACAGCTATTGCTGCTAGAGCAGGAGCATCAAGTGGAGAGGGGCTGCTGACTGCTGGGAGGGGAAAACCAGACGTGTCCATCTTGTGCTTTTCTCACTATACGTGCGTTCTGTGGTCCTTTGTACTGTGTTTCTGCCATGGTTCCCCTGTCCAGCTGCCTCACTGTGTAACTTCCCTTTGCCTTGTGTTACAGCATCTCCCGAGAGACTGGGTCCTGTTCTGGCCTGCTCCCACCTGTCTCCCAATCACAGACCCAAGGGTCTTTCTTGTCCTTAGTAGTGAGGGATTTGACAATCTCTCCTGTCCCCAGGCATCTGCACACAGGCTGTTCAGTATCTGGCTGTGCTTTTGAAAAATTACTAGCTGTGCTGCTCTGGTACCAGTTAAGTCCTGGTTCTGAGTTGCAGTGATGTCTTCAGGAATGAGACCTGTGTGGAAAAACTGGTATCTCTGTCAGAAAACTGGCCAAGTGCTTACAGTGAGATTTCAGCTACACAAGGAAGGGAGACAATAGCATTTTCTTCTCTTTATTCAGCTTGATTCCTTTTTAAACCATATTAAAATGCATCAGAGGTGCCAGCCATTACAGAACTCTGAGATACCAGGCAAATGAGGTAAGTAAAATTAGCAGCAATTGTGCTCAGACTACGTTCTACTGAGAAATATTAGCAAGATGGCTCCCTGGAGACAACCTGGCTTTTAGGGGAAGCATCGAGACTGTTGTAGTGAGCTGATGAGGTCTCATGACTTAGTTATGAGACATTAGATGTTTATTTTAAAACTTATGTTATCAGAATTTCAATGTTGTGTGCCGTTTCAGGTGTTGTCTTAAGGCTGTACTCTTGTTGCTGATTTTCACTCAGCCCTGCCAGAAAAGTGAGCCTGAATTTTAGCAGACACATTGTACCGAGTCATTGCTTTGCATCCAGCATTGGAAGGGAACATTGTTCGATTGATGGAACCAAAATAAAGAGCCTTGTCCAGATAGATCTCAGAAATTAATAACATAAGATGTGCAGTAAGCAACACCTTGAAACAAGGGACACTTGGTACATCGGGGAGTCCTGACCGTGTAGTTAAAATCTGTAAATGGAACCGGATTCGGCTTCTTTCTGCTGTTTCATTCCTGTAGTAATTTATACCACTTGGAGAAGGGCTTGTGGATTTTTATTTTTGCATGTAAATTAAAATATGCAAATGGGATTTTTAAAAAAAAATCACATAAATAATTTGTGCCTGCCTGTGCTTTTCAGAATCTTGAAAGAAAAGATGACATTCTTAAGACAGGCACGTATTGGTAGGTACCAGTAAGTCAAGAACACACTGGGAGTGCTTGGTCCTCCTTTAGGACTAAGCAGTGCTGAAGGAGACCCCAGGGAATCAAGGGTGATGCAAGGATTGATGAGGGTGCAGTGAGCAGGAACACAGCTGTAGGGATGTTGTAGGCTTTGTGTGCCTGTTGTCCCTGGGCTGCTGGGTTACTTCTATAGAGGGATGGGTTTTGACAGGGGAATGAGTTAAATGTCTGAAAATAAAATGATGTGTCTATGGCTCTTTCTCATCTCCTTTTGCATAGCTGCCAGTTTCTGTGAAACTGGTAGAATTGTCATACTCTCAGAGCAAATGGAATTCAAATCAGTCAGTGTTGAAAGCTGCTGGAAGGGCAGATAGCTGGGACAACACACACATGTAGTATGGTTGCCCAAGACTTATTTCTTTGGGGAAATTGGATGGAAAAATCAGCTTTGGGCAGAAGCTTTCACATAAAGGATGCTTCTATCCGGTCATCATGTATGCATGGAACTTCATTTAGCATTAACGAACATCAAAGGAGAGACTAGTTTCCCATAATCTTAGTTATAGGGCACAACTCTTGTTTCCAATTTTAAAAATAAATATTTGTGGTGATTTCTAGGTTCTAAAAATGGAAAATAAAATGTGAAGAATGTTGTGGGATTCTTAATTAGTATTTGTACTCAGCAACGTCTGACAGTTGTTCTCACCAGATATTGGGGTCTAGTTTTCTCTTAAAGTAAAAAACTAAGCTGCTTTAGACAATACCTTTTGTATGCGGCATTCGGTTGTGGTGGGCTGGTCAAGTGCAAGGCTTGCTCTGAGATTTATTTTTTCCTACTTTACTTTTCTGTTGTGTGAGCAGGGCAGAAAACTCTGGTTTGTGGCTATGGTCAAGAGAGAGAGAGCAGTGCATCAGTGACTGGTTTTCTGAGCCTGTAAGCACAGACGTCGCAATAGAAAATTCTTTCATGAACCGCATCTTTAGATAAAGAGTGCTGCCAAAATTTGACTAGAATGTGATTTCCTTCATTTTTCTTACCATATACAATGAAGTAATGGTAGAGGACGTTTTGCTTTAGAAGCTTGGAGATAAGCAGCTAGGATAGCTGCTGTCTTTGAAATGACAGGAAGTTCAAGACTGTTTACAAGTGACTTGTTACAGGCTGATTTCTCAGTACTGGTGCTGATGGAACCACAAAGTTTTATAGTAGTTTCTATCTGGACAGCTGGTCTTAACAGACCAGCAACCGTAAGCATTAGATAACCTCTATTAAATGACAGGTTGTTGTATAACTGTAATGAGTCACTAATCAATCTCCTACTGATCTGCCTTCCAGGACTGACACTGTCACAAAAGAACTGAAGAGGCTGCCATTATTTATATGGTAGAATTAACCAGCTCAAAGAAATAGTTTTACTGCTTCTGAAATGCAGAGTGTTTTCATCTGAGCTCCTCTAGATTTTTTTATAATGCTCAGATAACTTCTGCAACCTAAGAACTAGTACAGTAAATGCTGCTGATCGCAGCATTTGTGGCATGCTGTTAAGTCCTTACTGAGGGTCTCTCATATTTCTGGTTATCTAGATTAATTAACCTAGTTGGAAATTATCTAAGAGAAATAACATGAGTTTTAGTAAAAAAGGAAAAAACCATGTCTAGATAGATTCTTGTCAAGTTCACATGTTCTCTGCTGACTTTTGAGAATTTTTGTGTTTTTTATTTGCTAAACTGATAGTTGTCCTGCAGATGTTTCTGTAAATTTTCTAAATGTCCCTAATCCATCCACACACACCCATTTATTATGAAAAGGGTCTTCCTTCCCCCTGCACCTGGATAAGTTACCAGAAAAATCCTTCAGGATGGATGAATGTGTTTTTCAGGACAGATGTTGTTTCTAGAAGAACCTGATCTGGAAGCAATAATTCTTGGGTCCAAAGCCTTAAGATGTTTTTCTGCTTTGGTGTAATTTTGTACAGAATCAAATTACTACAAAACCGCTTAGTATCATTGAAAACTGAAGGTGTCAGAATTTGCTATGTGCTTATGTCCTTATGGGGCCAAGTGCTTCCCATACCCTGGTACGCCTGGACTCCTGTAGCTCTCTGCTTTGCTGTTCTCATATACAACTTGCAAGTGTCTAATACCACAGGAAAAATAAGCTTTGGAAGACACAGTCATTAACTATAGCATATGCAATTCAAATGCCTTAAGTTAACACAGTAATGTCTTGATAAGTAATGCTCAGTTTTGTGCTGTTGGGCAAAAAATGCTTCATCCAGCTTCCTTGCTGATCGCAAAACGCAACAGTGCTCTTCAGCCAAGACCTTTGCTGAGACAGGAGTTTTGTTTCAGCTTAAGGGATAGAATTAGCCGGTCGTTAAAGAAGAAAAACCCAGTATAAGTAAATGAGATTGTTTTGTTTGTTCCTAATTTGAAAGTATTTGAGAAAACAAAGTTTCTTAGACTTGCTGAGCGTGGCTTCTGCTGTGATTAGGTAGGAAGTCCATTCATTTGAAGGGACCAGGGCATTTCTAGTTTATAAACTTGCTCTATTGTGTGAGTAGTGAATTGCTATTAGCAAGTTTTACACACTAGCTCCATCTGATATGTTTGCATTAGAGTAGGATAGCTTCCTGTGCCTGCACTTGAACATGGAGCAGCAGTCCTCGTGGAAAATAATGTTCTGAGAGCGTTTGTTTGCAGTCCTCACTTAGGCTGCAGAGACCTGGGATCTTGTTGCCTAGTAAATACCTTACTGCTTTTTCAGACTTTTCTGGTAGGGTGAACAGATCAAAGAGGAGAGGTGAGACAGGCAAATCAATAACATTGCACTGAGCAGGTTATGTGTGTATCTAACTGTGAAATCATTATTATATAGCAGCATTTTGATTTATTGTTTTCCTTTCTTTCATTACAGGTGTTCATTTAGGAGGAGTTTGGGAGATTGCTTGAGGTTTCTGGAAAGAGCCTTTGCTTAACAGGTCAGTTAATTTATTGTTCTAATATAGACTGCAAAACTATATTCTCAGGCTTTTTTCCATTTCCCTCTGTTCCTGTCAAAGCACAGGTACATGGAGCGGTTAGTTTGTGGCTGAAGCTAAGCTAGTGATGTTCCTTTTCAGGGGTGCAGTAGCATTAACTTTTTCTTCCTGTTCTACTTGCTTCACAATTTAAAAGGAACTTTAAGGTTGTTGGTTTGCCACACAAAGTTGAAGATATTTATCAATTTTTGGTACAGAGATGTATCTTTGTCTTTCAATTACTGTGTTTTGCCTTTTAAGAACGTACAAATTTTAATCTGTACTTTCTGTTTCCTCTCTGGCAGTGCTGTAGTGAGTAGTTTTCTATGCATTTCTGCAGCAGTCTCATGCCCTGTAATTAACTACATCACAAGCTATTTGAGATTTATAGGGTAACACATTTGTTTATTAGTTAAGTAAATACACATTAATGAAATTTTAAATCATTACATGGAAAGTATGTCTCCATTAGTTATTGGTTTAACTGGAAATTAATCTGTCAGGTCATACAGAGTAAAACCAATTTCTTTCAGTGATAGGAAATCCTCACTTTTGTTTTGAATATTAAACATCTAAGACACCTTGTTGTGTATTTAGCTAATAAGATCATGTTGTGGGCTGTTCCCAGTCAATGTAAGTGTAAGACATGCTGTCGCTAATTAGTATGCACTGCCAGACTTTGATTATACCGGCTTTTTGACCTATTTTTAACTGAAACTAGGGCAGTCCTTTGGATTGCCTTTCCCTGTCCCTGGACACCCTGCTGTGTTATGTTCTTCATATTTGACATTATAACATTCAACTGCGGTGCCAGGCTGCAGAGTAATCCTTGGGGGTTTGCAGTGAAACAGATGTAACAGATGTCTGCCCACTCTGAAGTGCACAGCGGTTTCTGATCATAGTCACACAGTAAATTATTTTCCAGCATTGTTTATTAAAGATTACTTTAGTCAAGAGCATCTTCTGGAGCATACTGTGTGGAAGATTCTCTCGGAAATAATTTCAGACTGATCTGAAACACTCTTCTCTGTCCCTCCCCGCCATATTCAGTTGCATCTCAGATTGCAAGGCATGGCTAATGACTTAATAGCCCATTGGGTATCTAGGAACTAATGCTATTAACTATTAAGCTATCAGACTCCTGCACGTTGTTGTAGGTACGTGGTAGCTCTTGGGGATGAAATAAAATGTCTAACAGCTACAGTCAGGATATTCAGTAACACACAGGTTTGCTAGGAGTACGTTTTAAGGTGCTTTAAAAGAACTGCAGTACCACAGACTTCAGATACTTCAGGATTAGGCCAAACCTTTTGGCATTGCTCTATTTAAAAGCTGTGCCTTAATGTCTGTCTGTACCATTGGGGAACTGGGAGTGTGTGAATGGCAGCTTCTACCAAGCCAAAAAGGCAGATGAACTGAACCATGCTAAAAGAAGTGGGGAAGTGAGAGGTTGGCTATGGATGTGAGAATGGGCAGAGGAAGAGGAGGAGGGAACAGTAACCAGAGAAAGTGGGAGCTGAGAGCTCTGCTTAAGGAGGGATGTGTGGAACAGATGCTTGGGGCTGGAGTGGTTATTTGTTTCGTAAAGACATGTCTGGCCTGGATGCTGAGGAAGGGCAAGAGGAATGTGGGAGGAAAGGATGGGCTTGTGTAGCAGATACAGAGGCGAAATAGTTTCCCTGAAGGAACTGGTGTGAGTAGGCATCCATCCCTCTGTGTGCAGGAAGGTAGAGAAGGGAACATGTGTTGCTGAATGGATTTTGTTTGCATGATTTTTATTTTGGGAATAGCACCATGTAGAATCACCTGTTTGCCTGCCCTGCTGTAGAGTGTTTAGAAAAATCTATAGTCAATCTGTACAAGAGGCAGCTCTGTGACAGATGCTCCAGTGAGTTTTTCTTTCTTGGTGAGTCAATTCCTAGTCTTCAGCAGTTGGCCCCCTTTCCTGTTCCAGCCGTTGGAAACTGAAATCACAGAATCACAGAATGCATTGTGTTGGAAGAGACCTTAAAGGTCATCTAGTCCAACCCCCTGCAGTGAGCAGGGACATCTGCAACTAGATCAGGTTGCTCAGAGCCTCCTCCAGCCTGACTGTGAATGTCCCAAGGGATGAGGCCTCCACCACTTCTCTGGGCAGCCTGTTTCAGTGTTTCACCCCTGTCAATACAAAATACTGCTTCCTTATTCTAATGTAAATCTGCTCTCTTTTAGTTCAAAACCATCTCCCCTTGCGCTGTCACAACAGGCTTTGCTAAAAGTCCTTCCCCATTTTTTGTATAGGCTCCCTTTAAGTACTGGAAGGCTGCACTAAGCACTGGTCCCGGTATGGGCACTTCAGGGACACCACTTGACCATCTGGACACTGAGATGTTAACCACTACTCTCTGGAGGTGACCATCCAATGAATTACTTGTCCACTGAACAGTCCACACATTGAATCTATATCTCTCCAGCTTAGAGAGAAGGATGTTTTGGGTGTGGCTGTGTCCTTACAAAAGTCCAGACAGATTATGTCTATACCAGCTCTCTTACCCACTGCTGTCATCAGTACGTCACAGAAATCCACAAGGCTGGTCAGGCAGGATCTGCCCCTCCACGTGCTCTAGCATGTCGTCTAGGACGATATGTTCCATGATCTTCCCAGGCACAGAGGTGAGGCTGACAGGGTTCTCCTTTCTACCCTTTTTAAAAGTGGATGTCATCCACCCCGCCTCACTCTGCTGCTGTCGGAAGCCATCACCTGCTTGAGTGGTTGGAATGATGTACTAAATGGTGTAACCTCTTCCCCTTGCTTTCATCCTTCTCTGTACAATCTCCTTATAATATTTGCATACAGCCTTTTTTCTGGGATTAAATGGGTCCGTTAATGGAATTGGCTTGCCATGTGCAGACTGGCACACGAGAGGCCATAGCTTTTTCATGGATGATTGAACTAGCAAGTAGACTTTCATTCTTGGTGAGAAACTTCTGGTGTTTCATCTCAGGAAAGCAACTTATGTACTAAAATGGGCAGGTATTGTTGTTTCCTACATAAATAGGATGTGGATGCAGAAATTATTTTGAGTGTGAGGATGTGAAGCCCCATGGGTCCCTAGAGAATGTGTCTTTCTCAGAGTCAAATGACTGTTTCTGAAAATCCCCCTTGATTTACTACTTGCCTCAGTTAGGGAAAGTATCTTTCATGTTACACTGAAAATGCCTGTTCATCTCTCTTGGGCTATGATAACACACTCATTACTGGAGTTACATCTGATTTCTACACAAAGACATTACTTGATTTTTAAATCAACATATTCAAATTTTTTTGTCACACATTATTAATAACATTGTCTTCTAGTTGGAAAATTAATTCCAACTATCATGTACAGTGTTATCCTGGCAAGCAGGATCACTTCATGCATATGTAATACTCTTACCGTCTCATAATTTCTTGTATTGTGCCACTGCTTTGGAGTAATGATATAACTTGCTCTACTTCTTAAAATATATCTCAACACTTGAAGAGGTAAATCACTATGTGGTAGACTTAAGTAGTCTGGGGATGATTTCTAGATCCCCTTAGAAGTTTCATGCTTGCATGCATCTGCTTTGCTTTCCTAGATGTTTGCAGTTTAGTGGAGTCCTCTTGGAGTAACTGGGGGATCCCGTTCTAGTGCAGGGATTCATTTGGAACAGTCTTGCTAGATGATCATTTTGAAGGCAGAAGGTGGTGAAGAAACCATCTGGCCTCTGGTAGAGCACCATGGAGTAGGGCACCTGTTTGAGTTAGACCACACAATACCATAATAACGGTTAAATTTCAGTCTTTTGGTGATTCATAAAGCAGCACGCTTAATAAACAATTAATAAACAGGAAGGAAATAGAATTCAAACTGAAACTCTAAGTCTCTTGAAGACATCTTGAAAAACAAAAGCGTTATGAAGAGCTTCTTAGAAGCTTCTTAGCTTCTTTTGGCTTCTTAGAAGTGCCACTGATCTAGCACCAACAGCTAGAACCCTGAGAAACAGTGTTCTCCGTGCAGCTTCACAGCTATTGGCTTTGTTTTTTCACACCACCCTTGTGGAAATGTCACATCCCCTTGTGACATCAATGCAACTATGCTGCATTCTACTGCCTTCTTCCGTGACCATCCTGTTGTTCTTTGCAAAACCAGAGCAGCAAAGATTAATGTCATTACTCTGCAATGTAGCTCTAGTCCAAGGTTCCAGTGAGCCTGGAACATGTGAAGCAAGCTTCTTACAGGCAGCTTAGAACAGAGTAGAAGATGAGGAGGCAGAAGTCATGTGGGAATTGGTAAAGAAAGACGCCTTGACATTTGTGCTGTTGACCTAGAGCTGATCCCTGCTTCAAGTATTATCCAGTGTTCCCAGTATAAGGCTGTGCAGTCCTCTCTGTTTTGTGTTATTGAAGTCACTGCGGTATGAAAAATCACTGTGACTGCAGTCTTATGAAAACAATTGCTAGATTGTGCATGGTGTCCACTTTCTGCCAGTGTCACAGCCCTACATCCTGTGTGTTAGATGTATTTCTGAGGCAGCTGTTGCAGGTGATAAGACCAACTTTTCATTACGTGTAATCAATAGCATCAGTTCTCGGAGCTGATTTTCTTTGGGAGCTGGAGAACTATAAGGTCCATTTTATTTAGATTTTAAGGACTTACTACTGAAATATATCTAGTTGCTTTTCAACTTGACTGAAGGCATGATGTTTCCTTGGGTCGCAGCCGCAGTTAAATCTCACACTGACCATACTGACTTATCTTCAGCTGTAAAGTACACAGGCTCTTGCTTTGTTGAATATTGAATCAATGATTGCATGGTGATAGACTTGACCCAGTTTTAGAATTTAGGGAAGAACTGAAAGTAGGTAAAAATGATTTTTAAAGGCACAGATTTTTACATTGATGAATTATGCATTACCTCAATTTTACTACCATAAACAGCTGCACTGATATATCCACAGTAGTTGTAAGGTGTGTTTGCTGCCTTTTTGTTATTAAATTTTGTGCATGGACTGTCTTGATCTATATGGGAGAAATCCTGATACTGACGCATCACACAGAGTAAACCACCTTGCTTTCTGCAACCATGGGCTTGGGTCACAAAACAAATCTGTGATAATAAATTGTGTATTTTCTCTCTTGTTTTGGTTTAAGCTTCTGTTCACACCACGTTTAACTACAGAGGGTTTGGAAGATATATCTTTGCTCTGAAAAAAATTGGAATTCTAAACAATTGTGCCATGTGCTTTGGGCTTTCATTCAGCAGTTCATGCACGTGAAAAATGCTGTTACACAGTGCAGCCAGCTTCTGATCTTGGCCACTCGTGTGTGCTGATCCTGATCCTAAGTGGACACGCTTAACACATTCTCAACTGCCAGTGGTGTCATGGAGAGAGAGATTTCTCCTTCCCTGTGCTTCTGCAAATGCAATGTAGATAAACATTTAAAGGAAGATGATACAGTTGTGCACTCTTGAAGAAGCACTGGATTTTTCAGGACATTAAACCATTTAACCCCGGAAGGTATTGTTTTGCTGGGAAAAACTTTTCAAAGCAAGGACATTTTTTTGCCTTCTTTTGGGAATGAAAGTATTTTGAATATAAAAGCTACTTTTTTCAAGATAGTACATTTGATCATTCACCATAAGAATTTTCAAAAGAGAACCAGAGTTTGGCTGTGGCCTTTTCAGACTCTTGGTGTGCCTGAGATATTTGCTGTGAGTCACCCTTGTATTTTTTTATTCAGGAAAAGCAGGACATTTTGAATTCATAAAAATTTTATTTTTCCTAACATTTTGTGAAAGGAGAGCACTATTTTGAAATTGGAAAGAGATCCTCGCAATTCAGAGTACTACAAAAAAATTGTCTAGTTGTGATCAAGACTTTTGGGACAAAAGCTTTTCTTTTTTTTCACTGCTCTATTTTCTGGAAGCTTTCTCATTGCTAACATGGAAGAACGTGCCTGGGGCACTTGTGTTGGTGGTTGCAGAACTCCCTTGCCTTTCCACTTTTGACTCTCCACTCAGGGTATCCAGTGGCAATTCAGGCTGAACTGTATAACTACTGAGTGTTTTATTTCTGTGTTAGGTGTATTTCCTTCAACATTGTTTATGGCTTTAGTTAAGCTACGTAAAACAGCGTGGCATAAAGTCTCTAACTGAAGATGGTAAAACAGTGACATTGAAGACAATATTACTTGTGGTGTGTGTATGTGCTGTACATTTTGAATTATTTCCCTTGTAAGTACAGAGGATGCTGCAGAAGCCACACCAGCGTTAATCCAGACTGCATTATATGCAGCCTTTTTAGTAACTTTCTCAAGACTGTTTGGCATTTTAAGACTGCTGGGGCCCTTCAAGTTAAGACTAGAGGCCACAGAATTTCTAAAGGCGTGCACTAGTGAGACCACATCTGGAGTACAGTGTCCGGTTCTGGGCCCTTCAGTTCAAGAAGGACACAGAACTGCTGGAGGCTGTCCAGTGCAGAGCAATGAAGACGATGAAGTACAACACCTCCCTTATGAGGAGACACTGAGGGAGCTGGGTCTCTTTAGCTTGGAGGAGACTGAGGGATGACCTCATTAATGTCTATAAATATGTGAAGGGTAGGTGTCAGGAGGATGGAGCCAGGCTCTTCTCGATGGCATCTAGTGATAGGACAAGGGGCAATGGGTGCAAGCTGGAACATAGGAAGTTCCATATAAACATCAGAAGGAACTTCTTCACAGTGAGGGTGACAGGGCACTGGAACAGGCTGCCCAGGGGGGTGTGGAGTCTTTCTCTGAAGACATTTAAAACCCACCTGGACGTGTTCCTGTGTGACTTGGTCTAGGTGATCCTGCTGTGGCAGGGGGATTGGACTAGATG